>JAZHRO010000068.1:10000000-10600000 GCA_037157565.1 Thalassia testudinum | reverse complement strand
GATACTTGCACTTGGTAGCTTGCCTTCCAAGCACAAGATTCTCTACCTATGCCTATGAAAGAAACCCCTGATCCGACGGCTCAATTTTAGCTTGGTTTGGCAGAAGAACAACCTCCAATTTCTTCTCTTCTCCTCCGGCCAAGCATCCAGTGAGCTCTAGCAACTCCTCCTTCCTCTTCTCGTCGTTCTACCACAATACCAGTGGTAGAGTCTTCTTCGCCTTTGTCATCCACGTCGCCCCATACCCGCGCACACACCTGCAGCCTCTTCATTGTCGCCGTTCCCTCTCCAGTAGAACCTTCGTCTTCGGCGACGGTAGGTACATGCTAGCCACCCTCCTGTCCCCCTTCGTCCCTTAATTAGGTTAAATATCTTCCCCTCTCTCCTCTCTTCATTTCCCCCTTCTTTATTTCTATCTTCAACCCCTCGACACCGCAGACCACAACAACCTCTCTCCTCTTCAACGTCTCCGTCACCTCCACACACCCATCCACCTCGCTCGACCCCTCAAAACCTCCGCCACCTTCCACTGACCATTATCCCCATCTCCATCGACCACCATACCCTCCACAAGCTTCCCCCAACCACACCCATTACCATGTCCACGGATCGACCTAGGCACGCATGCTTAGGCCGCCCTGCGGCCAGCCACCTACCGCAGCACCTTTGCCGTGCCACGGTGAAGCTTCCTGTGTGGTTTAATGAGGCTACAAGGCTGTATTACTTGAACGCAGGATCGAGCCTCCATCACCATTAGCATCGGCATGAAGCTTGCTCGCAAGCTTCAACCCAGGTTGCCTCGCTCCAAGCATATAGGTCCAGGTGATGCAGAATCACCTCACGCATACATTTAGCTAGTGAGTGACTTTGAGAGGCATCACAGCCGCGACAATTGAGCGAAGCATCCTCTTGCGGGTGTGCAAGAAGCAAATGGGACTTTTAGTCCCACCTCGGAAAGTTTGAAGTGCGCTGAGTGGTATAAAGTGAATTTCTGCTTTCGGCTTGTTGCCTCTGATCACAGGGTAAGGTCCCCTCGCCTACATGCCCACCTCGTCTGCTACCCACGCTCCACGAACCTGGCTTACCTGACCCGTTTACCTTGCACTCCTCAGGCACCACCCACATCGGTGCGCCTGGACCCAGGTGCGCTTGACCCAACCCGAATACCTGATTGGCTTCAGGAGAGCGAACCTAAGAGAGAAAAGAGAGAGAGCATACGCGGTGGAGGGTAGGGGTAGTTTTTGCACTTGTGTGCAGGGAAAGAAGGAAGGAAGAGGAAGCTGAAGAAGCTAAGGGTAGGAAGGAGAGCCGCAAAGGAAGCTGAGGATCTGAAGGCAAAATAAGAAGAAGGAAGCTGAGGAAGTTGAAGGAAGAAGGAAGGAGAAGGCGCAGCTGAAGAAGAAAGAGAAAGAAGGAAATCAGAAGCCAAGGAAGAAGGGCAAAGAAGGTAGAAGCAAAGAAGGATGGAGAAGGCACGACTAACACAGAGAAGGAAGGAGAAGGCAGAAAGTGCTGAAGTTAGAGGAAGAGAAAGTCAAAGAAGAAATGAAAGAAGAGAGAAGCTTAAAGCCAAATAAGAGAAGGAAACCAAAGAAGAAGAAGAAGGAAAGAAAACAAAGAAGAAGGAAGCCATTGACCAAAGCCAAGGAAAAGAAGCAAGAAGAAAGAAAGACAGAGAAGCTAAAGAGAGAGCCAAGAGAAGAAGAATCAAACTTTTTATCCAATTCTTCTCAATTTCTCTTTTATTGCTACATTTTAGTATTCATAAACTCCTGCATTATATTTTGAATTAGATTTTAAGTAACTTTAAGTATTCAAATTACATTTATTGAGATTAGTGAATAAATTCCATTTGCTCCCTGTGTTCGACCTCGGACTTAACATTCAAGTAATAAAATTCCTATTTGTTTACAAGGTGATTTCAACTATACTACGATGCAGTATTTATTCTTTATAAACCGATCTCACCCTCTGTTAAACAATATTGGGTGGTGGAAAACTCTTAATCAATATAATTTAAAATAAACCACTCGTAGATGGAGCAGGTTGTATCCACATGAAGGCAATGTCTATTATAAGCTCACATGGGTCAAAAATCAATGTCCATTTTTTATTTCCCCCAAAAATTAACCCAAATCCCCTTTAGATTATTCTATCAATTGCTAAATATGTTGAAATTTCATTTGCATGAAAGATAAGGGGGATCTCATAAAACCACCATAATATTTAATTAATAAAGGAAAAATGAAAAAGGTGGCAATGACATGAAAATGAAATTGTTAATAGGGACATAAATAGGGGATTTCCCTCCCCAAGCTCGTATGCACGCATGGAGTGATGCTGGAGGTGAGGAGCTTGTTGGAGGTAGTTGTTGTTGGGCTGCTTCTTGTGGTGGCAGCGGCGAGGCACGGTGTGGCTGGAGGTGGGCGGTTGGAGAAAAGGATGGTGGTGCATTGGTCTGCTGCAGGGAGGCAAGGGAGAGGTGGTGGTGGTGCTGCTGGTGCGTGCGGTCGCACGCGCAAGCGCACTGCTGGCCATGTGTGGAAGGGGAGACATAGGCATGCGTGGTGGCGTGGTGGAGGGGTGCTCGGAGAAGAGGGCGGAGGCGCATCGAGGAGGGTGGTGGCTACTGGAGATGTGCACGGATAGGCGAGCACTGGTTGCGCATGGGCTGGAGGTGCAGCGAGAAGCTGGTGGCACATGGTGGCCACGGAGATGGTGGCGTGCAGCAACTGCGGGCGTGGTGAGAGGTATGCAGGCGTGCTGTTGTTGGGTGCACATAGGTGAGAAGGATGGCAGTGGCATGCCGCGTGCGTGTGAAGGAGGTAGCTGTTGGTGATGGTGGTGGTGGTGGTGGTTCACATAGACAAGGATTTAGCACAGTGAAGATAATTGCGTGGTCTAGAGGCACATGGGCACGGTGATGATCAAGCTCACCGGATTGGCTCAGCAATCTATCACTCTGCCGACCCACGATGTGGCGACACTAGACCAAGAGACCCATGGTGGGAGAGGAGCATGGTGATGGAGTGGGTGGTGGCCTTCTTGACCACGGCTGCCTCCATCTTCTTATCGCAGTCAAGGAGACCAAATCCACTTCTCCCTCTCCTCCTTGAATGCAATCTTTAATAGCATGCAGCTAGTGAGAAGAAGGCCACATATTCCCTGAAAAGAAAAGAAAATAAAATGAATAATAAAAAATTTGGTTCATTTATGTATAAAACCTTATAGAATATCTAAACAATGCATGTAATGTATGCATGCAAACTAAATAATAACTAACCTACTTAAATTCTATTGCGTGCTAAATAATTTATATATGAATGTAATGCATACAAGCAAATATATATAAACTAAATTATTTATATTCTATTGCAAGCTATGTTCAAACTAATATTAATCTCATAACTAGGCATTAAAGTAATCAAATAGCCCACAAATATGGGCTCATCACTTGTGAAGCCAACCGTGTTTTGTATTGGGCTGCACCACTCATCAAAAATTAAAATTTTTTCACAAAATAGAATTATATAAACCTTAGGGGTGAATAAATTAGGGTTGTTTTTCTAGGGCCATACCACTTAAAGGGAATTTATCCTCACCCGTTGTGTGCAAAACATTGTGTGCCCACTACAAACATTGATTGAATATATTAAGAAATTCTAACACTAAAAACTACTAAGCAAGGACAAACCATTAAAATACACCACATCTTAAAAACCTTGCTTGAAAACCATGTTTTGTTGAGTGCACACACACGCTCAATCATATTAATTAAGAGGCACAACCCCCAACAACGCCTCATCACATGCCTTGAGCACAACCACTAACCTAGCCCAAATTAAAATTCAGTAGATGTGCCCTAGGTAGGACTAATCTAAGTCCTAGAAGCGTGCTTGGGTTTGTTAAGTGCTTGGCCTTAATTCCCATTGTGGAATCCGATGTCTAGGCTATAGGGAAGCGTCAAACGACCATGGTTGAGGGGTATCAAGGAACAGGTGACATGAGCCAAAGGTAGAACCTTCCCCTCAATCCCCTTGTTAACAACCTGGCTAGATTAACCTTGGGAAGGGAGGTTTAAGTGCTTGCAGATTTGATCATTCTCTCCAAGTCACCTAGGTCTACATTGTAGGGCTTAGTTTTTCTTGCTTGATTGTGAACACACAATTCCCTCATCTATTCTTTCCGCATCCCTCCACTTCTTCAAAACCATGGATTTCAATGCCTATCCATCCTACCCAAACTATCCCCAACATGATTTGTATTCTAACTCAAGTAGACCCATATCCATAGTTTACTTGGGATAACCAGCCACATAATTGGGGATATAACCCAAGACCTGAGTACCTAGAATATCCCTCTTATCTCAACTATCCCAATTTTACCCAACTTGCACCAACCTCCTATTGGGATATATCCAACCCACTCACTCAGGGGTATGATCCAAACCTTGGGGATCCTTATCTTGATGATAATTCTCCTTATGATGACTCCTCTTTTAGGTCCCACCCACCCGTTAACCAATCTCATAGGACCTACATTCTAGGAGAACACCAAGACCCCTACCCTTCCTAAGACAATAACCAAGATAGGTCATCTAAATTCAAGGATCTCTCCTAGTTGACCTATGGATTGGAAGGGATTTTAGAAAAATGGAAATCAAATGATGATGATCATAAACCTAGGCAAACCAAGTATGATCAAGCCCCACTTTGGACACCTAATGAAGAATCCGACTTGGAGGAGGACTTAAAACCTCAAATATTCTACAATAGGACTAAACAAAAAATGATTTCTCTTGAGGAATTGGACCTTGAAAATGATAGAATAGAGAACCCACCTAAGAACCTAAACCCCAGTACGAACCCTAACACACATCCTCACCCATACCACCGTAACCCTAAGTTGAATGCTAGGGACAATAGGGAAGAAATCCAAAGGAAACCTAATGACACTCAGTCAATTCATGATAGCTTTCTGTTGGAGATATATAGACAAAACCAAGAATTGATTGAGTGGAAACAAGGCATGGTTGATATGTTCCAACATTTGGATGAAGAGGGCCAAAGAACACTATTGAAAGCCACCCCTTTTATGGAATGCATGAAGCAAGGCCCCATGGTGATCGATTGGACTACACCTAGTTGCCCAAAACTAGTTCAGTCCACCATTGATACCCCCCCATTGTTGGACAACTCATTAGAAAATGTCATTAAGGATTCTTTAGAACATGATTTGGGGAGGTTGAGGACAAAAATTAGAATCTCCAAGCAATATAAGAGAAAATTGAGAATTTTGATAAGAAACTACGGGTCGATGTCTTTGAATCAAAATCTAATCTTCCTGAGGAAAGTAATTTGGTGGAAGTGACATCTAAAATTTAAGATGGGGAGTGGGATTACAACTCTAAAATTCTCAATTTTGAATCATTTGAAAACCCCATCACAAGTTTAGAGGAGGGCCAAGGGAAAGAATTTGAGCCTTAGTTAGATGATGAAATTAGCCCTACCTTTACGTCAACCTTGGAAACTAAGTTTGATGTAAAAGAGGTTGAAGATAATATTCTAAGGATTAAGGAATTGGAGGGAATAAGCAACGAGACCCTTATTGAAGAAGAAGGGATGGGTTTTTCTTTAGAGAGAGACTGCATAGTTGATTTTTGGGCCCATTGTGGAGTAATTGATTTTGATACATGCCCTATTAGAATTGAAATCTCACAACCCAAATTCGTTGGGATTGATATAAATTTAGGGATTACAACTTTAATGGAACATAAGATGATTACAAAGCCTACATCTTTAGTGTCCAGCATATTAGATTCGGGTTGCACTCGTCCAAATCAACTTCTCTGCGTGCCCACAGATTAAGAGAGGAACAGACACAAGCAAGCATGGCACACCATTTATGCCTCAAACCACCTACTTTCTATCAGGACCATTATGATATTTTTGGTTTTGAGGATGCACAACCCAACTATAAAATATTGGATTATTATTTTAAGCCAAATGCTAAATGGACAACCTTACCTATTGGTCCAAACCTATCTATTGTCCAGCAATTTAGACTTGGCTTACATGCGCACAAATCGCAAACTCAGCCCCATAAGCTCAATGATCTCCAGTTCTAGGTGATTTTCATCCAAAACCTTAGAACCACGTGACCTTGGGGCTTGGGCTTACATCATAACCTGATCAACATCTGTGGATGCCTTCTTGCAGGCTACCAGATCAAACTTTTTATTCTAATCTTGACTTACCTTTCTGAGTTTTTGACTTCTTTATATTGGTGCATTATGCCTAGCCAAAGGCATTAAACTTAGCACTTGTGTATATTCTCAGTTGAGCTAACTTGACCATTGGTGATGGTCCAACCGCGGTGCTGCTTTGTGCATCTTTTTGTTTATTATAGTATAGTAGTTATAGTATCAGATAAGACAGCTACGGTTGTCATTACCATAGAAATTTACTTAGAAATAGTTTTCCCGAGGTCGAACTCAGGGAGCTACTGGAATTCTAGAAGTACAAAGTTTCTTTATTGAATTAAAAAAATAAGAGAGGGAAAGAGATAGATGTTTGTCTTCTTCTTCTTCTTCTCTGTGCTTTCTCTCTGATCCTATCTTCTTCCCTCTTCATTCTTCTTCTGCTCTTCCTGTCTTCTTCTTCTCTTCTTTCCCTTTTCTTCCTTTGCCTTTCTCTCTTTCTTTCTGGCGGCCAAGTCTTCTTCTTTCTTTTTCTTCCTGGCTGCTTGTCTTCTTCTTCTGCTCTTCAGCTACAGAGTCTTCTCTTCTTCCTTCTTCTCTTTTCTTCAGCTGCAGAGCCTTCTTCTTTCCTTCTTCTCTACTTTATCTCCTCTGAAGGCTGCTCATCCATCGTCTGATACAGCAATCAGACGACTTAACTGCAGTCTGCTACAGTGCTTCTCCTCTTTCCTTCCTTCTGCATGGCCTCTCTTCTTCTGCTTCTCCTCTCCTTCCTGTAGCTAAGTACTTAGCCTTTCTCCCTTGCGCTCTATTCCTGCACACAAGGCACAGCAAAACCTAACCCTTCCCTCTACCCGCACGTTTCTCTCTCTCTGTAAACCGCTCACAGGAAGCTCTCCCAGAGCTGGGTTAATGGATCGGATAGCGTACCCGTGACCAGGCGCACTGGCATGTGTATAGTACGCGAGGTGTGCTCGGTAGTGTCGGGTCGGATCTGCCAGGTCTGGGAGGTGAATCCGCGGACGAGGCGGGGGTGATGGGCGAGGGACCTCACCCCAGTGGATTCGGAGGCGATAAGCAAGAAACAAAAAAATAATTTAAACCGGTGCGACGCCTCGTAATCTTACGATGTGGGACTATTTGGTTGCTTCTCCTCTCGCTCACCCACAGGAAGACCTCGGCCTTGCTTCCGCAGCTGCAGCCTCGATCCCCTATGCTTGCCAGCTACCTACCTTCACCCGAGTCTCCCCAATTTGCAGCAACTGGAAATTTGACGCTTTGAAGCCTGGAGCTCGCTTGGGAGCTTCTCAAGTCGTCGTCAATGGCGGCCGGGGCAGCCGACCTGTCCAGCACAAAAAGGGCCCCTCGGCCTAATCAAACCACAGGGAAACCTTCGCCGTGGCACGGCGAAGGTGGTGCGAGGTGCAGCAGGCCACTGGACGGCCTAGGAGTGCGTGCCAAGGTCGTCCTGTGGCCGAAAAAGTGGGTGTGACTGGGGGTGAGTTATGGAGGTGTAGAGTGGCAGTGGAGGGTCGGAGGGCGTTTAGTGTGATGAGGCGGAGCTTTTACGACGGTCGGCGAGTCGTATGGAGTTGCAAAGTGACAGGGTGACTCGTCGGAGGTTGGCTGGAGGCGAGGAAGGTGATGGTGGACAGGCATGGTCGTGGGGCAATCAACTGAAATAGAGTGGGGAAAAGAAAGAGGGGAAGAAGGGGAGTAAATGTAACCTACTTGCAGAGACGAAGGGGGCCGGAGCGGCGGGCAGTCGTATCGACTGTCACCGAAGAAGAAATACCTAGAGGGAGAGAGCGGCGACGAGGAAGTGGGTAGGGAGGCATGCGCTTGGTGTGGCGCGACTCGGGAAGATGAGACGAAGCTGGCTCTGCTACAGGTATGGAGGCAGAGTGACGAGAAGGAGGGGCAGTCGCCAGAGCTGGTGGGTTTCCTGTCGGAGTGGGGAGAGAGGAAATGTTGAGGGTTTCTCCGTCAAGACCAGACTCCCTTGAACCAGCGTGGAGTGCTGGTTCTTATAAAGGGGGTGGCAGAGAGGCAGACGTAGGCAGGCGACGTGGAAGCCTTGCCGGAGTGTGGTCGGAGACGAGACCCATACCTTTCACGCTTTCGAACGAAAGGTGTGGGGGTCGTCAGGCAGCGTGGGTGAGTCCCTGCGACAGCAGTCGTCGCAGGGAACTCCATGTACACTTTGCAGGACGATCCTCTCTCCCTGTGCAGTGCCATGCTCCGCGCAAATTCGCCGGAGCATGGTGCTGCGCAGAGACATGTAAGAGGGACCATTCTGCAAAGAATGATGAGAAAGTTGGGGGCCAAATTGCAAGGGTTTGAAAGTTAAGGGTCAAAAAGTAAATGAAGAGGACCAAATTGCAAAGTCGATCAAGGAGGTCTCTTCTTAGGCTCAAGCTTTTATGCATGACTATATTGAACCTAAGGATTCTAATGGTGAATTTTGTTTCTAGGTCAGACCATGTTAGACCAGCCAATTTACATAAAAACCCAAATTAAATCATTAATTGGGCATGGTTCTCAATGTTGGTGAAAATGGGTTTCTAAGGCCAAATTCAAGGTTCTAAACCCTAGAGATTATTTTTCTATGAATTTTAGAGGGTTTAGTTGAATTTTACCCTGCCTCAAACCTCATGAATTGAAGTGGGTTTGTTTTAGGATTATAGAATGTCATTTAATTTCTTGGAGTTGCTGTAGCCCTTGTTAGATCAGATCATCACACTTTCCTTCTTATTAGGTTTGTTTGACATGTGTTTGGACCCTTAATTACCCTGTTTGCAAATTGCATTGGTGAAATTGCATTTTTACCCCTTATGACTTGTCTTCTTCTTAAACTCAGAATTCTCTGAGTTAAGCCTTTCTTGAGCTATGTAGGAGCTTTTTCTTGCATATCTAGGTTGAATTGTGCTAGTTAGGGTTCATGATGAGGTTCTCATCATACCCCCATGCCTAGCTTTTGCTAGTCCCTTAGCAAAAAACTTAAGGTTTCAACTTTTGTTCTAGACCATGAAGTTCTTAATGATTTCAGATAAGTGTTTTTTCATTTGAGCCTAGATTTGGTTAGAATGTTGACCATAAGCCTAAAAGGTACTCTAGTACCAACCAAGATCCAGATCCGTCTAGCCTCAGCCTCAGTCCTTAGCAAAGGTTTTTAAGGCCCACAAGAACTAACCTAAGGTCTATTGGACTTTGTGGTTAAAGCACCCGTGCTTGAGATGATTTTAGTCCTGGCTCAGTTCGCAGTGCATTTTGTAAGAAAGAGAGATAGAAGATTTTTCTGTTTGGAGAGTTTTCTCTTTCTTTTTCTTTTTAATTCTAGCTTAGGATTGGCTTTTCAACACGATGTCTATCAGATTCCTTGTTCCCATCATCAATCCTCAAGGGTTCCTAGCAATCGATGCTTCGAGATAGCACCGCCCATGGCAACCCCCGAAACCCTGGCTACTGAAATTTCGAGATAATCCCATCCATGGTGTTCCGTGGCCGAATCCAGACCCCGGCAATTGACACTTCGTGATAATGCCATCCACGGAATCTGAACCAGCAGAGTGCTTACATGCCCCCAGTAGGATATGTAAATATCCTAAGAGACAAGCACCGAGGAGATGATATTTTGTTATGCTTCTTCGAGGGGAATTTCCCACCTCTCCGCACTGGGAACTCGTCCAAATCAACTTGTGTTGATCAGCCGCTCCTACTCTAGGTGTGATTTTCATAATTTTGCGACACTTCTGCATGATTTTGATTTTTACACTTACTGAACCAGGCTGTGTGTGGGGTTAGGGTGCTTAGGTTACTGAGTCCCGTAAATCAAAGTTAGTTAATGAGGCCAAATACTCCCTAAGCCTTGGACCTAATACTTAAGCTTTTCATTTTCCTCAACCTCTTGAGGAATGTCTAGATCTTAATGGGTACAAAGAGTCTATCCAAGAATGCCTAAGGTTCGCGTTCTTACTAATCTCACCATGCACCTTTCATTTCTTTTCTTGAATGAGGTCTAGAACTTAGGTTAATTCCTTAGTTCCTTACTAATGACTATCACTTTTTCTTTCATCTTTGTGCTCCCTTTTTTCTTTTGTTTCTTTTTCTCCTCCTCCTTCACAAAATTTTCTTTCCTCCCTCATTTTATTCTTCTTTTTTCAAAAAATTTTTAATTTTTATGGTGTTTTTGGTATATGTGAATTTCTTTGTTTGAAACCTTTTCTTACAAGTTTTGCACTTTCATACCCCCCAATGCCTAAGATTTGCAATGTCCTCATTGTAACCTAGGGGGTTTTTATTCAACTTAGTTCATACATTAGGACAGATGTTTTGATGAGTGAATGGGTCAGGGTGACTGCTATGGACGATTTCTAATCTCAGATGCAAGCACTTGAGGTGGAGTCGGTTGTCCTAAAGTGTTAACTTTAAGTGCACAAAGGTGTCAAAAAAGGTTTTAGGTTTTCAAGGAGAATGACAGGCTGCCTCCCGTTGAGCGCTAAATTTGACGCCTTCAGCCAAGCGGGAAAATGGAATGGAGAGGGGATGGTCAAATCAGTAGAGTTTTGCAATAACAAGCACCTTGATTAAGAGCCTAGTTGGTCCAACCAGGTGCTTGTTAAGATCAACAGGTTGATGATGCAGCCCAAACCCAATCAATCTGGTGGGTTGATAGATGTAGATCAACAGATGTGGGACCCACCATATGCAATGTGGCTCAGATGGATGTGGAAGTGTGAATACAGGGTTTGGCTGAGTCGAATCAGCCTGGTCAGAATAGGGACCCATAGAATAATGAGTGATTGACGCGGGAACCCTACAGGGGTGATCAGAGAATGATGGAGCATGGTATGTAGTCTGATCAGTGTTCCAAACCCAATGTGGAAATGCAATCGGCTCGGTGAGAGGTGAATCTGAATAGAAATTGAGTCCGGTTGCGGGTCGAGGTTGGGAAGAGGTTTTGATCAGTTCTGTGTGTGCGGATGAGGTGGCAGCTATGTATGAGGGCTCTTCTAGAAATGAATGACAGGTGGTTTTCTGTAGAGAGTCCTCTGGGTAACTATCAAATGCCTGAAGAGTGTCTGTAGGATGAAGGAAATCTGATTCAAGAAAAAATTTGAATTCTGGGTTGTAATCACTCTTGGCATTTTCTATTTTTGGTTCCCGAGGATCGAAAAGGAATGATTCTGTGTTATCAGTGATCTCGGGAACCAGGACCTCAGAATCGGAGTCAGAGAATGAGTCATGTGAACTAAGGTCGTAGATGGGCTTGGTGTGTTCCAGAAGGAGAGTCTCTCCACAATTATAGTCAGATTCGAAGTTGTCAGAGAGTTTGTGAAAATGAGATTCATGATCATGAATTCCACCGCAGCATAAATCATCAGATGTGGAATCAGCAACCTGACTAGGGTCTAGCCTATATGTCAATTCTGAGTTTAAAAAGGTGTTCTGTTTAGGCTCAAGCTCCAGGCTGGTAGGATAGACCCAATTGAAACCCCACTCATCCAACTCCTCGATTTCTGTATCATAAATTGTCATATCTTCTAGAAAATCAATCAGATTTCCTGAGGATGTTGGAGAAGGACATTCATCAAATAGAGGCCCGAAATCATATTCTTTAAAAATTTGATCTTTCTCATATGGGGCCTCATAATCTTCCCAATAAGTTTTGGATCTAGATTCTAGGTTTAGGATGTGCATAGGATTACTAGAATCAAAGTCCGAATAACCTTCGAAGGTCACCTTATCAAAATAAGGGGTGGAATTTATACCCTCAAGAGGTTCAGTTCTAATCTTATTATCGCAGGAGTCTTGGAATTCTAAGCTTGGTGATTCGTGGTCTAGGGTTGGCTCAGCATTGTGTTCTCCTGCAAGTTCCCAACCTAATTTAATGTTGTCTTCTATCTGGGTTGGGAATCTATAGCCACCCTGTGCCTCAGTCCCGAGATCTGGGAAACTGGATTGATCCTTAATACTATTCCAAGATGGTTCGTCCTTTATTTCTGGTATATACGGGTATCTTTGGTTGATCATTTGTTCCAGTAATCTCATCATCTCTACCCGTTTTTCAAGAGCATCTTGGTTTTGTTCCCAAAGTACATGATTTGTCAAGCATTGAAGGTATTCAGATTTGTGTAATTTTTCTATCACAATGTATCCTGTTAGGAGTATTTCTCGGGTTGATCCTTTTATTGCTTCTGTTAATAGAGTTTGGGCACAGTTTATGATGAAGGCTGTGGTTGTTGGGACATCAACCTGAATGTTTTTTATTGGTTTATATTTGATTCCATAGAACTCAAGGGTTTCCTCAATCATCCTATCTCTCATGGATCTTTGAGATTTAGGTCTCTTGAAGGGTGATGCTAAGTAATTAGGCTGCATATTTGGATCAGGCGGTGAAATCAAAATGTAGAATCAAAAACATTGATGTAGACTCATGTTGTGCCAAGATGGAAGAAGGGGGACTTAGTTCAGAATCAGAGGAAAAGGGTTGTGTGATGGGGTTGAATAAACAAGGGCGTCGAGGCTTAGCCTCGACGAGAGTGAATTTCTAAAGGAGGTCTTAAGGGTGGTCTTAAGGACCTCCTACCGAACATGCACCGAAGGATGTGATGAGATTAGAAGGTATTGGACCCAATCAAGACACCCAAAATGTTGGGTGACGATAGAGGTGCGGGGCAGATGGACCCCTTGATCAAAAGATCAGCCACCTGAGAATTACCTAGGCAGCCAGAGAGGGAGAGTCCCGCGAAGACCCCTACACGGTAGAGCGTCCCCACGAGTTACAGGGTTTCCCCTACCCAACCTCTCTTGTCACTGCGGTTCCAGGTAGACAAGAATGGGGACCTTGACCTCTTAAGTCTACCTTTTTTACTTTAAGATCAAGGTGCTTAAGGTTCCACTTGAACTTTTAGGTATTTTGAGTGAAAAAGTGACCTAATTTTAAGGTTGGTTGACCCAAGGGATCAACTTCACCTCTTGTTCCTTTGAGAGCTTTTGGGTCTTTTCTTTTAAGGTTCAAATGGATTTAAAAGCCTGATTTGCATAGGGTTCCTCTTGTATAGATCTTTTCAAACAAGGTTTAGGCACACCTCTTTTTGGAAAAACTTTTTCTTTTTTAATAGAAGGTGTGTCTCTAAAATCCCTAGCTTTTCAATCCTTAAGTTGGCTCTAGTTGGTCCAATTTAGTTGCCTCAAAATTTAGTATCTAGGACTCAATCAAGAAAGTTTTAGCCTTAGTTACCTTAGTTGGATGAGCAGTTAAAAATGTGTTGAAATGAAAAATTAGGCAACTTTGATGAATTACTAAGTATGACACAGGTAGCCCTAAGTTGATTCTTCTTTTTGTCCCTTTTAAGATTTTAAGGGAGTTAAGAAAGGGCTAATGAAGATTACCTGTTCCTTGGAGTGTTTGTTGTGCAGCTGCTCTTCTAATTTTTCCTTTACCTACACACAAGAGGGAAAAGATTAGCAATTCTTAATTAAAGAGTTCAAAGCTTCTAGAATAGCCGTTGCTCCCCGGCAACGGCGCCAAAAATGGTGATGGTCCAACCGCGGTGTGCTATGTGCGTCTTTTTGTTTATTATAGTATAGTCGTTATAGTATCAGATAAGATAGCTATGGTTGTCATTACCATAGAAATTTACTCGGAAATAGTTTTCTCGAGGTCGAACTCAGGGAGCTACTAGAATTCTAGAAGTACAAAGTTTCTTTATTGAATTACAAAAATAAGATGGAGAGGGAGAGAGATAGATTTTTGTCTTCTTCTTCTTCTCTGTGCTTTCTCTCTGATCCTGTCTTCTTCCCTCTTCATTCTTCTTTTGCTCTTCCTGTCTTCTTCTCTTCTTTCCCTTTTCTTCCTTTGCCTTTCTCTCTTTCTTTCTGGTAGCCAAGTCTTCTTCTTCCTTTTTCTTCTTGGCTGCTTGTCTTCTTCTGCTCTTCAGCTGCAGAGTCATCTCTTCTTCCTTCTTCTCTTTTCTTCAGCTGTAGAGCCTTCTTCTTTCCTTCTTCTCTGCTTTATCTCCTCTGAAGGTTGCTCATCCATCGTCTGATACAGCAATCAGACGACTTAACTACAGTCTACTACAGTGCTTCTCCTCTTTTCCTTCCTTCTGCACGGCCTCTCTTCTTCTGCTTCTCCTCTCCTTCCTACGGCCAAGTACTTAGCCTTTCTCCCTTGCGCTCTATTCCTGCACACAAGGCACAGCAAAACCTAACCCTTCCCTCTACCCGCACGTTTCTCTCTCTCTGTAAACCGCTCACAGGAAGCTCTCCCAGAGCCGGGTTAACGGGTTAGATAGCGTACCCGTGACCAAGCACACTGGAGTGTGTATAGTACGTGAGGAGTGCTCGGTAGTGTCGGGTTGGATCCGCTAGGTCTGCGAGGTGAATCCGCGGACGAGGCGGGGGTGATGGGCGAGGGACATCACCCCAGTGGATTCGGAGGCGGTAAGCAAGAAACACAAAAACAATTTAAACCGGTGCGACGCCTCGTAATCCTACGATGTGGGACTATTTGGTTGCTTCTCCTTGCGCGCACCCACAGGAAGACCTCGGCCTTGCTTCCACAGCTGCAGCCTCGATCCCCTTCGCTTGCCAGCTACCTGCCTTCACCCAAGTCTCCCCAATTCGCAGCAGCTGGAAATTTGACGCTTTGAAGCCTGGAGCGCGCTTGGGAGATTCTCAAGTCGTCGTCAACGGCGGCCGGGGCAGCCGACATGTCCAACACAAAAAGGGCCTCTCGGCCTAATCAAACCACAGGGAAACCTTCGTCGTGGCACGGCGAAGGTGGTGCGAGGTACAGCAGGCCGCTGGACGGCCTAGGCGTTTGTGCCTAGGTCATCCTGTGGCCGGAAAAGTGGGTGTGACCGGGGGTGAGTTGTGGAGGTGTAGAGTGGCAGTGGAGGGGCGGAGGGCGTTTAGTGTGATGAGACGGAGCTTTTGCGACGATCGGCGAGTCGTATGGAGTTGCGAAGTGACGAGAGAGACTCGCCGGAGGTTGGCCAGAGGCGAGGAAGGTGATGGTGGACAGGCGTGGTCGTGGGGCAATCAAGTGAAATAGAGTGGGGAAAAGAAAGAGGGGAAGAAGGGGAGTAAATGTAACCTACTTACAGAGATGAAGGGGGCTGGAGCGGCGGGCAGTCGTATCGACTGTCGCCGGAGAAGAAATACCCAGAGGGAGAGAGTGGCGACGAGGAAGTGGGTAGGGAGGCGTGCGCTTGGTGCGGCGTGATGCGGGAAGATGAGACGAAGCTGGCTCTGCTGTAGGTATGGCACCAGAGCGACGAGAAGGAGGAGGGGTGGTCGCCGGAGCTGGTGGGTTTCCTGTCGGAGTGGGGAGAGAGGAAATGTTGAGGGTTTCTCCGTCAAGACCAGACCCCTTGAACCGGCGTGGAGTGCTGGTTCTTATAAAGGGGGTGGCGGAGAGGCGGACGCAGGCAGGCGAAGTGGAAGCCTTGCCAGAGTGTGGTCGGAGACGAGACCCATACCTTCCGCACGTTCACACGGAAGGTGTGAGGGTCGTCAGGCAGCATGGGTGAGTCCCTACGACAGCAGACGTCGCAGGGAACTCCGCGTACACTTTACAGGACGATCCCCTCTCCCTGAGCGGCGCCATGCTCCGCGCAAAGTCGTCGGAGCATGGTGCTGTGCAGATACTTGCAGGAGGGACCGTTCTGCAAAGAATGACGATAAAATTGGGGGCCAAAATGCAAGGGTTTTGAAAGTTAAGGGTCAAAAAGTAAATGAAGAGGACCAAATTACAAAATCGTTCAAGGAGGTCTCTTCTTAGGCTCAAGTTTTTATGCATGACTATATTGAACCTAAGGATTCTAATGGTGAATTTTTTTTCTAGGTTAGACCATGTTTGACCAGCCAATTTACGTAAAAACTCAAATTAAATCATTAATTCGGCATGGTTCTCAATGTAAGTTAAAATGGATTTCTAAGGCCAAATTGAAGGTTCTAAACCCTAGAGATTATTTTTCTGTGAATGTTAGAGGGTTTAGTTGAATTTTACCCTACTTCGAACCTCGTGAATTGAAGTGGGTTTGTTTTAGGATTAGAGAATGTCATTTAATTTCTTGGAGTTGCTGTAGCCCTTGTTAGATCAGATCATCCCACTTTCCTTCTTATTAGGGTTGTTTGACCTATGTTTGGACCCTTAATTATCCTGTTTGCAAATTACATTGGTGAAATTACATTTTTACCCCTTATGACTTGTCTTCTTAAACTCAGAATTCTCTGAGTTAAGCCTTTCTTTGAGCTATGTAGGAGCTTTTTCTTGCATATCTAGGTTAAATTGTGCTAGTTAGGGTTCATGATGAGGTTCTCATCAACCATCATGAAATTCAAGTGATATTCTATTTATTCTGCTCCTTTTCATGTCTTTGTTATACAATAAGGACTTTGCGTTAGATAGGCATGGGGGGTGGATACTATAGTCCTG
This sequence comes from Thalassia testudinum, assembly GCA_037157565.1. NCBI lineage: Eukaryota > Viridiplantae > Streptophyta > Magnoliopsida > Alismatales > Hydrocharitaceae > Thalassia > Thalassia testudinum. The sequence goes on along the minus strand of JAZHRO010000068.1, from coordinate 10,583,354 downwards.
AATTATTTTCTCAACTTCACAAAACATCTGACTTCTATACCTATTTCTCTTTATTTTTCCAATAAAAAAAATAAAAAAAAGAGAATTAAGAAAAGATAACTTAGGCATTAGGAGCTTGTCAACTTTAGGAAATGATATGTTAGGAACCTGAACACTTACACTCTTTAAGTCCTCGGGCTTAATCAGCCTAGGTGTCCACTAAAATGTGGACTTGTTCTCGAGTCCTCGCCACCTTATAAAGTAGGGTAATAAGTATACGACTTATCAACTATCCCTCTGATTTGGAGGAACTTATAGTTTAAACATCTACACACATTTCACACTGACTCACTCCTTGATGGTTCAAACGGAAATTGGGTAGCTAATGAACCTTCTAGGGTGATATGGCTAGCAAGTTGTCGTGAATTAGATGCCCTATTAGCAGGTTGTCTAGAGCCCAACTACGTGACCCATTCTCTTTGATGGATGCCTTTAGGTAAATCTTAGACTAGGGAAGCCACCTACTTAAAAATGGGAAAAAGGAGAGAGAGAGAAAAAAATGATAAAAAGTAGAAAAAGAAAAAAAAAAAAGAAATAAGCCACACTTCATTGCACGAGTATGGCTGGCAAATTGTCATGGGTTAGATGCCTCATTAGCCATTTGTCCAGATCCCAGCTCATAAACACACAAAAATTTCAAAACATTTAGGAAGAAGCAGCGAAGTAGAATAATCCGGGGAGATATACATTGGTTTTGCCGTTGTCTTGATCCCACAAACATAAAAGTAAGGAGAAAGCTACTAATTGGATAGATACACCTTTAGGCAATAATTTCTATTTAGGTCACCTAGGGGTATAGAAACCTAAAGTCTATTTTAATTATTATTGAGTGAGTCCATCACAATTTTCATGACAAGATGCTTAGCACTTAGAGTTCTTTTTGAGTCTTGGGTGGGTTGGGTAGCCGTAAAAATTTTCCCCGAATCTCTCAACCTCAAAATCCAAAAAAAATAGAACAGAAGAAAAAGAGAAAAAAAAATGAATTTGCTCTTATACAGAATAAGGCCTGGACTTGGCTAGTCTGCATTTTGGGAGGCACCTGGGCACTATTGAGTCTCTGTGGGTTATGTTCTTAGTAAAAATTTCCTCCTGTTGAGAAGTAACTTGTGCCTGAGCAATCCATTCATAATTCTAGTTGTAGATAGCATTTAGATTAACTTGCTAGTGACTAGCAAGAGGTGGGCATGTGGGTATGATGACTCTACAAATAATAGCATTAATTACATCAATTAGCATCGATTTCGAGAGTGCATGTACATGAATAACATGTTATAGTAGGCTTGGGAGCAATACATACATATTATCAAATTTCTACATTTAGACTACTTATAATTAATGTTGAATGGGCATGTGTATAAGTGCATATTGAAACAGGCCTTAGATAAGTAATCAGACTGCACGAATGAATCCGAATTGATGAATGCAGTCCAATGACGTAAGAATCATCTCGATCGAAGTCCTGTAGCATTCAGTACAAAGGAAAGAAGATCGATGACCCAGATGGTGCCACGTGGCATCATCCATGCTGCCCAACACCGCCAATAGCTCACTCCTCCTGAAGTGTGCCTTCACCAATCGATCTCAACCGTTGGATCTTAATCCAACAGTTGAGAGCGCATGATGGGAATTACAAAAACTTAAAAAAGCAGCGAGCGTGGCACATTGGTTAGCACCCCCACCGACGGACGCATTTTGATTCATGACGAGCAAATTTAATCTATTGAATCTTTTGCAAATGAAAATAGGCCATCAGATCTCCATCAGGCGAATGTTGAACAGGCTACGTGGTGCAACCTCGCACGTTGGATGTGCACGATGAGCAGACGCGCGATCCTATGTGTGATCATATGTGTGGGGGCAGGCACGATCTTAAGCATGTGATGGCAACGGATGAGGCATGATTTGAGCCGTTCGTTTTAGATGGGATGACTGAGGACGAATGTACACGGATCGCAGATGCGCACACGCAGGCCGTGAGCTGTGCACGTGATGGTTGTGAGCTGGCTGTGAATGAGTGTAGAGCTATGCGCGAGATGGTCAGGACGAGCACGTGCTTGGGCATGATTTTCCTGCCAAATGATTTGGCATGAGCATATAAAAGGCCCTATGGACCTCCATTTTCAATCAACTCTTCCTATCTTCTACCAAGGAATTTTCCATTACTTTCTAGAGCTCCAGCAAGGTCCTTGGAGTTGTTGAGCTATTGACGGAAGCTTCCTCCACTGTCGTGGCTACCTCGATGCCCTCCTCCTTCCTGCATTCAGTTTCTAATTTCCTTTAGCTTGTAGTTTGCATTTCTTTAAGCATTCCTTTATTCATATTTGTAGTACATTTGCTCCATAATTTAGAAAAGTGATTTGGTTTATTCTATGTTGTTTGGTGCCTTCCAAGTAGTTTTCTACTTAGTTCATATTACGCTATTATGATCATTTCCATTATGCATGATTTCTCCAAAGTGTAGTTAGCAATCTTTACTCTGCCACGAATCATTTTCTAACCCTACCCACACACTCTCTCTCTTTCTCTTTTCATGCAAGCAAGCACAATTAAAATCATCATGTGGAAATAAACTAAGCAACTATAAAAGCTGATTTTGTGCCTCCTTGTGTTCGACACTCATACTCACTGTTCGATTATCTCTTTTAAAATTGATGTAGTAAGTGCATGCTACAACAAACAAGTTATCTTCACACTTTTTTCGACATCAGTGGTAGCAAGGGGAAGGGGTGATCGTCGAGGGGAGGGGGAGGGCAGTGGAGGTAAGGGGAAGGCGAAGGAGGTTCGGTGGAGGCAAGGGGAAGGACCCCTTATTGAGGGTGTGTCATCGGAGGACATCTATGCGTGCTGGAGTAGATGGAGGAGGAGAAGCACTCACCGTCAAAGGATGGAGAGTTGACACTGCGCAATGGAGAAAGGAGGAAAGGGGAAGAGTCAGGTCTATGTGTGAGGGATTTAGGTTGACTATTCTCGACGGTTTAATCTAAAACAATCGATAATGTGTTACAAAAATAACTTTTTTACATCAACAATTTTGAGAAGGACTATTGTTGACTATTTTTTATTCACCATCGATGATAGTAATATTGTCATGGATTAAGAACCGATGACACTAGTCCCACCTACCCACTCTTCGAATTGAAAGGGGTAGTTAATGAAATAAATATTCTCGACCATTATTTATAGAATGGTCGAGGGTAATAATATTATCGACGATTCCATAAATCGTCGACTATGGACCATCGACAACAATGCAATTTCTACTAGTGGTAGGTGATGGGCACAGATTCTCCTAGTTGTACCTCACGGAATCCATGCAATATCATTGACAAGTTTAAAAGGATGTAGACTGATTGATCCTTTGATAAGAGTTTCAAGGGATAGCAATTGGATGCTTTTTTTCTTTTCAGGAAAGTGTTGATAACGTGGATTTTAATTGAATGTAAAATTGTTAAGAGTTTCCAATATTCCTTAGAAAATAGATGGTGTAATTACATTATCAATTTCCACCTAAGTCATGATTTCTCTTCCTTGCTCCCAATGCCTTCAAATATGTTGGTACAAGCTTAGAAGATGACCTACAAAAAGAATAGAAAATGAACTCTATCATTCCAACAGCTGTGGGAACAAGTCCTTGGTGATAAACCTGATCAAATTTCATTGTTTGAATGGAAGCCTTTGTCCATTAATACAAGGGTTAAAACTCAATAATTAACAAGTTTTTGCCCTATTTCTTTGGCCCAGGTATCCTTCGCTACTTTTTCTCCTCTTCGGCTTATCACCAACAAAGAGTGCAAACCCACGTAGAAAGGGCGTTGAACAATCCTGTGAAATTTAACCCCTTCAAGACAAGGCCTCTTTATCTGATGTGCGTTGCACTAATAGTCGTGCATGATTGAAAGAAAAATTTCCAATGATCCACTTCCCTTTGCCGTCGGCACATTTGCAAGCACAATTGAAACAGGGATCGATCATTTAAATGATGGACTTTGTTGAGAAGCTTGACATCACACGGACAACTTGTCAAATGTTCGTTCCAATCGATCGATCGGAATACCACTGGAGGAATAAAAAGGGGCCAACCTTTTTTTTTTTTTTTCTACCTTCATTCTCTCTTTGGTCTGACATACATGCTTGACGTCGTGTGCGGAAAACAATGACAAAGCAACCATTAATACTTTTTAATCTCGTTGATGGTAATGGAGGGGACACAAGATCTTATGATGCAATGGGCTTTTAATGGAAAAGCCAAGTCCCATTTCGCAGTAAATCCCACTCTCCCTCCCTACCAGGACAAAGGAAGCTGCTCCCCTTAGTGGGATCTACACCCGTTTTTTATCTGCTTCCCCAAAACAGATGGATGGGAACTGTTGCATGAGATTTGTCGTAGTAAGATGTGATTTGTAAAAATCATTGCTCTTTTTAAAAGATTAAAGCTTTCATAAATACCAAAGTCATTAGCTAAGTACAGCATATACTTTAGGAATATAAAAGCAAACCAAAGCTGAATAGATGCTGAGTCTTGCGACATTGAGCAATAGAGTAAGAAAGCAAATTCGTAGTCCTAGCGATTAAGAATCATTTAACATCATTACGTTTTTCAAAAAGTACATTTCTCCATTTAATGTTAAAAAGTCCCAAGATTGTAGAGTGACATAGAGAACTCTGGAGCAATAAAAACGACATGGTTCTTCATTCTTTATCATATAGCCATCACTTAACTCAATAGTCTTTTTCAATGACTTGGCAAAGTTTTTGCTTCAATTATAATTGCAGGGTATAACGGGAATCCACATGCCACCAATCAAAAAACATTTAAATGGTTTTTAGATTAGGCAGCGTCAACATAAATAGCATAATTATAAACAGAAGAAATATATTACGAAACAAACAAACCACTACAGATATTATCTTTAATAATGTTTTGGTATTCCACGTGTTTGAATCATCTGAGACATAGCCATAGAATTTTAACAACTCGCTTGGCATGATTAATTATGATATGATCTTTAGGAGATTGGTTCTCGAAGATGGCTTTACATGTGGTAGACCATGTTGTATCTAATTAATAGAAAACTAGTAAGCTTACATTCACCGGTCATTTCACATTTCTTAATAACATAGGTCGAAAAGAAAATAAAATCTCCATTAATTCTCTAGCCTAGGTGAAACCAAGCCACTCTGGATAAATATCAAGTGTAAAATAAACTCAAACAAATCAATGGAGTTATAGAAGAAAGGGTAGCCGCTAATAACTTCATGCATAAGTTGGCTTAATCACTCCCCATTGGGTAAGGCATTCAAAGAGAGTTTACAAGGGAAAATCTTAATTTTATGAGGTAGCCGAGTTACCTAGTACCTTTTGATTAGTTGAAGAATTAAATTATCATGACACAAGGAGTCATACTAAAAAGATTAGTGAGAAAATTATATGCAAATCTATCCATGAAAACACCTTCCTTATTAGCCTAGTTAACCAGTTCCTCTTGGTTAGTTGAAGAATTAAATTAGCATGACACAAGGAGCCATACCAAAAAAATTAGTGAGAAAATTATATGAAAATCTTGTAGTGAAAACACCTTTCTTATTAAGCTATCATGCAATTCTATCTTGAACAAATTGATTCATATTGATGGAGATATTTTTAATAGCATCTACACCATAAGAGTTAGACATTTTGTTCACTAGATCAATATTCCAAACTCTAATTATAGCAATCCAACTTATAAAATCAATAAAATCGAAATACTCGCATTAATCGTATAAAATAAATATATTTAATGCTAGATGACAAACAGAGGTCTGTTAGAGGTTGGTGGTTAGGAAGGCAACATTGTAAGGGAGGTCCCTTTTTTGAAACGCACTTTCTATTCCCCTTACAGCTGTGGTGGCGCTTCGAGTCTTTGCTTCTTCGACCTCATTGATATCTCATTCCTCGGAATGATGCTGTTATGGTGGTCACTGTAATGCGCCATTAGTGGCTTTCCTTTCCTCTCTATCTCTGCCTCATTTCTCATTGTAAATATTTAGAATACGCCTTTTATACAAAGTTAGGTTTTTGGGTTTTTTCATTTCTGGGAAAGGATCTATGGGCTTTGTTAGCCCTTGCTTGGTGATGGAATGGAGAATGCTAAGCAAGACCTCATTGAAGGAATTAGGAAGCTACTACGAAATGATAAGGAGGTGGTGGAGATAGGGTTGTCTGATCAAGATTTGAAGGAATCAAAAAAATGGAGTAGATGCTTCTATTTCAAAATTATCACAGATAGAAAGTCAGAAAGGGAGCAGTGATAAAAGTTCTACCGAAGGCTTGGACCTTTTCTCAGCCGCCGGTGATAATTGAAGTTGTTGAAAAGAGATGGCTAGAAGACTTTTCCAGCAAATCTAATGTCAGAGCAGTCCTAAACAAAAGCCCTTGGCATTTCAATGGGGATCTCATTGCTATGAAAGTAGGGAGAAAGGGATTGAGACCTTCAGACTATGTTCTTGATACTGTGCATATAGGTACAATTATTTGAATTACCACCAGATTACAAATGTAGAGCAGTTATCATTCAAACTGAAAAGGACTTCCTTACTCTAAGGGACATTGACCTAGATGAAAAGAGACGTGGTAGGTTTGTTAGGATGAAGGTCGACCTTGATGTTAACAAGCCATTAGTGGGGGAGTTAAAGCTCACCCATGATCTTGAAGGTTGTATAATCATTCCCCTTCATTATGAGAGGTTGCCCAGGTTGTGCACATTTTGTGGAAGGATAGGTCATCTTCATAAGGATTGTGACAAATTACAAGGAGCAAAAAATGAGATCTTTGAGGTGGCATTTGCATAAATGAGAGAAATATTACAAGAATAAATATGCTTCAAATATGATGATAATTTAAGGGAAGTGATGATAACATCATCATTAGCCATATCTTGCTTTATTTAGCCATATTCCATCATTAAATGCTTCTATATAACTGTCAGAAGATCATAATTCATTACAAATCCATTCTGAGGTAATAACAAGAAAATATGGGCAAAACAACAGTTTTAATAACATATCTCAATTACAGAAAAATCATGGGTTTTTTCAGGGGTTAATTAAAGGTCAAATGATCTTAAATGTCTAACAAGTAGGTCCGTGTAGACATAAATGACTTTTCACGCATTTTAGGAATTAAATGACATCTGAAACCCTAAAAATAGACCCACTTGATTGACTGAGGTTCTGGTTAGAATAAAATTCACATAAACCCTCTAAAAATCATAAAAAAATATTCTCTAGGGTTTGGTACCTTCAATTTGACCATCAGAACTCATCTTGACTGAAAATAGAGTTACAGATAGACTGTTGCCCTAATTTGGATTTTTGCATAAATTATCCAGTCAAATGAGGTCAAAACCTAAACATAACTTCACCATTGGATTCCTTGGGTTCAAATTAGATTTGTACCAAAATTTGGGTCCAATCTGAGATCATCTTGACTGAGTTTGCAATTTGGTCTAAGTTTGACCTTCTTTATCTCCAATAGCCCCTCATCTTTTGAATTCCTTACAAATAAGCCCCTATCTTTGCCATCTTCTTCAAACAGGTTCCTACCGCCCTAGAATCCTAATCCTACAACTCTGGCAAGCTTCATTCGGCAAGATCTCTCTGATTTCTTGATGAATTCTTCTTAGATTTGAAAGGGGAATTGTAACGACCCGGTTCCCGAGTCCCTACGAGACACGAGAACCGGACCGACTCGACTAATCCCAAGACCCAGTCGTCCAACGAGGAAGTAACCAAAAGATAGTAAAATAAACCACATTCAGCATGAATATAACTAACAGTAAGAAAGTACAGCAGTAAGGAAAGAAACTACTACAGCAGGCACCACCACAACAGTAAAGCAACATTTATCATATAACAAAAACTGCAGGTAAGGGAGGTACAGCGGAAACAAAACTACTCACTAGAACAGAAACAAAAGAAGGTACAAAGCTGTGGCAACTCTACTGGACCCTACTCGGCCCAGCGTCCTCTGCAGCCGCCGACCCTGGCTGCTCAACACCTGGTCCTGAAAAAGGTAACGAGTGTAACACGTCAGCAAAACGCTGAGTAGAGTGGCAAACTAACTAAAGGCAACAGTAGAGTGTACAATAGCTGTTATGTTCTATTACTTCCTTTATTTACATCTTTCAATTTTTTTCTGACTATTTCATTTACTTCTCAGATCCTTTACTTGATCTCGAATGTCCTCGTGGGACGATCTTGATTGCAGTCTTTTCCAACAGTAGAAGTAGCACGTGGTGCTCTCCTGGCCGGGAGAGTCCCCCGTGGTGATCCTACCCTCAGTCAACCACCCCAAGGTCACTGACAGACGTAACGGTGACTACGGCACGCGCGATAAACGCACAGGTAGCTAGCCCGTACTGGCACGCGGTCAGTCGTTTCCGTTAACGGGTGCGCCCAAAGCACAGCACGGAACCAGGGCAGAGCCCTCTCAGTAACAGGGGTCCAACCCCTCCACAGTAACCAAACCGGGGCCTTGCCCCTCCACAGTCCGCGCACCCTCGCCTGACTACCCTGGTTTGCCCTAGTGGGCCTAACAAGTCGGTGAAGGAGGCTAGCAGAACCCCGGGGCCCGTGGGGTAGCTAGTACTCTCCTAACACTACTAGCTCTCCTCGGTACTACGTACACGAGGGCCAACAAGTCGGTACAGAGCGGCCAAGCCTAACCCCGGGTCCCTGGGGCGGCTGGCCCCACTCTGCACTAAAACAGGTACAGGTACTTCCCTTGGTACTGCGTACCCAAGAGACAGTACAAACTACATCTCAGTTCCATTCCTTTTCTTTCCAGGAGTTCCACTCCTAATTCCCCGTAGGGTTCCAGCCCTTTATCTCAGAACATCGTATGTTTCACTTTCCAGGTTCACGTTCTCAATTTCCATGATCTCAAACATGTTTCTTTGTTCATAACAGGCAGCTGTTAATTAATTTCACAGGCAGCTTATATATTCCTTTCCATTTTTCCAAGACTGCAGTAATATACATTCCACTAGTTTTTCCATCCTAGGATTCATGCCATATCCTAGGATCTATCATACAATCTAGTTTTCCGGCCCTAGGATTCATGCAACACCTAGGAGCTATCATTCCATACATTTCTCATTCCTAGGATTCATGCAATGCCCTAGGTTCTAGTTATGGTTCCATACTTTAACGGATTTTATTAATACTTAAAACCACTCTACCAGGTATAACGGGAGTAATGGGGGCGTGGTCGGGAATCCCGCGCGCCTCCGCGACTCTCAAGACGGCAACCGAACGAGGTCCTATCACAAGGATCAAACACAAGGAGTGTCTCAAAACAGTGTATAGCTACTGTAGGCGGGTAGAGGAATAATTTCTGAAACGAACGCAACTCGAATCGCGGAAAACGGAGCCCAAACGGGCCCTAAACGGGTCGAGAAAGACAATACTGTGCAAAATCAGACATCTGGAACTCCTTCCAGACGTCCTAAACGGTGGATCAGAGAATTACCTGTTCGGCTTGGTTCCCCGGACGTCCAGAAGTCTGTGGGGACGTCTCTCCTAGATCCCAGACGTCCGATGGTATCTCCGGACGTCTGGAGGTCACTCCCGCCATCTGGTACAACTTCCAGACGTCGGATTCGCAAAGGATGACGAATCCGAACACCTGCGCACAGCCAACCCTCCTCCCTCAGTACGGTCAGTCGACAAAAAGAAGGAGAAAGCGGAACTCACCTTTCAGACGTCTGTATGATCTCACAGACGTCGACCTTGCCGTCTGGATATCAGTCCAGACGTCTGATTCTGGAAATTTTTCCAGAATCAGAACCTCGCTCGGCCTCCGCTCGCGACGCCGCCCGCGTCGCACCTTGCGCGTCCGCTGCTCCGCCCGCAGCAGGTCCCTCTCCGCGACGCTCTGCGCCCCCCGCGCCCTCCGCCGGCCGGCCAAGCCACTCCCGGCGAGCTCGCCCTCACGGTAGAGCCCTGCCCTCGCACGCCGCAGCTCCTCCGCGCCTTCTGCGGCCGCCGCTGCCGCTGCGCCCTCGCGTCCGCTCGCTCTCGCGCACCGGCAGGAGAGAAGGAGGAAGATGGTGGAGACGGGAGGGGAGGCGCGCCCCCTCCCCCTTTTAACGCCGCGCGGGGAGGAGGGAGAGACGGTTGCAGTCGCCTGCAGCCGCAGAGAAGATGTGGATCGCAGGTCTGCGCGCACAGGCGCGCAGACGAATATCCCGTGCGAGCATAACTGTTCGCCAGACGTCTGTAAACTATCCCGGACGTCTGGTCAGACGTCTGGATGTGATCCCAGACGTCTTTACAGACGTCTGGGCCACCTCCCAGACGTCTTAAAAGACGTCTGGGGCACGCGCTCGTTACAATATAACAAACTCAAAGGAAGTTTCGTCCCCGAAACTTGCGCCAACTAGGGTGCGGAAAAAGGATGTCCAAATAACCATAACAAACTCAAAGAGGACCGAAGCCGGTCCGAAAGGACGTACCCGCGAAAAGCTCTGGGTACCGCTCCCGCATTGCCGCCTCAGGCTCCCAGGTAGCCTCCTCGTACCGCTGGCTCCTCCACAAAACCTTTACCAGGGGTACTTGCTTTCGTCTCAACCTGCGGACGGCTCGGTCTAGGATCTGCACTGGCCGCTCGGGGTAGGTCAGGTCGTCGCTCACCTCGACGCTCTCGTGACTCAGTACGTGGCTGGGATCGGCTACGTACTTCCTGAGGTTGGACATGTGGAACACGTCGTGCACACCAGAAAGCTGCGGGGGGAAGGGCAAGTCTGTAAGCAACGGGTCCAACCCGCTCCAGGACCTCGAAGGGCCCCACGAACGTCGGCGCGAGCTTCCCTCTCACCCCAAACCGCTGTAAGCCCTTCATGGGCGAAACACGAAGAAAGACGTGGTCCCCGACCTCGAACTGCACCTCTCTGCGTCTGCGATCTGCGTAGCTCTTCTGTCTGCTCCTGACAGTGCGGAGTCATCTGTGGATCTGCTCAACTACCTCCTGACTCTGCCGGATCAACCTGGGGCCAACCTCCCACTTGGTCCCCACCTCAACCCAACTCAAGGGTGCCGTGCATTTCCGTCCGTACAGAGCCTCGTAGGGAGCCATGCCGATGCTCGAGTGATAACTGTTGTTGTATGCAAACTCTGCCAGGGGCAGGTGCTCCTCCCAAGAGCCCCTCCAGTCTAGTACACAGGCACGCAAAAGATCCTCAAGTGTCTGTATCGTGCGTTCCGACTGTCCGTCCGTCTGGGGGTGGTAAGCCGTGCTAAACCTCAACCTCGTCCCCAAAGCCTGCTGAAACTCAGCCCAAAACTGGGACGTAAAGCGGGTATCCCGGTCGGATACGATCTCCCGCGGAACTCCGTGTAGTCGCACTACATCACGGATATACCTCTCTGCCAACTGTGCTGGTCCCAAAGTGACTCGGATCGGCAAGAATCGTGCCGTCTTCGTCAACCTATCCACTATTACCCAGACCGCGTCGTGTCCTCGCTGGGTAACAGGTAAGCCCACCACCAAGTCCATGGTGATGCTCTCCCACTTCCACTCTGGCACTGGAAGCGGCTGAAGCGGCCTTGCAGGCCTCTGATGCTCGGCTTTCACCTGCTGGCACACTAAGCACTGCTGCACGAACTCACCCACATCCCGCTTCATCCCTCTCCACCAGAACTCGCGTCTCAAGTCATGGTACATTTTCGTGTTTCCGGGATGTATGGTGAATCTGGAACCGTGTGCCTCAGTCAGGAGCTCTCTCAACAGCTCCTCGTCTCTGGGGACGCACAGCCGTCCCCCCAAGTGTAACACCTGGTCTGTGAAAGAGAAGTCCCCTGGGTCCCCTGACGGTACTCTGTCGCGCAAAGACTGCAAGTACGGATCGGCCATCTGTCCCGTGATGATGCGGTCTATCAACTCTGGCCTGGTCTGCCGTGTCACCGTCACTGCCCCACAGTACCCTCGTAACTCTAGAGGTCGCCAACTGCCCACCTCCTCCAAAAGGCTCCAACTCTGTAACTGTAGACTGGCCAAGCGTGCGGGCGCCTTACGGCTCAAGGCGTCAGCCACCACATTGGCCTTTCCCGGGTGGTAGGAGATGCTGCAGTCGTAGTCCTTCAGGAGCTCCAACCAACGTCTCTGTCTCATGTTGAGCTCCTTCTGGTCAAAAAGATATCTGAGGCTCTTGTGATCTGTAAAAATCTCGAAGGTCTCACCATACAAGTAATGCCTCCATGTCTTCAGCGCGAAGACAACAGCTGCCAACTCTAGGTCGTGGGTAGGGTAGGTATGCTCATGGGGCTTCAGTTGCCGCGGAGCGTAAGCGACCACGTGACCCCTCTGCATGAGCACACCTCCTAACCCCTGCAAGGAAGCGTCCGTGTACACGACGAACCCGCCACTACTGTCAGGAATGGTGAGCACGGGAGCCGAGGTCAACCTCTCCTTCAGCTCCAGAAAACATGCCTCACAGGCGTCTGTCCAAGTGAAAGGCACATCCTTCCGAGTCAACTGTGTCATAGGACGTGCAATCTGCGAAAACCCTCTGATGAACCGTCTGTAGTAACCTGCCAGTCCCAGGAAACTGCGAATCTCAGTGACTGAACGCGGTCTCTCCCACCTGAGCACTGCCTCGACCTTGGCGGGATCCACCGCCAGGCCGTCTCCAGAGATCACATGACCCAAAAAGGTCACCTCCCTCAACCAGAACTCGCACTTGCTGTATTTGGCGTACAGCCTGCGTCGTCTCAGAGTGTCCAGAACCATCCGCAAGTGCTGTCCGTGCTGCGTCCGATCTCTAGAATAGATGAGTACATCATCTATGAAAACCACCACAAATTGGTCCAAGTACGGTCTGAACACCCGGTTCATCAGGTCCATGAAGGCAGCGGGGGCATTGGTCAGCCCAAACGGCATGACCAAAAACTCGTAGTGTCCGTAGCGGGTGCGGAAAGCTGTCTTGGAGACGTCGGTCTCCCTGATCCTCAACTGGTGGTATCCAGACCTCAAGTCGATCTTGGAAACACCGTGGCACCCCGCAACTGGTCAAACAAATCGTCAATCCTCGGCAGCGGATATCTGTTCTTGATGGTGACCCTATTCAGCTGTCTGTAGTCCACACAAAGGCGTAGGGTCCCATCCTTCTTCTTCACAAACAGTACCGGGGCTCCCCAGGGAGACGCACTGGGCCTCACGAAACCCTTCTCCAAAAGGTCCTGCAACTGAGACTTGAGCTCTCGCAGCTCAAGCGGTGCCATCCTGTATGGCGTGGTGGAGATGGGGTTGGTCCCTGGTACTAGTGAGATCTCAAACTCGATTTCACGCTCGGGCGGTAGTCCTGGTAACTCGTCTGGAAACACGTCGGGGTACTCTCTGACCACCGGGATGCTCTGGAAGTCTACCACGGGGCTGTGCTCTGCCACCACACAAGCTAAGAAGCCCTCACACCCCTGGCTCAAAAGTCTCGCCGCCCGAAGTGCCGAAATGCACCTGAAACCTCCGTCCACTGGCTGCCCGTGAAACTCGAAGGAAGGCAACTCCGGAATGGAGAAGACAATCTTCCTCTCAAAGCAGTCTACCAATGCGTGGTAAGCGGACAGCCAATCCATCCCCAGGATCACCCCAAAGTCCTCCATCTGTATCATAATCAGGTCAGCTGGGAGGCTGTGTCCCCCGATGCTGACCCCGCAACCCGTGTACACCTCCTCAGCTACAAACAGCTGACCACTCGGACCTCTGATTACGAACGGGTTCTCTAACAATGTATAATCCTGGTCCAAACTAACTGCGAAACTGTCTGCGACAAACGAGTGCGTAGCGCCGGAATCGAAAAGCGTGTAAACGAGTCTGCCAGAAACTGAAACCATACCTGCTACCACAGATCCCGAAGCTCTGGCGTCCCTGTGTGTTAGGGCGTTGATACGCCCCTCAGCTCTAGGTGCGGACGAAGCAGCCACACTCTGCGTCGGACGGGTAGGTGCTGGCCGGTACCCTCCTCGCGACTACGGTCCTCCTCCTCGCGCCTGGAAACCGCGGCCTCCTGCACGCCCTCCAGTGCTCTGCGCGGGAAGTATCTGCTGACCTCCTGCCCTAGATGGGCAGTCCCTCCTGACGTGGCCCGGCTGGCCACACTGGTAGCAGAGGGGAACCCGACACCCGCCCTCAGTGAGTCCCTGCTGTCGGCTAGGCGGGGGTCCGGTGCTGGCGACTGGCCCCTGTCGAGGGCCCCCAAAGGCCACTGATGGCCCTGCACAACGTGACGGCTCTCCTGCGGACGCCACGTGCCTCCGTTGAATTCTCCTAACATGCCTGGTGTGGCGGCGGAAATCTCGTTCCACCACTAACTCCCCTGTCGTACGCTCGGAAGGGGGAGGGGGTGGCGACGTGGGTGGAAGCTGAAATTCTTCTCGAACCACCTCTCGAATCAGTTGGACGAGGTCCCGAGACGGTATACTCAGGAGAAGAGGAGGGGTAGTATGTATTCCAAGCCCGACATATCTGTCCCCCGGGCCCTGACCTCGGCCGCGCCTGCGGCTCACCCTCCTAGCTCCAAGACGCGGCATCTCCTACAATGGAGACGCGAAACAAAACGGAAACGTCAAAACAGACGGTACCTAACAACACTTCTAAGAGCTCATGTCAAGAGATATGTTGTGGTGGCTACTCTAGCTATAAACATGTGAATTGGTTATTTTCCAGTCAGTTGATTCACTTCTCGGGACGACCTTGCTCTGATACCATCTTGTAACGACCCGGTTCCCGAGTCCCTACGAGACACGAGAACCGGACCAACTCGACTAATCCCAAGACCCAGTCGTCCAACGAGGAAGTAACCAAAAGACAGTAAAATAAACCACATTCAGCATGAATATAACTAACAGTAAGAAAGTACAGCAGTAAGGAAAGAAACTACTACAGTAGGCACCACCACAACAGTAAAGCAACATTTATCATATAACAAAAACTGCAGGTAAGGGAGGTACAGCGGAAACAAAACTACTCACTAGAACAGAAACAAAAGAAGGTACAAAGCTGTGGCAACTCTACTGGACCCTACTCGGCCCAGCGTCCTCTGCAGCCGCCGACCCTGGCTGCTCAACACCTAGTCCTGAAAAAGGTAACGAGTGTAACACGTCAGCAAAACGCTGAGTAGAGTGGCAAACTAACTAAAGGCAACAGTAGAGTGTACAGTAGCTGTTATGTTCTATTACTTCCTTTATTTACATCTTTCAATTTTTTTCTCACTATTTCATTTACTTCTCAGATCCTTTACTTGATCTCGAATGTCCTCGTTGGACGACTGGGTCTTGGGATTAGTCGAGTCGGTCCGGTTCTCGTGTCTCGTAGGGACTCGGGAACCGGGTCGTTACAGGAATTCATCAAGAAATTAGCTTCCTTTTTAGCCAGATCTGAAGCCCCCGAAATCACCCAAATCCTCATGTGAATCCTTCAAAGGGTTGGGTTTCCAACTCCAACGAGCCTACCAAGCTTGCTTCCCAAGCTCTAACCGCTCCCTAAGGCCTATAAAAGGAACCCCAATGCAAGGTCATGCTTTCCAAGCTTGATTTTGGTTGGATCTACCCTCATTTCCTCCCTCCTATTCCAATCGAAAGGCTTCTCAAGATCTGGTGACTCCCTCTACCTATCCTCATTGTTTGACCACAATACCGGTGGCAGATTCTTCTTCCTCATCTTCCTCCACGTCGTGCAATACCAGTCGTTGATGCTCTCTCTTCGTCGCCATCGTCATCACCACCTACTGGAGTGCTTTCTACCCCAATGCTGGCCTACCAACACCTGTGCCATTCTCCCCCCTTCGTCCATTAGATTAAGGTTATTTTAGCTTCTTTATATCCTTAGGTTAGTTTTACATGCCAAAAGCCCAAAAATATCCCCTCGACATAGTTATAAGCCACCTTCGTCTCCATCTCCGGCGACCACTTTGGCGAAGTCTTCCAGTCACTCCACTGCTCCAAACACTTCGTCGACAAGCCTATGACTTTCGCCTTGCCTTCCTGCAAAAAACCCTCATATTTATTCCACCTTTCGCTTACTCACAGTCACCACCGAACAACGCACCTTCATGCCATCATCTCCATCACTGTTCGGCCACCTAACGCACTCTCACACCATGTTGCACACACCACCATGTTCACCATGCTACGACGAAGCTACTGAACCATCTGACGTGGCTGTAAGGCCCTTTTTCTTGAGTTTCAGGTACTATGCTTCGAGCAAGCTTGAAGCTTGGTACAGCACTCACTTGCTTCGAGTGCTCAACCCAGGCTGTGCGGAATCACCTCAGGCACTACCCCTGGTGGTCAATTGGATGCCTTGACCTCGTGAGCTGCATCAATTGAAGGAACGAGCTCTGCAGCTGTATGCGAAAAGGAAGTGCTGGACTTTAGTCCCACATTGTTTGCTAAAGAGTGACCGTAGTGCAATAGATTGATTTTGTGTCAGCGGTTGTTTGCCTCGACACACAGGGGGTGAGGTCCCCTGCACGCACCCCTCACACGCCTCACCTATGACACTATGCACGTGGGCTTGTCTCTAACCCGTTTACCTGCCGAAGCCTATACTTACACCTCGGCTCCTACCCCATGCTAACAACCCTAGTCCTGGTTGTGCTCTAGACCCGATTACCCAACTACCTAGCATTGTGCAAGGCCCTGGAAGGGCGGGAAACAGGTTGACCCAGAGGAAGAAAGAGAGAGAGAGTGAGAGGTTAAGGGGGTTTTGCTCTATTCTGTATTGGCTAACACTTAGCCGAATTTGAAGAAGCCCTTCCCCCCTTGTGCGTTAGAAGGGCTAGAGAAGAGAACATGTAGAAGAGAAGGACCGTAGAAGGAAAGAAGAGGAAAGGCAAAAGAATAAGTAGAGGAAGAGAAGAGACAGAAGGCTGAAGAAGAAGAGGCATGCAGAGAAAGAAGAGATGGCTGAAGAAGAAGTACAGTGCCCTCTTAGCAGTGTAGAAAGGTTGAATTAAGTTGTCTGGTTAAAGACTCTATCGTCTGATGGAGTGCACTGTGCAGTTTGGTTGAATAATTGATATTATTTGAGTAATTGCTACATGTGTTAGACTAAAAATTGGTGATCCAAATCACCATTATTTTGTCTAGATTACTTTTTACCCTTTATATACTCATGACATACAATGCATATTAGATTTTGAGTAATTAATTGTGCTCAATTACATTAATTGTTGAGATTAGCGCATGAATTATTTTCTCCAAGCGAACAACCTCAGACTACATTCTAGTATAAATTTTATTTATTGTTCGAGCTATTTCTGAGGAATTATTACTACAAAGAATGCATCTCATTTAAATCACCTCAATCTAGCACTATCAACAGGAAGAAAAAAGAGTATCAAATAATTCAGGTTTAAAGGTGGGTGGAGAAGCTATTATTAAATAGTATAAAGGGACTTCTAACTCCATAGATATGGAGGATGATTTAGACATAGAGCTAGTGGATCATTCTTCTAGTCTCCAAAGGAGATCAAGAAGGAGTCAATTGGTAGAAGTTACTTAGGAAGATGCAACTGAGAAAGATGCAGCTGAGAAAAAATTACCAATGACAGGAGAGAAAGAAGTGCCAATGGCAAGAGCCAAACAAAATATGGTAATACTATGGAAAATCCATATGTTGGAACTTCTATTGAGCAGGGTCAGCTTAAGTATGATGTCATGGAATCCTCTGATCACCCAACGGCAATGACCAATGCAGATGAGAATTCTCTCATTGCTCCTGATACATCCTCTCGCGTTGCAGAAGAAGATCAAAAGTATATATGGAACAAAAGAGAGTAGGAAGCTAACGTCTGAGACAGATGAAAGTCAATTGATATCAGGTCCTATGAAAATTGAATAATTGAATGACATTGTTATGGGTAGGAATAATTCAAAACATAAGAGCAGTTACAAGAAGATTGCTAGAGATAAAAAGATTAAAGCTAGGCTTTTGCCTCTGTTGGGTAAGGGAAAGAATTTGGAGCATGTGGATGGTGGTGAAAACAAAAGAATCAGAACTGGGCTAGATGCTTCAGCGGGGCCTATGGCAGTTGAGCCTTATAAGTTGCCATAAGAAACAAGAATATTGTATCTTGGAATTGTAGAGGTTTGGGCTCTCCCTATGAAATTTGACATCTAAGATCCTTGATGAGAGCCATGAATGCAAATATTGGGTTTACATCTAAAACACATCTATATAGATGGAATTTTGAGTTGGGGAAAAAGTTTATAGGCTACAATATGTGTGTAGTGGATACAAGGGGGAAATCAGGTCGATCATCTTGGCCTGATATACAAGAAGGAGCTGAATATTGATCTTTTGTATTCAGAATTTATTTGTTTAATTATGAGAATTCTATCTGAAGGCTTTCTTTGGTACTTAGCATGTATATATGGAACTCCAAAGTAGAATAGAAGAAAAAAATTTTGGAATTGGATGGGAAGGCTATTGATGTCCAATGTAGATAATTTAGTTTGTATGAGAGATTATAATTTGATACTCTCAAAGGCTAACAAAGTTTGTGGCTAAGGGGTTCCTTCTAGAGTGTTCATTTAAAAGCATTTACTATGAGATTAGGTCTTATGGACTTGGGATACATTGGAAATGCTTATACTTGGTCTAATAATTGCAAGCCACAATTGTTAATTAAGGAGTGGCTAGATAGGGTGATGGTTTCACATAATTGGAATATTAATTTCTCGAACGTTGGTGTGCTCCATCTATTGGTCTTGGGCAACGATCACAGTCCAATACTTCTCTGGCTAAATAGAGAGAAGAAGAGATCTTCACTGATCTAGAGAATGGGTGCTGAGTGGTGTTCGCATGATGAATTCCAATTAGTGGTAGCCACTAGTTGGGGTGGGAATCGACCAATCTGGGATAAATGTAAATGCATAGTAGGAGATTTAACCAAATGGTAGTCTAGGCCTGAGATTAATTGGAAGAAGAGGAAGGAAAAGGTTGAAAGGCAAACAGCAGACTTGCAAGAAACTATGAATGATGAAAATGACTAGAACAAAGTAAGGAGTTTATAGCA
The DNA here is from genome assembly GCA_037157565.1 of Thalassia testudinum. Classification (NCBI taxonomy): domain Eukaryota; kingdom Viridiplantae; phylum Streptophyta; class Magnoliopsida; order Alismatales; family Hydrocharitaceae; genus Thalassia; species Thalassia testudinum. The sequence goes on along the minus strand of JAZHRO010000068.1, from coordinate 10,564,263 downwards.
GCAATACATTGAGTTTTACTTCAAGAAGAGATACACTGGTGTTAGAGATCATGACAAACTTGGGTTCAAAGTGGCGATAGAAATACTAGATACTATCATCTCTGTGCGTAGAATAGGAAAAGGAAAAATGTGATTAAATGGATTAAATTATCAAGTGGTAAGGAGATAGTTGACAGTAAAAATTTAGAATTTGTTTCTTCAATTTTTACACCACTCTATATACATCGCAAGTAAATGATGTTAACCTAATGGAGTTATTTGATGCAGAGGATTGGGCATTAGGTTTAGACAAGAGGTGGTGCTCACAAGTACCTAAAGAAGAGGAAATACATAACGTTCTACTCAATATGCCACCTTGTCAGATCTCGGGACTGGATGATTTTTCAACATTATTTTATCAGAAATGCTAGATTACTGTTAAAAATGAAGTAATTTCCTTTATGCAGGATTATTTTAAGATTCAAAATATGTCACCCTAAATGAGCAAAACTTATCTTGCGTTGGCTCCTAAACTCCATAACCTAATAGAACCAAAAAGCTATTGGCCTACCAACTTGACAAATACATTGTATAAATTAGTGGCTAAGATGGTTGCAAGAAGACTCAAGCCTATTTTGAAGAGATTTGTCTCTCCCTATTAGCCAGGCTTGTTACAAAAAGATAGATTGCTGAAAATATGGGGCTTGCTAGGAGCTATGATGTTAAAGCTTGATATGGAGAAAGCTTTCAACAAAATTGAGTGGGACATTGTCAAATTTTGTTTGACTCAGATAGAAGTTCCTCCTAGTATTGTGAACTTAATTATGTCATGTATAATATCAGCTACTTTTCAAGTACTTATCAATGGTTATCCTTTTAATGTTATCTAGCCTTCAAGGGGAGTAAGACAGGGGTGTTGTTTATCACCATATATTTTTATATTGTGTTTTGAATGCTTGTCAAGATCCTTAGACATTGCTTTAAGGAATAATATTATTTTTGGATATAAATTACGTAGGAATGCTACTCTACTTACACATTTGATGTTTCCGAATGATACAATATTATTTGAAAATGCATCTCCATCTGAAGCAACTCAATTGCAAATTATTTTTCATAATTATGAATATATTATAAATAGAAAATAAAATATGCAAAATCTAGGATATTTTTTAATAAAGGCCTGGAGGTAGATCACAAGAGCCAAATTATGGACATACTTAGGGTTGGTGTGATGTCTCGTGATGAACTTTATCTAGGTTGTCCAATTCTGGACACAACAAATAAATCAACGTTGAAGGAGCTTATTAATGATAATGTCATCATCAACAATAACTAGCTTTAATTAATCAGAATCAATAGACAATTGCTCCTACATAATCACCGGAGAGTTGTAATTCACTGGATATTCTTTCTGAGAAGACTACATTAAAATAAAGTTAAATCTGTAGTTTTAACAGAATATCATAAATGTAGAATAATCATGGGGTTTCCTAGGGGTTAATCTAAGGTCAATGAGCTTTAAAGGCTAACAAGAGGGTCCACATAGACAGAAATAGGTTTTTACGTATTTCAAGAGTCAAAATAACATCCGAAACCCTAATTTTAGACCTGCTTAAACAACAGAGGTTCTGGTTAGGATAAAATTCATCTAAACATTCTAAAAATCATATAAAAATATTCCATAAGGTTTAGTATCCTTGCTTTGACCATTGGAACCCATTTTGACTTAAAATAGAGTCTCAGATAAGAAGTTGCCCTAATTTGGGTTTCTACATAAATTACCCAGTCAAACTTGGTCAAAACCAAAATCTCACTTCACCATCAGATTTATTGGGTCCAAATTAGGTTTTTACCAAAATTTGGGCACAATCAGAGATCATCTTGACCTAGTTTGCATTTCAGTCCAATCAGACTCCTCTCTCACATAAGCCCCTAGCTTTTGAAATCCTTGCCAACAGCCCCCTAACTTTGTCATCTTCTTCATATTTAAGTCCTTTCCGCTATGGTCGTGTGAACACAGCTTTCCATTGAACTTTGGATAAAGGAGTTCTCCTTAATTTCACGACCAATCTCTTCCAAAATTGGAAGGACTCCTGAGAAGATCCTCTTCAATCTGAGCCGCAACTTGGGCTCTGATTCTTGCCCAAAACCTAATTTGAACCATTTGAAATCAAGGGTTTCCTATTTCGGGAAGGTCTCGAGCTTCCAAGCTTGGAACGCCCCCCTGAGGCCTATAAAAGGTCCACTGATGCAAGGCTACGCTCTTTAGCTTGGTTTTGGCCAGAGTCTCCCCTTCTTCCCCTCTCTCCAGCCGAATGCTCCACGAGCTTTGGTGACCTTCCCCGTATGACCACTTTGCACGCTTCGACAAACAATATTCAGTGGGATCGTCTTCCTCAAGTTCTTCCGCCACTCGCAATACTAGAGAGGGTCTCCTTCCTCCATCTTCATCGCTGTTCTTCCTTCTCAGAGATTTTTCCTTCCACGGTGCTGGCCAATCAAAGTCGACGCTGCCCTACCCCTTTCGTCCAGTTAGTTTAGGTTAGTTAGGTTCCACTCTCCCTGTTTGTCGCTCTGAAATAGGTTTTAAAATCAATGTGTTGCAGTATAAGTCAAATTAACGCGAAAAACAAATGGAATTTATTACTCGAATATTAGAAATGAAGTTCGAGGTCAAACACAGGAAGCAATTTGGAAAAAAATGCTTCTCAAGATTGCAATTCAACACAAAAATATAATTGATATAATTCCAAGCAAAAATGAATGAAAGTGTATGTTAGGTAATGCAAAAAGAATGGAGTAAAATGGGGATTTGAATCACCAATTACCCCTCACAATTATGGCAAATATTTCAATAGTACTTAATCAATTAAATGCCACGCAATATAAGTGCACAGTGCACTTCAAATGAAGCTTAGATGTCTGCTCAATTGGTCAGATGGCTTATTCTGCTCTCTACTACAGTGCCAAGAGGGCACCCTTCCTCTTCTCTTCTTCTGCGGCTCCTCTGGGTTCTGTTTTCTTCTTCTTCAGCTCCTTCTTTCTTTTCTTTCTAGTTGTGCCTTCTCTCTTTTTCTCTCTTCTGCTCAAGCTTCCTCTCCTTCTTCCTTATTCACGCGTAGGGAGGTTCCATAAGTGTCGGCCATTGGTCCTGAGAGCAGAACCCCACCTGCCCCTATGCGCTTTCCTCTCCTCTCTCTAGGATTTGCCTTCCCAGGGCCTCGAGTTATCGGGTATTTGGGCAGAGCGTAACCGGGACCAGGGTTGTCGTCCATGAGCGGTAGTCGAGGAGTGCTTAGAGCTTAGGCAGGTTATCGGATGCACCAGACCCACGTGTAAGGTGTCGTGGGCGAGACGCGTGAGGGGCGCATGTGGGGACCTCACCCCTTGTGACTTGAGGTGAATAGCCTGAGTGACAAAATAAATTTATGCAGCTGCAGGAGCTCTTCAGCTTCCAAGTGGGACTATCCCACAACCCTTCCTCTACGTGTAGCTATAGGTGCTTCTTCATGCGATTACAGTCAAAGGCCTAGTCAAAGGACCAAATTGGTTCCTAGGTCGTGATCTTGGAGAAGCTTCACTGTGCTTGGGACTTCGCCTGGTGTGTGCAGATGTAGAAGCGAGGCTTCAAGCTTCGCTAATGGCGGTGGAGGAGCGAAGACTTGAAATGAAGAACATGGCCTTACAACCTTGTTACAAAGTTCAGCAGGCTTCGTCATAACACAGCGGATGTGGTGGTGTGTGTGGCGTGTCGTGAAGGTGACTGTGGTGGCCGGACAGTGTCAGAAAGTGAAGGGCGAAGATGTAGTGTTCGACAGAGGGTTTAGAGGCGTAATACGGAGAAATAGGATGGGGGTTTTGAAGAGGCTGGTGTTGCAAAGGTCGTGAGGTAGTTGGCGAGGCCTTTGGGGTGGTGGAATGAGTGGGGAGCCTCGCCGGAGGTCTACTCGGAGCAGAGGAAGGTGAAGGTGGTCGGTGTGATATGGCAGTCGAAATGAAGCATGGTTGGTATGTGAATAAGGTAGAGGGGTTAGGAAACTTACCTAGGTGATTGGTGGACGAAGAGGGGCAAAGGCGACGCTAGTTGCGGTATGGCCGACGTCGGAGACGAAGGTGACTCAGGTGGGAGAAGAACCACGACAATGAAGGGACAGAAGCACCCGCTGGTATGGCGTGATGCGGAGGAGGGTGAGGGAGGCAAATCCATCACTGATATTGCGAACGGATGAGGAATGAGGTCAGGACAAATCATCGGAGCTCAAGGAGCCTTTCAGGCAGAAGAGGGAGGAGGATTATAGGGAGTTTCCAGCCAAAATCAAGCTTTCGATCTTTGGTTTGATCTAGGGTTCTTTTTATAGGCCTCTAGAGAGAGTTTTGAGCTTGGGAAGCAAGCTTCCTAGTCTTGGAAAGCTTGCCGGAGTAGGAATTCTATAGGATACCCAAATCTCTCATACGTTCGCATGAGAGATTGGGAAGGTTTTAGGGCATGGGAATTGGCTAAAAAGGAAGGGAATTCCTTGACGAACTTCCCTTTCAAATTTGAAAGGGATTCGTTAAGGAATTAAGGAGAACTTGCCAAATTTAGGTCGTCGAAGTTTGTAGGAATAGGGTTCATGGCGGTAGGGACCCTTTTTTGAAAATTATGACAAAGATAGGGGCCTTTTTGTAAGGATTTTGAAAGTTAAGGGTATAGTGTGATATAAAAGAATTAGACAGGACCAAATTGCAAACTAGGTCAAGATAGTCTCAAATTGGGACTAAATTTTGGTACAAACTTAATTTGAACCTAAGGAATCCAATGGTGAAGTTGGATTTTAGTTTTGACCTAGTTTGTCTGAGTAATTTATGTAAAAACCTAAATTAGGGTAAATATCTGTCTAGGACTCTGTTTTGGGTCAAGATGAGTTCTGATGGTCAAATTGAAGGTACCAAACCCTAGAGAATATTTTTATATGAATTTTAGAGGGTTTACGTGAATTTTATCATGACCAGAACCTCAATTAATTAAGTGGGTCTCTTTTTAGGATTTTAGAAGTCATTTAATTCTCAAAACACGCGAAAATACTTTTTTGTCTATATTAACCCACTTGTTGGATATTTAAGACAATTTGACCTTTAATTAACCCCTGAGAAAACCTGCAGTTATTCTGTATTCAAGATATAATGGTAAAATTACAGTTTTAACCCTATTTTCTTATCTTTCTCTCAGAATGATTATGCAATGAACTATGGCTCTCTGGAAGTTATGTAGGAGCATTTATTCCTTGATAATGACTAAATTGAGCTAGTTATGGCTCATGATGGTGCTCCCATCATATCCCCATGCCTAGCTTTTGCTAGTCCCTTAGCAAAATCTCATGGAATTAACTCAAATTCTTGACCATGCCTTTTTATGCCCAGATTTTTGCTGTGTACTTTCTTTTGTAGATTAGATCAGAATGCCGATAGTAGGCCTAGTGGTACTCAAGTACCAACCAAGATCCGGACTTGACCAGCTCTTCCCTCAATCTTTCGCGAAGGTTTCTAAGGTCCACAGGAACTAACCTAAGGTTCGTTGAACTCCGCGGTTAAAGCACCCGTGCTTGTAACCTGTTTTAGCCTAGGTTCAATTAGCAGTGTGTTTTTGTAAGAGAGAGATAAAAGACTCTTTTATTTTTGGAGAGTTTACTTTCTCTTTTCTTTCTTTATTTCTAGTTTTGGATTGGCTTTACAACAAAATCTATATCAGATTCCTAGCTCCCACCATCAATCCTCATAGGGTCCCTGGCAATCAATGCTTCAAGATAGCATCGCCCATTGTAACCCCTAGGACCCTGGCTTTCAAGATTTTGGGATAATCCCTCCCATGGCATTCTATAGCTAAATCTAGATCTTGGCAATCGACATTTCCTGATAATGCCACCAATGGCATCTGAACCAACACAATGTGCTTACATGCCTCCGGTAGGATATTTAGATATCCTAGGAGATAAGCACCGAGAAGACGATATGTTATTATGCATCTTCGAGGGGAATTCCCCACCTCTCTGTGTTGAGAACTCTTCCAAATCAACTTGTGTTGATAAGCCGCTCCTAATCTAGGTGGCTTTTTTCAGAACAAAATTAATGCATTTGAGTGATTTTGATAATTAAGAGCATTGAACCAGACTGTGTGTGGGTTAGGGTGCTTAGGTTACCGAGTCCCGCAAACCAAATGTTAGTTAACGAGGCCGAATAATCCCTAAGCCTTAGACCTAATACTTAAGCTTCGCATTTTCCCCAACCTCTTGAGGACTATCCAGATCTTAACACATACTTGAATTTTTAAGCCTAAATACAAGCCCAAGAGGCCTAAGATCAGCGTTCATACTAATCTATGTTTTCTGTAGCAGTTTTTGTCTTTCATTTTTCTCTTTTGATTTGTTCTAGAACTAAGTCGATCCCATAATCCTTTACTAATGACTCTCTTTTTCTATTTCAAATTGTTTCTCCTTTTTGTCATTTATACCACCTCCCCTTTTCCTCCTCAAGAATGATATGTAATTAATTCATTCAAAATTTCCTTGTCCAATTTTTTATTCTTTTTCAATATTTTATTAATTTTTTTGGTTTTTTGGAATTTGCTTTTTTTTTTTGATGAAATCCTTTCTTGTGAAGTAATTCTCATAGTGTTTTGCACTTTAATACCCCCTGTGCCTATGATTTGCAATATCCCCATTGTAAATTAGGTGGGTTTGAATTCAGCTTAGATCGTACATTAGAACAGGTTTAGGTGGGTGGATGGGTCAGGGTGACTATTGCGGACGATTTCAAGCTTGGGTACGGGTACCAGAGGTGGAGTCTGCTATTCTAATGGACGAAACCTAAAGTGCAATATGAGTTTAGCAAAAGATGTGTTAAAAAGTGTTTCATATTTTTTCAAAAGGATGACAGCTTGCCTCCTGTTAAGCACTGAGTTGAACGCCATCAGCCGAGCGTAATGAGATCAAGGAGAATGGAGATCAAAAGATACCTCAGCCATGTTTGTATTGATGAGTTCAATGAACGGCTTAAGTCGCTGGCCATTCACGATAAAAGGTTCAGAATCAAGGCTGGGTTGACTGATTTCAATGGCTACATTTCCAAAAATCCATCGAATAAGTTATGGTCCAATCCATTTCGATCTGAGTTTTCCTGGGAATAGTTTGAGTTTGGCATCAAAGAGTAGGACTTTTTGACCAGGGTGAAAGATCTTTTTAGATATGTGCTTGTTGTGAAATGCCTTAACTCGCTCATTGTAAATTCGCAAGTTCTTGTACGCGTCATTGCGTAGTTCATCGATCTCGCTCATTTGAAGCTTCTTGTGGGTTCCTGCCTTAGAAAGATCTAAATTACACTTTTATACAGCCCAATAGGCTTTGTGCTACAACTCGACGGGGAGGTGACATGCCTTTCGGTATACCAATCTAAAAAGAGACATGCCAAATTAGGTCTTGTGGGCTATCCTATAAGCCTACAAGGCTTCCAGAAGTCAAGATGACCAATCTTTCCTATCAGGTTGAGAAGTGACCTAAAGGATTTTCTTGATCTCCCGATTTGATAGCTCAGCTAAACTGTTGGTTTGGGGGTGATAAGGAGTAGAGATTTGATGTGACACCCCATATTTGGTCATCAATGATCTGAACTGAGCATTCGTTAAATGGGTCCCTCCATCAGAGAAAATGGCACGTGATATCCCGAATCGAGGAAAGATGTTCTGATGAATGAATTTGATTATCAATTTATGATCGCTGGTTCGGGTCGGGATGGCTTCGATCCATTTGGACACGTAGTCAATAGCGAGAAGAATGTACTCGAATCCATCTGAGATAGGGAAGGGTCCCATGAAATCAATCCCCCAGATGTCAAAGATTTCGCATACGAGACTCGGTTGTAATGGCATCATATCACAGTTGCTCATGTTGCCCAAGGTCTGGCAATGAGTGCATGCCTTACAGTGATCGTATGCATCTTTGATAATCATGGGCCAATAAAAGCCGCACTGAAGGACTTTTGCTGTAGTTTTATGTTAGAGAAGTATCCATTGCAGGCCTGGTCATGGCAGAAGGACAAAATGCCCTGAATTTCTGCTTCCAGAATGCATCGTCTGATGATCTGATCAACACCAATGCGAAAGAGGTACAGATCTTCCCAGATGTAGTACTTGGCATTGGAAAGCAATTTGTCTTTCTTGGCCTTCGACCAATCGGACAGGATCTGATGTGATGCCAAGTAGTTCACCAAATCAGCAAACCAAGGAAGTCTAGTACTAATAGTCAAGAGGTGCTCATCGGGAAAGTGTTCTATGATGGGTCCAGAAGGGTCAATAATGTTAGAATGAAGGCGGGATAAGTGGTCATCTACCACGTTCTGCTTTCCCACTTTATCGCGAATCTCGAGATCAAATTCTTGCAACAGCAAGATCCAGTGGATTAAGCGAGGTTTCACATCCTTCTTTGCGAGGAGGTGCCTCACTGCAATGTGATTCGAGTATATGATAATGAGGGAACCCGAAAGATATGATTTGAATTTCTCTAGGGCAAATACTACAGTTAGCAGCTCTTTCTCAGTAACTACGTAGTTACGCTGAGCCTCGTCAAGTGTCTTGCTAGCGTAGTAGATGACCATGGGTTTTCCATCTATTTTTTTCCCAAGTACCGCACCTACAGCATAATCAGATGCATCGCACATGATCTCAAAGGGTTGAGACCAATTAGGGAATTGTAGGATAGGTGCTTGGGTAACTCGATCACGTAGGATCTCAAACTCCTGATTGCACTCCTAAGTGATTTCAAAGGGGACATCCTTAGATAGAAGAGTAGTTAGGGGGCACACGATTTTTGAGAAATAGGGAATGAATCAATGGTAAAAATTGACGTGCCCTAGAAAGGATCAGATGTCCTTGACCGAGCTAGGCATAGGGAGTTTGGAAATCAGATTCACCTTGACTCGATCAACTTGGAAGCCTTTTTTAGAGATGAGATGTCCCAGGGCAATTCCCTTAGGTACCATGAAGTGGCTCTTTTCCTAGAAAAGAACCAAATTCACATTGATGCATCGCCTGAGGATTTGGACCAAGTGTACGAGGCAATAATCAAAAGATTCTCCAAATACCAAGAAGTCATCCATGAAGACTTCAAGGTATTCACCTACCATATTTGAGAATATGACAAGCATGCACCATTGAAAAGTAGTGGGTGCATTGCAGTGACCAAACGACATCCTTTGGAATGTGTATGTTCCGAACGGGTAGGTGAAGGTGGTCTTCTCTTGGTCCTCAGGATGGATTGTGACCAGGTTATAATCGAAGTACCCATACAAGAAGTAGAACAATCGATTTCCTGCTAGTTTCTTGAGTATCTGATCAATGAACAGTAGTGGAAAATGATCCTTCTTTGTGGAGGAATTGATTCTTCTGTAATCAATGCAGATTCTCCACAAGTTTGCTATATAGGTCGGTATGGCTTCTCCGATTTTAGTCATGATCATGGTGAGTCCTGCCTTCTTAGGCACAACTTGAATTGGACTCACCCATAGACTATCGGAGATCAGGTAGATTATCCATGCATCTAACCACTTAATGATCTCCTTTTTCACAACATCCTACAAATTTGGATTTAGGTGTCTCTGCATTTCACGAGATAGTCATGAGCCGTCTTTAGTATAGATGTGATGTGTGCAGTATGAGGGGCTGATGCCATCAGATCATCAAGAGTCCATCCAATGGCTCTCTGATGCTGCTGGAGAATAGAAATCAAGCGTGTTTCCTGATCATGTGTGAGGTGGGAGTTGATAATCACAGGAAACGTCTGATTAGAACACAAAATGACATATTTGAGATGGTCAGGGAGGGGTTTCAATTCCATAATAGGATTATCAGCAGCAGCAAGTGGTTCAGGGTGGGTTTCGGGAGCAAAGGAAGGAACTGTGGGTGTGTCTAGGTTAGGTTCAAGCTCCTCAAATTGCGGGTTTTGATCTTCTTGTGGTTGATAAGAAATAGTTGGGTTTTCCTAGATACGTAGATCATCAACCACAGCCTCAATATCACATATTTGTTCTATAACCCAGCAATTAATTCCTTGTTGGGCCTTAAAGATATCGATCTTCAGCATCTTGCTCCAAAATTTTAAGTCAATTTGGCCCTCCTCACAATTAATATTGGCCCTAGCAATGGCCAGAAAGGGTCTCCTTAATATGATCGGTGTATTCTTCAAGTTCTCAGGAGCATCCATGTCTAAGATAGTGAAATCCACTGGGAAGTAGAAATCATGTACCCTAACTATGACATCCTCGAGAATTCCTTTTGGTGACATAATAGATCGATCTGCTAATTGCAAAGTCATCTCTGTCGGTTTAAGCTCAGATTCCTCAAAGTAGTCTAGTAGGGATGTAGGTATCAAATTTATGGAAGCTCTTAAGTCTAGTAAGGCTCGATCAAACTGTATATCACTGATAGCACAGGAGATCAGAGGGGTGCCTGGGTTTTTTGCCATAAGCGGGAGTTTGCTCAAAATGATGGAGCTGGCTTTCTCCGACAATACGATTGGGTTCTCACCTTTGGTTCATGACTTATGCTTAGGTGTACACACATCTTTCAGGAATCGTGCGTAAGCTGGTACGTGGCAAATCGCATCCATCAAGGGGATGTTTATATGGACCTACTCAAAGAGCTTAACCAGGTCCTCCTCAGGTGCCACGGGTTTGGCCGTTCTCTTTCCCTTGGTCAAGGCCTCGGGAAATGGAACCTTAGATGGTTCCTCTATAATTGTCTTAGGCTTTTTATCAGGCATGGGTGTGTCCTGGACGACCAATTTAGGGTTAGGGTTTACGGTCTCAGGCATGTTGTGACTAGGAAAGGGTGGGTCTTGTGTTGCTTTGCCAGTACAGGTGGTGATGGAACTTAATCCTGCATGATTTTGGTTTGGGTTGGGCAAAATAGGTGTTTCCTACTGAAATCTTGAGTATGAAGTGATGGGAATGCCATCATGAGCATAACTAGCTCAATTTAATCATTATCAAGGAATAAATGCTCCTACATAATTGCCAGAGAGCCATAGTTCATTACATAATCATTTTGAGAGAAAGATAGGAAACCAGGGCTAAAACTGTAATTTTACCATCATATCTTGAATGCAGAACAACCATGGGTTTTTCCAGGGGTAATTAAGGGTCAAATAGTCTTAAATATCCAATAAGTAGGTTAATACAGACAGAAAAGGGATTTCGCATGTTTTGTGAATTAAATGACTTCAAAACCTTAAAAATAGACCTACTTAATTAATTGAGGTTCTAGATAAAATTTACCTAAACCCCCTAAAATTCATAGAAAAATATTCTCTAGGGTTTTGTACCTTCAATTTGACAATTGGAACTCATCTTGACCCAAAACAAAGTCACAGATTGACATTTATCCTAATTTGAATTTTGCATAAATTACTTATTCCAACTAGGTCAAAACTAAAATCCAACTTCACATTGGATTTGTTAGGTCAAAATTAGATTTGTACCAAAATTTGGGCCAAATTTGAGAATGTCTTGATCTAGTTAGCAATTTGGTCCTATCTGATTCTTTTATATCACACATATTCCTTTAACTTTTAAAATCCTTACAAAAAGGCCCTTAACTTTGTGTTCATTTTTCCAAACAGGTCCCTTCCGCCATGAATCCTATCGCTACAAACTTCGACGAACTATTTGGCAAGTTCTCGTTAATTCCTTGACGAATCCCTCTCAGATTTGAAAAGGAAGTTCGTTAAGGAATTCCTTTCCTTTTGAGCCAATTTCCAAGCTCTCAAACCTTCCCAATTTCTCATGCCAGAGAAGGAAATCCCAAGATACCCTAATCTCTCATGTGAACACATGAGAGATTAGGGTATCTTGGGATTTCCTTCTCTGGCGAGCTTTCCAAGCTTGGGAAGCTTGCTTCCCAAGCCTAAAATGCCATCTAGAGTCCTATAAAAGGACCCCCATTGCCTTGCGCATTTACCAGCAAGTCTTGTCAAGTCAAGAGGCCTTAGAAACCAACCTCCAACCACTGTAGACCCCTGGTTCGGCAATCTCTTTGACCCTTTCTCTCCAGCCGTCCAATGACCAAATTGTTTGGTCCTCTTGACTACCCTCTTTGTCCCGACCGTCCCCAACCAAAGGGAGGTCGTGCCTCTACCTCCGTCCTCGTCACCGCCTCACTGCCTCTACCTCCTCTGGCTCTGGTCAACCAACACCGGAGCCCTCTGCCTCTCTACCTCGCCCCTAGGTGACTCTATCTCTTCCTCTCTCCCTCTATTCTCTTCCCTCATACTCACAAACCACTTGCGACCACTACACCACCCTTTCACACTTTATCTTCTCCGCCTCCAGCCACGTCTCCGATGAAGCATCTCTGTCACTCCACAAATCCATTTGCTTCGCCAACCAGTCCAAAACCTCCGCTGTGTCCTCACAACCAAAACCCCACAAGTAATTGAGGGGATTGGCCTCTCGAACACCACCTCAGGCACACCCACCTCCACGCACCTTCTTCGACCTCGCCACCCACATTCACACACATGCACGCCAAACCGACACTACTGTCGCACTTGCCGATCCTCGGCGATCCTCCTGAGCACTTTAACTAGGGCTTATAGCCCGTATTCCTCATTTCAGGTCTCTCGCCGGAACTCCGTCACCGCCGCCTCCTTCACTGCCCTATTCGTTGTGTTCTTACGCTTTTCGCCCCAGGCACTATGCCCAGGTCGCGCGAGAATGCTCCAGGTTCATCTCTAGGCAACCAATTAGAACCATCAGCCATCCCTTCGATGCCAATTGCAAGCCCCAGCTGCTAAAGAGTGCATGCAGAAGAAGCAAGCAACTTTAGTCCCACATCAGGAATTCCTAAAGCCCAAACAGTGCATAAGACGAAAAAGAGCCTCTTCCTTGTTGCCTTAGCATGCACAGGGGGTGAGGTCCCCACACGCACACGCATACACACGCCCTCGCCTACACTTATGCCTCATAGATTTGGGCCTTCGTCCGTTTACTTAGATACCGCAGTCTGGTCTGGTTTACTGGGTCTAAGGGAGGAAGAAGAGAAAATGAGAGGAGAGGAGGGGGTTTTTCTCTACTGCCCTCCTCTCAACACTTGTGAGATCTGAGAGAGGCCTTTGCCTCTATTGGCATGCTGAGACCTATGCTGTGCCTTCTCTGGAGCTTAAGAAGGTGGAAGAAGAGAAGAAAAGGCTTGAAGAGAAGAGAGGAAGAGGCCTTTACCTCTGTTAAGGCATCTGAGGGCCTATTCTATCGTCTGATATCTGCTGATACCTTGGTTTTGTTATTAAATTGAGATTTTCTTGGCTTATACGATTATGTTACTTTGAGTAGCTTGCAAAGCTTAACATTGTAGGAAAATTTGGTGATTCAAATCATCATTTTACCCTATCTTCTTTTTGCATTATTGACATTAGATTTCATTTATATATCATTCTTATTTGAAATTCTTATATTGCATTTGAATTGCGACCTTGAGAAGTATTTTGCCAATCGCTCCTTATGTTTGACCTCGGATTTCTTTCGAGTATAAATATTATTTGCTTTTCGTGTTGATCCAAACTATACTTTAATGCAACGATTTTTAAAACCCTATTCAGAGCGAATAACATTTTGGCACCGTTGCCGAGGAGTAATGCGCAATTTGATCTCTTGAGTGCAATATCTGATTTGGTACTAACTTGCTCTATCTCTTTTGACTGTGATCTATTTCAGGGATTCATTAAAGGAAGATTAGTTGCACCTCAGCCACTCTAGGGGCAGGTAAACTCCATCCACCTTCTTCTAAGCCCCTAATTCTGAAAAGCTAAAAAGAAAGAAAAAAAAATCAATTAGGGCTACTTGCAATCTATCCTTTGATTAATCATCAAGTTATCTGATTTGATACATTCTAGTGAAACATCCAAACCTTGATTTGTGCACCTACTTAGGATCTTAAGGTATCTAGGGCTATCACCTTCTTGCTTGAAGCCCTAGGTACCACATTTGGACAAAATTGAATTGGACCAATCAGAGCCAATTAGGGTTTCCAGTTTAGGGTTTTAGAGACACACCTACTTAATCAAGAATTAACCTTCCAAACATTGTGTGCCTAAGACTTGGTTGAATTGATCCACTTAAGAAAACCCTAAAATCAGGCTCTTAATCTTATTAGAACACTAAAAGAGGGACCTAAATTTCCCAAAGGACAAAATAGGTGAAGTTGACCCACTTTGTTGGGTTAACCAATCTTCAAATTAGGTCACTTTGCACAAAAACATCTTAAAGTTCAAGTGAAATCATAAGCACCCTTGCTCTTAACTTAAAACTGGTAGACTTAAGAGGTCAAGTCTCCATTCTGGTCTACCTGGATCCTCAATGACAAGAGAGGTCGGGTGGGGGAAACCTTGTAACTCGTGGGGGTGCCATACCGTGTAGGGGTCTTCGCTAGACTCTCCCTCTTTGGCTACCTAGGTAATTCTCAGGTGGACGGCTTTTTGACTAAGGGGTATCATCTACCCCGAACCTCGATAGTCGGCCAAAATTTTTGGGTGTCTTTATTCAGTCCATCACCTGCTATCCCTCATCTTATCCATAGGTGCATGTTCAGGAGGAGGTCTCTAAGACCACCCTTGAGGCCTCCATTAGCTATTCATTCTCGTCGTGGCCAAGCCTCGACCACCTTATTTGTGCAACAACCCAACCATATCGATATCTCCTCTGATTCATCTAAACATAACTCTCCTTCATCCTTCATCATGGAGCAACCAGCAGAAGAAAACAATCTTGAGAATCAGCTTCAGCTCCTTAATGATCTATTCCAACCCTTTACGAACCCACCATAGCATCCTATGATGCAAGATCATTACAATCCCGCTGTGGTGGCGATCGAACCTCGAGTCTAAATCCCCACTAAAGGTCCTAATACTGAACTCAAGCCCAACATGATTCATGCTATTCCCAAAATTCCATGGGCGTAATTTTGAGGATCCTTTCTAGCATATCAAGCACTCAAGCATCTGGCTTAGACCTTCGGGTCAGAAGCTCAAAATCGGGATGTCTTACTCATCAAAATGTTCTCCTCTCTCATGGACAAGGCTGCTCATTAGTACCAAACCCAAGCGCATCCAATCAACACCTAGGTGTAACTACAATCCGAGTTTCTAAAAAAGTTCTTCCCTATTGGTCGGACAATGCTCTACAACACTAGATCACGCATTTTACACAGCAAACAGGAGAACTGCTTCACGAGGCATGGGATCATTTTCTGGATCTCATGTGAAAGTGCCCCCACCACGGAGTTCCTAAATGGGAACAAGTCCAGTCTTTCTACCAGGGACTCCATGAGGATATTAGATTATTCGTCAATGCAACCTGTGGAGGAAACATCATGGGTCAACACGAAGACACAGTGTGGGAGATTCTTGAGAACATATGCAAGAACTCCATCAATAATGAATCCATGGACATGTTCGACAGGACGAATGCCCGTGCATTGACGAATCCAAAGGGAGCACATGAGACGCAGGGCTTGTCCTCTTTCGTCGACTTGGAACTGATGGCCAGTCACCTGGACAAGGTCTCTATTATTGAGAATAAGGTGGATGAGCTAACTCAACACTTGTAGTGAGCCACCTCTACGCAAAACCCATTCGTGCAACCACCCTCTGTTGGTTTGTTGCGTAAACACGAAAGTCGAGGCTTGACCTCGACGAGAGTGAATAACTAATGGAGGCCTCAAGGATGGTCTTAAGGACCTCCTCCTCAGCATGCACTGATGGAACAGATGAAGGATAGTATGTGATGGACCCAACCAAGACACCCAAAAATTTTGGATGACAATAGAGGTTCGGGGCAGATGATACACCTTAGTTAGAAAGCCATCCACCTGAGAATTACCTGGGTTGCCAGAGAGGGAGAGTCCCATGAAGACCCCTACACGGTAGAGCACCCCCACGAGTTACAGGGTTTCCCCCACCCAACCTCTTGATAAACACAAGTTTATCATCATTCTTATGTATTAAAACAAACCTAGCTTTTAGGATTTTGCTCCACAAATGGGTTTTTGGGTTGCATTTCGGCATTAATTAGGTTAGGCATGCATTGCACTTTTTATTTATTTATTTTGTGTTTCTGTGAGTGTTAGGGATATACAGATTGTTAGATCCCTAGAACCCTAGCACTCAGGAAGGCAACTGGTGAAGGAGAGGCTCTCACCAGCTGGAACTTAGCTTGATCCAACTCACCTGAAGTAGGGCTAGCTTATCCTAGCTCCATTCAGCGCATCTTAGCTGAATGGCAGCTCAAGAGAGTTCATCTTAGCTCACCTTAGCTCAGGTCAGCTCAGATCCAGCTCAACTTAGCTGAGTCCATCTCAGCTCCCATTAGTCCACAAGGAGCTCTAGCTAGCTCAGCTGAGTTGACTGGAGTTCACCACAGCTTAGGTCCAGCTATATCCAGCTCCACTCAACTCCAGCCAGCTAAAGATGAGTTCATTTCAGCTCAGGAAGCTCAAGTTGAGTTCTCGGGGATTAAGCCTAGCTCAACTCAGTTGAGCTAAGCTACCTTAGCTACCTCAACCAGCTTGATCCTCCTCGGCAGCACCAGACCCAGCTCACCTCAGCTCATTATGGCAGAAGCCAGGTCATTTAGCTTAGCTTAGCAACTAGCAAAGAACTAGCAAGCTAAGCCTGCTAGAGTAGCTCCATGCCACTCTCTTCAGTAGCTGCTAGCACTAGCTCAAGCTCCAGACTTATCCTCCTCAGCCCCAATCCTCAAACCCTAGCTGCAATACCTCCTCCTCTACTCCACTACTAGCTAAGCTAGCTTAGCTTAGATTATCTTAGCTAGGCTCTAGCTCCCTTGGCAATCCACCACCTAAAAACCCTTCCTATCTAGCTCCACCAACTCAACCCTACCTAAGCTCACCTAAGCTAGCTCCACCCTACTCCAAGTTGTCACCACCACCATCAGCACCTTTCACCCCTCAACCACCACCAAAGGGCACCAACAATGTGGTGCCAAAACCACCATAACCACCCCCATGCTGGCGCCACTTTTTCCCTCCAAAATCCCCTTCATCTCCACCATACACCTCTCCCTAAAATCATCTCCACCATCCACCTCACCTACCTTGTAGAAGCTCCATAATTGGTGCCAACCATAGGTGCCTCTTCATGGCCATAACCACCCCATGGCACCCCATTTGTTGGCACCAACTAACCTTAGCCCTAGGATCAACCTTACTACCCATAACCACCGCCTAAATACATCCTAGCCATCCACCTAACCCACGCCTACTACCCGCCTCTCCACCTCTATAAATACCCATCATATTCCACCAAAAAGATTCACCCTTGGCAACAATTTTCTACCCATATTTCCACCTACATTGAAGGTCAAGAGAAGAAGAAGAAGAAGATTAATGGGATACTCTATCCCCTTGGTGCTTTCCCCTCTTCTCTTCTCTCTTGTGCCCACACCAGTCATTGGAGGACAACCTAGGGTACACGCCAACCCTAGGAAGTGAAGGATTTGAGGGTGGTACACTACCACCCTTGGAGGAGGATTCAAAGGTGGTCCACACCACCTTAGGAGGAGCCTTTGAAGGTGAAAATCCATCCACCTTGGAGAAGCGAAGCATGCCCCCTTGGGCTTGCTAGGAGGAGACTATCTTTGGTTCAAGAAAAAGAGGAGGATCCTTTTTAACTATGGGAGCAGCCATAGCTGGAGCAAGGAGCATTCCCTCTTCACCATCATCATTATCCAGGATTTGTGTTTCAATTTTTTGTAGTTTGACCTTTTGTAGTAGAAGCTTTTCTCTACTTTTGTAAAATAGAAATTCACTTAATATTAAGTTTCCTTTTCTACTTGGTGTAGCCTCTTCTTACTTTAGTTTTTAGCACTTTCACTCCCTCTTCTCAATTATCCTAGGCCTTCACGTGCCTAGGGTGAGATTGAGAAGAGGTCTTTCTTGTCACCTAGTAGTTAAATTAGATTATCTTTTTTCTACCACATTATCTCTGAGTAGGTATTAGATCACTCAAAGAATTTAATGATGCTTCATTATCTCTGTCCACATTTTTTTTCGCCTTGCAGTAATTGAATAGCCCACTTCAGTAACAAAGCATCATTAAATTCTTTGAGTGATCTAATACCCATGCTGCCAATCTTTTTTGGCCTACAGATCGAATCCCATTTTATTGGTTGGAGGAAAGCCCCTTAGTGAGAGGTCCCTTTTCAGAAGAATCTTTTGCGCATCACATCAAGTTTTTTCCAAATGGATTTTGGGGCTCTGAGAATAGAAAAGAAAAAAATTGGAATCGATGTAATGACCGAGTTTAGTAAAATATACCTCCCACTTTTTGATAGGTAGCGACTACTCCAACCCTCTAATTTCGTAGACACCTTTTCATACAGGAAGGACCAATCTGCTTTCCTCAATTTAGTGCACTTCAGGGGCAACCCTAGATATTTGACAGGCAGTGTGACCAAGATGGTAGAAATGTCATCTTGGATCATTCCATTCATACCAAAACAGACCAAGGAAGATTTGTTTCCATTAAGTCTAAGATCAGAAATCTCGCCAAAAATCTTTACCATAAAACATAGCACTTGCGCTTCCCTCTTCCCCCCTTCCACAAAAAAAATAGTGTCATCTGCATATTGGATAATAGGAGCTAAGGCCTTGTTATTAGACATTGAATACCCGCTTATTACTCCATCAGTTGCTAGTTTGCATGCATATCTTGCCAATGTATCCACTACAAGGTTAAATATCAAAGGGGCAAGTGGGCACCCTTACCTAACCCCACATTGGGGTTGGATCCATGTTCAGCATGGTTTCCCATTTATCAATGGGGAAAAGGAGGTAGTCGTGGTACACCTCTTTACCCATTGTATCAACTGAGGTGGAAATTTTCTCCTTTTGAGGATTCCAGCCAGGTGACTGAATCATAAGCTTTGGAGAAATCAACTTTCCATATAAAGGCCTTGGTCTTTCGCCTATGCCATCCCATTACCATCTCTTGCACCATAATGAAGGATTCCTGTAGTGACCTCCTAGGAAGAAAAGCAGACTGGACCGGCATTATCAAATCCTTTAGTACCTCCCGCATTATGTTGGCTATAATCTTACTGTTAATAAGATAAATAGAATTTGATAAGGCAATGGATCTATAATCAGAGAAATTCTCCGCACTTGATTTTTTTGGTAACATGAACAAATAGGACTTATTCGATCTCTCAAACCCAGAGTTTCCCAATTCAAATTCATGAATAACCTTCATTACATCTATTTTGACAACACTCCACATTTCTCTGTAGAAGAATACTTGAATCCCATCCGGACTCGGAACCCCCTCATTATTTAAGTCTTTAATTGCTTTCAATGTTTCTTGTTTAGAAATAGAAGCAACTAGCATGGCCCTCTGATCACAATTGACACTTGGGAAATCAGCCGATGCCATCCTCCAAGAGCCCCTTGGTATAGCCTTGGCAAGTTCTTAGAAATACTTGCTGGCTTCACTTCTAATTTCATTAATAGAAGTAATAGTTCTCTCACCGACTTTAATTGATGAGATAAGATTGAATCTTCTCCTAGCACTGGCCATGAGATGAAAAAACTTCATGTTAGCATCACCTTCTTTGAGCCACAGTTGTCTAGATCTTACACGCCAATCCACTTCTTTTTTCAGATCTTCCTCCCTAACTGCTGACTGCATCTGCTATCTTTGCTGCTATTCTTGAGGACTCAAAGGCTTCCTACACTCCTTCAAGTCCAGCTCTCTAATCACTGCCAAAGCCTCCACCCTCCTTTGTTCCCTGATCAGTGCCACTGCCTATCCATATTCTTTCAACATGGAGCGCAGACCTGTCAGCTTTGAAGCAAGCTGTTGTGTGGAAAATCCTTGCACTGCCTTGTTCTACCACCAATGAGTTACCATTTGCACAAAGCCCTCCCTAAACCAGAACTTCTTGAGTTTGAAATATGACCCAATGTCAGAATTCGTCCCACTGTCCCACACAAGTGGAGTGTGGTCAGAAAAGGGCCTATCAAGGCTCATATCTGCCGATAATTGATGCCTCACCAGTAGGCTTGGACTGCCAAAGAATCTGTCCAAACTAGATGACTGTCCACTGCCATTTCTCCAACTGAATTCAACTCCACTGATAGGATACTCTATGACACCCAGACTTTGCACAGCCATCTGGAAGCCAGCCATTGAATTGTCCATCCTACCCCAGGTATGTCCTCACTTGATAGATGACAATTGAAGTCACCTCCTATAAGCCAAGGTACCTCATGCACCCTTTGATGCACTGCAGATAATTCCTCCCACAAGCCTGCCCTGTCTGCAGTAGCACATGGGCCATAAATGCACGAGACAAACCATTCCAAGTCTCCTTGAGGGGATAGGCATCTGCAAGTAAGCACATGCCTATCATGAAAGATTTCAGTTACCATGAGACAAGATTTTCTCCACCAAATAGCCATTCCACCAGACCTTCCATCTGCACCCTTCACTACAACATTTGCATGTCCAGACTGCCTAAAAAAGTCCCATACCTGAACATTCTCCTCCTCCACATGTGTCTCTTGGATGAGAGCACAATCAATTTCCCATTCAGAAAGGTATCTACACAAGGAAGCCCTTCTTACCTTATTGCACAACCCATGCACATTCCAAGTTAACACTCTCATTCCTTGCCTGGTTGATCCCCTTGAGCCAAACTTCCCACATACTCAACCATGATTGAATTTGCAATGGTCTGCTCCACAATGGGGGTCAAGTTCTCCTTCCTTCTCCTTTTGAGCATGTAAGGGGATCGACCCACCCCCCTTTTCTGATTAGATCCACTACCAAATTTCAGATCAGCCGGGGTAATGAACTGCACCTGATTCACCTTCTTGAGGGCTCTGCTGTCACTGCTGAGCATAATTTCCATGCCTGTCTTCCCCTCCTCTTTACTACTAGGAACCTCTGAGTCTTCCTCGAAAGCTTCAGCATCATCCATAGAACCAACACCTTTGACTACCAAGACTTGGCTGCAACCTTCTAAGGCACTAACATCTTCCATATGCATCAAGTCCTTCTCTGCGTAGCCCTGATGACATTCCTTCCTCTTTTTGGACTCAGGGGCTTCATCTGGTGAAATGCAACCCACCCTTCCATCCTGTTGCATCTCCTTAAAGTAAGCCATAGATGTCTTAACCTGCCCATGCTCTGGATGCACAGACACTTGTCCAGCCACTGCTAGGTGAATAAGCCATGAGGAGCCTCCACATCTGATCGTAACCCTGTTAGGAACCGAGCCAGTCTTGAAGACATCGGCCTCAATTCTAAGTGATCGGATGTCCCCTTCTTCAATCATGACTTCAGATCCTTCATAGATGGAAGCAAAGCCTGCAACCATCTTGGCAACAACTCCCTTAGATCTTAAGTGCAATGGCAATCCATTGATCTCAGGAATCACCCTCCTAGAACCCATTCTTTGAGGAGGTCAATCAGGGAGAGCCCCATCGAAGGGGGACACCATTCTCCAAACCACATTAATATCTTCAAAAGAACTCGATCTAAATCTCAGCCTTTCCACATCCATCATCCCCAAACCAAAGACTAGAAAGAGAGATTGAGATAGCATTGCAACCTTCTAGCCCACAGAAAAAGGATGTAGGGAACATACCAGGTTTTGAAATCTTTCGATTGAGGGTTTTCTTGCCATAATCTCACCAATCAGAGCACCCCTCAACATGATCTCTGCCGAAGAGATCTCCTCAGATAGCGGGATCTCCACTTCAATTGAATGTCTGGCAAGCGTCGGCGGTGATGGTAGTCGGGGCTCCTTGATCGTTACCCAGGTAGGGCGCAGAGAGGCCATCTTTGTATGTGGCGGCTTCATCCTAGGGCAGGAGTCACGTTTTTCTCCTTCACCCTTGCACACCAAGCAAATTAGAGGGTTTATACAAATCATAGCCAAGTGCCCCCTTTATCGACATCTGAAGCACAAGACAATGCCATTAGCTTTCCTCCAAGGCCTTCTTGGGTAGTTATCGGTCGTCCTACCAACATGCTCCTGCTAGGCCCTCTCCCTTCTCCTCCAGTTCCTCGACCTCCATGTCTTCCATTCACCCCCTTCCTCAGCCTTAGCCACTTCCACGCTGCCGCCGGCTACTGCCCGACGCCATCCACCCTCTCTTCCTCTCTCTCTCATTTTTCCCATCTCCAAGATGTCCATTAATTCTTGAAATGTGTGAAAACCTGTTACAAATTTTAAAAGCGAATCTGTTTTTTTGCGTTGTAATGACTTAAAACCCTAATTTAACAAACCGTGCAAAAATGCGATCACTTTTTGGTGCCGTTGTCAGGGAGGCACGGCTTTGCTTTTATCACTTTTCACTTGCTTGAAGTGGTTCTCATCCCCTTCTCTTTTCTTCTCTCTCATGTGTGTAGGAACTACAAGAAGCAAGCAGGAATTCTAGAAAGAACTCAAATCCCTTGTCTTCCTGTAGATTCAGGTTGGTTCCCTTTATCATGTCACATAAAGCATTAAAAGACTACCAAAATTTATTAAACTTAGCTTTTAGGACCTTAAACAACTTAATTAAGTGGAGTGGAGAAGTTTAAAATTCATTGTTTGCTTGTATGCTTCATTAAACACCACTCCAATTCAAGTGTTGGTATTCTATTTTTCCAGTCTAGATTTCTGTTTGAACTTGAAAATCAATTTCTGACACCACAAGCCTCCTAAAATCTTGAAATTTCACTCAAGGATTTTAATGAAGTAGGGATTTCGAATTTTAGATCAATTGATTTTGTATTTAATTTCTAAAAATTCGTGGACTGCAAAGGGATCACACCCTTTATTCTTCCTATTTTGTTACTGTCCGTGAATTTTTAGATTTTTTCTACGTAACCAATTTTTTTGAAATTTATTTTTCTAGAATCCTTGTGAAATTTCACACATCATATAAAATCACCAAAATTTGTTGAGGTTGGTGGTCGTACAAAAAGTCCAAAATACCCACGGGTATCATTTCTGGACTTTGACACCAACACAAATAAAAATTCAAAATAATTATCAAACAAACTCCTAAAATCTTACAAAAATCTTTTCTGGAATCTTGTTTGATTTTCTTCAAAGTAGTGGTGTTGTTTAATTTGTTTGGACCAGTACTTAATATAGAAAGCCTAAAAATAACTCATTGGTAGTAATTTTCTGCCTTAGGATCAAATTGCATTAGGGTTTTCCTTTGTATTTCTAGAAAACCACTTTTAAAGGAAATTGACCATCACCAATACAACTTGTTTTCCTGTGATTGTGGAAGTTTCAAACTTATTTGAACATTTAAAAAGAGAAACCCTAAAACACATTAAATTAAATTGAATCCTAAAAGACAGAAATACAACAATTGTGTGATAACTTATTTTTCATTAGAATCAACTTCCAATCCATGCACACACACAAATTAAAATAACAGGGCAATACCCAAATCAATGCCATCGACATTTCGTGTGCACATTAGTATCCTAGACCTAATTAAAATTTGTAGCAATTTGACCCCTAAGGTTTCATCAACTTAGTCTTACTATCTAGGTCATAAGTTCTTCTTAGTTGATATTAATTCTGTCATTTATTTTTGGTGTTCAGGCTGAGGGGCTGTGTCAAACGACTAGGCGCAGGTTTGTATAAGCACCTGGGATTTTTCTGGGAAACGCTTGGGCCTAAATCTCCCTTTAAACAACCTGGCTAAATTTGTTGACAGAATGGGTATTCACTAGTGGTTACATATTTCGTAGATAGACCAAGTCTTAGGTTAATTTTCTACGAAGTCACACTTATGTTAGGTCTAGAATTTGTTTTTTGAATTGCACACTTTCTCTCATCTCCATCTCCTCTCCTCCCCTCCAATTCTTCCAAAAAAAGTGCTTGCACGGGCGAAGGTCCCAAAAACCACATCTTGAGAGACCATCTGATTTTATCCCCCGCACCAAAAAATCTTTGCTTTTTCCTCCTTCCGCTTCTAAAAATATGGAAAACCCAGGAAACCAACAAAAAAATTCTGCTTCCACTTTAACCCGTCAGTCGACCCACAAGCTGACTTCCCTATCCCTAACCTCCCTCATCTTGAGCAACCAGAAATTTCTACAGGGCTAGGTGGCCCTCAAATCCAAACTCAAAATACAAACCCATTTGCCTTTATGGTCGACCATTTGGTTCGATTACAACAAAATCAAGAGAATTTGGCTAGGACTGTGACGAACCTAGCTAACCAAAGGCAAAACCCACCACCCCGCCAGCAGCCTGTTGTTCCTCTTAAGGATTTCTATGATCCTTCCAACTATGAGGAAAGACCTGGGGTGGTCATACCACAAGGGGATTTTGAGATCAAACCAGCTATTCTAAATATGATCAAACATTTTCATGGTCTTCCAAGAGAGGACCCTTTTTGTCATCTCAAGGTATTAACTGTCCTCGCTCAAACCACTCGTTCCCGCAATGTGCAGGAAGATGTGTGGTTAATGAGACTTTTTCCTCTGTCTCTCTAAACGATAAAGCATCACATTGGTTTAGAATGGTTGGGCGCCCAATCACCACTTGGCCCTAATTAAAGAGTGCTTTTCTAAAGAAATTTTTTCGATCAGTCAAACTAATGCTTTAAGAAGATCCATAGCTATCTTTCAACAAAAAATTGCTGAACCCCTCCATGAATCCTGGGAAAGATTCCAAGAACTTTTAAGAAGTTCCCACCATGAAATTTCACAATGGCAGTTAGTGAGATCTTCTATCAAGGATTGGAAGATCAATTGAAGCGATTTGTGGATGCCTCATGTGGGGGAAATTTCCTTAATAAGGATGCCGAAAGTGCCTATCTCCTCTTTGAAGAAATGAGTGAAAACTCATTTAATATGACTTCACTGGATACTTTTGGTAGAACACAAAACCCCAGACACGGAGTCAATGAAATTGACTCCAAATCCACCTCTGTTCCGATCACTCAGGTTGATCTATATATGTTAGCTCAACGACTGGACCAGATGCAAATTCACCAGAAAAAAATGGAAGAAAAGCTCACAAACAAACAAGCTCCACACCTTACTACTCCACACTTTAACTCTCCACACACTAACACTCCACAACTTCTCCAAAGAGAAAATCTGCACAATATCGATGCCACACCCGCTGGTCAGCAATTTCCAGCTAATTTTCCACAAGATTTGACTAGGAATTTTGATTATTTGAATCAAAATATTCTTGATTCCACCACAGAAAATATTTATGCTCTCCAGGAGTAATTTAGAAACCCCTCCAACACATACAATCAAAATTAGAGGACCAACCTGAATCACACCTGGAAAAACCCGAACCCAATTCCTTTTCCCAAACAAAATCATATTGGGAATTATGGACAACCTGCATATCAACCTAGACCATCCCAGGAAGATATTAATACTCAGGTCATGAAAACTCCACAAGGTATGCAGAATCAGATGACAAAAGTAACCCACATGATTACAAACTTGCAACACCAAGTTAAGGTTACTCCTGATCATTGACCTACTGGGAATTTACCTTCCCAACCCATGCCTAACCCAAATAATCAACGGAATCAGTTCCATGGTGGATATCCCAGTCAATCCATTCAACCAGCACCTCAGCATCCCCCAGGTTTCAATAATAGTCAGGCTTCCCATCCTCATCCCAACCTGACTGCAAATGCAGTTACTTTGAGGAATAGGAAAACCACTCAAGACCCCTTGCCTGTTAAAGAAACTCATTTCAATGAAAAGCATATCAACACTTCCCCATCTTCCTCTAATACTATTCAGGAACCTGATAATGCAAAACAGGGAAACCCTGCACCATTTCCACAAGCCCTCCATTCTTCACAAAATAAGGAAAAGAAGAAATCCGAGCCCACTGATAAGGAATTAATGGATTTATTTGGACAAGTTGAAATTAACATCCCTCTCCTAGATGCCATAAAATACATCCCTGCCTATGCAAAATTTCTAAAGGATTTGTGTACCACAAAAAGGCAGCCTAGAAATTTAGGAAAGGTGATCCTACCTGAGACAGTTAGCTCAGTTGTGTAGAGTCGACCGCCTCTTAGGAGAAAAGATCCAGGCACCCCCCTGATTCAAGTTATCATTAATGATACTTCTTTTGATCGTGCCTTGTTGGATCTCAGTGCCTCAATTAATCTTATCCCCGTAATTATTTTTGAGGAATTTAAGATCAGAGAATAAAAGTCTATTGAGGTTACTCTTCAATTAGCAGACCGATCTATAATTAAACCAAGGGGAATTGTTGAGGATGTCCTTGTCTGGGTCAAAAATTGTCTATTTGCAGTAGACTTTTTAGTCCTGGACATCGAGGTACCAGAAGCATTAAACTTTTGCCCCTATAATTCTTGGAAGACCATTCTTAGCCACCACCCATGCAAATATTGATTGTGATTCTGGTAAAATGAAGATCATGTGTGGTGGTGAATCTGTAACCCTAGATATTTTCCAAGCTTCTAGGAGGTTCCAAGAACCTAATTTCTTTGATGACTTGGATTCAGAAATGGAAAATATAGTGGAGGAAACTTTGCATATTTCACATTTAGGTTCCTATTTTGCCACTAACATGGTTCCTGAACAATCCACTTCCTCTCACCCTTCCACCCAAACCACACATTCAGTTAACACTCCAGCTAACCCATTTAGTCTCACTTCACCACTAACACAAAAACCATAAATTCTTTCGGAGTTGGGCCCACAACTAGAATTAAAACCCTTGCCCGACTCCCTTAAATATCTTTTCCTGGGTCCAAATCAGACCCTGCCCCTGATTATAAATTCTGGACTTACTGGGGCACAAGAACACAAACTTCTCCAGGTTTTGAGTAAGTATTGGAAAGCTATTGGCTGGACCCTTTCTGATCTTAAGGGTATTCATCCATCCTATTGTACACATCGTATATATTTAGAGGATGATTCTCGCCCCTCTTGCCAACCACAAAGGCACATGAACCCTAATATGCAGGAGGTGGTAAAAAAGGAGATTATTAAGTGGCTTGATGCCAATATCATCTACCCCAATTCTAACAGCTCCTAGGTTAGTCCAACACAAGTTGTGCCCAAAAAGGTTGGACTAACAGTTGTCACCAATGACAATGGGGAGAATATAGCCACTCGAACTACCTCTTCTTGGTGCATGTGTACTGATTACAGAAAATTAAACACCGCCACCAAGAAGGACCATTTTCCGCTCCCCTTTATTGATCAAATTTTGGAGCGATTAGCTGGATGGGATTTTTACTATTTTCTAGCTGGTTGTTCCGGCTATAAATAGTAGCGGTTCATCCTAAGGACCAGGACAAAACAACTTTCACCTGCCCCTTTAGAACCTTTGCTTTCCGAAGAATGCCCTTCGGTCTTTGCAATGCACCTATGACTTTTCAAAGGTGTATGCTTGCAATATTTTCGGACCTAGTAGGTGAATGCTTAGAAGTCCTTATGGATGACTTCTCTGCTTTTGGAGATTCTTTTGACCATTGTCTCAAGAACCTTGAAAGAACGCTCCAAAAATGCATGGAAGTCAATCTAGTCCTCAGTTGGGAAAAATGTCATTTCATGGTCCAGGAAGGTATTGTCCTAGGCCATGTTATTTCAAAATAACGAATTGTGGTAGATAAAGCAAAAATATATGCTATATCTAAGCTCCCACTGCCCACTACTGTAAAACAGATCAAATCCTTTTTGGGTCATGTGGGTTTCTACCATAGATTCATACAAAATTTTTCCCAAATCTCCAAGCCCTTAAGTTAGCTTCTTACTAAAGACTAGCCATTCAATTTTAATGATAAATGCCTGGAGAGTTTTTTGAGGTTGAAGAAGGAAGTTATCGAGGCACCAATTTTGCAGGGACCTGATTGGAATAGTCCCTTTGAATTAATGACAGATGCCTTAGATTTTGCTGTGGGGGCTGTTCTAGGGCAAAGAATTGGCAAGAAGCCCATTGTGATCTATTATGCTAGCAAAACCCTTGATGATGCACAATGGAATTACACGGTTACTGAAAAAGAACTTCTTGCCATTGCATTTGCCTTAGAAAAGTTTAGATCTTATCTTTTGGGGTCACATGTCACTGTACATATCGACCACTCAGCACTTAAATATTTGTTGTCAAAAAAAGATGCGGAACCCTACCTTATTCATTATATTTTGCTGCTCTAGGAATTCGACCTAGAAATCAAGGATAAGGCAGGATCGCAAAATGTAGTGGCTGACCATCTCTCTCGTCTTATGACGAATGACATATTGACCCCACTTGGTCAATTCCCTGATGAAAGCATTTTAGCTGCCACCACTCTCCCTTGGTTTGCGCCCATCGCGAACTATTTAGCAACTGAAAGAATCCTCGCTGATTGGCCTAAAACGAAAAGGGATAAGTTCTTTGTTGACATTAAATACTATTTTTGGGAGGAGCCCGACCTTTTCCGCATTTATGCCGATCAGGTCATTCGACGATGTGTCCCTGATTCTGAAATCCATGATATTCTGACTCATTATCATTCAATGGCTTGTGGTGGACATTTTTCAGGCAGGAAAACTGCAACTAAAATCCTTAATGCGGGATTCTTTTGGCCCAGCTTGCACAAAGATGCTCATAATTTTGTTCGGTCCTATGTGCATTGCCAGAGCATCAGCAACATGACTCAAAAGGATATGATGCCCCTTAATCCTATTTTAGAGGTTGAAATTTTGATGTATGGGGCATCGACTTCGTGGGACCATTCATCAACTATGGTGGGTATTTATATATACTAGTCAATGTCAACTATGTTTCTAAATGGATAGAAGCAATACCCACCCGCACTAATGATCACCGTGTGGTTGTCGAATTTCTTAAGAAGAATATTTTCTCAAGATTTAGCATTCCAAAAGCCATTATCAATGACGGAGGCTCACATTTCACTCATTCATAATTCTGTCACCTTCTTTCTAAATATGGGGTTAATCACAAAATTTCCACACCTTAGTACCCCCAAACAAATGGCCAGGTAGACGTTTCTAACCAGGAAATCAAAAATATTTTACAAAAGATGGTTAGGCCTGACGATAAAGACTGGCCCACCAAATTGGATGACGCTTTATGGGCCTATCGTACCGCTTTTAAAACCCCGCTGGGCATGTCTCCCTTCCATTTGATTTTGGGAAGGCATGCCATTTCTCGGTAGAACTAGAACATAGGGCTTTCTGGGCAATAAAATAATTAAACATGGATTTATCTGATGTCGGCATCCATAGAAAACTACAATTAACTGAATTGGAAGAATTACATAATTTTTCATATGAAAATGCATGGATTTATAAAGACCCAACAAGGAAATTTCAGGATAAATACATTATTCGGAAACATTTTGACGTTAATAAACCTGTTTGCCTTTTTGATGCTAGATTAGATATTTTTCCTGGCAAATTAAAATCCAAATGAACCGACCCCTTTATTGTCCTCAAAACTTATCCATACTGCACTATTGATCTTTTTGATCCTAAAACTAATATGACATTTCAAGTCAATGGCCAATGTTTAAAGCCCTATTTTGATCATACCCCGAATCTTCCATCTGATCCTTAATTTCACTGAACCAACCATAGTTGATTACTAATGCACACTACGCCTAGCTAAATGGCATGAAAGATAGCACTGGATGGGAGATAACCCATCATTTTCTTTCTGCTTCTTTTTCTTTCCTTTCCCTAGGTTTTGACTATCTTAAATTCGACTGCCTTTTACTATGGTAATCCCTCTTTCCCTCCTATTCCATGAGGACATTGCATATTTTAAACAAGGGGGAGTGTTTTTAAAATTTTGACAATCGAATTAGGATTTTCAAAACCTAAAAATATGCATTCTTTTCATCATCTTTATTTTTTGGCATGCATACCCAAAAAAATAAAAATATTGAAAACTTTTAAGGAAAAATTTTGAAATCAGGACTAAGGTTGAAAAAATCACATTTAGTATAATGGGATTTAATCTTTAACAAACTAGGGATGAGGATATGGATGTGATCATTAGAATGTCAGGGTTTATTTTTAGACTAGATTAGATATCCTTCTCCAAAATTCCACCTGAACTCGTGATAGTTTAGGTGACTTGATCTGCTTTTGTAATACGGAAAGTATTTGGTTTACTTTCTGATTCAAAATCTTACATTTCTTGTGAACTTCCTATGTCAAATTTCACACACAAGCCAACACCTTAAAATCTCTAAAAATTAGAAAAAACCCCTTGTTTGGACTTAGTAAAAAGTCTGAAGCCGATCATTGGTTTGAGTTCCCACAGCCGAGGAGGAAAATGCCTCCTTTGAGGATGCGATGTCAACATGTTACCGCCTCAACGCTGCTCCATATCTATCTTTCATATCCTTAGACGGAGCATTAAAGCGCATAGTGTCGGAGTAAGAGCTTGAGTTTGCTTGGAGTGCCCCTTTACACCACATTGTGTTTTGGGGTTGTGAGCTCCTGGGTGGTGTCATGGATAGTGCTATCCTGAAGTACTGGCGCCATAGCCCCCTTGAGGATTGGTAATGGTTATGATGATCCCGACACATCTATTGTAAGACTAAGCTAGAAATAAGCATGGGAGACAAAAAAAAAAGTTTTAAACCAAAAACATGCCCTTATAAATGTTGTCTTTGCACAAGCATGGATACAAGGTTTTAAAGGTTATTGCAAGTTGCAGATCAGATTCAAGAGCCAGAAAAATCTTAAAAGTAGAAGTTTCAAGTCATTTGAATTAATAAGGGGTTAATTTGTGAATTTTCTGGAGGATATATTGATCCCGTTTTGTCTAATTTTTGGATCCAAAAATAAATTTCGATGTTTATCTTTAACAAATCCCATACCTCATGTATTTAAACCAACCAAGGTCACATAGTCTCTTTTTCCTCAAAAGTCAAAAAAATTAGATTTCCCAAAAATTTCATTTTGTAAAAATTAAAGTTTTGCTAAGAGACTAGCAAAAGATAAGCATAGGGGTGTGATAAATGCTAGTTTATCATCATTCTTATGTATTAAAACAAACCTAGCTCTTAGGATTTCACTCCACAAATGGATTTTTGGGCTGCATTTAGGCATTAATTAGGTTAGGCATGCATTGCACTTTTTAGCAATTTTTTTGTGTTTTTATGTGTTAGGGATATACAGATTGCTAGATCCCTAGAACCCTAGCACTGAGGAAAGCAATTGGTGAAGGAGAAGCTCCCACCAGCTGGAACTCAGCTTGATCCAGCTCACCATAGCTGGAATTCAGCTCACCTGAACATGGTTAGCCCATCCTAGCTCCATTCAGCTCATCTCAGCTGAATGGCAGCTCAAGAGAGCTCATCTTAGCTCACCCAAGCTCAGGTCAGCTCAGATCCAGCTCAACTTAGCTGAGTCTAGTTCATCCTAGCTCCCATTAGTCCATAGGGAGCTCTAGCTAGCTCAGCTGAGTTGATTGGAGTTCACCCCAGCTCAGGTTAAGCTACATCCAGCTCCATTCAACTCAAGCCAGTTGAAGATGACTTCATTTCAGCTCAGAGAGTTCAAGTCGAGCTCCCAGGGATTCAGCGCTGCCTCAACCAGCTTGATCCACCCTAGGAGCACTAGACCCAGCTCACTTTAGCTTGGCTTAGCAGCTAGCAAAGAACTAGCAAGCTAAGCCAGCTAGAGTAGCTCCATGCCACCCTCTTCAGCAGCTGTCAGCACCAGCTCAAGCTCCAGACTTCTCCTCAACTCCTATCCTCAAACCCTAGCTCCAATACCTCCTCCTCTACTCCACTACTAGCTAAGCTAGATTAGCTTAGCTTAGCTTAGCTAGGCTCCAGCTCCCTTGGCAATCCACCACCTAAAAACCCTTCCTATCTAGCTCCACCAACTCAAGAGAAGAAGAAGATTAAGGGGATACTCTGCCCCCTTGGTGCCTTCCCCTCTTCTCTTCTCTCTTGTGCCCATGCCAGCCAAGGAAGGAAGTAGGGCATTGGAGGACAACCTAGCATACACACCTACCCTAGGAAGTGAAGGATTTGAGGGTGGTACACTACCACCCTTGGAGGAGGAATCAAAGGTGGTCCACGCCACCTTAGGATGAACCTTTGAAGGTGGAAATCCACCCACCTTAGAGGTGTGAAGCACGCCCCCTTGGGATTGCTAGGAGGAGACTATCTCTGGTTCAAGAAAAGGAGAAGGAGGATCCTTTTTAACTGTGGGATCAACCGCAGTTGGAGCAAGGAGCATTCCCTCTTCACCATCATCGTCATCCAGGATTTGTGTTTTAATTTTTTGTAGTTTTACTTTTTGTAGTAGAAGCTTTCCTCTACTTTTGTAAAATAGAAATCCACTTAATATTAAGTTGCCTTTTCTACTTGGTGTAGCCTCTTCTTACTTTTGGTTTTAGCACTTTCACTCCCTCTTCTCAATTATCCTAGGCCTTCACGTGCCTAGTGTGAGCTTGACAAGAGGTCTTTCTTATCACCTAGTAGTTAAATTAGATTTAGTTTTTTTTCTACCACCATCTTGCAATTACCTTTTTATTTCAAAAACCTAAAAAAATACATATTTGAAAAGACTAAAAAGAAGGGTGATTTTCGCATTTCCAGGAAAGAGATTATTTTATCAAATATTGCCTCGGACAACCCTAGATACTCCCGTATCTAGGTCTTACAAATTTGAAAAGCGAATCCATTTTTGTGCGTTGCAATGACTTGAAACCCTAATTTAACAAACCATACAAAAATGCGATCACCTCTCTTGTCACTGAGGATTCAGGTAGACTAGAATGGGGTCTTGACCTCTTAAGTCTACCAGTTTTAAAGTAAGAGCAAGGTGCTTATGATTTTACTTGAACTTTAAGATGTTTTCATGCAAAGTAATCTAATTTGAAGATTGGTTAACCCAACAAGGTGGGTGTTGCAAGCGTATCGTGCATATCTGATAGGAAAATGCATTGTAGTATAGTGCGCAATACGATCAAACAAAGATATTTGTAAAAAGATAACGAGACTTGAGTCATGATCGTTCGTCTCTAGGAGGCGTTTGTTTTATGTTTGAATTCGATCTTTTACCACTCTACTTTGTTTAAATTTGCACACCGGTTTCCAGTCTTTTGATTAAAATTTCACCACTTCCATTGTGAAACCTGATTACGTGCGGGTGTTTTAAATATATCGCAAAGGTGAAAGTGTGAGTTTTTGTGCGCACAATTCTAGTGAGGTGGTGACTGTTTACAGAAAATGAGTCTATTATTAGATTTTCTATATTTTCAGGAAAGGACATGCTTGTTGCGAAATAGATAAATGAGTGAAAATAGGCAACTTGAATCATGAAAAAATGATGGCAATCAATAAGCTCATGGTGATTTCAAAACACTAGACATATATATATATATGTATAATATACTTTTCATTCATTCATTTGGAGAGTGTTTGCAACTTGAACTTGTAGAGGAAAGCTTGTACATGAATGCCTAAAAATATAGATCTAGCTATCAGAAAACAATCGCTTACCAGAATCTACGGGGGGATTTTGCATGCATCATTTAGGGAGAATAAGGACTATGCTACTAAGTAGTAATTAAAAGCAGTAAAACTATGAAGAGCATAAACTACTAATCTAGATCTAGCAGAACAGAAGGGCATTCGGAGGTGGTCTCCGATGGCCTTGGAGTGGTCGGGAGGAGAATGAGGGGTGGCCAATGGAGCTTAGGCCAGCCCTTGGAGAGAGAGAGGAGTGATCCAACATCCCGGCATGGTGTCCTTCATGGTGGTAGTCAACTCGTGGAGATGGAATGGAAGTGGCTAGCCTAAGTGGAGGTGGATGTGAATGGAGCCAAGGAAGTGAATGGGTGAAAATGGCCACCACTTAGATCTTTT
The DNA here is from genome assembly GCA_037157565.1 of Thalassia testudinum. Classification (NCBI taxonomy): domain Eukaryota; kingdom Viridiplantae; phylum Streptophyta; class Magnoliopsida; order Alismatales; family Hydrocharitaceae; genus Thalassia; species Thalassia testudinum. Next base: position 10,530,374 of record JAZHRO010000068.1, on the reverse strand, counting down.
TATAGACCTAAGGGATTCTCTCTAGAGAGGTGTGGAACTCTCTAGAGAGAGCCCAAGAGTGGCCGGCCATGAGAGGATAGAAGTGGATCTCAATTTGAATGTCTCTTGGTTAATAATTTTTACAACCAAGAGTGGCGCCACTTGGAGAGAGTTCTAGAGAACTCTAGATGTGTGGGAGTGTGTGAATGGGTGTGTGTGTGGTCGTGCCCTAGGTGTCTAAGTGATATAGGTTATGTCCTAAGGGGTTTGGGTAGGTGTAGGCCTCCAATTAGGGTTGCAACCCTAATTGCTAAGGGGGAATTGCAATTAAACTTAACCCAAGTTTAATTGAATGAGTGTGAACCTAATTGAGAGTGAAATAACTCAATTAGGTTGGGCTTACATCAATTGGACTCTCACTAAGTCCAGTTGGACTTATGTGGGTTGAGATTTGAGCTCAATTGGACTCAATGAGTCCAATTCGCTTAGGTAATGGTAATTGACTATGATCTAAGTCAATTGGGTTTGGTGAGGACCTAATTAGGTCCTTAGGTAGGTCTAGAGGTGATGTACTAGGGTTAGGACACCTTAATTTAGGTTCCTATGGGGTTTGGATTAGGTCTAGGGAGCTAGAGATCCAAGATCAAGGCTTGAATCTCAAAATAGGGACTGGAGATCAGTTCCAAAAGTCCAAAAACATGATCGACGACTTATACTCAAAAATCAGAAGTCCATACTTCAGTTCTGGATGTCCAATCTGAGTCAGGGGGAAATCTAGGTTCTGTTTTTGGTATTCTACAGAAATTAGACGTCTGACAAAGTGTCTGGACATCCAATAACATTGCAAAAGTGGGTTTGAGGTGTGCTACAGTTGGCTAAGGGTCCTGGACGTCCTATAACTTATCTGGACGTCTAGATAAAGGTTGGAACTGAGGTTTTGGGCCATCCTAGGGTGTTGTGACCAAATCTAAGGGTGGCTAAGGCTTGGGAGAGGTCTCTAGGCTATCCTAGGGCTAGGATGGACCTAAGCTCTTCACATTTTTCTGCTTTATTTCTACTTAATAGAATAGCAAACCTTAACTCCCTTACATCATTATTCCTACATCTAATCTGAGTCTTCTGCTCCCGTCTTGCTGCAACACTCATTATTAATGATCCAGCTTCAGATCCTACTCCAGATCCAGCTTCTTATTGCCTACAATCGACATAATACACTTAATCAGCACATTATAGCATTATTTTATGCATAGCTAAAGGAAAGCAGTAAAGATGCAGATAATGATTATGCATGTATGAATAACCCTTACTTATACTAAGTCCTAGCTTAATCTAGGTTAATTAAGACCTATGATTGCTGTGCAATCATACCCCCATGCCAAAATCTTGCTAGTCCCTAGCAAATGCAAGACTAAATTATTTACAGCAAGGGTCCCTAAGGGGTTGACTATTTTATCAAGTGTATGCCAAGAGATTTTTCTCCTTTTTGTTTTCATCCTTTGCTCTAGAAATCCAGACAAATGTGAAAGTGCAGCTACATAGTTTTTGCAACAGATTCGAGTGAAAAACTGATACACCTCTAAAGCCTATACTTGACCCCTAGTAAAAATTCTAGTAGGATAGGCGGACTTCTTCCCTCGGGGTATTCAAAATATTCTATGAATTTTACCCTAGCTTCAGGCTTCGGTAGAGAATCTCTGAGGGAAAAGATTATATATTTGGTGGCTCACTCTCACTTGGTGCTACATAGAGACTAGCACTGCAAAATCTAGATTGCCAGATCACTAAGTAACTCAACTCAGGGAAAGCCGAGAAAAACTATGCCCTCTTTCGATTCGTTTGTATTCATTCTCTCCTCTCTTCTCTTTTTCTTTTCTTTTCTTTCTTTTTCTTAGAGCTCACAATCTCACCAGATTCACATGTATGATCTATATTTGGTGCTCTCTTGGCATTAACACTTTAATTGAGTTTTCATAACCCTAACACTAAGTCAAAATTCCTTAGCCAGTATTTGGGAAGTCAGAAATACAGAAAGATAGGTTAAGACTATATTTGGTGGATCTCAAATTTATTTGGTGGTATTGCCTTAAGGTAAATGAAATAAATACTAAATATTCACAAACTCTTTTTTTCTTGCCTTTTCTTCTTTTTCCAATTTTTTTTTTCAATTTTTTTTTTCAATTTATTTTTCTTTTTCAACACAACTAGCACATATCCATGAACTTTATTGAGGAGGCATTATTAGGGATTGGTGGTACTCAAGAGACATTGGGTGGCTTATTTGGTGGAAATGCCTACTCACATCACCAGGAGAGATGGATAGAATGGTGTATTTCTGACCTTGACATCAATACCCTCCTTCAGCCAAGGATTCTGTAAAGAATGGTCATAACCATCCACCGTAGCCCTAGTTTTATGAAAACTCGCTCTCTGCATATTTGCCTTATTTGGTGGCTCTCACAATTCACACCAAATGTATACGCAGGAACCAAGAGTGAAAGCTATGCCTTATCTCTGAGTATCATTACCTAATTATCTAGGATTCTAGATTTCTTGTACTAATTTTAGAGCACCAGTATACTCTACTCTCATCTCACACTATTTGGTGGATTTTTGGAAGAAAATCTACCTGACTCCCAAACCACTGTCCAGGGGTTCAAGAAAAGAAGCATTGCTTCTTCTCGACAGTCTGAAGATGTTTATCAGCCTTTACCATGAATCCATTGCAAATTCTACATGTGTGTGAAAAGTTGTACTAGATTCCAGATTACAGGAATTAACTAGAGGATAAAATCCCTAATACATTCTCTTAATAAAATAATCTTATGCATGAGTGCATTATGTATATATGCTATAAATAAGTAACCTCGTATAATTTGTACTTTGTAAATTTTCCCTTTCGAGTTATATTCAGCTTGACCCTAAATTTAGAACAAGAGGTGAGCGGGTGAGTCAGAAGTGGTTGTTGCAGACGATTTCTAGCTCCAATGGAGCATTGGAGGTAGAGTCAATTGTTCTGTTATTTAAGGTCCTAAAGTATGTTTTACATATAGCTCTAAGGTTTTCCTAAATGTTGGCATAAAAATTTTCAATTTTGCTATATCTACCCCCCAATGCCTAAGTTCTTGCATGTCTTCATGCATGAATATAAAAGAAAATAAATACAACAGGGAGAGAATGGGTAGAAATCACCTGTAGTTGCTCCTGAAATTATACCTTCAGCACCAGCCAACCTGTCATTATGCAATATATAGAAAGAAAATATGCTAACAGAAAAAAAATATGCTATATATAAAAATGGTTATGTATAAATGATGGTGGAATATGGGGTAAATGGTATCTATATGTGCTGAGCTTAGCACCTCCAGCTGGGCGAGAATTCAGTCACACATCCTCAATAACATGAATAATCTCGTCAGGTAGAGGAGGTTCCTGGGCTAAAAATGGCTTGAGGCACTAGCCATTTATCGTTTATATATGCCCAGATTTTGGGTCCCTGATCTGGACTACCCCATTAGGATATGGATGAATCACAACATAAGGGCCAGTCAACTTGGACTTAAGCTTCCTTGTGAACAGCTTCAATCGTGAATCAAACAACCAGACTCGCTGGTTGGGCGTGAATGCTTTCCTCCGGATGTGGTGGTCATGAAAGGCCTTGGTCCTGTCCTTGTATATCAAGGCATTCTCATAGGCCTCCCGCCGGATCTCCTGAGCTGAGCTGGAGTTTCCGTTCTTGACCTCCTGCATCGAGGTCAAGGTTACATTTTCGCACCACCAAAAGGCACGGTGTTCCAGCTCTACAGGAAGGTGACAGGCCTTGCCATATAGCATGCAATATGGTGACATTCTGAGTGGGGCCTTGTATGCAGTCTGATATGCCCAGAGTGCGTCAAATAATTTGTCGGACCAGTCCTTCCTGTCTGGTCTAACCATCTTCTAGAAAATCAACTTGATCTGATGGTTAGACACTTCAGCCTACCCATTGGTCTGCTAGTGATACGGGGTGGCTATACGGTGATGTACCCCATATTTCTTTAATAATGACCTGAAATTGGCGTGAATGAAGTGGCTTCCCCAGTCGCTAATCAGAGCGTGGGGTATTCCGAATCTCATGAATTTGTTCTGCCGTATGAAAGAATGATGGTCTTATGGTCAGCCTGTCTCGCCGGGATGGCCTTGACCCACTTCGAGACATAGTCAACAGCTAGTAATATTTACTCGAAACCATGCGAGTTCGAAAAAGGGCCCATAAAATCAATGCCCCAGATGTCAAATACTTCTACAACCATGATGGGCTGGAGTGGCATCATGTCTCTCCTGGTCATAGAATCGATCGACTAGCATCATTTGCAGTGTTGGGTGTATTCGTGTGTATCTCTGAAGATGGTTGGCCAGAAAAATCCCAACTGCAAAATTTTTGTAGCGGTTTTCCGTCCCAAGAAATGACCACCACAAGCATCATTATGGCAAAAAGATAACACACTAGGGATCTTAGAATCTGGGATGCATCTTCAAATTATCTGGTCCACTCCAATGCGGAAGAGCAGTGGGTCATCCCAGAGGTAGTATTTAGCTTCTACAGTGAATTTGAGTTTTTGGTCCTTGGATAGATTCACGGGAATTTTTCCTGTGGCAAGGTAGTTCGTGATATCTGCATACCAGGGGAACTCGACAGAATGAACTGCCAAAAGAGATTCATCCGAAAATTGCTTGTGGATAGGCAGGGAATAAGGAATGTGGTCTGGGTCCAATCTGGATAGGTGATCCACCACAACATTTTGCTTTCCAGCTTTGTTGCGGATTTCAATATCAAATTCATGCAATAGAAGGATCCATCTGATGAGTCATGGTTTGGCATCCTTCTTTGCCAACAAATGCCGAAGGGTGGAGTGGTCAGTGAAAATGATGACCTTGGACCCTAATAAGTACGATATGAACTTCTCCAACTCGAATACTATTGCTAGCAGTTCTTTTTCGGTGACAATGTAACTACGCTGAGCCTCATTCAACGTTTTGCTAGCATAGTATATGACAAAGGGTTGTTTCTCCCGACGTTGGCCTAAAACGACACTGACGGCAAAATCAGAAGTGTCACACATCATTTCAAAATCAAGCGACCAGTCGGGTTGATGGAGAATCGAGGGGTTGGAGACAGCACTTCATAAAATCTCGAAGGCACTGAGACATGAGGTATCAAATTCAAATGGGACATCGGCAACCAGGAGATTCGTCAAAGGCCGCGCAATTTTTGAGAAATCGCATATAAATCTTCGATGGAAGCCGATGTGGCCCAAGAATGATCTGATCTATTTGACCGAGCTAGGTGGTGGTAAGTGGGAAATAATCTTGGATTTAGCTTGTTCGACCTCGAGTCCATTTTTGGAGATCCTATGCCCTAGTATGATGCCATCCCTCACCATGAAATGGCTTTTCTCCCAGGATAGTACTAGGTTCACCTCAATACACCATTTCAGGATCTTGGTGAGGTTATCAAGACAAGATGTGAAATCATCTCCGAAAATGGAGAAGTCATCCATTAATACTTCCACATAGTCCCTAATCATGTCAGAGATGGCCATCATACAACGCTAAAATGTCGCTGGTGCGTTGCAAAGGCCAAAGGACATCCACTTGAAAGCGAATGTTCCAAAGGGGCATGTGAATGTGGTCTTGTCTTAATCTTTCGGGCTAATCGCTACTTGATTATACCTGAAGTGTCCATCTAGAAAGCAGAAGAAACTACGTTCGGCTAACCCTTCCAAGATCTGATCAATGAAGGGCAAAGGAAAGTGATCCTTTTGGGTAGCCGTGTTCAATTTCCTATAGTCGATGCAGACCCGCCAAGATGTCGCAGTGCAGGTCGGGATGGATTCGCCCTGATCCCTTTTTTACGATGGTGAGTCCTGCTTTCTTGGGCACTATCTGGATCGGACTCACCCATTGGTTGTCTGAGATTGGGTATACAATACCTACATCCAGCCATTTGATGATCTCCTTCTTAACAACCTCTAGCATATTCGGGTTAAGCCATCTTTGAGGTTGTCTCGAAGGTTTTACCCCCTCATCCATGTAGATGTGATGAGTGCAATATGAGGGGCAAATATCGTGGAGATTAGCAATAGTCCACCCGATAACAGCCCTATGGTCTTGTAGCATAGAAATCAATTGGTGCTCCTATTCTTGGGTTAAGTGGGCGTTGATAATGACTGGGTATGTCTCACTTTCACCCAAGAACACATAATACTTAAGTGAGTCAGGTAAGGGCTTCAATTCAATTACGGGTGGGTCAGAGTTAGAAGTGAGAGTGGGAGGAGTAGAATCGAGGGTGGAAATCTGCTGATCCATGTGCACGTGAATTCCTGCTGATTTGCTTCCTGTGAAATAATCAGTTGTGACTGCGTTAACGGGAAACCCGTTAGCTGTGGTCATGACTTCCTACAACAACAGGGGCAATTCAGTAGTGTGCGGATCAGGATAGCTGGATTCAAGGGTACTGTGGTCAGAAGCACACCCTAAACAGTAAGATCCTCGGGGAGATATGTGTAGTGCAGTGGTTTTAGTCCCATGTGGATCGAAGTCCAAGAACCCTGATAGTGCAAACAAATGAGACATTGGGTCGTCACAAAGGAGCCCAATGTTACAACAGTATGCCAAATCTTCATCTTCACCATCCTCCTCTATTCGATCATAGTCAAAGTTCTTTGCTGCTCTAAATATGTCCAGTTGAAGTCGCTCATTGCCTAGGGCTATCTCCATACACCTGGATGCATAATCGATGTTCGCTCGGGCTGTCACCAGAAATGGGCGACCCAAAATAATTGGTGCATCTAGGAGATTAGGAGGAACTTCCATATCGAGAACGAAAAGATCTGTGGGAAAGCAGAACCTGCAGACCTTCACGATCACGTTATCAACCACCCCCTCAGTTGACTGATCTGTCAGCCAGCTAAATCATGACCAAGGTGGGCTTCAACTCCCCAAATCGAAATTGATCAAATATGGCAGTGGGAGTTAGGTTGATGGATGAACCCAGATCTAGAAGGGCTTGATCAAATGGAGAATCCTGCAAGAAGCAAGATATGAGTGGGGTACCAAGGTCTTTCTTCTTCGGTGACAAGTCAGCTAGAATCACGGCACTAGCCTCTTTAGACAGTATCGCTTGTCATCCAATTCTCGACTGTCGCTTTGAGGTACAATAGTCCTTGAAGAACCTAGAAACAGCAAGAATGTGATCGATTGCCTCGAGGAGGGGGACTTGAATATGTACTTCCTTGAACATCGATTTTAGATCCTCAAAATTCCATGTGTCCTTTTTTTGTACTGCATTTCGCATTAAAGCCTTAGGAAAAGGGATGGGAATCTAAGGGTTGAATGGCCTCATACCCTTATCTACCACAGGTGGCTCCTGAAATGAAGAAGGGGTCGATCTTGCCTGCGGCGAAGAGTGGGAAAAATCAGGACCTGCTTGCCTATGTGGTGGGTCGAATGTCTTCCTTCCGCTCCTCAAAGAGACAGCATGTGCATTGGCTTATTGTCCATGAGGTGGTGGGGGAGCAGAAGGGGCAGAGTATGTGGGGTTCTACAAACGCGGCTGGCCTTGCGAGTAGCCGGGTGGTGCAAGAGGCGCCTGTAGTATGGTGTGTGCTTGTCCCTGCGGTGCTTGAAACCCAGGCGGGGTGCCTTGGTTCTGCACATATCGAGGATACAAGATGGGTTGGGAGGGCAAGGCTCCCTAAGTCCTATGCTCTGCAACAGCTGGTTCTGCGTGTTCTATATGGTCTGTATCTGATCAGCCATCACCTTCATAATCTGCAAGCTATCTTGTGTAGATTTCCTCATTGATTCTTGTAGGTCCTCTTTCAATGCCTCCAAAGGGTCAACCCGCTTTGGAGGGTGGCTAGCAGCTTGGTGCAGCGGCTGGTATAAAGAGCGGGGTTGTTGCTAATGTGTGAATGGCTGCTGCCTAGGGTACGTGTTTTGTACATTCCCGTATCGCCTGGTCTGGTAATGTGGATCTTGATGTGGTCTCTATGAATTACCAGACCAAGAGAAGTTCGGATGCTGGCACCAACCAGGGTTATACATCTCTCAATATGGGTTATTACGCCCATATCCTTGGATAGCACTGACGTCCTTCTAGGCCGAAGATGTTTGAGACATATATCCATCAAGGGGATATGCATTATAATCTGCGGGTGGTGCGTAATGTTTGCACCTCAAAACACGCCTGTAATAACGCCTTCTTGTGCTATTTTCTAGCATTAACATTGCATAATAGGATCCTGTAATCGCATTTGTAAAAACGCTTGCATGCATGCATTTAATCAAGAGAAGAAGAGTGAAACAATGGCTTGCATAGTTACATTTTATCTCAAGTGCCTCCTTGCAAATTCCACCTCTTTTTATTTTTTTCTCTCTTGATTTCTTCTTTTCTTCTTCCCGCGGCTGCACTTCTTCCCGCAGCAGCTGCATGCATTTACTCCACGTCACTTCTCCCTGCCAACGCCGCTCCCTACAGCTGCAACTCCCGTACCCTCTCCCTGCTGCAGCCGGCATACCACTCTCTCCTCCTCTATAAGAAGCTGCAGCTTCTTCCTTGCGAGAGAGGGGCTGCTTGAAACAAACCCGTAGCCATCTTCTCCACCGTCTTCCCCTCCCATACGTCGGCCCTCCGTCGAGGAGGCACCCAACGAGCAGGAGTACCCACTGTGGTGCACACCACCACAGTGGGGACACCACCGCCCAGCTCTTCGACGAGTTGGTGGGCGTGGTGTCGTCCTCGTTTCATTTTTTTCTCTCTTTAACGCCATTGCCGCCGCTCCAAGCTCCGAAGCTTGAAGCCGTGGCAGCAGCAGCCATGCAGCAGTAGCAGGTCCTCCCCGCTCCTCTGCGACCGTCCCCGCAGCCGCTTACCGCCTCCGCACGCGTCTGCAGGGCGTTCCCCGCCTCTGTCTTCGTTCTGTCCGCCTCGCAGTTGCACCCGTAGCCGCCGCCGCACGCACTGCAGCGGCCGGCTACGGCCTCGCGCCGACCCCTGCCCTCCTCCGCGACCCTCCGTGACCACCTGCAGACCGCCTCCATGCTCGCTCCTCCGCGCCATTGCCCGCTCGTCGACTTCGCGCACGCCTGCAGAACCCTACGCAAAGAAGGCACGCCCGCACCTGCCGTTTCCAGACGTCCGCTGCCTTCTCCAGACGACACGACTCCTGACGTCCGCCGCCGCGAGCAGACGTCTTAACTCGCGCGTTCGCTCTCTCTCTCTTGCCCGCTCTCTCTCTCTCTGCTGATCTCTCCCGCCCGCTCCCGCTCTCTCTCACGTATTCTCTCTCTCTCTGTCTTTTTTACTCGCTAACAGACACACACTCACAGCAACGCACACACACACACATTCACCGACGCACACACACCTATACCAACACATACACACACACTCACACACTTATAGTAACATATATATAAGTATATATATACATACATACATACATATATATATATATACATAGTATATCTAGATAGTTATGTATACATACACACATATATAATATATATACATATATATATAATATATATATATATATCTACTTATATATACATCTATATACTTATACATATACTTATATATATATAGACATATATATATATACTTATATACATATATATACACATATATATCTATAGATATATCTATACATATATAACTATACATTTATATATATATATATATAGATATATTTACTTATATACATACATATATACATATATTTTCATGTTATTTATTATACGTTGTATCGCGGGAATATCTGCACCAGTTGCTGATATTCCCTGATACACGCGTACAAAAAAAAGCATGGTCCCATACATCATCCATCCTCCATCCACACTCCACGTGGCACCTAGTCGTGTTGGTTGCGTCTCTCTAGACGTCGACTGACTCGACATAGTGCTACACTCCATCGCCACCTCCACCCCCACCCCTTTATATATATACTACATATATATATATACATACTATATTTACTTTCTGTCTATTTGCTTTTCTGTTACTAAAAAGATAAAAAAAATACATAAAAAAGAAAAGATAATCTTTGACTTGCAGGTACCTCGTCTTGCGAGTAGCAAGACTTGTTTTGGGACTCTGTTTGGCTAAAAGCCAAGGACACAATTTTGAGGGTGTGCCTCAAGAACAAGGATTACCATAAAAAACCTAAATAAGAAAAACACCAAAAACACAATAAATGAACGGAAGAGACGCGTTTTAAGGAAAACGTAGAAACTCGACTTTAACCCCACTTCCCTGTGTTCGATCCTGGGCTTGAAAGTGATAAGATAAAATCAATTAGGCCAGGTTAAAAATTTTGTAAAGAGATGGTTAGGTCCAAATTAGGTTAACCACTATACACATTTCAACGATAAAAATATCATATTAACAACCTATTCGGGCCGACCCATCATAACTTTTCTGGCGCCGTTGCCAGGGAGGTGCGCCTTCGAGTAAGTTTCTATCCAAATCCTTTCAATTTTTCTCTTCCCTCTTCATGGGTATTGTTGTTTTTGGTGTGCAGGTGAACTTGGTGGAAGGAGAAGGAAAGCAGACGAAGTCGGGAACGAGGGCAGATCCAAGGCGGGAACGAGAGCGTGATGACGCCGACACCGCATTGGAGCTTCGCACACGTTGCCAAACCAGTAGGTTTTCTATTTCTTAGCAAACTAGGGTTAGCTTGCCACCAAAAAAAAAAAAAAAACTAGAAAAACTTCTTGGGATTTCTTGGGGCAAGTGGATTAAAATTCACTTGTTTGATTGGTTGTATTCACTCCCACTGCCTCGGGATTTCTCGCCACACTTCGCATAGCGAAAATCCAAGAATCTTGATTCTTGGATTTCTCGCCGAGGGAAGTATTCTTTGAGGCAAAGAAAAAGATTGCTTATATCCCTCTTTTGCCTCACTTATCTTTAATTCAGGATCACATTTTTGGTGGGGAGACTTGGAATTGAGTTGATTCCAACCCCACCACGACTTTTCAAACTTGCCTGTGATTCGATCCTGAATACTTCAACCCCAACAATTTTATTTTCTTTATCTTTTGGTTGAAGCCTTGTGTGTGGAAATCATTTCTGGTGATTGGGAGCACTTGAATTGAAGTGCTTTGGCTCCCTGTCACATTGATATAAAACTGATTCGTGCATCCACACTTAGAAATCTCCATTTAGGGTAGCCCATTGCATTTTAGCATGCATTAACTAACTGATAATTGAAGAAGGGTTTCTTGGGTTTTAGAAGGAAAACCTGTATTTTTGCAAAAACCCGGAGATTGGTTGAATAGGTAATTCAGCAAAATCCTAAAATTCATACTACTTAAGGCTGAACTCTAAAAACCATTCGCCAATAAAAACTTCAATTCGGGGAGATTTCCCCGTTGCATGCTTGTTCTTACACACTCTTAAAATCAATCACTTGGGCATTACCCGTAAACAACGCCCTTCACATTCCAAAAGCACTTGACCCTAAGCCTCTAATTAAAACTGGTAGTAACTTGACCCTTACTAAGGATTGGAGGTCTAACTACCTGCGTGTAGCGACTACGTGCTGGTGAGAGTTCCCGCGTGCTATCGGGTGTCTAAGATTGGGGCAAACGACCTTTCAATCTGGCCCGGTGGTTCCGCGGTGCTCGCATTCGGTTCCGTAGTTTGTGATAGTAGGTAACTTAGATCTTTAGGTCTAAGGGCACACTGTAGAGGTTAGGAACTTGACTGTATTGATTTGTAATCAAGTGTACCTTTGCGGCGTCATTTCTCTCACCCCTTTTCCCTTCTCATCTCCCCAATTCTTCCTGCGGTAGTGCATGTTTGGGAGGAGGTCACAAAACCCTGAACTATTTGAATTGACTGATAAATCTAGAAAACAAGTCGAATCGTCCTCCTCCTCCACAAACATGGCTGCACTCCCACCCCCAAATCCCGAGGGAGGAAACCGCCCTCAGAACCCACCAGGTGGTGGAGCCTTAGATCCCATAACCCGCCTCCAAGCCCAAATGGAAATGTATAATGAGCAAATCGAAGCCATTCGGGAAACATTGGAGGAAATGCAGAACCCTCCCGAACGGGAGGAGCCTAGGTCTCTTAGCTCTTATCAGAATCCCGCTGCTACAGAGACCAAATGACAAATTCGGTTCCCCATGGGCGGGGACGACTTTGAATTAAAACCAAACATAATTGGCCTAATCAATTTTCACTTTCATGGTCTTGCAAGTGAAGACCCATTTCTCCACTTGGAAGACCTAACCCGACTTGCTGAAACCGTTAAACCAAGAAATGTCGGGTTATCTATAGTCCTCATGAAGATGTTCCCATTTTCATTACGGGATAAAGCATCGCAATGGTTACGCACCCTTGGGAGAACCATCCACTCTTGGGAAGAGATGCGAACAGCGTTTCTCAAGAAGTTCTTCCCAATAGGGCGGACCAATGGCCTTCACCGTGCTATCACTTCATTTACGCAACAAAATGGCGAACAATTTCACGAGGCATGGGAGAGGTATAACAACCTCCTCAAGAAGTGTCCGCACCACGGTCTGCCTAAGTGGCATATAGCCCAGATTTTCTACTATGGGCTAAATGAGACTTTGAAGCAGATTGCAGACGCCTCCTGCGGAGGGAACTTTATGAATAAAGACGAGAATGGAGCATTCAAGCTGTTTGAAAATATGAGTGAAAACTCGATGAACAATGCTTCCATTGTCGCCTTTAATTGTACCAGCCAGCCCCGAAATGTCCACGAAGTTGACACGGCCCTCCCATTCATCCACTGATCTAAGCCTTATTGCACAAAAACTGGATGAAGTCTCCGTCGTGCACAAGAAGCTAGACGAGCTTCTGGCCAACCCCGCCCGATCTATGGCAAACACCACCTCTTCACCACTTCGTCACAATCCAAGTTCTTCTAATACCAGGCTTATCCCGAGAAACCCCGTTAGACCTTCCTTACCGAGTGTCGTGCCAAGCGACTCGGTAAGTCATGTGGAACTGGCTTCTGCGAGCCAGTATTTCGACACGGAGGACCAAGCCTCCGTGTGCTCAGACGCATATCTACATGCGGACGCGTCTTCTGGCATAGAAGATGCTTGCGCCTTGGGGAACAACCCGTTCTCTGCCACTTATAACCCAGGGTGGCGTAATCATCCGAACTTCGCATGGTCCAACAACCCGCAGCGCCAAAACCCCGCGGGTGGACCAATGCGACCGTCCGCACCCGTCATCCCAAGGGTCCAGTTTAATCCTATGGCAAATCCGCCATCAGGCCCTTGCGTACCACAAACTGAACACGCATCAAGCCCTCTTGACAAATTGATGCGAATGATGACGGAAATTTCAAAGCACCATGAAGAGAACATGACCTCTCTTCAGCACCAATTGGCGCAGCAGAACGCCGAGATCAGTCAACTACGCATGGCGACTCGATCTCAGGGCACTCTTCCTGCCCAACCTGTTCCAAACCCACGAAATTTCGTACCCCGTGGTTCTCAACCACAGGTACGACCTTCTCAGGGACAGGTTAATCAAGTTCTGCAAGCTCCGAGCATTCCACCGGGATTTCAGGCTAATCCTGCTGCAGCACCACACTCTTATGTCCCCATTGCAAACCCTCCTCCACCGTATGATCCCACTGGACCAGCATCGTCCAATGCTATCACTACGAGGAGCGGTAAGCAGACCATCGATCCACCTCAACCTGATCCTGGCCCGTCTTCTTCTTCGCCCTCTCATTCGGGATGCATACCGCATTCGCGAGAGGATGATGCACCAAAACTTGTGCCAGAATCAGTCCCATTCCCTGAGGCTCTACTAAGGGAGCCAAAAGGTAAAAAGAAAAATACGCAGGCCTTTGACAACCTACGTAATTTGTTCAGGGATGTAGAAATCAAGGTACCCCTGCTCGAGGCAATTGACCACATACCTACTGTCGCTCGATTTTTCAAAGACTACACAACACCCAGGAGACAGTCAAAGAAGACTAAGAATCCGGTGGTTCTCTCGCCTCATGCGAGTTGTGCTATACTGTCAAACTTACCACCGAAGCAAAAAGATCCGGGCACACCACTGATTTCCTATAGCATCCAAGGCTGCAGTTTTAACCGTGCCTTGCTTGATCTAGGATCTTCCATCAATCTCATACCGACCATCATGCTCGAAAAATTTTCCTTGGGAAATCTGAAACCCACCCCTGTCACGTTACAGTTGGCAGATCGTTCTGTCAAAATCCCGAAGGGTGTGGTGGAAGACGTGGTGGTTAGGGTCAACAGTCTCTGTTTTCCTGTTGACTTTCTTGTTTTAGATATGGAAGTTCCTAGTTCACTTTCTGATTGTCCGATCATCCTCGGTCGACCTTTCTTGGCCACAGCCCGCGCCCACATCGACTGCGAGTCGGGCTGTATTGAGATTGTCATTGGATCTGAGAAGCTCAAGCTTAACATATTCAAGGCAGCCAAGACCTTTGATTGCGATTACATTGAGGATGACACGTCTGACGAGGACATGGCCGTCAGCGCGTGTATCGGACTAATTGGGACCTACTCGGATTGCTGCGGATTACCTACAAACACTGATAACTGCCTGACCAACACATACTCTGACGTTCCCCAATCCCTCCCTTGTCCAGTACCTTCTCCTGGCCAGACTTCTGACGAGGTTTTCTCCGCTTCCCATACCTCGTGGTCTGAGTCATATCCGGGCTACTCACTGTCGGTCCACACTCATGAAGACCGAATTGCCCTTTCTTCCCCGCCAAGTCAGGCGGATTTACAAATCCACACTGGGACCTTGAGCCCATATACTTCTCACTGGGGCTATTCATTTTTGGATCCATCTATCCAAGAAGCCCCTCTTCTTGGCCAATCTGAAGGCCAGTTTCTTCCTCCTAACTTGTTCTCCTACCCATCTGGGACACTCTCGTCCCAAGAAATGCCAGATCCTTCCTCATCCACTCCTGAGCTAAAAGTGCTGCCTAATACACTCAAGTATGTTTTCCTAGGACCAAATGAAACGCTCCCTGTAATCATCAGTTCAAAATTAACCATGGAGCAGGAGTGCAAACTAACTAAGGTCCTCCTAGAACACAAGGCAGCCATTGGATGGTCTTTATCAGACTTATCTGGTATTAGCCCCTCCTACTGCACTCATCGTATATATACGGAGGAGGAGGCTCGACCTTCTCGCGAGATGCAGCGACGTCTCAACCCTAACATGCGGGAGGTCGTTAAGAAGGAAATCATTAAGTGGCTGGATGCAGGTATAATCTACCCGATCAGTGATAGCCCCTGGGTGAGTCCGATTCACGTTGTGCCCAAAAAGGCAGGACTCACCATCCGTGTCAATGACAGGGGCGAATCCATCCCTACACGCACTCCTACATCTTGGAGAGTGTGTGTAGATTATAGGAAACTCAATGCTGCAACCAAGAAAGATCACTTCCCGCTACCATTTATTGACCAAATCCTGGAGCGGTTGGCGGGAAATAAATTTTTCTACTTCCTGGATGGATTCTCAGGATATAACCAGGTGGCAATAGACCCCCGAGACCAAGAGAAAACCACTTTTACCTGCCCTTTCGGCACCTTCACCTTTAGAAGGATGCCGTTCGGACTTTGTAACATGCCAGCAACTTTCCAGAGATGCATGCTGATGATATTTCATGACATGGTGGGTGACTTTCTCGAGGTCTTCATGGATGACTTTTCAGTCTTTGGACCATCTTTCGACGAATGTCTTGCCAACCTGACTCACATCCTTAGGAGATGTATTGATGTAAACCTCGTGCTTTCCTGGGAAAAAAGTCATTTTATGGTGCACGAGGGAATTGTTCTTGGACATATCATCTCCGATAGGGGTATCGAGGTTGACAGAGCTAAGCTCGATGTCATTGCTGATTTACCTGTGCCTGGTTCTGTCAAACAAATCCGCTCCTTCTTGGGACACGTCGGTTTCTATAGGAGATTCATCAAAGACTTCTCCAAAATTTCTCGACCCTTAACTCATCTCCTATCAACCGACGTGCCCTTCGACATGGGCCCTGACTGTATACAAGCATTCACGCAGCTGCGTAATGCTGTCACCAAGGCCCCTATTCTCCAGCCGCCTGATTGGTCCCTCGACTTTGAACTTATGTGTGACGCTTCAGACCTTGCAGTCGGAGCCATCCTGGGACAAAGACGCGATAGACACCCCTTCGTGGTATACTACGCCAGTAAGACGTTGGACGAGGCCCAGCGTAATTATACTACCACTGAAAAGGAACTACTGGCAGTCGTCTTTGGGCTGGAAAAATTCCGTTCTTACCTTCTGGGCTCTCACGTTATTGTTTTCACTGATCACGCGTCCATTCGCCATCTCATGCACAAGAAGGATGCCAAGCCTAGACTGATTCGTTGGATCCTTCTGCTCCAGGAATTTGACATTGAGATTCGTGATAAGGCCGGAGCCTAGAATGTTGTGGCTGATCACCTTTCCAGACTGGACCCTGACCATATTGGACTTACTCTGTCAATTAATGAAAATTTTCCTGATAAGCACCTATTGGCAATAAATGTGGCAAGTGGACCGTGGTATGCCGACATTGCCAATTACCTTGATTCTGGATCTCTTCCACGTGGCTGGCCTAAAAACCAGCGCGAGCGTCTCATGGCAGAAGCAAAGTATTATTTCTAGGATAATCCACTTCTTTTTCGGATAGGTGCTGATCAAATCATCCGTCGCTGTATTCCTGACAGTGAGTTCCCCAGTGTGCTATCCTTCTGCCACGATCAGGCCTATGGAGGCCATTTCTCTGGGAGGAAAACTGCAGCCAAGGTGTTGCAGTGCGGTTTCTTTTGGCCCTCCCTTCACCAAGATGCACACACTTATGCCAAACATTGCACTAGGTGCCAGTCATTAGGGTCAATGGCACGTCGTGACATGATGCCCTTGCAACACATCCTAGCTGCGGAAATCTTCGACATCTGGGGAATTGACTTCATGGGTCCCTTTCCTCCATCCAACGGCTTCGAATTCATCCTCGTGGCCGTCGACTATGTTTCGAAATGGATCGAGGCTATTCCCGCGCGCCGTGCTGACCATGTTATCTCCACCCGATTCGTCAAGGACCATATCTTTGCGCGTTTTGGGATCCCTCGGGCCATTATCTCAGATGGAGGAAGCCACTTTACCCATGCTTCTTTTCGGGTACTTCTGAGGAGGTACGGAGTCCACCATCGTATCGCATCCCCGTATCATCCTCAGACGAACGGCCAGGCGGAAGTGTCGAACCGGCAAATCAAGCAGATTCTCCAGAAAATGGTTCGGCCTGACCGTAAGGATTGGTCCAACAAGCTGACTGACGCACTTTGGGCGTATCGGACCACCTTCAAGGCTCCCCTTGGTATGTCTCCATATAGAATCGTTTACAGGAAGCCTTGTCATTTGCCCGTGGAGTTGGAACATCGCGCTTATTGGGCGGTTCGCCAATGTAACCTCGACCCAGACTTGTGTGGTCGAGAAAGGAAACTCCAACTCCAAGAGCTGGAAGAGCACCGTCGTGAAGCCTATGATTCTGCTCTAACCTTTAAACAGTGCACTAAGGCTTTTCACGACAGCCATGTTCGGCGGAAGGAATTTGAGCCATCTCAGCAAGTTTGGCTCTATAATGCCCGACTCAAATTCTTTCCTGGGAAATTGAAGTCCAAATGGATTGGTCCTTTCCTGGTCTCAAGACCATTCCCCAATGGGGCCGTCGAGATCGAAGATCCCAAATCTGGGCGTAAATTTACGGTCAACGGGCAACGTTTGAAACCCTATCTGACTCATGAACTTGCCCCCGTTGGAGAAATCGTTGCCCTGCTGGAGGGTAACTAATTCTTTGCCTCATTCTGAGTCCAGCTGGGGACATTAAATTCAGCGCTTGTTGGGAGGCACCCTAACAGCACTCACCATCCACCATCACTTTTCACACCTCTATCGCAATCACTTCACTTTTCTCTTCACCACCCACATCCACCCACCCTTCCACCCTGATCTATACCCTGAACCTCAGCTCTTGTTACCCGATCTTCCATCCTTCCTCTTCCTCTCCCTGCATGCATATGACGACATAGCATTTTTTGGCATGGGGGGGTGGATAGGCATCCATAGGATCCGGGTATGTTATGGTATCATACAGTTCCCACCTATTTATAAATATGCAAGAAAAAGAAAAAAGAAAAAAAAAAATATATATATATTATAATAAATGGTGTTTAGTAATGATCTTGAAGCTGAAACAAAAAGGCAATAAGTGTTTATGGATATTCAACCTCTGTTTTGAAGACTTTCCAGGCCACAAAAGCTTGATTCGCTCAGGCTCGGCTTAATTCACTTAAAGCATTGACAAAATAGATCAAGATCTCTCCTAACTAAGGATGTATTCTTGTACCTTAGACACAAGTACAAGATCCGTTGGTTTACTTTTACTTGAGAGCTTAAGTAAACTTGGTTCACACTACACATATCAGGAAAGACCAGGTGAACATAAGATCCAACCCTAGTGTTCATTAGGGAAGGTGGAGTCCTTACCTGTGCGCGCAGGTAGACTTTTTATCCCAGGCTTTAGTCTTGTGTTTAGGAGTGACTCTTTCCACCAAAAAGAAACTCTCCCACCAAAAAGAAAAAAAGTGTGCTCTTTCAAAATGTGTTGTAAGAGATATACTGACATATGTTTCAAAAAAAAAAAAAAAGAGAAAAAAAGAGTTGTCAAAAAAAGAAAAGATGTTGCAAAAGAGTCAGTATATCTCATAAATGTCTATATAATTTGTTTTTCGGTGAGCCAAAAAAAAAAAAAAACAGAAAATGGGAGTTGAGTTTTCCGTCATCATCTTAAGGGTCAATTCGAAGACATGAGCTGAAACTGGGACCAACCTGTACTTAAAAATTCATGAAACCCTGGGATTGAGTCTTAATGTTCATCTGGTCAGTCTTGATCCTTCACTATGCACAAACCATAACCTCTTGAGCTCTCGAGTACAGCAAAAACCTCCTGGGTCCTGGAAATCGTACTTAAGGTTTAAATATCAAGAGTCCTGGTTAGTTGAGAGATGATCTATGTCATGTGAGACTTAAAGTACTGGTAGTCTTCTTTACAATTGGTTCTCACAATATTCGATAGTAAACACACCTATATCACCTCAGAAGAAAATCTTCAGCTTAAGATCATTTCTAAATACTATTTTGCTAGGGACTAGCAAAAGATAGGCATGGGGGTATATGTTTGCACCTCAAAACAAGCCTGTAATAACGCCTTCTTGTGCGATTTTCTAGCATTAACATTGCATAATAGGATCCTGTAATCGCATTTGTAAAAACACTTGCATGCATGCATTTAATCAAGAGAAGAAGAGGAGGGAAACAATGGCTTGCATAGTTACATTTTATCTCAAGTGCCTCCTTGCAAATTCCACCTCTTTTTATTTTTTTCTCTCTTGAATTCTTCTTTTCTTCTTCCCGCGGCTGCACTTCTACCCGCAGCAGCTACATGCATTTACTCCACGTCACTTCTCCCTGCCAACGTCGCTCCCTACAGCTGCAACTCCCGCACCCTCTCCCTGCTGCAGCCAGCATACCACTCTCTCCTCCTCTATAAGAAGCTGCAGCTTCTTGCTCGCGAGAGAGGGGCTGCATGAAACAAACCCGTAGCCATCTTCTCCACCGTCTTCCCCTCCCATACGTCGGCCCTCCGTCGAGGAGGCACCCGACGAGCAGGAGTACCCACTGTGGTGCACAACACCACAGTGGGGACACCACCGCCCAGCTCTTCGACGAGCCGGTGGGCGTGGTGTCGTCCTCGTTTCATTTTTTTCTCTCTTTAAAGCCATTGCCGCCGCTCCAAGCTCCGAAGCTTAAAGCCGCGGCAGCAGCAGCCACGCAGCAGCAGCAGGTCCTCCCCGCTCCTCCGCGACCGTCCCCGCAGCCGCTCACCGCCTCCGCACGCGTCTGCAGGGCATTCCCCACCTCTGTCTCCGTTCTGTCCGCCTCGCAGTTGCACCCGTAGCCGCCGCCGCGCGCACTGCAGCGGCCAGCTACAGCCTCGCGCCGACCCCTGCCCTCCTCCGCGACCCTCCGCGACCACCTGCAGACAGCCTCCACGCTCGCTCCTCCGTGCCATCGCTCGCTCGTCGACTTCGCGCACGCCTGCAGAACCCTACACAAAGAAGGCGCGCCCGCACCCGCCGTTTCCAGACGTCCGCTGCCTTCTCCAGATGACGTGACTCCAGACGTCCGCCGCCGCGAGCAGACGTCTTAACTCGCGCGTCCGCTCTCTCTCTCTCGCCCGCTCTCTCTCTCTCTCTGCTGATCTCTCCCGCCCGCTCTCGCTCTCTCTCACATATTCTCTCTCTCTCTCTTTTTTACTCACTAACAGACACACACTCATAGCAACGCACACACACACACATTCACCGACGCACACACACCTGTACCAACACATACACACACACTCACACACTTATAGTAACATATATATAAATATATATATACATACATACATACATATATATATATACATAGTATATCTATATAGTTATGTATACATACACATATATATAATATATATACATATATATATAATATATATATATATATATCTACTTATATATACATCTATATACTTATACATATACTTATATATATAGAGACATATATATCTATATACATATATATAGTAATATATATATATATATACTTCTATACATATATATACACATATATATCTATATATATATATATCTATACATATATAACTATAAATTTATATATATATAGATATATTTACTTATATATATACATATGTACATATATTTTCATGTTATTTATTATACGCTGTATCGCGGGAATATTTGCACCAGTTGCTGATATTCCCTGATACACGCGTACAAAAAAAGGCGTGGTCCCATACATCATCCATCCTCCATCCACACTCCACGCGGCACCTAGTCGTGTTGGTTGCATCTCTCTAGACGTCGACTGACTCGACATAGTGCTACACTCCATCGCCACCTCCACCCCCACCCCTTTATATATATACTACATATATATATACATACTATATTTACTTTCTGTCTATTTGCTTTTCTGTTACTAAAAAGATAAAAAAAATACATAAAAAAGAAAAGATAATCTTTGACTTGCAGGTACCTCGTCTTGCGAGTAGCATGACTTGTTTTGGGACTCTGTTTGCCTAAAAGCCAAGGACACAATTTTGAGGGTGTGCCTCAAGAACAAGGATTACCATGAAAAACCTAAATAAGAAAAACACCAAAAACACAATAAACGAACGGAAGAGACGCGTTTTAAGGAAAACGTAGAAACTCGACTTTAACCCCACTTCCCTGTGTTCGACCCTGGGCTTGAAAGTGATAAGATAAAATCAATTAGGCCAGGTTAAAAATTTTGTGAAGAGATGATTAGGTCCAAATTAGGTTAACCACTATACACATTTCAACGATAAAAATATCATATTAACAACCTATTCGGGCTGACCCATCACGTAACCCTGGTCGTAAGGTTCCAGATGTGGATTATTTATGGGATCCTGATATGCGGGATCTCGAAAATACGGAGAAGATGCATCCCGAGTGAGTAGATTAACTTGAGCATGAGGGGCTCAGGGTGCATAGGAGGGCCTTGAGGTAGCAGAGCTCAAGTCAGATTGACCCTGACTAATCTGGTCAATCTTCTTCTCGATTAGATTTATTCTATCTAGCTGCTTGACGATGATATCCATGTCGGCTCGAATAGACTCAGTGTAAGCCTCATGGACATCAACCCACTGCTGACCAGGCCACTGGAACTGGTTCATGGATGCAGCATTCATTGAGTTCTCCGCTAATGATTCAAATAGCTCAAATTCACTGTTCTTGTCTTTTGCGAGGAAATTCCCGCCACTGGATGCATCGGCCAGATACCGATGTGTGTCATCCAGCCCATGGTAAAAGATCTGAGCCATGTGCCATCTGGGTATACCATGGTGTGGGCACTTCCGGAGAAGGTCATGAAATTTGTCCCAAGCTTCATGTAACTTCTCCCCAACTCCCTGGGAGAAAGTCGTGATTGCGTGCCGCATCATGTTTGTTGAACCGATTGGGAAGAACTTTTGCAGAAATTCATGTCGTAATTCTGGCCAAGTTCCAATCGGCTTCCCAATAGTCTTGAACCAGTATGAAGCTTTGTCCCTCAGATAGAATGGGAAAAGCTTCATTATAATAATCCCGAGATCGATATTCCTGGGTTGAATCATTTCAGCGAGTCGACTCAGGTCCTTAAGGTGCTGGAACGGATCTTCGCTTGAGTTCCCAAGAAATGAGTGATCAACCCAATCACATTAGGCTTGAGATCAAACACATCTCCGCCTGTGGGAATTCTGACCAGTGGTGCGATGATTTGTGCGGCTGGGTTGTAGAAATCCCTCAGTTGTTCTCCTTGCAGCAGGTGCTGCATCCTATCAGGTGCCATTAAGATGCGATCCATGCTCTTCCAATGCCGCTCCTCGGATTCGACTACCCAGGCTTCCAAACAAGCCATTGGGTCCAGATTCTCGATGTCCTAACCTGGTCTATGTCCAGGTCTAGGATTATCCATGGTGGCTCTAGGAGTAGAAGAAGTGGGGGGAGAAGATGGTCCTGGCGAGGTGACTCGCCTCCATGGGAGTGGCTCCCAAGGTCCAACCAAATGATGTCTAAGTGACTTCCTTCCTCGCATACAGCACCCAACCCCTGGGTTGATGTAGCGAAGTAAGACAAGGCTAAGACCCTATCAATCAAATGGTCCTTATGAATCAGATGACCAGATTTTTTCATTTTAGCTTTTAATTCCTTAAGAAACTCATAGTACAACCGACTAAAAGCGATTCCCGCCTCTTTGCTAACCCAGCCAAGAGGTTGAAACCACCCAGTTGTACGACAACGAATTCTGGTTTTATTTCGTGTTTTAAAATTTGTTTTAGCCCATTTTCTTTAGTGGGGTTTTCTCTTGGTGAGTGGCCCACAAGGTGACCAAGCTCACCGGCTAAGTGCTAAACTTGATTAAGTCTAGGTTAGCCCAAGTGTGGTCTCAAAATTGTAACCTAAAGATTTACCCTAAGGTTCATGCACTTCTAGGGTTTTGTTCTGTTTCAGCAGACCACAAAAGTAAGGTTCATTCTCTAATAACAATTGGAATCCAATTAACTTCAAATTTTGCGAGTAGATTCCTTTTTTAATTAGCTCTCCAGAGAATATTTTTTTTGAATTTTTACTATTTCAACTGAATTTTTGGGGATTTTTGAATGTTAGGGGATCTGATCTGGAAGTTTGACCCTGGTCGATTTTTTGCTTTGAAACAGTATCAATTGACCTTCAAAAATTCAATAAAAATATGGAAAATAAAGCCAATGAGATTAGCTTTCAAACCTCACCATGTATAGTCAAAACAGATTCATAGATTGCTCAGAATTGCTTTTTGAAATTTGAAAAATCTTAAATTTGGGTCAGTCTGACCCCATGCACTTCGCAAATTTTTAAAAATTTTATACTTGGAATTTTTTCCAAAGAATGATGGCAATTGAAATATGGTTTGAAATAAAGGTTTGGCCCAAATTTTAGAATTTTTTACCAGCTAATTTTTCAGCAATCAAATTTTTAAATAAGACTTGAAATTTGGCTGAAAATCAGAAGATGGTGGAAAGGCTTTTAAAAGGGTTTGGGTTTGAAATCCAAGCCTTCCACCAAAACTTTTTTTTTTGAAAACTTTTGCAATTTATTTTTAAAATTTTTCAAAGGATTCAAAGAAAATATCTCTTTTTTTTTTGCTTTTTTCAAACTAACCTAAGATTCAAAAGGAAACCTAATCCAGATTTTTTTTTTATTTTTTCCTTTTTCATGAAATTGAATAAAGAAATATTTTTTTCAAAAGAACTTGCAGAAAGTAAATCTACTCCTAGGGTTCAAAAAGGAAACCTAATCTAAAGGGGAGATGATCTGCACCTGATTTTTTCTTTGCTGTGCCCATGTGCGCAGATCCTGTTTTTCGTCCGTGTTGTCCTGCACATCAAAAATAAAGTAGAGAGAGATTTGCCAGTGATGGTTTAAAAGATCGAAATCAAAGAAAATGGCGTTACCTCCCCAGCAATGGCGCCATTTGTTGCAAGCATATCGTGCGTATTTGATAGGAAAATGCGTCATAGTATAGTGCACAAAGCGATCAAATAAAGATATTTGTAAAAGGATAACGAGACTTGAGTCCCGGTCGTTCGTCTCTGGGAGGCATTTGTTTTATGTTTGAATTCGATCTTTTACCACTCTATTTTGTTTAAATTTGCACACCGGTTTCCAATCTTCTGATTAAAATTTCACCACTTCCATTGTGAACCCTGATTACATGCACGTGTGTTAAATATATCAAAAAGGTCAAAGTGTGAGTTTCTGTGTGCACGATTCTAGTGAGGTGGTGATTGTTTACATAAAATGCGTCTATTGTTAGATTTTCTATATTTTTAGGAAACGACATGCTTGTTGTGAAATAGATAAATGAGTGAAAACAGGCAACTTGAATCACGCAAAAATGATGGAAATTAATAAGCTCATGGTGATTTCAAAACATTAGACATAAATATATAGAAAATATACTTTTCATTCATTCATTTGGAGAGTGTTTGCAACATGAACTTGTAGAGGAAAGATTGTACATGAATGCTTTAAAATATAGTTCTAGCTATCAGAAAATGATCGCATACAAGAATCTACGGGGGGATTTTGCATGCATCATTTGGGGACAATAAGGACTATGCTACTAAGCAGTAATTAAAAGCAGTAAAACTATGAAGAGCATAAACTACTAATCTAGATCTAGCAGAATAGAAGGGCATTCGGAGGTGGTCTCCGATGGCCTTGGAGTGGTCGAGAGGAGAATGAGGGGTAGCCAATGGAGCTTAGGCCGACCCTTGGAGAGAGAGAAGAGTGATCCAGCATCATGGCATGATGTCCTTCATGGTGGTAGTCAACTCGTGGAGATGGAGTGGAAGTGGCTAGCCTAAGTGGAGGTGGATGTGAATGGAGCCAAGGAAGTGAATGGGTGAAAATGGCCACCCCTTAAGTCTCTTTATAGACCTAAGGGATTCTCTCTAGAGAGGTGTGGAACTCTCTAGAGAGAACACAAGAGTGGCTGGCCATGAGAGGATAGAAGTGGTTTTGAGATAAAAAAAAGTGGATCTCAATTTGAATGTCTCTTGGTTGCTAATTTTGGCAACCAAGAGTGGCGCCACTTGGAGAGAGTTCTAGAGAACTCTAGATGTGTGGGAGTACGTGAATGGGTGTGTGTGTGTGGGTGTGTGTGGTCATGCCCTAGGTGTCTAAGTGATATAGGTTAGGTCCTAAGGGGTTTGGGTAGGTGTAGGCCTCAAATTAGGGTTGCAACCCTAATTGCTAAGGGGGAATTGCAATTAAACTTAACCCAAGTTTAATTGAATGAGTGTGAACCTAATTGAGAGTGAAATAACTTAATTAGGTTGGGCTTACGTCAATTGGACTCTCACTAAGTCCAATTGGACTTGTGTGGGTTGAGATTTGAGCTCAATTGGACTCAATGAGTCCAATTCGCTTAGGTAATGGTAATTGACTATGATCTAAGTCAATTGGGTTTGGTGAGGACCTAATTAGGTCCTTAGATAGGTCTATAGGTGATGTACTAGGGTTAGGACACCTTAATTTAGGTTCCTATGGGGTTTGGATTAGGTTTAGGAAGCTAGAGATCCAAGATCAAGGCTTGAATCTCAAAATAGGGACTGGAGATCAGTTCCAGAAGTCCAAAAACATGATCAGACGACTTATACTCAAAAATCAGAAGTCCAGACTTCAGTTCTGGATGTCCAATCTGAGTCAGGGGGAAATCTAGGTTCTATTTTTGGTATTCTACAGAAATTAGACGTCTGACAAAGTGTCTGGACATCCAATAACACTGCAGAAGTGGGTTTGAGGTGTGCGGCAGTTGGCTAAGGGTCCTGGACGTCCTATAACTTATCTGGACATCTAGATAAAGGTTGGAACTGAGGTTTTGGGCCATCCTAGGGTGTTGTGACCAAATCTAAGGGTGGCTAAGGCTTAGGGGAGGTCTCTAGGCTATCCTAGGGCTAGGATGGACCTAAGCTCTTCACATTTTATTGCTTTATTCCTACTTAATAGAATAGCAAACCTTATCTCCCTTACATCATTATTCCTACATCTAATTTGAGTCTTGTACTCCCGTCTTGCTGTAACACTCATTATTCTTGATCCAACTTTAGATCCTGCTCTAGATCCAGCTTCTTATTGCCTACAATCAACATAATACACTTTATCAGCACATTATAACATTATTTTATGTATAGCTAAAGGAAAGTAGTAAAAATGCAGATAATGCTTATGCATGCATGAATAACCTTGACTTATGCTATGTCCTAGCTTAATCTAGGTCAATTAAGACTTATGATTGTTGCGCAAGCAGTGGGTCAGCTTCACCTGTTTTGTCCTTTGAAAAATTTAGGTCCCTCTTTTAATGTTCAAATGAAATTAAGAGCTTGTTTCTAGGGTTTGCTTGAATAAATCAATTCAATCAAGGCTTAGGCAAATACTGTTTGGGAAGATTAATTCTTGATTAAGCAAGTGTGCCTCTAAAACCCTAAACTGAAAAGCCTAATTGGCTTCGATTGATCTAATTTAATTCGTCCAAATATGGCACCTAAGGCTTGATTGCGTAGCAATCATAGCTCTTAATTGACCTAAATTAGGCTAGGACTTAGCATAAGTTGGGCTAATTCATGCATGCATAAGCATTACCTGCATCTTTATTGCTTCACTTTAGCTATGCAAAACATAATGTTATAATGTGCTGCTTAAGTGCACTATGTCAATTGCAGGCAATAAGCTGATCAGAAGCTGGATCTGGAGCTAGATATGAAGCTGGATTAGGAATAATGGCTATTGCAGTTGGGCTGGAGTAGAAGACCTAGATTAGATGTAGTGAATAATAATGTGAGGTAGTTAAGGTATGCTACTCTATTAAGTAGGAATACAGCAGTAAAATGTGAAGAGCTTAGGTCCATCCTAGCCATAGGATAGCCTAGGGACTTCCCCAAGCCTTAGCCACCCTAAGATTAGGTCACCACACCCTAGGAAACCTTAAAACCCTAGTTCCAACCTTTATCTAGACGTCCAGATGAATTATAGGATGTCCAGAACCCTTAGCCAACTCCTGCACACCTCAAACCCACTTCTGCAGTGTTATTGGACGTCCAGGCACTTTGTCAGGCATCCAATTTCTGCAGAATACCCAAAATAGAACTTAGAATTCCCCCTGACTCAGATTAGACATCTAGAACTGAAGTCTGGACTTCTGATTTTTGAGTATAAGTCATCTAACTCTGGTTCTGGATGTCTGGAACTGGTCTCCAGTTCTTATTTTGAGATTCAAGCCTTGATCTTGGATCTCTAACTCCCTAGACCTAATCCCAACCCCATAGGAACCTAAATTAAGGTGCCCTAACCCTAGTACATCACCTCTAGACCTCCTTAAGGACCTAATTAGGTCCTCACTAAACCCAATTGACTTAGATCAAAGTCAATTACCATCACCTAAGCCAATTGGACTCATTGAGTCCAATTGAGCTTAGATCTCAACCCACACAAGTCGAATTGGACTTAGTGAGAGTTCAATTGACCTGAACCCAGCCTAATTGAGTTATTTCACTCTCAATTAGGTTCACACTCATTCAATTAAACTTAGGTTAAGTTTAATTGCAATTTCCCCTTAGCAATTAGGGTTTGCAACCCTAATTCAAGGCATACACCTACCCAAACCCCTTAGGACCTAACCTAGACCTCTTATCCACCTAGGGCATGTCCACAGACACGTACACACACACACATTCCTCTATAGTTCTTTATAACTCTCTTCAAGGTGGCGCCAACTCTTGTTTGCCAAATTTAGCAACCAAGAGGCATTTAATTCTTAGATCAACTTTTTGTTGATCTAAGAACCACTTCATCCACTCTTGGCTAGCCACTCATTGGAGCTCTCTCTAGAGAGTTCCACAGTTCTCTAGAGAGACTCCCTTAGGTCTATAAAAAGACCTAAGGGGTGGGCATTTGCACCCATCCCATTCTTGGCAGTCATTCACATTTAGGTTAGCTACATCCACCTCTACTCCACCGCCACGAGTTGTGCACATGGAAGCCACCATTTCCATGCTAGGATGCTGGATCATCTCTCCAACCTCTCTACAAGGGCTGGCCTAAGCACCATTGGCTGCCCCTCCTTCTCCTCTCAACCACTCAAAAGCCATCGGAGACCACCTCTGAATGCCCTTTCCTCTGCTAGATTAGTAACTTAGCTCTTCATAGTTTACTGCTTTTATTTTCTGCTTAGTAGTTTAGCTCTTATTCTCCCCCAATGATGCATGCAAAATCCCCCCATAGATTCCTGTATGCGATCATTTCCTGATAGCTAGATTTACATTTTCAAGCATTCTTGTACAAGCTTTCCTCTACATTCCATGTTGCAAACATTTCTCTGAATGAATGAATAAAAGATTCATTTTTATATATATATCTCTATGTTTGAAATCACCATGAGCTTATTGATTGCAAAATATTTCGTGTGATTAAAGTTGCCTATTTTTCATTATCATCCATTGCAACTAAGCATGTTGTGTTTAAATACGTAATAACCATAAATCGCCATGCGATTGTAAACAAGTAGAGCGAAAAGATCGATTTCAGAATTAAACAAACGCCTCCCAAAGGCGAACGACCGGGACTCAAGGTCTTGTTATTTTTACAAACTCATTTTTTTGACAAATGTTTTTGCGCAACTATACTACGATTCCGACAACTTTCAAATGCACGAAAACAACCTCCGTCAAATGGCACCGTTGCCGGGGAGGCAACATCATTTTTTTTATTTCGATCTTTTGAACTATCACTGATAAATCTCTCTCTACTTTGTTTTTGGATGTGCATGACAACACGGAAAAAAAAATGGGATCTGCTCAGACGAGCGTGGAAAAAGATTTCCAGGTGCACATCATCTCCTCTTAGTGTAGGATTTCTTATGAACCCTAGGATTAGATTTGCCTCCAGCAATTTCTTTTGAAAAAAGAATATAAAAAAAAAAAATATTCATTTTCGTGAAAAAGAAAAAAAAATCAAAAAAATCTTAAAAAAAAAATCTAGATTAGGTTTCTTTTGAGTCCTAGGTTAGTTTAAAAAAATAATATATATATATATATATTTTGGAAATTTCTTTGAAAAGAAAAATTGAAAAAAAATGTGCAAAAAAAAAAAAACACTTTTAGTGGAAAGTTTGGATTTCAAACTCAAACCTTCTTTAAAAGCTTCACCATTTTCTGATTTTCAGCCAAGATTCAAAGTCTTTTAAAAATTCGATTATCGAAATATTAGAAAACAAAAAATTTTGAAATTTGGGGTAAATTTTTATTTTCAAACTATCTTTCAAACGGCACCATTCTTTTGAAAAAGTTCCAAGCATAAAATTTTTAAAAATTTTCCAAGTGCAAAGAGGTCAGAATGACTCAGATATGAAAATTTTCAAAATTCAAAAAGTAATTTAGAGCAATTTGAGAATCTGTTTTGACTAAAAATGGTGGGGTTTGAAAGCTGATCTCATTGTCTTTATTTTCCATATTTTTTCCCAATTTTTGAAATTCATTTGATACTAGTTCAAAGCAAAAAACTGACTAGGGGTCAAAATTCCAGATCTGACCCCCTAATATTAAAAAATCTCTAGAAATTCAGTTGAAACAGTAACAATTCTGAAAAAATATTCTATGAAAAGATAATTGAAAAAGGAATATACTCGTCAAATTTCAAGTTGATTAGATTCCAAATTTTACCAAAGAACTTATTGTAATTTTTGTGGTCTGCTGAAAACAAAAGAACAAAACCCTAGAATTGCAGGAACCCTAGGTTACACCTTTAGGGTTACAACTTAGAGACCACATTTGGGTTAACCTAGACTTAGTCAAGTCTAGTACTTAGGCGGTGAGTTGGTCACCTTGTGGGCCACTCACCAAAAGAAAACCCCAACTGAGGAAAACAGGCTAAAATCAATTTTAAAACACGAACTAAACCCGAATTCGTTGTCGTACTATTGGGTGCTTTCAACCTCTTGGCTGGGTTAGCTGAGAGGCGGGAATCATTTTCAGTCGATTGTATGATGAATTCTCTTCAGGAATTAAAACTTAAAATGAAAAACCCGGTCATCTGATTCATAAGGACCATTTGACTGACAGGGCCTTAGCCTTGTCTGGCTTGGCTACACCAACCTAGGGGTTGGGTGGTGTATGCAAGGAAGGAGGTCACTTAGACCTCAATTGGTTGGACCTCGGGAGCCACTCCCAAGGAGGTGAGTCACCTTACCAGGACCTACTTCTGCCCCTCACTACTTCGACTCCCATAGCCATAATGGCTAATCCTGGACCTGGACCCAGACCGGGTTAGGATATTAAGCATCTGGACCTGATGGCTTGTCTGGAAGCCCGGGTGGTCAAATCTGAGGAGTGGCATCGGCAGAGCATGGATCACATGTTGACGATGCTTGACAGGATGTAGCACCCGCCATGAGGAGAACTGTGGGATTTCTACGATCCAGCCGCACAAATCGTCGCACCATTAGTCAAAATTCCCACAGGCAGAGATGCGTTTGAGCTCAAGCCCAATGTGATTGGGTTGATCAGTACTCACTTCTATGGGAACTCAAGAGAAGATCCATTCCAGCACCTAGAGGACCTAAGTCTACTCGCAGAAATGATTCGACCCAGGAATATCGATCTTGGGATTGTTCTAATGAAGCTTTTCCCATTTTCTCTGAGGGATAAAGCTTCATACTAGTTCAAGACCATTGGGCAGCCAATTGGAACCTGGACGGAATTATGACGTGAATTCCTGCAAAAGTTCTTCCCAATCGGTTGAACAAACATGATGCGGCACGCAACCACGAGTTTCTCCCAAGGAGCTGGGGAGAAGTTGCATGAAGCCTGGGATCGATTTCACGACCTTCTCTGGAAATGACCGCACCATGGTATACCCAATGGCACCTAGCTCAGATCTTTTACCATGGGCTGGACGACACACATCGGTATCTGGTCAATGCATTTAGTGGCAAGAATTTCCTCACGAAAGATGAGAACAGCGCATTTGCGTTGTTTGAATCTTTGGTGGAGAACTCGATGAATGCCGCATCCATGAACCAATTCCAGTGCCCTAGTCAGCAGCGGGTTGGTGTCCACAAGGCTCACACCAAGTCTATTCGAGCCGACATGGATGTCATCGTCAAGCAGCTGGATAAAATAAACCTAATTGAGAAAAAAATTGACCAGATTAGTCAAGGTCAATCTGACATGAACTTTTCCACTTCAAGGCCCTCCTATGCACCCCGCGCCCCTCCTGGTAGAGTTAATCTAGTCACTCAAGATGCATCTTCCCCTTATTTACGAGATCCCACATATCAGGATCCCGTAAACAATCCAGATCTAGCACCTTACGACCAGGGTTACGCACCACCCGCAGATTGTAATGTGTATCCCCTTGATGGATATACGTCTCAGACATCTTTAGCATATGAGGACATCAGTGCTATCCAAGGATACGGGCATAATAACCCATATTCAGAGATGTATAACCCTAGTTAGCGCCAGCATCCGAACTTCTCTTGGTCAGGTTATTCACAGAGACCACATCAAGATCCACACTACCAGACTAGGCAATACGTGAATGCGCAAAACACGTACCCTAGGTAGCAGCCATTCCCGCATCAGCAGCAACCCCGTTCTTTATACCAGTCACTGCACCAAGCTGGCAGTCACCCTACAAAGTGGGCTGACCCTTTAGAGGCACTGAAAGAGGAGCTGCAAGAATCGATGAGGAAGTCTACACAGGGTAGCTTGCAGATTATGAAGGCAATGGCTGACCAGATACAGACTATACAGAACGTGCAAAACCAGCTGTTGCAGGAGCATAGGACTCAGGGAGCCTTGCCCTCCCAACCCATCCCGAACCCTCGATATGTGCAAAACCAAGGCACCCCGCCTAGGTTTCAGGCACAGCAGGGATAGGCACATGCCATATTACAGGCACCTCCTCCACCACCTGGTTACATGCAAGGCCAGCAGCCTTTGCAGAACCTAGCATACCCTGCTCCTTCCGCTTCCCCACCACCTCATGGACAGCAAGCCGATGCACATGCTATCTCCTTATGGAGTGGAAGGTAGACATTCGACCCACCACATAGGCAGGTGGGTCCTGATTTTTTCCACCCTTCGGCCCAGGCAGGTTCGACTCCTTCATATTAGGAGCCATCTATGGTAGACAAGGGTAAGAGGCCACTTGACCCTGAGATTCCTGTATGTTTTCCTGAGGCTCTGACGCGGAATGCAGTACGGAAAAAAGACATGCAGAATTTTGAGGACCAAAAATCAATGTTCAAGGAAGTACATATTCAGGTCCCCCTCCTCAAGGCAATCGATCACATTCTCATTGTCACTAAGTTCTTCAAGGACTATTGTACCCTAAAGCGACAGTCAAGAATTGGACGACAGGCGATACTGTCAAAAGAGGCTACCGCCATTACTCTAGCTGACTTACCGCCGAAAAAGAAAGACCCTAGTACGCTACTCATATCCTGCTTCTTGCAGGATTCTCCATTCGATCGGGCCCTTCTGGATCTAGGTTCGTCCATCAACCTAACTCCCACTACTGTATTTAATCGATTTTGATTTTGGGAGTTGAATCCCACCTCGGTCACAATTCTACTGGCTGATAGATCAGTCAAAACACCGAGAGGGGTGGTTGAGAACGTGATCATGAAAGTTCGCGGATTTTGATTTCCTGCAGACTTTTTTGTTCTCGATATGGAAGTTGCTCTTAATCTCCGAGATGCACCAATTATTTTGGGTCGCCTATTTCTAGTGACAGCCTGAGCGAACATTAATTGTGCATCTGGGTGTATGGAGATAGCCCTAGGCAATGAGCGACTTCGACTTGACATATTTAGGGCAGCAAAGAATTTCGACTGGGATCGCATAGAGGAGGATGCTGAAGATGAAGATTTGGCATACTATGGTAACATTGGGCTCCTTTATGATGACCCAATGTCTCATTTGTCTGCACTATCAGGGTTCTTGGACCTCGATCCACATGGGACTAAGACCACTGCACTACACATATCTCCCCAAGGATCTGACTGTTTAGGGTGTGCGTCTGACCACAGTACCCTTGAATCCAGCTATCCTGATCCACACATTGCTGAATCACCCTAGTTGTTGCAGGAAGATGTGACCACAGCTAATGGGTTTCCCGTTAACGCAATCACAACCAATATTTCACAAGAAGTGAATCAGCTGGAATTCATGTGCATATGGATCAGCAGATTCCCATCCTCGAGTTTGCTCCTCCCACTCCCATTTCTGACTCTGACCCACCCATGATTGAATTGAAGCCCTTACCTGACTCACTCAACTATGTGTTCTTGGGTGAATGTGCGACATACCCAGTCATTATCAATGCCGACTTAACCCAAGAACAGGAGCATCAATTGATTTCTACACTACATGACCATAGGGCTACTATTAGGTGGATTATTGTTGATCTCCATAGTATTCGCCTCTCGTATTGCACTCATCACATTTACACTAATGACGGGGTGAAACCTTCAAGACAATCTCAAAGACGACTAAACCCGAATATGCTAGAGGTTGTTAAGAAAATCATCAAATCGCTGGATGCAGGTATTGTATACTTGTTGAATGTACGAATTGCTACGCTAACGTGTTCGGTTTTGAAAAACTTGTCGTTGTAGTGTGAAAGCGAAGAACTTATGTTCAACAAATAAAATTTATACCGAAATTGAAATTCTGGGTCAAACATAGAGAGGCGGACGTTTGATTTAAAAACTATGCGTTTGATTTTATTTGTCACGAATTAATTCAATTGATTAAAACTATCTAACTATTTACAATAAATAGAAGAGAGAAAGAGAGTAAGAGAGAAAGAATATTACAAACAGAAATCAAAATGAGATGTAGAATAAACATAGAATTTCATCATGAGAACGATTGTTCATTACACTAGAAAGCGGGAAAATGATTACACTAGGAAGCGGTAAATCTACTATAGAAAGCAGTAAAAGAATGGAGAGAGAAATATCCTCCTCGACGGTCGCTTGGAGGATGAGCTGAACTACTCTAGAAAGTAGTAAATCTATTCTAGAAAGCAGTAAAAAGAATGGGGAGAGAGATATCCTCCTCAATGATCGCTTGGAGGATGAGCCAGATAGGACAATGCCTGGATGAAGGAGGACGAAGCGGAAGAATAGGAACGGGGCAGCATGTCGTTGTCGTCGTGGGATCCACATCCGAAGGGGGACGAAAATTGGACTTTATCTCGCGAGAAGCATCCTGCTTGTGGGACAAGCTTCTCTTGAGCTTTGAAGAGGTAGAGAAGAGAAGGAAGGGATGAAAATTTTGTGTGGAGGGGGTCTCCTTTTATAGTTGCAAGGAGTGGCGGCAAATTGATCATTACATCTTTAAAACATTAAATAAGGGATCTTTAGTGACGTATAAAATCGTTGCTAAAGCCCCAACATGGGCATAGTGGCCGCTGCCCACGCGTGCCCACTTGTCTGCTCGCGCTCAATGCATGCCACATGTTCAGCCGTCCACAGCCGTTCGATCGCGAGATCAGACGACCCAGATCACGAGATTGGACGACCCAGATAGCGCCCACCCGCTCGCTGCGCGCCCACCCCAACGCATGCGATGCCGCGTGAGGCGTGGGCGTGCGATAGCATGTCAATGCTATTGAGCGCGGATGGCCGCCTGATCATGATCTGATGCACACCTGCACCCTTCGCCTGCTCGCTGCAGCTCGAACCTGCGTTCGCTGCTTGCGTTAACTCCCTCGCCCACTACGATGCGGAGCGCGGATGGTGGCGTGAATGATTTCAACGCGCTGCATCCACAACCGTTTGATCTTGATCCAATGGCAGAGAAGAGCGGATGCAGGAGCTTCAACAGGTGTGTGCGGGCGTTTGGGTGGTCGAGATGGCACCACGTGGCACCATCTTAGCCATCCATCTTCTGGATGATGTAGATGGTGCCACGGGTGTCGGATTGACTCACTTCTTGCATCGTTAGGCTGCAATCGTCAATCCAAATCCATCAGTGCGGTCGGATTTGTCATTTGAAGTGCAGATTTACACCATCCTAGCCCTTGATCTTCTAGGATTCCTCGATCAATATCTGATGCTACAGATGCCTGATTAGGGCAATCTTGGAGTCATCGAACTCCAATTGTCACCCTGATCACATCTGTACGGTTGGATCTTCAATTCGAGGCTCCAATAAAAAGTTTTCCCTATCCAAGCACATAAAAGGAGACAATTAAGCTCCATTTTATTCAAACTACTTTAAATGCAAAATGATGCATGTTATGCAATATTTATACCATGCAATGCAATCCTATGCTTAAGAACATGCATAAATAGACATCTTAAGAAGTATAAATGTGTTTACATCATACCCCCATGCCTATCTTTTACTACTCCCTAGGAAAAGCTATATGCTATTTATAAAAGAATTAGGTTGGATTATTTAAGCATGAGTTATTTTCAATCATTAAGAAATTATCTATTTAGGATTTGAACTTTCAAAGACACAACAGTGCCCGAGTATCTGCCGAAATACAGGCCACCTCAAGCCCTCATCTTATTCAAAGAAAATTTTCTTTTTCTCTTTTTCCTCTTTTCTAATTTTTTCAGAATTTCAAGTTTTAGGGTTAAAGAGTGGCTTTCTACGGCCATTTAACTCACCCAAGATTTGATGAGAACTCTAAATTCTACGCATCTTATTGTGAATGTGATAGACTCATTGACCGGAAATTAAAATGGACTTCGGATTTCTACACCTCTAGGTGACTCAAAAAAAATTTTTTGCCTAAAGGTGTATCTTTACAACTGGTAGCTTTCTTCGTACTTTTATTTTTTTACGGGGTCAACACAAGGGTGAATCCAGTGTATATCTCCCTGGTTTATTCTACTTCTCCACTTCTTCCTAAGTGTTTTGGGAATTTTTAGTGTATTTATTGAGCTGGGTTCTAGATAACTGGTCGATGAGCTATTACCACCGACAACTTGCCAGCCATACTCATGTGAGAAGTGTGGTTTATTTCTTTTTTTTCTTTTTGATTTTTTTTTTTCAGTAGGTGGCTTCCCTGGCCTAAGATTTACCTAAGGGTAGGAGAAAGAGAAAGGTCCAGTGACTGGGCTCTGGACAACCTACCTATGGGCTGTTACCCACGATAACTTGCCAGCCATATCACCCTAGAAGGTTCATTACCTACCCAATTTTCGTTAAAATCGTCGAACAATGAGTTAGTGACAAGATAGTGTGTAGATGCTAGAAA
This sequence comes from Thalassia testudinum, assembly GCA_037157565.1. Classification (NCBI taxonomy): domain Eukaryota; kingdom Viridiplantae; phylum Streptophyta; class Magnoliopsida; order Alismatales; family Hydrocharitaceae; genus Thalassia; species Thalassia testudinum. The sequence goes on along the minus strand of JAZHRO010000068.1, from coordinate 10,493,915 downwards.
CTCAAAATTCCCTCAAATCAGAGGGCGGGTTGATAAGTCGTGTACTTATCACCCAAACTTATTTACTCCAATTAAAATAAAATTCAGGTTGGCGAGAACTCAAAAAACAAATCCACATTTTAGTGGATACACGGGCTGATTAAGTTCAAAGACCCAAAGGGTCTTTGTATTCAAATGATAATGTAGTATTTCCTAAGATTGAAAATTTTCTTAAACCTAAGTTCTCTTTCATAATTCAATTTTTTTTTTAATAAAAGAAAATAAAACAAATCTACGGAGATGATGAATGAATTCAGAGATGAATATCCACCCCCCCATGCCTATCTAATGCAATATCCTCATTGTATTAAAAAGACATAAAACAGAGTGGAAAAGCGTAGAAAGCACCTGAATTGCATGAATGTCAGGTCCACTCCGAGATGAAAACTAAAAAGAACTGTATATGTGCTGAGTTTAGTGCCTTCAGCTAGGCACACTATACAAAGAAGAGCAATGAAGAATTCACAAGTGTAGGCCAGAATCAGAATAAACAAAAGAATCCTCTGACATGTCAGTAGATGTCCACAGATGTGGACCAGATTATGGTGCAAACCCATCCCCCATAATCGAGAATATCTTAGGTTCTGGATAAAAATTACCCAAAACCTAAAATCAGAATGCAAGTGGGGTCGAGCCTATGATTTATGAGGATCAACCCAAGACCAAAATGTCGGGTTACAGAGAAATTAAGCTCAAAAGGATATTCGTTGAATGTGTGCTTGGGTTTGACATCCTCAAAACAAATGTCGTAAGTGTCCTAGTTTGAAGGTTTTAGCTTAATAGGCACCCTTCGACTTAATCTTCTATTTCCTCCAAAGTCAACTTCCTAAATCAGGACTTCCCAACTCCTATCCTCCTCATTCAGCATGTCAAATTCCAGGACCTCTTGTATATTAATCACCCCATCTGAAATCTCCGAGTCTAAATGATGTGGCAGAATCACAATTGACTTGGGTCTAATTATCTCAAAAATAGAATCATCAATAAGCTCAACGGGGTGTAACTGACAATTAGGGCATTGAATTGAATCCTCTAGAAAATGTGATTCTAGATCCGTAATGTGTGCCCTAATAAGAACAGTTTCCTCAATTATTGGGTTATCAAATGATCTATCAGATTCCTCAGGCCCAATCATCTCACAAAAATCGTGTTCTGAAAACTCGTGTGAGACTTTGCAACTTGAATCTTCACCATCAAAGAAATCAGGATCCGTATCAATGTATGTCCCAAAATCATCTATTACTTTCTGATCCATGGAGACATACGTTTCCTCATACCCTAGCTCAAGGATCTTAGGTGAAGAAATTAAATCATCCTTAATTGGTTGCTTTAATTCGATTTGGTCAGCCTCGTAACACGTGCCCCCCCCAACAGGTGCCTGAGCGGGTTCTGTCATTGGCTTTCCTGAAGAGGGTTCATCCTGGGAATCATCCCATGATTGAATCAAAGAAACCACGAATCTCATCCTCAATTTCACTAATTTCCCAAGTAGAAACTCACCCGGGTTCTTATCCTTAACATCCTGGAGCCAATCCAACAAAGACTTGTTCAAATCATCAATCATTTCAATTAGGAGCTCCAATCTCTCAATGCAAGGTATCGGCTGAACTTCTAAAGATTGAATCATATTCCTCAAGTTAGCCAAAACCTTATCTTGAACCTGGTTAACTTGAACCAAATGAGTTGGTTCAAGGTTGGGCGGGTTTGGGGTTAATGCAGGTTAATTAACGAATTGAGATTCGCTATACCCTTCCTGATAATAGGTCATTATAGATTGTTCAAAAGGTGGTCATGACCTAAAGACAGTGTAATTAGAGGATGGGTAAGAATCAGTGTATCCTTCTTTATTGTAGACCGTATTAGGTTGTTCATGAAAAGTTGATGATCTATAATCGATGTGGCTCTGAGAAGGATAGAAATCACAATCAAAGTGTTTAGGGTTAGACCCTAAACATGGAGGTCCGGAACTGTATCCCCAATTCGAGTTATCCCAACTAACTGATGGTTGATTACAGTACGAGTTAGGATATTCATCATGTTGAGGATAATTCACAACAGGAGGAAAAGAGCAGGAATGCGTGTAACATGTGGAAGGATTCATGAAAGACGGGAGGAAGAAAGGCACCCTGCAATACAAACAATCAAACCTGTCCTTAGGTTGGTTAGCCTATAGACCTATAGACTTCCAAAACCCATCTTGAGATAAAAGAATGATTTGATCTACTTCTGTTTGTTCAATCCAACTAGTTAGAAGGAGGGACTGGGGAGAAGGTTCTTCCTTTGGCTTGCGCCTCCAGTTCCTAGTGTACCCCCAGCCGTGATCATTTCATTCTGCTCCCCTAGCTAGACATCAGATTGAACAGTAGAAACAGACTAATCGAAAATAATCTCGTTCTGGGCTCTGAAGAGTGAGTTGAATCCTTAAGGCCAATGTCTACTCTATTTTATTTAGGGCTAGGTTTGAATGTGCTTTGGAATGTGATGGGTCCTTTAAATGGGTTGTGCCCTTAATGATTGATTGATTTATGTGTGCGTGCACAACCAGTGGTTTTCAAGCAAGATTATTTTTGATGCGGTGAATTTTAAAGTTCAAATCTTGCTTAGTAGCTTTTAGGATTCAACTTTAGGTGTTTTCAAACAAGTTTCATTGGCACACCAGGTTTTGCAAGCATAGGTGAAGATGTTTTCCTTTAAAGCTTAAAAAGAATGTGGAGTGCCTGGTAAATCCCTAAGAGTTGAACCTAAGTGGAAGCTACTTGATGAGTTGATTTTAATTGAAGTGGTGTGGCCCAATCAACTCAAACAATTGGCCTGTTGCACCACTTAATTAGGCACACAAATGATTACCTAATCTGATTTCTACTCAATTATGTGTTTGAATGTGTGTATCGGCTCCACAGGTTGGTTTACCGGTTGAGTTTGAAAATCAGATGAGGTTGTGTACCTCTGTGCAATTTTTTTAACTTTCTTTTTAATGTGGGGGTTGCGGCGGGTGTGGGTGTCAAACAACAAATAATCTAACCTTAGAGTTTATAAGAACACCTAGGTTGATTGATGTTTGCGTTATTGTCATGAAATAAAATCTAATGAGTGGGAGGTGGGGGATAACTCATAGAACCTTCCATAGCACTTTTCTCCGATCTACCGCTTTTGCCTATCTCGAAAGAGTACCTGCAACTACAATAAGAAAGGAGAAAAGTGAGATAAATGATTTGTAAGTTACAAAACGTGAAGAGAAATCAAAGATCGCCACCTCCCCGGCAACAGCACCAAAATTTTGAATGTACAAATTGCTACGTTAACGTGTTCGATTTTGAAAAACTTGTCGTTGTAGTTTGAAAGCGAAGAACTCGTGTTCAACAAATAAAATTTATGCCGAAATTGAAATTCTGGGTCAAACACAGGGAGGCAGACGTTTGATTTAAAAACTATGCGTTTGATTTTATTTGTCACGATTAATTCAATTGATTAAAACTATCTAACTATTTACAATAAATAGAAGAGAGAGAGAGAGTAAGAGAGAAAGAATATTACAAACAGAAATCAAAATGAGATGTAGAATAAACATAGAATTTCATCATGAGAACGATTGTTCATTACACTAGAAAGCAGGAAAATGATTACACTAGGAAGCGGTAAACCTACTCTAGAAAGCAGTAAAAGAATGGAGAGAGAAATATCCTCCTCGACTTTCGCTTGGAGGATGAGCTGAACTACTCTAGAAAGCAGTAAATCTATTCTAAAAAGTAGTAAAAAGAATGGGGAGAGAGATATCCTCCTCGACGGTCACTTGGAGGACAAGCCAGATGGGACAACGCCTGGACGAAGGGGGACGAAACAAGACGAAGGAGGATGAAGAGGAAGAACGGGAACGGGGTAGCACGTCGTTGTCGTCGCGGGATCCACTTCCGAAGGGGGACGAAAATTGGACTTTATCTCATGAGAAGCATCCCGGTTGTGGGACAAGCTTTTCTTGAGCTTTGGAGAGATAGAGAAGAGAAGGAAGGGATGAGAATTTCGTGTGGAGGGGATCTCCTTTTATAGTTGCAAGGAGTGGGGGCAAATTGGTCATTACATCTTTAAAACATTAAATAAGGGGTCTTTAGTGACGGATAAAACCGTCGCTAAAGCCCCAACGTGGGCATAGTGGCCGTTGCCCGCCTGCGCCCACTCGTCTGCTCACACTCAACTCATGCCGCACATTCAGCCGTCCATAGTCGTCCGATCGCGAGATCGGACGGCCTAGCTCGCACCTTCGCCTGCTCGCTGCATGCCCGCCCCAACGCGTGCGATGCTACGTGAGGCACAGGCATACGATAGCGCGTCAACGCTATTGATTGTGGATGGCCGCCCGATCAAGATCTGACGCATGCCCGCTCGCCCGCACCCTTCGCCTACTCGCTGTGGCTTGAACCCGCGTCCGCTGCTCGCGATAACTCCCTCGCCCATTGCATTGTGGAGCGTGGATGGTTGCGGAATGATTTCAATGCGCCGCATCCACAGCCGTTGGATCTTGATCAAACGGAGGAGAAGAGCGGATGCAAGAGCTTCAGCGGGTGCGTGGAGGTGTTTGGGCGGCCGAGATGGTGCCACGTGGCGCCATCTTGGCCGTCCATCTTCTGGATGATGTAGATGGTCCACTCGATTTTTGCATCGTTAGGCTACGATCGTCAATTCGAATCCATCCATGTGGTCAGATTTGTCATTTGAAGTGTGGATTTACACCATCCTGGCCCTTGATCTTGTAGGATTCCCCAATACTATCTGATGTTGCAGATGCCTCATTAGGGCAATCTTGGAGTCGTTGAACTCCAATCGTCGCCCTGATCACATCTGTATGGTTGAATCTTCGATCCGAGGCCCCAATAAAAAGTTTTCCCTGTCCAAGCACATAAAAGGAGACAATTAACCTCCATTTTATTCAAACTACTCTAAATACAAAATGATGCATGTTATGCAATATTTATAGCATGCAATGCAATCCTATGCTTAGGAACATGCATAAATAGACATCTTAAGTAGTATAAATGTGTTTACATCAATACCCAATCTCAGACAGCCAATGGGTGAGTCCGATCCAGATAGTGCCCAAGAAAGCAGGACTCACCGTTGTGAAAAATAATAAGGGTGAATCCATCCCGACCTGTGCTGCAACATCTTGGTGGGTCTGCATCCACTATTGGAAACTGAACATGGCTATCCAGAAGGATCACTTTCCTTTGCCTTTCATTGATCAGATCTTGGAACGGTTAGCCGGACGTAGTTTCTTCTGTTTTCTGGATGGATACTCCGGGTATAATTAAGTTGCAATTAGCTCGAAAGATCAAGACAAGACCACATTCACATGACTCTTTGGAACATTCACTTTCAAGCGGATGCCCTTTGGCCTCTACAACGCACCAATGACATTTCAGCGTTGTATGATGGCCGTCTTCTCTGACATGATTGGGGACTATGTAGAGGTATTCATGGATGACTTCTCCATTTTTGGAGATGATTTCACATCTTGTCTTGATAACATCACCAAGATCCTGAAATGGTGTATTGAGGTAAACCTAGTACTATCCTGGGAGAAAAGCCATTTCATGGTGAGGGATAGCATAGTACTAGGACACAAGATCTCAAAAAATGGACTCGAGGTCGATCGAGCTAAATCTGAGATTAGTTCCCACTTACCGCCACCTAGCTTAGTCAAGTAGATCAGATCATTCTTCGGTCACATCAGCTTCTATCGAAGATTTATACGTGATTTCTTAAAAATTGCACAGCCTCTGACGAATCTCCTTATTGCCAATGTCCCCTTTGAATTCAACACCTCGTGTCTCAGTGCCTTCAAGACTTTACGAAGCGTTGTCTCTGATTCCTCGATTCTCCAAACACCCTAATGGTTGCTCGATTTCAAGATGATGTGCGACGTTTCTGACTTTGCCGTTGGTGCCATTTTAGGCCAGCGTTGGGAAAAATAGCCCTTTGTCATATACTATGCTAGCAAGACGCTGAATGAGGCTCAGCGCAATTATACTGTCACCGAAAAGGAATTGCTAGCAGTAGTATTTGGGTTGTAGAAATTCAGATCTTACCTATTAGGGTCCAAAGTCATCATCTTCACTGACCACTCCACCCTCCGACATTTGTTGGCAAAGAAGGATGTCAAAACATGGCTCATTAGATGGATCCGTCTATTGCAAGAATTTGATATTGAAATCCACGACAAAGCCGGAAAGCAGAATGTTGTGGCGAATCACCTATCCAGACTGGACCCAGATCACATTCCTTATTCCCTACCTATCCATGAGCAATTTTCGGATGAATCTCTTTTGGCAGTTCATTCTGTTGAGTTCCCCTGGTACACGGATATCGCGAACTACCTTGCCACAGGCAAGATTCCCACGAACCTATCCAAGGACAAGAAACTTAAATTCACTGCAGAAGCTAAATTCTACCTCTGGAATGACCTACTACTCTTCCGCATTGGAGTGGATCAGATTATTCGAAGATGCATCCCAGATTCTGAGATCCCCAATGTGTTATCTTTTTGCCACAATGATGCTTGTGGTGGTCATTTCTCGGGATGGAAAACCGCTGCAAAAATTTTGCACTCAGGATTTTTCTATTCAAATATTTTCAAAGATACACACGAATATGCCCAACACTGCAAACGATGCCAGTCGGTCGGTTCTATGACTAGGAGAGACAAGATGCCACTCTAGCACATCATGGTTGTAGAAGTGTTCAATGTCTGGGGCATCGATTTTATGGGCCCTTTTCCAAACTCACATGGCTTCGAGTACATATTATCAGCCGTCGACTATGTCTCGAAGTGGGTCGAGGCCATCCTGGCAAGACGGGCTGACCATAAGATCGTCATTTATTTCGTACAATAGTATATCTTCGCGAGATTCAAAATATCCCACGCTCTGATTAGCGACAGGGGAAGCCACTTCATCCATGCCCATTTCAGGTCATTACTAAAGAAATGCAAGGTACATCACCGTATAGCCACCCCGTATCACCCGCAGACCAATGGGCAGGTTGAAGTGTCTAATCGTCAGATCAAGCTAATTCTCCAGAAGACGGTTAGACCAGACAGGAAGGACTGGTTCGACAAATTAGTTGATGCACTCTGGGCATATCTGACCGTGTACAAGGCCCCACTCGGAATGTCACCATATCGCATTGTATATGGCAAGGCCTGTCACCTTCCTGTAGAGCTGGAACACCGCGCCTTTTGGGCGATGCAAAAATGTAACCTTGACCTCGATGTAGGAGGTCAAGAATGGAAACTCCAGCTCGGCGAATTAGAAGAGATCCAGCGGGAGGCTTATGAGAACGCATTCATATACAAGGACAAGACCAAGGCCTTTCATGACCGCCACATCCAAAGAAAAGCATTCAAGCCCAACCAGCAAGTCTGGTTGTTTGATTCACGATTAAAACTTTTCGCAGGGAAGCTCAAGTCCAAGTGGACTAGCCCGTATGTTGTGATTCAGCCATATCCAAATGGCACAGTCCAGATAAGGGACCCAAAATCTGGGCATATATCTACAGTAAATGGCCAGCGCCTCAAGCCATTTTTAGCCCAGGAACCTCCTCCACCTGACGAGATTGTTCGTCTTATTGAGGACGTGTGATTGAGTTCTCGCCTAACTAGAGGCGTTAAAATCAGCACATATAGATAGCATCTATCTCACATTCTACCATCATCTATATATAACCATTTTATATATAGCATATTTTTCTTTTAGCATACTTTCTTTCTGTATATTGCATGCTGACAGGTTGGCCGATGCTGAATGTATAATTTTAGGAGCAATTACAGGTGATTTCTACCCATTTACTCCTTGCTGTACTTATTTTCTTTTATATTCATGCATGAGGATATGCAAGAGTTTAGGCATGGGGGGGTAGATACAACAAAACTAAAAATTTTTATGCCAACATTTAGGAAAATCTCGGAGCTGCATGTAAAATGTACTTTAGGACCCTAAATAAAAGAACAACTGACTCCACCTCCAATGCTCACATTAGAGCTAGAAATCATCCGCAACAGCCGTTTCCAACTCACTCTCTCACCTCTTATTCTAAATTTAGGGTCAAGTTGAATGTAACTCGATAAGGGAATTTCACGAAGTACAAATTATACGAGGTTAATTGTTTATAGCATATATACATATTGCACTCATGAATAAGATTATTTTATTAACAGAATACATTAGGGATTTTTTCCTTTAGTTGATTCCTGTAATCTGGAATCCAGTACAACTTCTTACACACACATAGAATTTGCAATGGATTCACAGTGAAGGCTGATAAATGTCCTTAGTCTGTCGAGAAGTAGTGCTTCTTTTCCTAAACATCTAGATGGTGTTTTGGGAATCAGGTAGATTTTCCTCCAAAAATCCATCAAATAGGGTGAGATTAGAGTAGAGTGTATTGGTGCTCTAAGATTAGTACAAGGAATCCGGAGTCGTAGATAATTAGGTGATGATACTCTGAGATTAGACATAGTTTGCGCTCTCGGTTCCTGCATATACATTTTTTTGCAAAATATTGAGAGCCACCAAATAAGGCAAATACGTGGAGAGCGAGTTTTCATAAAACTAGCACTAAGGTGGATGGTTCGACCATTCTTTACGGAATCCTCGGTTGAAGGAGGGTATTGATGCCAAGGTTAGAAATACACCGTCCTATCCGTCTATCCTGGTGCCATAAGTAGGCACTTCCACCAAATAAGCCACCCAATATCTCTTAAGTACCACCAATCCCTAATAATGCCTCCTCAATAAAGTTCATGGATGTGTGCTAGTTGAGTTATGTTGAAAAAAAAAAGAGATAAAAAAATTAAAAAAAAAAGATGATAAGAAAGAAAAATTGAAAAAATATTAGAAGAAGAAGAAAAAGCAAAGAAAAAGAGTGAATATTTAGTTCAGTTGCATTGAGGCAATACTGCCAAATAAGTTTGAGATCCACCAAATACGGCCTTAACCTATTTTTCCTATGTTTCTGATCGCCCAAATACTGGGTGAGGAATTCTGACTTAGTGTTAGGATTATGGAAACTCAATTAAAGTGTTAATGCCAAGTGAGACCACCAAATACAGATCATACGTGTGAATCTGGTGAGATTATGAGCTCTAAGAAAAGAAAAGAAAAAGAAAAAGAGAATGAGAGAATGAATACAAAGGAATCAAAATAGCGCATAGTTTTTCTCATCTTGCTCTGAGTTGAGTTACTTAGTAATCTAGGAATCTAGATTCTGTAGCACTAATCTCTATGTAGCACTAAGTGAGAGTGAGCCACCAAATATATAATCTTTTCTCTCAGAGATTCTCTACCTAAGCCTAAAGCCAGAGTGGGATTCATAGAATATCTTGAATACCCTGAGGGAAGAAGTCCACCTATCTTGTTAGAATTTTTACTAGGGGTCAAGTACAGGCTTTAGAGGTATATCAGTTTTTCACTCGAATCTGTTGTAAAAGCTACATAGCTACACTTTCACGATTGTCTGGATTTCTAGAGCATAGGATGAAAACAAAAAGGAGAAAAATCTCTAGGCATACACTTGATAAAATAATCAGTCCCTTAGGGACCCTTGCTGTAAATAATTTAGTCTTGCATTTGCTAGGGATTAGCAAGGTTTAGGCATGGGGGTATGATTGCGCAGCAATCATAGGTCTTAATTGACCTAAATTAGGTTAGGACTTAGCATAAGTTAGGGTAATTCATGCATGCATGAGCATTATCTGCATCTTTATTGCTTTACTATAGCTATGCATAAAATAATGTTATAATGTATTGATTAAGTGCATTATGTCAATTGCAGGCAATTAGCTGATCAGAAGCTGGATCTGGAGCTGGATCTGAAGTTGGATTAGGGATAATGGGTGTTGTAGCTGGGATGGAGCAGAAGACCTAGATTAGATGAAGTGAATAATAATGTAAGGGAGTTAAGGTATGCTACTCTATTAAGTAGGAATAAAGTAGTAAAATGTAAGAGCTTAGGCCCATTCTAGCCCTAGGATAGCCTAGAGACTTCCCCAAGCCTTAGCCACCCCTAGATGAGGTTACCGCACCCTAGGAAACCTTAAAACCCTAGTTCCAACCTTTATCTGGACGTCTAGATGAATTATAGGATGTCCAGAACCCTTAGCCAACTCCCGCACACCTCAAACCCACTTCTGCAGTGTTATTGGACATCAGACACTTTGTCCGACGTCCAATTTCTGCAGAATATCCAAAACATAACCTAGAATTCCCCCTGACTCAGACTGGACTTCCAGAACTGAAGTCTAGACTTCTGATTTTTGAGTATAAGTCGTCTGACTCTATTTTTGGATGTTAGGAACTAGCCTCCAATTTCGGTTTTGAGATTTAAGCCTTGATCTTGGATCTCTAGCTCCCTAGACCTAATCCCAATGCCATAGGAACCTAAATTAAGGTGCCCTAACCCTAGTACATCACCTCCAGACCTCCCTAAGGACCTAATTAGGTCCTCACTGAACCCAATTCACTTAGATCAAAGTCAATTACCATCACCTAAGACAATTGGACTCATTGAATCCAATTAAGCTCAGATCTCAACCTACACAAGTCCAATTGGACTTAGTGAGAGTTCAATTGACCTGAACCCAACCTAATTGAGTTATTTCACTCTCAATTAGGTTCACACTCATTCAATTAAACTTAGGTTAAGTTTAATTGCAATTTCCCCTTAGCAATTAGGGTTTGCAACCCTAATTCATGGCATATACCTACCCAAACACTTTAGGACCTAACCTAGACCTCTTAGCCACCTAGGGCACGACCACACACACACCCATTCATGCACACACACTCCTCTAGAGTTCTCTAGAACTCTCTTCAAAGTGGCGCCAACTCTTGGTTGCCAAATTTAGCAACCAAGAGGCATTCAATTCTTAGATCAACTTTTTGTGGATCTAAGAACCACTTCATCCACTCTTGGCCAGCCACTCATTGGAGCTCTATCTAGAGAGTTATACACTTCTATAGAGAGACTCCCTTAGGTCTATAAAAAGACCTAAGGGGTGGCCATTTGCACCCATCCCATTCTTTGGACTCATTCACATTTAGGTTAGCTACATCCACCTCCACTCCACCTCCACGAGTTGTGTACCATGGAAGCCCCCATCTCCATGCCAGGATGCTGGATAATCTCTCCAACCTCTCTCCAAGGGCTAGCCTAAGCACCTTTGGCCGCCCCTCTGTTGAAGCTACGAGTTACTACGCTAACGTATTTGGTTTTGAAAAACCTGTCACCGTAGTTTGAAAGCGAAGAACTCGTGTTCAACAAATAAAATTTATATCGGAATAAAAATCCCAGGTCGAACTCAGGGAGGTGGATGTTTGATTAAAAAATACGCATTTGTTTTATTTGTCACGAAGTAGATTAATTTATTAGAAACTATCTATCTATTTACAATAAATAGAAGAGGGAGAGAGAGAATGAGAGAGAGAGAGAATATTACAAACAAAAACCAAAAAGAGATGTAGAATGAACATGGAATTCATTATCAAAGAGATTGTTTGTTACATTAAACATTATGACTAGAAAGCAGAAAATGATTATACTAGAAAGCAGTAAATTCTACTCTAGAAAGCAGTAAATCTACTCTAGAAAGCAATAAAAGAATGGGGTGAGAGATATCCTCCTCGACGGATGCTTGGAGGAAGAGCCGGACGGGACGATGCTTGGAAGATGGGGAATGGAGCAGGATGAAGGAGGATGAAGTAGGAAGAGTGGGAATAAGGAAACATGTCATCGTCATCACGGGATCCACTTCTGAATGGGGGATGAAAATTGGACTTTATATCTTGAGAAGCATCCCGGGTGTGGGACAAGCTTTTCTTGAGCTTTGGAGAGGGAGAGAAGAGAAAGAAGGGATGAGAATTTCATATGGAGCGGGTCTCCTTTTATAGTTGCAAGGAGTGCGGGCAATTTGGTCTTTTTAATTTGAGAAACATTAATTCTGGACCTTTAGTGACGGATAAAACCATCGCTAAAGGTCCAAATGTGGGCGTAGTGGGGCGGTGCACCCACGCCCACTCGCCTCCTCTCTTTAAACAACTACCCACGATCTTTAAATCTCAGTCATTCGATCATGAGATCGAACGGCTGAGAGCGCTCCTCGCCACGCCTCCTTAGCGCGTGCTTGCCGTGTGCGATCTCGCATTACGCGTGAGCGTGCAATAGCGCGTCGACGTTATTGAGCTCCCGCAGCCGACCAATGACAATCCAACACTCCTCGCGCTCACTCACCAGCTCCTCGCGACTCGAATGCTCGCCCGCGCTTCACGAAAGCGTGTTCAACCAACGCGCTACAAGCACGTTTGTGTTGCGCTTACAATTTGTGCGTGTGCATCCACAGTTGTTGGATGCGCATCCAACAGCAGAGAATCGTTGAAGAAGAGAGGGCGCGACAGGTGTAGAGGACAATGGGGTTGCTGAGATGGCACCACGTGGCATCATCTTGGCCGTCCATCTTCTGGATGATGTAGATGGTGCCACGGTTGTCGGATTGAGTCGATTTTCACGCCGTTAGGCTGTGATCATCGATACGAATCCATCCATGCGGTCGGATTTATTGTTTGATATGTGGATTCACCCCATCCTGGCCCTTGATCTTCTAGGGTTCCCCAGTCTCTATCTGATGCTACAGATGTATGATTAGGGTGATCTTGGAGTCATTGAACTCCAATCGTCGCCCTGATCACATCTGTACAGTTGGATCTTCAATCTGAGGTCCTAATAAAAATTTTGCTCTGTCTTTAAACATAAAAGGAGACAATTATCCTCTATTTTATTCAAACTAATCTAAATGCAAGATGATGCATGTATGCAATATTTATAGTATGCAATGCAATTTTATGCTTAAGAACATGCATAAATAGACATCTTATGCAATGTAAACATGTTTACATCACACCCCAATGCCTATCTTTTGCTAGTCTCTAGCAAAAACTAGATGCTATTTATAAAAGAATCAGGTTGGATTATTTGGGCATGAGTTATTTTCAATCATTAAGAAAATTTTTACTTAGGATCTGAACTTTCAAAGACACAACAGTGCCTGGGTATCTGCCAAAATGCAGACCGCCTCAAGCCCCTACCTTATTCAAAGAAAAATTTCTTTTTCTCTTTTTCTTCTTTTCTAATTTTTTTGGATTTTCGAGTTTTAGGGTTTAGGAGTGGCTTTCTTCGGCCATTCAACTCACCCAAAATTTGATGAGAACCCTAAGTTCTAAGCATCTTATTGTGAATGTGATAGACTCGTTGACCGACATTAAAAATGGACTTCGGATTTGTACGTCTCTAGGTGACCTTAAAAAGAGAATTCTGCCTAAAGGTGTATCTTTACAATCGGTAGCTTTCTCCCTACTTTTATTTTTACGGGGTCAACAAAAGGGTGAATCCAGTGTATATCTCCCTGGTTTATTCTACTTCTCCGCTTCTTCCTAAATGTTTTGGAAATTTTCAGTGCATTTATTGAGCTGGGTTCTGGACAACCGGTCGATGAGCTGTTACCACCGACAACTTGCCAGCCATACTCGTGCAGCGAAGTGTGGCTTACTTCTTTTGTTTTCTTTTGTTTTCTCCTTTTCTTTTTCTTTTCTTTTTGACTTTCTTTTTCTCTTTTTTTGAGTAGGTGGCTTCCCTGTCTAACATTTACCTAAAGGCAGTAAAAAGAGAAGGGTCTAGTGACTAGGCTCTGGACAACCTACCTATGAGCTGTTACCCTCTATAACTTGCCAGCCATATCACCCTAGAAGTTCATTAGCTACCCAATTCCCGTTAAAATCACCGAACAATGAGTTAGTGCGAAGAAAGTGTGTAGATGCTTAAAACTCAAAATTCCCTCAAATTAGAGGGCGGGTTGATAAGACATGTACTTATCACCCAAACTTATTTACTCTAATTACAATCGAATTAAGGTTGGGGAGGACTCAAAAGATAAATCCACATTTTAGTGGATATACGGGCCCATTAAGTCCAAAGACCTGAAGGTTTTTGTGTTCAAATCATAATGTAGTATTTCCTAAGATTGAAAATTTTCTTAAACCCAAGTTTTCTTTCCTAATTCTATAATTTTTTTAAATATAAATAAAAGAAAATAAAACAAATCTACGGAGCTGACGAATAAATTCAGAGATGAATATCCACCCCCCCATGCCTATCTAATGCAATGTCCTCATTATATTAAAAAGACATAAAATAGGGTGGAATAGAGTAGAAAGCACCTGAATTACGTGAATGTCGGGTCTGCTCTGAGATAAATAAAAGCTGTATATGTGTTGAATTTAGTGCCTTCAGCTAGGCATACTATACAAAGAAGAGAAATAAAGAATTCACAGGTGCAGATCAGAATCAGAATAAAAAGAAGAAACCTCTGACCTGCCAGTAGATGTCCATAGATGTGGACCAGATTGTGGTGCAGACCCATACCCCATAATCGAGAATATCTAAGGTTCTGGATAAAAATTACCCAAAACCTAAAATCAGTATGCAAGCGGGGTCGGGCCTACGATTTATGAGGATGCAACCGAAGACCAAAAAGTTGGGTTATAGAGAATTCAAGCTCCAAAGGATAATCAATGAATGTGTGCTTAGGTTGGACATCCTCAGAACAGATGTCGTAAGGGTCCTGATTTGATGATTTCAGATGAATTGGAACCCTTAGACTTAATCTTCTATTTCCTCTAAAGTTTGCTTCCGAAATCAGAACTTCCCAGCTTCTGTTCTCCTCATTCAGAATGTCAATATTCGGGACATCTTGCATATTAATCACCCCATCTGAAATTTCCAAGTTTAAAAGATGTGGCTGAATCTCTAGAGTGTTTCAATTTATGTTCCTACCTATTATCTGGATATGCCAAGAGAGATGTACGGTCTAATGAGGCTACTACGAAATATTTACTCATGGGCGGGGCAAGCTCTTCTATTCTGGTTCATGGTTTCTCTTGGCTATATGGTTTATCCGGGGGGGAGATCGAGCTTCAAGAAATAGTGAGTTATCTCAAAAACAAAATCATCGATAAGCTCAATCGGGTGTAACTGACAATCAGGGCATTGAATTGAATCCTCCAAAAAATGCGATTCTGGATCCATAATGTGAGCCCTCATAAGATTAGTTTCCTCAATCATTGGGCTATCAAATGATCTATTAGATTCCTCAGGCCCAATTGTCTTACAAAAGTCGTGTTTTATAAACTCGCGTGAGACTTCGCAACTTGAATCTTCACCATCAAGATCAAAGAAATCCAAATTCGTATTAATGTATGTCCCAAAATCATCTGTCATTTTATGGTCCATGTAGACATACGTTTCCTCATACCCTGGCTCATGGATCTCAGGTGAGGAAAATAGATCATCCTTAATTGGTTACTCTAATTCAATCTGGTCAGCCTCTTAATGCGTGTCCCCCCAACAGGTCCTGAGTGGGTTCTGACATTGGCTTTCCTGAAGGGAGTTCATCCTAGGAATCATCCCACGATTGAACAAAAGCAACCACAAATCTCATCCTCAATTTCGCTAACTTCCCAAGTATAAACTCACCCGGGTTCTTATCCTTAACATCTTGAAGCCAATCCAACAAATACTTGTTCAAATCATCAATCATTTCAATTAAGGGCTCCAATTTCTCAATGCAAGGTATTGGCTGAACTTCTAAAGATTGTATAATATTCCTCAAATTAGCCAGAACCTTATCTTGAACCTGATTACCTTGAACCAAATGACTTGTTTCATGGTTGGGCGGGTTTGGGATCAATGCATAGGAGTTAACGAATTGATATTCATTATACCCTTCCTGATAATAGGTCATTTCAGATTGTTCAAAAGGTGGTGATGACCTAAAGGTAGTGTAATCAGAGGATGGGTAAGAATCTGTGTATCCTCCTTGATTGTAGATCGTATTAGGTTTTCCATGAAAGGGTGACGATCTATAATCAATGTGGCTCTGAGAAGGATAGAAATCACAATCATAGTGTTCAAGGGTAGACCATAAACACGGAGGTCCGGAATTGTATCCCCAATCCGAGTTATCCCAACTAACTGATGGTTGATTACAGTACGAGTCGGGATAATTGTCATGTTGAGGATAACTCGAAATAGGAGGGAAAGAACAGGAATGCATATAATATGTGGAAGGATTCATGATAAATGGGAGGAAAAAAGGCACCCTGCAATACAAGCAATCAAACCTGTCCTTAAGTGGGCTAGCCTAAAGACCTATTGATTGCACAACAAAAATACACCAACAATTGTGCCATCTTGTGCTATTTTCTAGCATTGCCAGTTCATATTAGGTAGCCATAGTCGCATTTGTAAAAATAGATGCATGCATGCATTTATTTGAGAGGGGAGGAGAGTGAAATAAATGGCCTTGTAATTGACAAATTCTTCAAGTGCTGCCCCGCAAAATTTCAATCTTTAGTTTTCATTTCTATTTGATTTTGAATTTCTTCTCTGCCGCTGCAAGGCATGGTAGCTCCTCTTCACGCCATGCTCTGCACAGCCACTCCCTGCCAAGCCATGCACAGCCATGCATAGCCAGGGCAAGGCTGTGCTTGCCTTCTTCTTCTTTAAAAAGGGCTCAGCTTTCTTCTTTGCAGTGAGCCTAGTCCACACAAAAAAAAAACACCCAACACAGTAGCTTTTCCTCTCCAGGCCGTCTCCTCCCCTCTCCCCTCCATACGCAGCCCCTCCTTCTGAGGAGCCGCGCTGTGGGCAGGAGCAACTCACAGTGGTGCACAACCACCACTGTGAGTCCCACCACCGCCTAGCTCATCAAGGAGCCGATGGGCGTGGTGGTTCTCTCTTCTGTTTTGTCGTTCCAAGCCACTTTTGCCATTGCCACAGAGTCAAGCTTTGAAGCTCAACCGTAGCTGCAGCAAGGCACCGGCCACCTTCGCTCACACGTAAGGCACCGCGCATGCCAGTAGCCAGCGCAGCTCTTTCCACGTGCACCAGCAGGTCGCCTTTGCCCCCCACCACTCTCGCTAGCAGCCGGCGCAGTCCTTCCGCGTGCGCGCCAGCTCGCTCAGCAGCGCCCGCACTCACGGAACCGCCAGCACCCGGTCGTGCGAGCCGAGCGCGCACTGTAGCCACTGTTCAAGCGTTTCACGGAATACTGTGGCTACAGTGCGGTGATCGGAAAGTTTCTCACTTATCCGGCCACCGCACGCTCTCTTTCCGCGCCGCGACCGTCGCCAGCCCGTCCGCATGCCCGCAACCGCACCCGCAGCACCCGCCCGCTCCCAGCACTCGCTTCTTCGCCTGCATCACCCTCTTCACGTAGCACGGTGCATGCACGTCCTCGCGTGTCTACACGCCTACGCGTGTGCGTGGACATCAGACGACGGCTGGGGCACCAAACGGCTTAACTCCCTCACCTCTTCACTCCAGCAGACGCTCTCTCTCTCTCTCTCACAACACTCTCTCACTCCTGCAGACACATACACACACACACTCTCATACACACACACCCACTCACTTATACGCTATTATATACTTATATATATGTACATATACATATATATATTGATATATATACATATATTCATATGCATATATATATCTATACATATATTAGTACTTATATAACTAAGTATTAGTATACATACATACATACATATATATATATATCCATATACTTATATATATATATATATATACATATATTTATGTACGTATGAATATGTATATATATATATATATTATTACCTATATGACTAAGTATAAGTATAGATACATATATATATATACACATATATATACGCATATGCTTATACATATATATATATACAAATATACATACATATATACATATTCCTATAATTATAAATATATATATATCTACATATATCTATATACTTAGATACTTATACACATATATAAATATACATATACACAACTATATACATATATTACTATATATATACATACATACATACATACATATATATATATATATATATATATATATATAGTTATGTATACATGCATATATATCTAATTATAAACATATATATATATATATACATCTATCTATACATATATTTACATAGCTATATATACATATATATACATAGATATATATACATATATAACTACATATACACCTATATAATTATAACCATATATATATACATATAGATATATATTTACATATATACATACATATATATATTTTCATATCACCTACCATATGTTGTATCGTAGGAATATCTGCACCAGTTACTGATATTCCCCGATACACGCGTACAGAAAGCATTTTTCGCATACATCTTCCACCCATCCATCCTACACTCCACGCAACACTTCGTCCCGTTGGTTGCGTCTTCCTAGACGACGATCGACTCGACACCGTGCTACACGCCATCTCCACCTCCACCCCCACCCCTACATACATATATAATATATACATATATATATTATATTTACTTTATTTTTGTTTCTCTTTCCTGCCATTAAAAAGATAAAAAAAATATATACAAAAGAGAAAAGATAATCCCTGACTTGCAAGTACTCAGTCTTGTGAATAGCAAGACCAGTTTTGGAACCATAATTTGGCTCAAAGCCAAGAACCTGATTTTGAGGGTGTACCTCAAGGACAAAAATTATTAGAAAAAAAATATTAAATAGAAAAACACCAAAAGCATAATAAGTGAAAGGAAGAGATTCACTGTAGGAAAGGCATAGAAACTTATTTATCTCTAATCCCACTTCCCTGAGTTCGACCCTGGGCCTAAAAGTGACCAAGATAAAATCAAGTAGGCCAGGTTAAAAATTTTGTAAAGAGATGGTTAGGCTCGATTTAGGTTAACCACTATATGCATTTCAACGATAAAATCACCATATTATCACAACCTATCCAGGCCTGACCATACCTCTTTTCTGGCGTCGTTGCCGGGGAAGTGCGCATTCAAGTAAGTTTCTACCCCATTCCTTTAATTTTTCTCTTCTCACACCCTTCTCTTCACGGGTGTTTTTGTTTGTTGCTGTGCAGGTGAACCTGTTGCAAGGGGAAGATAGGCAGACGAAGTCAGAGATGTGGGCAGATCCAAGGCGGGAACGAGAGCGTGAGAACGCCGGTACCGCATTGAAGCTTCGCACACGTTGCTGAACAAGTAGGTCTCTCTTTCTTAGCAACTTAGGTCAACTTGTCACCTTGATAATAAAAAATAAATAAATAAATAAAAATTAAAAAAAAAACTAAAAACACTTCTTGGGATCTCTTGGGGCAAGTGGATTAAAAATCACCTGTTTGATTATTTTCCTTCACTCCCACTGCCCCAGGATTTCCCGCCAAACTTCGCATAGAAAAGATCCTAGAATCTTGATTCTTGAATCTTTCGCTGTGTGAAATATTCTTTGAGGCAAAAATAAAAAGATTAATTGTCATCCCACTTTGCCTCATTTATCTGCAAATTCGGGATAACCTTTTTGGTGGGGAGACTTGGAATTGAGTTGATTCCAACCCCACCACGACCTTTCACGTGCCTAAGATTCGATCCCGAATACTTCAACCCCAACAATTTGATTTTCTTTATCTTATTGTTGAGCCTTGTGTGTGGAAATCATTTTCATGATTGGGAGCACTTGAATTGAAGTGCTTTGGCTCCCTTTCACACTAATTTAAAATTGATTCGTGCATCAACACATAGAAATCTCCATCTAGGGAAGCCCATTGCATTTTAGCATGCATTAACCAACTAACATTGAAGAATGGTTTGTTGGGCTTAGAGAAAGAACTTGTATTCTTTCAAAATCCGAAGATTGGTTGAATTGGTAATTTAGAGAAATCCTAAAATCCATACTACTTAAGGCTGAATTCTAAAAACCATTCACCAATTAAAACTTCAATTCGGGGAGATTTCCCCGTTGCATGCTTGGTTTACACACTCTATAAAATCAATCACTTGGGCATTACCTATAAATAACGCCCTTCACATTCCAGAAGCACTTGATCCTAAGCCTCTAACTAAAACTGGTAGCAATTTGACCCTTATTAAGGATTGGAGGTCTAACTACCTGCGTGTAACACCTACGTGCTGGTGAGGGTTCCCGCGTGCTATCGAGTGTCTAAGACTGGGGCAAACGGCCTTTCAATCTGACCCGGTGGTTCCGCGGTGCTCGCACTCGGTTCCGTAGGTCGTGATAGTAGGTAACTTAGATCTTTAGGTCTAAGGGCACACTGTAGAGGTTAGGAATTTGATTGAATTGATTTGTCATCAAGTGTACCTTTCTGACGTCATTTCTCTCATCTCTTTTCCCTTCGTATCCCCCCAATTCTTCTTGCGGTAGTGCATGTTTGGGAGGAGGTCACAAAACCCTGAACTGTGTGAATTGCCTGATAAATTTAGAAAGGAAGCCGAATTGTCCTCCTCCTCCACAAACATGGCTGCACGCCCACCCCCAAATCCTGAGGGAGGAAACCGCCCTCAAAACCCACCAGGTGGTGGAGCCTTAGATCCCATAACCCGCATCCAAGCCTGTTGAGCGAGAATCTACGCTAACGTGTTTGGTTTTGGAAAACCCCGTCGTTGTAGTTCGAAAGCGAAGGATTCGTGTTCAACAAATAAAATTTATACCGAAATAAGAATTCCGGGTCGAACACAGGGAGGCGAACGTTTGATTTAAAAACTTCGCGTTTCATTTTTTTATTTTGTCACGAAGAAATTCAATTTAAACTATCTAAGTATCTACAACAAATAAAAGAGAGAGAGGGAGTAAGAGAGAGAGAAAGAATACTATACATGGAAATCAAAATGAGATGTAGAATAGACAAGGAATTTATCATAAAAGAGTTCTTTCATTACAACTAGAAAACATAAAACAATTACTCTAGAAAGCATTAAAAGAATGGAGGGAGAAATGTCCTCCTCGACGATTGCTCGGAGGACGAATAGACTACTCTAGAAAGCAGTAAATCTATACTAGAAAGCAGTAAAAAGAATAGGGAGAGAGAAATCCTCCTCGACGGTCGCTTGGAGGACGAGCCGGACGGGACGACGCCTGGACGAAGGAGAACGAAGCGGGACGAAGGAGGACGAAGCAGAAGAACGGGAACGAAGCAGCACGCCGTCGTCGTCGCGGGATCCACTTCCGAAGGGGGATGAAAATTTGGACTTTATCTCGCGAGAAGCATCCCGGGTGTGGGACAAGCTTCTCTTGAGCTTTGGAGAGGTAGAGAGGAGAAGGAAGGGATGAAAATTTCGTATGGAGGGGGTCTCCTTTTATAGTTGCAAGGAGTGGGGGCAAAATGGACATTACATCTTCAAAATAATAAATAAGGGGTCTTTAGTGACGGATAAAACCGTCGCTAAAGCCCCGCCGTCGCCGTCGCCGCCGCACCCACGCGCGCCCGCTCGGCTGGCCTGCGCGTGTAACGCAGACACACGTCCGCGTCGTCTCAGCCGTCCGATCGCGAGATCGGACGGCTTAGATCGCGTCCGCGCCCGCTGCCGAGCGCGCCGCCCGCGTGCGATCGCGCGCCCACCAGAGCGTCCAATTGCGCGTCGGCGCTATCGGGCGCGCGCGGCCGTTGGATCTTCATCCGACGCTCGTGCGCGCCCGCTCGCCCGCGCCTTCGACCCCCCTCTCCGCAGTTCGACCCCGCGACCTCCGCTTCGCCCGCAGCTGCGTAGCCGCTGCGCTACGCGGCGAAATGGTCGCGCGGACGTTTTTAAATGCGCGCGACCGCAGCCGTTGGATCGAGATCCAACGGCGGAGAGGAGACGTTGCGTGGTCTTCACAGGACTCCTGCGGCCGATTGGGCGGCTGGGATGGCGCCACGTGGCGCCATCTTGGCCGTCCATCTTCTGGAAATTGTAGATGGTGCCACGGATGTCGGATTGACTCGATTTTTGTGTCGTTCGGCTGCGATCGTCGATCCGAATTCATCCGTGTGGTCGGATTTTCCATCTGAAGTGCGGATTTACACCATCCTGGCCCTTGATCTTCTAGGGTTCCCCGGTCTCTATCTGATGCTACGGATGCCTGATTAGGGCGATCTTGGAGTCGTTGAACTCCAATCATCGCCCTGATCATATCCATACGGTTGGATCTTTGATCCGAGGCCCCGATAAAATATTTGCCCTGTCCAAGCACATAAAAGGAGACAATTAACCTCCATTTTATTCAAACTACTCTAAATGCAAGATGATGCATGTAATGCAATATTTATATCATGAAATGCAATCTTATGCTTAAGAACATGCATAAATAGACATTTTAAGTAGTGTAAATGTGTTTACATCAAAGCTCAAATGGAAATGTATAATGAACAAATTGAGGCCATTAGGGAAACATTGGAGGAAATGCAGAACCCTCCCGAATGGGAGGAGCCTAGGTCTCTTAGCTCCTATCAGAATCCCGCTGCTACAGAGACCATAGAACAAATTCGGGTCCCCATGGGCAGGGACGAATTTGAACTGAAACCTAACATAATTGGCCTGATAAATTTTCACTTACATGGTCTTGGAAGTGACAATCCTTTTCTCCACTTGGAAGACTTAACCCGATTGGCTGAAACAGTTAAACCAAGAAATATTGGGTTACTTATAATCCTCATGAAAATGTTCCCATTTTCATTGTGGGATAAAGCGTCGCAGTGGTTACGCACCCTTGGGAGAACCATCCACTCTTGGGAAGAGATGTGAACAGCATTTCTCAAGAAGTTCTTCCCAATCGGGCGAACCAATGCGCTTCGCCGTGCTATCGCTTCCTTTACGCCACAAAACGGCGAACAGTTTCATGAGGCATGGGAGAGATATAATGACCTCCTCAGGAAGTGTCCACACCACGGTCTGCCTAAGTGGCATATAGCCCAAATTTTCTACTATGGGCTAAATGAGACTTTGAAGCAGATTGCAGACGCTTCCTGCAGAGGGAATTTCATGAATAAAGAGGAGAATGGAGCATTTGAATTATTTGAAAATATGAGTGAAAACTCAATGAACAATGCCTCCATTGTCGCCTTTAATCATACCAGCCTACCCCGTAATGTCCACGAAGTTGACACGGGACCCTCCCATTCATCCACAGATCTCAGCCTTATCGCACAGAAATTGGATGAAGTCTCCATCGTGCATAAGAAGCTGGATGAGCTTCTGGCCAACCCCACCCGTTCTTTGGCAAACACCTCCACCTCACCACTTCATCACAATCCCAATTCTTCCAACACTAGGCTTATCCCGAGAAACCCTGTAAGACCTTCCTTACCGAGTGCCGCACCGAGCAATTCGGTAAGTCATGTGGATCTGGCCTCTGCAAGCCAGTATTTTGACATAGAGGACCAAGCCTCCGTGTGCTCAGACGCGTATTTACATGCGGACGCGTATTCTAGCATAGGAGATGCTTGCGCCCTGGGGAACAACCCATTCTCTGCCACTTATAACCCAAAGTGGCGAAATCATCTGAACTTCGCATGGTCCAACAACCCGCAATGCCAAAACCCCGCGAGTGGACCAATGCGATCGTCTGCACCCATCAACCCAAGGGCCCAGTCTAATCCTATGGAAAATCTGCCATCAGGTCCTTGCGTATCGCAAACAGAACACGATCAAGTCCTCTTCATAAATTGATGCGAATGATGATGGAAATGTCAAAGCACCATGAAGACAACATGACCTCTCTTCAACACCAATTGGTGCAGCAGAATGCTGAGATCAGCCAACTACGTATGGCGACTCGATCTCAGGGCACTCTTCCAGCCCAACCTGTTCCAAACCTGTGAAATTCGTACCTCGTGGTCCCCAACCATAGGTACAACCTTCTTAGGGACAGGATCATCAAATTCTGCAGGCTCCGAGCATTCCACCATGATTTCAGGCTAATCCCAATGCAACACCTCACTCTTATGTCCCCATTGCAGACCCTTCTCTGCCTTATGATCCCACTGGACCCGCATCGTCTAATGAGATCACTAGGAGGAGCGATAAGTAGACCTTTGATCCACCTCGACCTGATCCTGGCCCATCTTCTTCATCGCCCTCTCATTTGGGATGCGCACTGCATTTGCGAGAGGACGATACACCCAAATTGGTGCCAGAATCAGTCCCATTTCCTGAGGCTATACTGAGGGAGCCAAAAGGAAAGAAGAAGGATACGCAGGCCTTTGATAACCACGTAATTTGTTCAAGGATGTTGAAATCAAGGTACCCCTACTCGAGGCTATAGACCACATACCTACTGTCACCTGATTTTTCAAAGACTACACAACACCTTGGCGACAGTCAAAGAAAACTAAAAATCCGATGGTTCTCATGCCTCATGCGAGTTGTGCTATACTGTCAAATCTACCACCGAAGCAAAAAGATCTAGGCACACCGCTTATTTCCTATAGCATCTAAGGCTGCAATTTTAACCGTGCCCCTGCTTGATCTAGGATCTTCCATCAATCTTATACCAACCATCATGCTCAAAAAATTTTCCTTGGGAAATCTAAAACCCACCCCTATCACGTTACAGTTGGCAAATTGTTCTGTTAAAATTCCAAAGGGTATGGTGGAAGATGTGGTGGTTAGGGTCAACAGTCTCTGTTTTCCAATTGACTTTCTTGTTTTAGATATGAAAGTTCCTAGCTCACTTTCTAATTGTCCAATCATCCTTGGTCGACCTTTCTTGGCCACAGCCTGCGCTCATATCGACTGCGAGTCGGGCTGTATTGAGATTACCGTTGGATCTGAAAAGCCCAAGCTTAACATCTTCAAGGCAGCCAAGAATTTTGATTGCGATTGTATCGAGGATGTCACGTCTGACGAGGACATGGCCGTCAGTGCGTGTATCGAACTAATTGGGACTTATTCTGACTGCTGCGGACTACCTTTAAACACTGATGATTGCGTGACCGACACATATTGTGACGTTCCCCCATCCCTCCCTTGTCCCATACCTTCTCCTAACCAGACTTCTGACGAGGTTTTCTCTGCTTCCCATACCTCGTGGTCTGAGTCATATCCGGAATACTCACCGCCGATCCACACTCTTGAAGACCGGATTGCCCTTTCTTTCCCGCCAAATCAGATGGAGTTGCAACTCCACACTGGGACCTTGAGCCCATGTACTACTCACTAGGGCTATTCCTTTTTGGATCCATCTATCCAAGAAGCCCCTCTTCTTGGCCAATCTGAGTGCCAACTTCTTCCTCCTGACTTATTTTCTGATTTTCCTAGGACACTCTCGTCCCAAGAAATGGCAGATCTTTCACCATCCACTCCCGAGCTGAAAGAGCTTCCTAGTACACTTAAGTATGTTTTCCTCGGACCAAATGAAATGCTCCCCGTAATCATCAGTTCAAAATTGACCAGGGAGCAAGAGTGCAAACTAACTGAGGTCCTTATGGAACACAAGGCAGCCATTGGATGGTCTTTATCAGACTTTTCTGGCATTAGCCCCTCCTACTGCACTCACCTTATATATACGGAGGAGGAGGCTCGACCTTCCTGCGAGATGCAGCGACGTCTGAACCCTAACATGTGGGATGTCGTTAAGAAGGAAATTATTAAATGGCTGGATGCAAGTATAATCTACCCGATCAGCGATAGCCCCTGGCTGAGTCTGATTCATGTCATGCCCAAAAAGGTGGGACTCACCATCCGTGTCAATGACAGGGGCGAATCCATTCCTACACGCACTCCTACATCTTGGAGAGTGTGTGTAGATTATAGGAAACTCAATGTTGCAACTAAGAAAGATCACTTTCTGCTACCTTTCATTGACCAAATCCTGGAGCAGTTAGCGAGAAATAAATATTTCTGTTTCCTGGATAGATTTTCAGGATATAACCAGGTGGCAATTGACCCCCTGGACCCAGAGAAAACCACTTTTACCTGCCCCTTCGGCACCTTTGCATTTAGAAGGATGTCGTTCGGACTTTGTAACGCGTCAACAACTTTCCAAAGATGTATGCTGGCAATATTCCATGACATGGTGGGTGACTTTCTTGAGGTCTTCATGGATGACTTTTCGGCCTTTGGACCATCTTTCGATGGATGTCTTGCCAACCTGACCCGTATCCTTAGATGTATTGATGTAAACCTTGTGCTTTCCTGGGAAAAAAGTCATTTTATGGTACACGAGGGAATTGTTCTCAGGCATATCATCTCCGATAGGGGAATCGAGGTTGACAGAGCTAAGCTTGATGTTATTGCTGATTTACCTGTGCCTGGCTGTGTCAAACAAATCCGCTCCTTCCTGGGACACGTTGATTTTTATAGGAGATTCATCAAAGATTTCTCCAAGATTTCTCGACCTTTAACTCATCTCCTATCAATCGATGTACCCTTCGATATGGGCCCCAATTACATACGAGCATTCACGCAGCTGCGTAATGCTGTCACCAAGGCCCTTGTTCTCCAGCCACCTGATTGGTCCTCGACTTTGAACTCATGTGTGACGCTTCCGACCTTGCAGTCGGAGCCATCCTGGGACAAAGATGCGGTAGACACCCCTTCGTGGTGTACACACCAGTAAGATGTTGGATGAGGCCCAGCGTAATTATACTACCACTGAGAAAGAACTACTGGCGGTCATCTTTGGGCTGGAGAAATTTCGCTCTTACCTTCTGGGCTCACACGTTATTGTTTTCGCTGATCATGCGGCCATTCTCCATCTCATGCACAAGAAGGATGCCAAGCCTAGACTGATTCGTTGGATCCTTCTGCTCTAAGAATTTGACATTGAGATCCGCGATAAGGCCGGAGCCCAGAATGTTGTGGCTAATCATCTTTCAAGACTGGACCTTGACCATATTGGACTTACTCTGCTGATTAATGAGAATTTTCCTGATGAGCACCTATTGGCAACTAATATGGCAAGTAGACCGTGGTATGCCGACATTGCAAATTACCTTGCTTCTGGATCCCTTCCACGTGGCTGGCCTAAAAACCAGCACGAGCGTCTCATGGTAGAAGCAAAGTCTTATTTATGGGATAATCCACTTCTTTTTTGGATAGGTGCTGATCAAATCATCCGTCGCTGTATTCCTGACAGTGAATTCCCCAGTGTGCTATCCTTCTGCCACGATCAGGACTGTGGAGGCCATTTCTCTGGGAGGAAACCTGCAGCCAAGGTGTTGCAGTGCGGTTTCTTTTGGCCCTTCCTTCACCAGGATGCACACAATTATGCCAAACATTGCACTAGGTGGCAGTCGTAAGGGTCAATGTCACGTTGTGACATGATGCCCTTACAACCCATCCTAGTTGTGGAAATCTTCGACATTTGGGGAATTGATTTCATGGGTCCCTTTCCTCCTTCCAACGGCTTTGAATTTATTCTCATGGCTATTGACTATGTTTCGAAATAGATCGAGGCTATTCCCACACGTCGTGCTGACCATGTTATATCCACTCGATTTGTCAAAGACCACATCTTTGCGTGCTTTGGGATCCCTCGAGCCATTATCTTGGATGGAGGAAGCCACTTTACCGATGCTTCTTTTCAGGCACTTCTGAGGAAATACGGAGTCCACTATCGTATCGCATCCCTGTATCATCCTTAGACGAACGGCCAAGCAGAGGTGTTGAACCGGCAAATCAAGCAAATTCTCTAGAAAATGGTTCGACCTGACCATAAGGATTGGTCCGACAAGCTGATTGACGCACTTTGGGCGTATCGGACTGCCTTCAAGGCTCCCCTTGGTATGTCTCCTTATAGAATCATTTACGAGAAGCCTTGTCATTTGCCCGTGGAGCTGGAGCACCACGCTTATTGGGCGGTTCGCCAATGTAACCTCGACGTTGACCTATGTGGTCGAGAAAGGAAACTCCAACTCCAGGAGCTGGAAGAGCTCCGTTTTGAAGCCTATGATTCTACCTTAACTTTCAAGAAATGCACTAAGGCTTTTCACAACAGCCGTATTCGACGGAAGGAATTTGAGACATCTCAGCAAGTTTGGCTCTACAATCCCAGCTCAAATTCTTTCCTGGGAAATTGAAGTCCAAATGGACTGGTCCTTTTCTGGTCTCGAGACCATTTCCCAACGGGGCCGTTGGGATTGAAGATCCCAAATCTGGGCATAAATTTACGGTGAATGGGCAGCGTTTGAAACCCTATCTTACTCATGAACCTGCCCCCGTTGGAGAAACTCTTGCCCTGCTGGAGGGTAACTAATTTTGTGCCTCATTCTGAGTCAAGCTAGGGACATTAAATTCAGCGCTCGTTGGGAGGCACCCCAACAACACTCACCATCCACCATCACTTTTCACTTCACCACCCACCACCCACCATCCACCCACCCTACCACCCTGCTGTATACCCTGCACCTCAACTTTCGTTACCCGATCTTTCGTCCTTCCTCTACCCTACCCTGCATGCATTTGAGGACATAGCATCGTTTGGCATGGGGGGGTGGATTGGCATCCTTAGGATCTGGGTATTTTTATGGTATCATGCAGTTTCCATCTACCTATATATATATATATATATAAAATGGTGTTTAGTAATGATCTGAAGGTTGAAACAAAAACACAATAAGTGCTTATGGATATTCAAACACTGTTTTGAAGACTTTCCAGGCCACAGAAGCTTGATTCGCTTAGGCTCAGCTTAATTCACTTGAGCATTGACAAAATAGATTGGAATCTCTCCTAATTAAGGACTTATTCTTGTACTTGAGACACCAGTACAAGATCCGTTGGTTTGCTTCTACTTGAGAGCCTAAGTAATCTTGGTTCACACTACACATATCAAGAAAGACCAGGTGAACATAAGATCCAACCCTAGTGTTCATTAGGGAAGGTGGAGTCCTTACCTGTGCGCGTAGGTAGACATTTTATCCCAGACTTTAGTCTTGTGTTTAGGAGAGACTCTTTCCACCAAAAAGGAACTCTCCCACCAAAAAGAAAAAGTGTGCTCCTCCAAATAATGTTGTAAGAGATATACTGACATGTGTTTCAAAAAAAAAAAAAAAGATGCAAGTAAGTCAGTATATCTCGCAAATATCCATAAAGTCTTCCACATACAAAAGTTCTTCACGGCAAAATACAAATACCCTATTTTCTTTGAGCCACAAATGTAATAAAATGGGAGTTGAGTTTTCCGTCATTTTTTTAAGGGTCAATCCGAAAACACGAGCTAAAATTGGGACCAACCTGTACTTAAAAATTAGTGAAACCCTGGGCTTGAGTCTTAATGTTCATCTGGTCAGTCTTGATCCGTCACTATGCATAAGCCATAATCTTTTAAGCTATCGAGTACGGCAAAAACCTCCTGGGTCCTGGAAATTGTACTTAAGGTTTAAATATCAAGAGTCCTGGTTAGTCGAGAGATGATCTATGTCACATAAGACTTAAAGTACTGGTAGTCTTCTCTACAACTGGTTCTCACAATACCCAACACATAAACACACCTATGTCGCCTCAGAAGAAAATCTTCAGCTTAAAGATCATTTCTAAATATAATATAAAAATGTTTTGCTAGGGACTAGCAAAAGATAGGCATGGGGGTATGATTGCACAGCAAAAATACACCAACAATTGTGCCATCTTATGCTATTTTCTAGCATTGCAAGTACATATTAGGTAGCCATAGTCGCATTTGTAAAAATAGACGCATGCATGCATTTATTTGAGAGGGGAGGAGAGTGAAATAAATGGACTTGTAATTGACAAATTCTTTAAGTGCTGCCTCGCAAAATTTCCATCTTTATTGTTTATTTCTTTTTGATTTTGAATTTCTTCTCCGCAGATGCATGGCATGGCAGCTCCTCTTTGTGCCATGCTCTTCATAGCCACTCCCTGCCAAGCCATGCACAGCCAAGGCATGGCTGTGCTTGCCTTCTTCTTCTTTAAAAAGGGCTCAGCTTTCTTCTTTGCAGTGAGCCTGGTCCACACAAAAAAAAAACACCCAACACAGTAGCTTTTCCTCTCTAGGCTATCTCCTGCCCTCTCCCCTCCATACGCAGCCCCTCCTCCTTCTGAGGAGCCACACTGCAGGTAGGAGCAATTCACAGTGGTGCACAACCACCACTGTGAGTCCCACCACCACCCAGCTCATCAAAGAGCCGGTGGGCGTGGTGGTTCTCTCCTCTATTTAGTCGTTCCAAGCCACTTCCGCCATTGCCACAGAGTCAAGCTTTGAAGCTCAACCGCAGCTGCAGCAAGGCACCGGCCACCTTCGCCTGCACGCAGGCCACCATGCACACCAGCAGCCGGCACAACTCTTTCCGTGTGGGCCAGCAGGTCACCTTCGCCCCCCACTGCGCTCGCCAGCAGCCGGCGCAGTCCTACCGCGCGTGTGCTAGCTTGCTAAGTGGCGCCCGCATGCATGGAAACGCCAGCACCCAATCGCGCAAGCCGAGCGTGCACTGTAGCCACTGTTCATGCGTTTCAGCGAAGCACTGTGGCTACAGTGCGGTGACCGGAAAGTTTCTCACTTATCCGGTCACCGCACGCTCTCTCTCTGCACTGCGACTATCGCCAACCCATCCGTGTGCCCACTCCAGCGTACACCCGCACCCGCACAAGCGTGCACCCACCCACTCCCAGTGCCCACTTCTTCACCCGCATCACCCTCTTCATGCAGCGTGGTGCGTTGCGGTTCCTTCCACGCCCGCTCCCTCCTGCATGCACGCACCTCTTCGCGTGCCTACGCGCCTACACATGTGCGTGGACATTAGATGACAGCTAGGGCTCCAAACAGCTTAACTCCCGCACCTCTTCACTCCAGCAGACGCTCTCTCTCTCTCTCTCACATCACTCTCTCACTCCTGCAGACACATACACACACACACACTCTCGTACACACACACCCACTCACTTATACACTATTATATACTTATATATATATACATATACATATATATATTGATATATCTACATATATTCATATACATATATATATATATATCTATACATATATTAGTACTTATATAACTAAGTATTAGTATACATACATACATATATATATATACATATATATTTACATATATACATATATTTATATACGTATGAATATGTATATATATATATATATATCTATATATATGTTATTATCTATATAACTAGGTATAAGTATAGATACATATATATATATACAAATATACATACATATATACATATATCTATAATTATAAAAATATATATATATATCTATATATATAGTTATATATACATACTTATATATCTAGTTATAAACATATATATATATATACATATATATATATACATACATCTATCTATACATATATTTACATATCTATATATACATATATATACATATATAACTACATATACACCTACATGATTATAACCATATATATATACATATAGATATATATTTACATATATACATACATATATATATTTTTTCATATCACCTACCATAGGTTGTATCATGGGAATATCTGCTCCAGTTGCTGATATTCCCCGATACATGCGTACAGAAGGCGTTTTTCGCACACATCTTCCACCCATCCATCCTACACTCCACGCAACACTTTGTCCTGTTGGTTGCGTCTTCCTAGACGGCGATCAACTCGACACCATGCTACACGCCATCTCCACCTCCACCCTCACCCCTATATACATAGATATATATACTATATTTACTTTATTTCTGTTTCTCTTTCCTGCCATTAAAAAGATAAAAAAATATATACAAAAGAGAAAAGATAATCCTTGACTTGCAGGTACTCAGTCTTGCAAATAGCAAGACCAGTTTTGGAACCCTAATTTGGCTCAAAGCCAAGAACCTGATTTTGAGGGTGTACCTCAAGGACAAAAATTATCAAAAAAAAATATTAAAAAGAAAAACACCAAAAGCATTATAAATGAAAGGAAGAGATTCATTGTAAGAAAGGCGTAGAAACTTATTTATCTCTAATCCCACTTCCCTGAGTTGGACCCTGGGCCTAAAAGTGACCAAGATAAAATCAAGTAGGACAGGTTAAAAATTTTGTTAAGAGATGGTTAGGCTCGATTTAGTTTAACCACTATACGCAATTCAATGATAAAATCACCATATTAACACAACCTATCCAAGCCCGACCACCTACAGACTCTCAGAACCTGTCTTGATATAAAGAAATGATTTGATCTGCATCTATCTATTTAATCCAACTAGTTAGAAGGAGGGACTGGGGAGAACGTTCTTCCTTCGACTTGTGCTTACTGTTCCTAGTGTACCCCCCAGCTATGATTATTTGATTTTGCTCCCCTATCTAGACACCAGATTGAACAATAGAAACAGACTAATCGAAAATAATTTCATTCTGGTCTCTGAAGAGCAAGTCGAATCCTTAAGGCCAACATCTACTTTATTTTATTTAGGGTAGGTTTGAATGTGCTTTGGAATGTGATGGTTCCTTTATCTGGGTTGTGCCCTTAATGATTGATTGATGTGTGTGTGCGTGCACAACCAGTGGTTTTCAAATAAGATTATTTTTGATGCGGTGAATTTTAAGGTTCAAATCTTGCTTAGTAGCTTTTAGGATTCAACTTTAGGTTCTTTCAAACAAGTTTTGTTAGCACACCAGATCTTCAAAGTATAGGTGAAGATGTTTTCCTTTAAAACTTAAAAGAATGTCGAGTGCCTAGTAAATCCCTAAGAGTTGAACCTATGCAGTAGCTATTTGATGAGTTGATTTTAATTGAAGTGGTGCGGCCTAATCAACTCAAACAATTGGCCTGTTTCATCACTTAATTAGGCACACAAATGATTACCTAATCTGATTTCTACTCAATTATGTGTTTGGATGTGTGTATTGGTTCTAAAGATCGGTTTACCGGTTGAGTTTGAAAATCAGATGAGGTTGTGCACCTATATGAGATTTTTTTATTTTTCTTTTTAAAGTTAAAGGTTGAGGCAGGTGTGGGTGTCGAACAAACAAACAAAACTAACCTTAAAGTTTATAAGAATACCTAGGTTGATTGATGTTTGTGTTATTACATGGTGAAATGAAAACTAATGGGTGGGAAGTGGGGGATAACTTAGAAAACCTTCAACAGCACTTTGCTCTAATCTACCACTTTTGCTCGTCTCCAAAGAGTACCTGCAATCACAATAAGAAAGGAGAGAAGTGAGGTAAATGATTCGTAAGTTGGAAAACGTGAAAAAGAAATCAAAGAGCATCGCCTCCCGAGCAACGATGCCAAAATGTTGAAGCTATGAGTTACTACACTAATGTATTTGGTTTTGAAAAACCTGTTGTCGTTGTTTGAAAGCGAAGAACTTGTGTTCAACAAATAAAATTTATATTGGAATAGAAATTCTAGGTCGAACTCAGGGAGGTGGACATTTGATTAAAAAATACAAATTTATTTTATTTGTCACGAAGTAGATTAATTGATTATAAACTATCTATCTATTTACAATAAATAGAAGAGGGAGAGAGAGAATGAGAGAGAGAGAATATTACAAACAAAAACAAAAAAGAGATGTAGAATGAACATGGAATTCAGTATCGAAGAGATTGTTCGCTACACTAAACATTACAACTAGAAAGCAGAAATTGATTACACTAGAAAGTAGTAAATTCTACTCTAGAAAGCAGTAAATCCACTCTAGAAAGTAGTAAAAGAATGGGGAGAGAGATATCCTCCTCGATGGTCGCTTGGAGGATAAGCCAGATGGGACGACGCCTGGAAGATGGGGAACAGAGCAGGACAAAGGAGGAAAAACCATGAAGAACAGGAACAGGGTAGCACATCATCGTCGTTGCGGGATCCACTTTCGGAAGGGGGATGAAAATTGGACTTTATCTCTTGAGAAGCATCCCAGGTGTGGGACAAGCTTCTCTTGAGCTTTGGAGAGGGAGAGAAGAGAAAGAAGGGATGAGAATTTCATATGGAGGGGGTCTACTTTTATAGTTGCAAGTAAGGGCAATTTGGTCTTTTTAATTTGAAAAACATTAATTCTGGACCTTTAGTGATGGATAAAACCAATGCTAAAGGTCCGAACGTGGGCATAGTGGGGCGACGCGCACGCACCCGCTCGCCTCCTTTCTTTAAACACCTGCCCAAGATCTTGAAATCTCAGCCATTCGATCGTTAGATTGAACAATTGAGAGCACTTGTTGCCATACCTCCTCAGCATGCACTTGCTGCGTGCGATCTCACGTTACATGCAAGTGTGCAATAGAGCGTGGGTGCTATTGAGCGCCCATAGCTGACCGATGATGATCCAATGCTCCTCGCGCTCGCTCATCAGCACCCGCTTGCTCGCTCCTTGTGACTCGAATGCTCGCCTGCGCTTCGCGAAAGCGTGTTCGATCAACGCGCTACAAGCGCATTTGTGTCATGCTTACAATTCGTGCGCGCACATCCACAATCGTTGGATGCGCATCCAATGGAGGAGAATCATCGAAGAAGAGAGGGCGCAGCAGGTGTAGTAACTGATTGGGTGGCTGAGATGGCGCCACGTGGCACCATCTTGGCCTTCCATCTTCTAGATGATGTAGATGGTGCCACGGTTGTCGGATTGAGTCGATTTTTGCACCGTTAGGCTACGATCGTCAATCCGAATCCATCCGTGCAGTCAAATTTGTTGTTTGAAGTGCAGATTCACACCATCTTGGCCCTTGTTCTTCTAGGGTTCCCTGGTCTCTCTCTGATGCTACAAATGTCTGGTTAGGGCGATCTTGGAGTCCTTGAACCAATCGTCACCCTGATCACATCTATACGGTTAGATCTTTGTTCTGAGGTCCCGATAAGAATTTTGCCATATCCCTAAACATAAAAGGAGACAATTAACCTCCGTTTTATTCAAACTAATCTAAATGCAAGATGATGCATGCTATGCAATATTTATAATATGCAATGCAATTTTATGCTTAAGAGCATGCATAAATAGACATCTTATGCAATGTAAACATGTTTACATCACCCTCCTTCTCCTCTCAGCCACTCAAAGGCCATCGGAGACCACCTTCGAATGCCCTTCCTTCTGCTAGATTAGTAACTTAACTCTTCGTAGTTTACTGCTTAGTAGCTTAGCTCTTATTCTCCCCCAATGATGCATGCAAAATCCCCCCATAGATTCCTGCATGGGATCATTTTCTGGTAGCTAGATTTACATTTTCAAGCATTCCTATACAAGTTTTCCTCTACATTCCATGTTGCAAACAGCTTTGAATGACTGAATAAAAGATACATTTTTATATATATCTCTATATTTGAAATCACCATGAGCTTGTTGATTGCAAAATATTTCGTGTGATTAAAGTTGCCTGCTTTTCATTATCATCCATTGCAACTAAGCATGTCATGTTTAAATATGTAATAACCATAAATTGCCATGCGATTGTAAACAAGTAAAGCGAAAAGATCAATTTCAGAATTAAACAAATGCCTCCCAGAAACGAACGATCGGGACTCAAAGTCTCGTTATTTTTACAAACTCATTTTTTTGACGAACATTTTTGCACGACTATACTACGATTCCGACGACTTTCAAACGCGCGAAAACGACCTCCGTCAAGGATCAAGCATGAATGTGATAGCCCTAGATACCTTAAGCCCTAAGTAGGTGCATAAATCAGGTTTGGCTGTTGTCTAAATAGAATGTATCAAATAAGGCAACTTGATGATTTATCTAAGAATAGAATGCAAGTGGCCCTAATTGATTTTTTCCTTTTATAGCTTTTCAAAATCAGGGGCTTAAAAGAGGGTGGATGGAGCTTACCTGCCCCTAGAGTGGCTGATGTGCGGCTGCTCTTCTTTCAATGAGTCCCTGAAACAAATCACAGCCAAAAGAGATAGAGCAAGTTAGTATTAAATCAGATATTGCAATCAAGAGATCGAAATTGCACGTTGCTCCCCGACAACGGTGCCAAAATGTTTGTTGCTCTGAAATGGGTTTTAAAATCAATGCATTGTAGTATAGGTCAAATTAGCGCAAAAAAACAAATAGAATTTATTGCTCGAATTTCAGAAATGAAGTCCGAGGTCGAACACAAGGAGCAATTTGGAAAAAAATGCTTCTCAAGATTACAATTCAACACAAATATATAATCAATAGAATTCCAGGCAAATATGAATGAAAGTTTATGTTAGGAAATGCAAAAAGAATGGGGTAAAATAGTGATTTGAATCACCAATTACCCCTCACAATTTTCTCAAATATTCCAATAGTACTTAATCAATTAAATGCGACATAATATAAGTGCACAGTGCACTATAAATGAAACTCAGACGTCAGCTCAGCCGGTCAGATGGCTTTTCCTGCTCTCTGCTACAGTGCCAAGAGGGTACTGATAACGTTAGTTTGTCGACCGGTTTCGGTTATATCGTTGTAGTAAAGCCGGTTGTTACCAACGTTTTCATATAAAATTTTTTTACTCGGAAAAATAAAAGAGTTCCCGAGGTCGAACTCAGGGAGCAAGTTGTATTCTAGAGATATACAAGTTCTATTACAAAAATAAAGAGAGAGAGAGATGAAAATTTGGCTTCTTCTTCTTTTCTTCTTTCTTCCTCTTTGTCTTTGGTTCTTCCTGTTCTTTGTTCTTCTTCTTCTTCTTCTTCTTCTGCTTTCTTCAGATTTTCCCCTCGTGCTCTTCTTCTGTTCTTCCTTGTTTCCTTTCTTTCTTTTTCGTCAGATCGTCTTCTTCTTTTCTTGCTTCTTGCTTCTCTTCATTCCTTCTTCTTCTTTGTCTTCACCTGCCTTGACCTCTCTTTTTCTTCTTTCGCGATGGCCGTTGCTCTTCCTTTTTCTTCAGCGGGTCTTCTTCTTCTTTGGCTGCTGACCTTCCGTCGTCTGCGCCAGTGCTGAGACGACTTAACAATGCCTTCGCTACAGTGCAGCAGCTCCTTCTTCTTCAGCGGGTCTGCTTCTTCTTCTTTGGCCTGCACACTTCAGAGTTTATTCGTCAAGGCAAAAACCTACTCTACCCCCCTCCCCCGCGTATCTCTCTCTCTGAAATCACTCTTCGGAAGCTCTCCCAGAGCGCTACCGGGTAATCGGGTTCGGGTCAGGCCCGAGTCCAGGCCCACCGGCGTGCGTGGTGGGCGAGGAGTGCAGGTCAGTCTAATCGGGTCGGGCCAGGTCCGCGGAGCGTGGTCACGGACGAGGCCGAGTCGGGTCGGGTCGGGTGAGAGGGACCTCACCCCGTGGTAACTGAGGCAAACAGCATAAGGCAGTTTTTGCCTTTATGCATCCGCGCGCCTTCGAGAGATTCCGAGGTGGGACTAAATGTCCCACCCCAATTCTCTCACGCCTGCAGCAGGGATGGTGCTCCCAATTGCATCGGCTGTTGAGGCGCACAGCTCCAATTGAGGGCCAGGGTGTGTGCGCGAGACTCTTTCGCGCTGGCCGTGGCTTTTCAACCTGGGATATCTCGGCTTGGAGCAACCTCGAGCAGGCTTCGAGCTTCCTCGCCAATGGCGGTCAAGGCCTGGAACCTGAAACCAATGGCACGGCCTCTCGGCCAGATCAGACAGGCGGGGGACCTTCGCCGTGGCACGGCGAAGGTGGTCAGGGGGTCTGCAGAGGGCGAG
Source organism: Thalassia testudinum (assembly GCA_037157565.1). NCBI lineage: Eukaryota > Viridiplantae > Streptophyta > Magnoliopsida > Alismatales > Hydrocharitaceae > Thalassia > Thalassia testudinum. Next base: position 10,456,425 of record JAZHRO010000068.1, on the reverse strand, counting down.
ATGGGGCTGTCTGGTCGTCCTAGGTCAAACTGTGAGCGAGGGAGTGGGTGTGTTCGGTGGGTCTGCAGAGGGTGTTTGGTGGGAAGTGGAGGGGCGGAAGAGGATCAGGGTGAGGAGGCGGAGGTTCTGCGGTGGTCGGCGAGCCGTGTGGGTCGCTGAGGTGATGGGAGCGGCTCGCCGGAGGGTGGTCGGAGGCGGAGAGGGTGAGGGTGAACAGGGTCGGTAGAGGGCTTAATTGACTAAATCGAAAGCGGGGAAAGAAAGAGGAGGAGAAGGGGAGTAAGTCTAACTTAACTGCAGGGACGAAGGGGGAGGAACAGGGCGACAGTCGTATCGACTGTCGCCGGAGAAGACGATGCTCAGGGAGAGGGGCGGCGGCGAGCAGAAGGCTGGAGAGGCGCCAGCTGGGTGCGGCGTGGCGCGGGAAGAGCAGGGGAGGAGGTCTCTGCTGCTGGTAGTGCGGCAGAGCGAAGAGGTGGAGGGGGAGGAAGTCGCCGGAGCTGGTGAGCGTCTGCCGGAGAAAGAAGAGAAGAAAGCTGGGGGTTTTCTCCGTCAGGTCCAGGCTGCCCTCGTCGGTGGAGCGGCGGGGGGTATTTATAGGGTTGAAGCAGGGAGGAAGGCGGAGGGAGACGACGTGTCTCCCTCGCCGGAGAATGGTCGGAATATGAACCCATACCGTCCGTGCGTTCGCACGGCCGGTATGGGGGGCTACAATGACCATGGGGGTGCTCCTGCGACGGCTGACGACGCAGGGCACCCCCGGTACACTTGCCAGGTCCTCCACCTCACCCTGCGCGGCGCCATGCTCCGCGCAAGGTCGCCGGAGCATGGTGCTGGCAGGGTTTTGCAGGAGGGACCTGTTTGCAAAGAACGAAGGAGAGTTAGGGGCCAAAATGCGAGGGTTCAAAAGTTGAGGGCCAAAGAGTAAATATATGAGGACCAAAGTGTGAAGTCGGTCAAGGAGGTTTCTTCTTAGGCTCAAGTTTTTATACATGACTAATTAGGACCTAAGGAATCTGATGGTGAATTTTATTTTCATATTAAACCTTGTTTGACCGGTCAATTTGCGCAAAAACCCAAATTAAGTTATTAATTGGGCATGGTTCTCAATGTAGGTCAAAATGGGTTCTAAAGGCCAAATTGATGGTTCTAAACCCCAGAGATTATTTTTCTATGAATTTTAGAGGGTTTATTCTATTTTTACTTTGCCTCGAACCTTGTGAATTGAAGTGGGTTGTTTTAGGGTTACAGATTATCATTTGGTTCCTTGGAAGTGCTGTAGCCCTTGCTAGATCATCTCATCCCACTTTTATTCTTATTAAGCTGTTTTGACCTATGTTTGGGCCCTGAATTACCCTGTATGCAGATTATACTGGTAAAATTGCACTTTTACCCCTTATGACTTGTTTTCTTCTCAAACTCAGAATTCTCTGAGTTAAGCTTTTCCTTGAGATATGTAGGAGCTTTTATCCTTTGTATTGGGTCAAAATGAGCTAGTTATGGCTCATGATGAGGTTCTCATCAGGTACCCTTCCTCTTCTCTTCTTCTGTGGCTCCTTCTTCTCTAGGTTCTCACTTCTTCTTCAGCCCCTTCTTCTTTCTTTTCTTTCTAGTTGTGCCTTCTCTCCTTTTTTCTCTTCTGCTCAAGCTTCCTCTCCTTCTTCCTTATTCACGCACAAGGGGGACGTTCCTTAAAAGGCTAAATGTCGATTGTTGGTCCAGAGAGAAAGCCCCACCTACCCCCATGCACTTTCCTCTCCCTCTCTCTCTAGGATCTGCCCTCCTAGGGCCTTGGGTTATCGGGTATTCGAGTAGAGCACACCTGAGACCAAGGCTGTCCGCCGTGAGTGGTATTTGAGGAGTGCTTAGGGCTTAGGTGGGTTATCAGATGCACTAGATCCGCGTGTAAGGTGTCACGGGCGAGGTAAGTGAGGGGCGTGTGCGGGGACCTCCCCCCTGTGACTTGAGGCAAATAGCCTGAGTAACAAAATCAATTTATGTGGCTGCATGCACTCTTCAGCTTCCATGGTGGGACTATCCCACCGCCCTTCCTCTACATGCAGCTGCAGTTGCTTCTTCATGCGATTGCAGTCAAAGGCCTAGTTAAAGGACCAAATTGGTTCTTGGGTCATGATCCTAGAGACGCTCCGCTGTGCCTGGGACTTCGCCTGGGGTCTGTAGATGTTGAATCAAGGCTTCAAGCTTCGCTCAAAGCTTCACTAATGGTGGCGGAGGAGCGAAGACCTGAAATGAAGAACAAAGCCTTGCGGCCTCGTTAGAAGGTTTAGCAGGCTTCGCCGTAGCATGGAGGACGTGGTGGCATGTGCGACATGTTGTGAAAGGTGACTGTGGTGGCTGGACAGTGTCGGAAAGTGAAGGGCGAAGGTATGGTGTTCGGTAGAGCGTTTAGAGGGGTAATAGGGCAAAATAGGATGGGGGTTTCGAAGAGGGTGGTCATGTGAAGGTCGTGAGGTGGTTGGCGAGGCATTTGGAGCCATGGAATGAGCGGGGAGCCTCACTGGAGGTCTGGCCGTAGTGGAGGAAGGTGAAGGTGGTCGGTGTGATACGGCGGTTGAAATGAAGCGTGGTTGGTCTGTGAATAAAGTAGAGGAGTTAGGGAACTTACCTAGGTGATTGGAGAACGAAGAGGGGAAGAGGCGATGCCAGTTGCGGTATGGCCGACACCGGAGATGAAGGTGACTCTAGTGGGGGAAGAATGGCGATGATGGAGATAGAAGCACTCGCTGGTATGGCGCGACACGGAGGAGGGTGAGGGAGGCAAATCCATCGTTGGTATTGTGAATGGATGAGGAATGAGGTTAAGAGGAATCGTCGGAGCTCGAGGAGCCTTTTGACCGAAAGAGGGAGGAGGAGTTTCCAGGCAAAATCGAGCTTTGGATCTTCGGTTTGATCTAGGGTTCCTTTTATAGGCCTCTAGAGAGAGTTTTGAGGTTGGGAAGCAAGCTTCCCAAGCTTGGAAAGCTTGCTGGAGTAGGAATTCTCTAGGATACCCAAATCTCTCATGCATTCACATGAGAGATTGAGAAGGTTTTAGGGCGTGGGAATTGGCTCAAAAGGAAGGGAATTCCTTGATGAACTTCCCTTTCAAATTTGAGTGGGATTCATTAAGGAATCAAGGAGAACTTGCCAAATTGAGGTCGCTGGAGTTTGTAGGAGTAGGATTCATGGCTGTAGGGACCTTTTTTGAAAATAATGACAAAGATAGGGGCCTTTTTGTAAGGATTTTAAAAGTTAAGGGCATAAGTGTGATATAGAAGAATTAGACAGTTCCAAATTGCAAACTAGGTCAAGATAGTCTCAGATTGGGCCTAAATTTTGGTACAAACCTAATTTGAACCTAAGGAATCCAATGGTGAAGTTGGATTTTCATTTTGACCTAGTTTGAATGGGGAATTTATGCAAAAGCTCAAATTAGGGCAAATGTCCGTTTAGGACTCTATTTTGGGTCAAGAAGAGTTCTGATGGTCAAATTGAAGGTACCAAACCATAGAGAATATTTTTATATAAATTTTAGAGGGTTTAGGTGAATTTTATCCTGACCATAACCTCAGTTAATTAAGCAGGTCAATTTTTAGGGTTTCAGAAGTCATTTAATTCTCAAAACACACGAAAACCCTTTTCTGTCTGTATTAACCCATTTGTTGGATATTTAAGACCAATTGACCTTTAATTAACCCCTGAGAAAACCTGTGGTTATTCTGCATTCAAGATATGATGGTAAAATTATAGTTTTAACCCTATTTTCTTATCTTTCTCTTGGAATGTTTATGCAATGAACTATGACTCTCTGACATTTATGTAGAAGCATTTATTCCTTGATAATGACTAAATTAAGCTAGTTATGGCTCATGGTAGTGCTCCCATCACTCCCCATAATTTCTTTTCATCCCTTTAAACCATCAGTCCAACCCATGACTCTGTCGTTTACTCGTCATCGTCTCCATAACCAGCCGCTCTCCAACGAGGCTTCCCCGACACCATAAGCCACCAAAATGCCTTGCCAATGACTCCATACCCTTTGCCTCATCCACCCAAATCAAACCCATCTACTTATTCACCATTCCACCTATCCAATCGACCCACTAAATGCTACATCCTCTGCACTTCATCTCTATCACCATTCACCCTCCATACACCACCGAACTCCATAAAACACCCACCACCACCTTCGTAGTGCTTTGGCGAAGCTCCTGAAGTGTTTTAATGTAGCCGTGAGGCTATTCTTATGATTTCAGTTGTTGGCCACTCTTCGCCACTGCCGCCATCATCTCCAGTCATGTTCTTCAAGCTCTAGCCACATTCTTCATCGAATCCTCTCCCAGGTCATGCAGAGTTGTTCCAGGTACATGGCCAAGCTACCAATTGAAGTTGTCAGCCTCATCTCCACTAGTGATTGGAAGAACCACCTATTGCTGCTGCTGTACGAAGGAGGGGGACTAAGATAGTCCCACCTCATGGAGTGAAGAATGCCTATGCGCGCATAAGTTGATTTTGTGCTTTGAGCTATTCGCCTAAGCATTGAGGGGTCAAGTCCCTCACACGCATCTCACCTGCTAGCCCAATCTATTATGCATACCTCGGTCACCACACACATCGGTGACCTTGGTCCATGCTCTCGACCCGAATACCTAGATTCGACTATACGCTTGCTGGGTCTATGAGAGAAAAGAAAGAGGGAACTTGTGAGAGGAGGGGGGAGGGTTTTGCTCTCTGTGCATGTGCCTCAGGGTACATGCCTTATGCTGAAACACCTAACACTTAGGCTCTGTGAAGGAGAAGAAAGGAAGGCTCATGCAAAAGGAAAGAAGAAAGCCTTAAACAAAGAAGAAGGAAGAGAAGCTGAAGGTCTGTGAGAGAGAAGAAGAGAAGAAGAAGGAAATCTGAAGGAAGAAAGAAGAAGGGAAGAAAAGCAGAAGAAGAAGAAGAAGAAGAAGAAGAAGAAAAGGAAGAAGACTTTTAAAAGCCTTGTGCCTGTGCTTACTGATGATCATTTAAGCCATCTAAAAGTAAGAGCTATCGTCTGATCACTATAGCATTGAGAGTACTGTGCATTTATTTGAGTTAACTGATGATTGAGATGTATGCTTACTAATCAAAATAATTGGTGATTTAAATCACCATTATTTTGCTTTCTTTTTGTCTCATAATCCTCTAAGCTACAACTACTCCTCATTGAATATATTTCTGCATATATTATTCATCGAATATCTACTTAAATGCTCAATTAATTATGCTCATTAATTCTGATTGCGATTAATGTTGTGAATTCCATATTTGCTCCATGTATTTAACCTCGGACTCCATTGTAGATTTTGAGTTATAAATTTTATCTACTTGAGAGCTATTTGTTGACTGTACTACAATGCATTTTCTTAAACTCGATGAAAGCTTAATAACACTTATTGTTACTAAATATATAAAGAAGCTTTCTGGATGGAAATCTAGGGCTTTATTGCAAGTTGGGAGAGGAGTGTTGCTGCAATCCTCACTTGCCTCGATTCCAAATTACCTCATGTCAACTGTGCTGCTATCTAATAGACTTTGCACTCAGTTTAGATAGGTTGGCACAGGACTTCTGGGGGGGATTCAATGATAGGAAGAAGCATATGTATAAGAGAGCTTGGAGATTTATTTGTACATTGAGACATGTGGGTGATCTCAGATTCAGAGTAATAAAGCTATCTAATTTAGCTTTTCTAATGAAAATGGGCTAGTCTCTTTGCTTTGATAAGAGGGGACTGTTATATGACCAATTGAAGTCAAAATATTTTCCCCAAGTGTCTTTTTGGGAATACTTACCAAGGCCTTCAGATTCTGATTTTATGAAAGCAATCGGGAAAATTAAAGATTTGCTATGGAAGAACTCACTTTGGTTGGTTGGTAATGGGGAGAAAATAAATGTTTGGTTTGATCAGTGGATTACACAATGGGAGGAGGCTGTGTATCCAACTAACTACTCAACGATGCAATTATTGTCGATGGATGAATTGCTTGATGTTTCTGCCAACTATTGGAATGAGTAGATTGTTCATGATTCCTTTCCTCCTACCCTTGCTAAAGTAATAATGTCTACTCCAATACATATGGATTAGGATATGCTTATTTGGAACCACACTCGAAAGGTAATTTTTCTGTATCTTCAGCTTACTTAACCTTGCTTAAGGAGTATGGACTGCATTCAGTAGTAGACAAAAAGTTAGGCTTCATTTCAATAGAGTATGGGCTCCAAAACGGTTGGCAGCAACTAAGCTCCTGCTTTGGAAAGCTCTGGTGAGTGGTTTGTCACTAAAAGGCTTGCTTGTTGGTAGAATTAATACACATGATCCTTTTTGTCCCGTTTGTTTATTTGAGAAAGAAGATTGGGAGCACTTAATTTTTGGATGTACTTTTTCCAGAGTTGTTTGGTTCTAATGGGGAGTAAGGATGACTCTTACTATTGATACTTGGTGGGAACTTGGGTGCAAGCTGAAAAAGTTTTTCATTCACAAGGCTTTCCCCATTTCTTGGTTTTCTATATTATGCACTCTATATGAATGCATCGTTGCTTTGTGGTTGTGAAAGGAGATACCCTTGATCCATACAAAGTAATTATCAAATGCACTCTTAATATGTTGGGTTTTTATGCGGCAACCTTGCAAGCAAGTGCTGAAATTGGTGTTGCGTCGAAAATTCATCATAGTTTAGGAAAGCATCACGTCATAGTATAGCTACGAAAATTGAAATGACATTTAAATTTATAAAGCTTGAGAAATCGTGAGTTTCGACATCATTCGCAAGGATCACTAGTCAAATATGATAAATAATGATCACAATAATCAATCCATAATAATGATATGCAATGAATAAATGATCCACTAAAAATGTATTCAATATGAATCAAAATGTATCTCAGAATCAGTGATAAAAAATTTGATAAGAAGCCAAAAAGAATGGTGGTTGAAACCACCAAATATCCCCAACAATTAAACACAATATCCCAAGGTCAACATCTTAATTAATAGCCAATAGTATCCTTAAATTAGAGCCTCCATTTTCCCAAATCAGACGTCGGGAGAGATCATTAGACACCTTAACTTATCAAGCTTCATAGCCTTGAAATTTCACTAAGTGTGGGCACGAATCCCAAGGTATACAGTGCAGACCCCACCCAATCCTCTTAGAATTTCCTTTTTCTCTCTCTTTCTGAACTGGGTTTAAGATAGTTGGGTTGGATAAATGAGTCGAGGTCCAGGCCAACTAGCGTGCGTGGCAAGCGAGGGTGCGTACGGTAGGTGAGTGGGACCTCACCCCGTGCATCTAAGGCAACATGCCATAACACCAAATGCATTATATACACATTTGAGATTTAGGTTCCCACAATGTGGAACTATTGTGAAGAGCTTTCTCGCATGTAGCTGCAGAGGTGAAGGTCTTTGAATTGCTACTAAGGAAGCTCTGTCTTCATGCAATTGAAGAACATGAATCCTTTGTGGATGTATTCTGCAATGATTGAGAGTGGTTGCGAGGCCAGATGTGGACGGAGCTCGACAGACAATGGAGGAGTTGATCGTGGCGATGACGGAGCTCTGGTGAAATCCCTAAAAGCAAGAATACGGCCGATGAGGCCCAATTAAAATTCTCAGTAGCTTCGTTGTGGTGCATGGAACACGGTGGTGGCTGCGACTTGGTGAAAAGAAGCTTGTGGCAGCCGAATGATGACGGCGAGAATGGAGGTTTGATGGGTTGTCTGGTGGCATTATGGAGTGGTCACAAGCATCAATAGGGAGAGGGATTTTGATCGGTGACGGGCAAGGAAGCTTTTGGTGGTGGTGGTTTGTTGTTTGGTGGTCAGTGGCGAGTGAGCGACCTCGCTAGAGGCGAAGATGGCGAGGTGGGAGAGAGTGATACAGGGGCCAAACCTAACTCCTAAGAGTCTAGTTCTAAGCTATAGAGGGAAAGGAAGAAAGAGAACTGAACTATTGGATGAAGGGGAGAGGATACTATTGTGGAGGATGATCTGTGCAAATGGAGTTGAGTTTTGAAAACCTATCATTGTAGTATAGTATGATTTACGAGAAAAACCATCAACAGATAAATTTAACAGAAACTTGAAAAGAATTCTGGGTCGAACACAGGAAGGTGGACGTTTGATTAAAAATCGCATTTGTTTTATTTTTCATGAAGCATATTAACTGGTCAAATTAAATCTAAACTATATATCTACTTAGAGAATAAATAATAGAAGAAAGAGAGAGAATATTACAAATAAAGAGAAAATAGAGATAGAATAAACATGGATTTCATTATCATAGAGCAATGTTCATTACAACTACTTGCTACACTAGAAATCAGGAAATCTATACTAGAAAGTAGGAAATCTACACTAGAAGGCGGTAAAAGAAGGTGGAGAGAAGTTATCCTCCTCGATGGCTACTTGGAGGACTAGCCGCAACGATGGAGTGCCTGGATGAAGGTGGTGAGATGCGGGATGAAGGAGAACGATGAAGGACGATGGAGAATAGGGCAGGATGTCATCGTAGCGGGATCCGCTTCCCGAATGGCAGTAAGAGGACCACCATAGAATTCTCCACGAAGAAGGTGAGAAGTTAGAAAAATTGTAATTTTAACTCTAATGGAGCATTTCGAGTTTGAGACAAGCTTGTAGAGTTTTGGAGGGGGTGAGAGAAGAGAGGAAGGAATGAAGAAAGTGTGGGGGTCGTAGGGCTATATATAGGTGTAGATTGGAGGGGGCAAATAGGTCTTTACACTTTAAAAAGTTAATTTCAGGGTCTTTAGTGACGAATAAAATCGTCACTAAAGCCCAGATCATAGGCGACATGTGTGCGCATGCCGCGCACCTCTTCCTCTCCCCACGCCCAACGCATATGCATGTCAATCGCAAGATCGGACGACTTAAAAGCCATCTGCCCGTGCCTTCGTCACGCGTCCACGCATGAGATTGGGCGTGAACTTGGGTGTCCAATCACGTGTGCACCTGATTGATTGATCTGGGCCATTCGTAGCTGATCACGCAGTTGAGATCATGTTCATCCACATTAGGAGAGGCACAATGCGGGTGGCTCGAACTCGCTCTCCTTGCGCGAGTAGTGCCTTAACCACTGTGCTACGTAGCAGTTTGAGGCACAACGTTGCTTTTGTGCTCAGTCGACCTCGGCCATTGGATCTTCATCCAACGATCGAGATCAAGCGCTGAAGTTCACTTGGAGAGCTAGAGCAGGAGGCCTTGGCGTGCATTGGGCAGCTGGGATCGTGCCACAGATGTTAGATTGGATCGATTTTCACACTGTTAGGTTGCGATTGTTGATCTGAACCCATCCGTGTGGTTGGATTTGTCATCTTAACTATCGATTTACACCATCTTGGCCCTTGATCTCTGACCTTCCTTGGATTATATCTGATGCTACGGAAGTCCGATCAGGGCAATCTTGGAGTCATTGAACTCTGATCGTCGCCCTGATCAGATCCGTACGGTTGGATCTTCAATCCGAGGCCCCGATTAAATGTCGCCCTGTTACTTGACCATAAAAGAAGACAATTAACCTAAATTTTATACAATCTAACCAAAATGTAAGGTGATGCATGTTATGCAATATTTATAATATATGATGCAATTCTATGTCTAAGAATGCACAAAAATATATGGTTTATGTGATATAAACGTGTTTACATCGGATACGGTGTCAGCATGCCTTGCCAAACACGAAGGGGATGAACTCTTCGACTCGAAATTGCTTTTGAAAATATTCGTTGTATTTGAAATTGAACGAACCTTTACAAATTTTTTTTTAATTGAACTCGTGAGAAAACATGATTTGAAATAGGAGCCCGAGTTGTCTAAGGGAGGCAACTTGGATTGTCTCACTTTTCTGAATATATATATTTTTGTGGTTTTTGCTTTTTTTTATCCTTTTGGTATTTTTAATAATAAGGATAGCAGAAAAGTAATCTAAACTACGACTAGCAAAGCATAAAATAAAACATAGAAAGTAGAGGAAAGATTTTTCTATTGAAATTGCAATGAGAGTTTTTCCAACTAATGATGAAAGAAAATAACAGTGTGGAAGATGCAGTAAAATAAAATGGAGCCTTAAGACGAAGCCCTATTGGAGAAGTAGAAGATAGGAAGAAGGGACGAATCTGACGGTCCACCAGAGGTTGGCGGCTATAGCCCTGGGCAAGGGAGACCCACGGCCAAGGTGGAGAGGCTAGGAGGGTGGAGGAATGCTTAATTTCACTAAGGTAGAGAGAAGGGGGGGGCTCAAATGATGGAGGTTTTGGGTGTATTTATAGAAGTGTAGGAAAAATAAGTGTCGTAGGATCTAGATCTAAGGTTTAGGTGTAGGCTAACAAATCAATGGAATGGATAACCCTTGGATGAAAATCCAAGGGTGCAAAGTAGCCTTGCTGTTAGCAAAAGATCTTATCTCTTTTGATCTTTCCATAAGAAAGATCAAAGAGATAAGATCTTTGTTATAATGGGTGGCTAAGAGAATAGACTCTTTGCTTAGGGTCTAAGCAAAGTAGCCGTGGGTGCATTTTTTGTTTGTTTCAAGAGAGAAAGCCAAGTTCAGAAGGTTTTGTGCAGAGGGGAACGTTCTAGATGTCCATGCACCTTCCTAGACATCTTACTGGACGTCCAGACACCTTCCTGGACGTCTTATTGGACGTCCAAGATCCTATCCAGACGTCATATGCTACTGACTTAAATGCCAGAGTGATGTTTTGGGTTGTTTCAAGAGGATAAGACCATATTCGAAGATTCTAGTTGTTGGAGAAGGGTTTTGGTTGTCTAGGAAGGTTCCTGGACATCTAATATTGCCAAATTAGAAGTCCAAATGATCTTCTAGACTTTTAAATCATAGTTTGGGTTGCATTTGGGAATGATTTAGTCTTGGGACTATCAGATTAGATGTCCAGGAGTGTGTCTAGATGCCCAGAAAGGGTGTAGGTCCAAGCTTGGTTGTGTGTGAGTGTGTAGTTGGGTTGGGGAAGCTTCTAAATGGTTCAGGGATGTCCCAATTAGCTTTTAGGTTGGGTTTAGGTCTAGGATAGGTGGACTAGGTTTTGGGATAAGGCTGTTCGACTGTTCTAAGGGTAGGGTTAGGTTATCCTAGTCCTTTTCTCCTCTTCTTTACTTGGATCTTTATTTCTTCCTTAATCAAATCTTAGTCTTCATCCAGCCCCTAACTCTGATGCAGCTTCTTTTTCCTATACAACTTTTATTCCTCAGTGCTCAAGATGAACCTACATTATTCATAAAAGATTAAAATTATAGAATTAAGAGTAAAATAAACACAATGCATAAAATATGCATGCATGCTCTAAATGCAATGTATACATTCTAAATGCATTATTTCACTAAGAAATTAGCCATAGATTAATTTAATTAGGGTAATAAATTAGGCTGTTATCATCCGGCAAGGAGCAGAAGAAGAGGGTGAGGATGTTAGTCCACCAAATTTGTTCATTGGGTGGCCGAAAGAGTGAGGGTGTGAGGGTCATCAGAGCAGAGGTCGAAGACGGTTGGAGAAGGAGGAGAAGAGTGGATTTGGCTTGAAACTTAGCCAAAGAGCACGCTGGGAGTTAGGAGTGCTTATATAGATGGTGAATTGGACCTCAAATGTCAAGAATTCAGAAATTCAACTTTTAGGAGAAAAGATCCCTAATTTTCATGAGCTTTCTAGGGTTATAGGATTCGAGTTAGGACTTGGAATTAGGTCCAATGGATTCCCCATGGTCTAAACACAAATCCCTCCAAATTTGGAGGGATTTGGTGCTAATTTGAGAGAGATCTTCTCTCTTAAAGTTTACCCTATTGTGTGTTCAGAAAAAAATGGTGGCAAGGGTTGTTTTGTAAAGACGACAAGAAAGTTAGGGGCCATCTAGTTATAAACTTGAAACCTAGGGGTCTAAATGTGAGAAAGAGTTTTTAGGGGCTAAAATGAAAATCAGGTCAAGATGGATTCTGATTGGGCCCAAATTTTGGTGTTAACCTAATTTGGACCCAAGGAATCTAATTATGAACTTGGATTTGAGTTTTGACCATGTTTGTTTGTGTAAATTGCATAGAAGCCCAAATCAAGGCAAATTCTCATCTAAATCTCTGTTCTTGGTCAAAATGGGTTTAGATTGTCAAAGTGAAGGTACCAAACCTCTTATAATATTTTTCAATGAATTTTAAGAGGTTTATATTGATTTTATCTTGACCAGAACCTTTTCAATTTAAGTAGGGTTGATAATTAGGGTTTTTAGTATTGTTCCTCAAAATGTGTGAAACACTGATTCAGTCAGTGTGAGCCTACTTTTTAGCCCTTTATGTTTATTTGACCTTCAATTAACTCCTAAGTAACCCCATGGTTAATCTGCATTTGTGATTTGCTGTTAAAATAGCAGAATTAAACCTATTTTCTTGTCTTCTTAAATCTGATCAGTGCGTGATTACGATCCTCAGACGATCATTTAGGAGCATTTATCATTAGATTTTAAATAATTCAAGTTAGTTATGATGAATGATGGTGTTACCAACAATTGGTAACACTATAAAACTCCATCAGTCTGCATAAAATCAAAATTACTCTCTTCCTATAGTTCAATTGAACATAGTCGTTGGGGATCATCATAGATATAAAGAAGATGTGATTTCCTATGCTCCATCTCTAATAGTAGCTAAAATTTTGGTGGATGCTACTTTCTCCACGTTAGTTGCATCTGCATCGATTTTGTTTGGGATAGAATTAGAAGTAGGGGGTGTGAGACCCCATTGTTAATTATACCTTAATTAAGGGGTCATGAGGGTATAAAGGAAAATTAACCCTCTAATAAGGATAATTATTTGAATTACTTAAGCTAGGAAATTGGAAGATTAAGGACTCTTATTAAAGGCCTAACAAGCCACAAGGGTAACGGACCAAGTTTATACCTAAGCTTAGTCCTTGAAGGAACTTGTGTACTAAATGACCTCATTAAAAGGGGACTACAAGCAAGAGAAAAATATTTAAGTGAGATGGGAATAAAAAGAAGAAATAGGGAGGACCACCTGAAAATTTTCCCCTCTTATCTAAAGCTTCCACGTATAAGCCCACAAGGCCTCAACACCTGACACCTCCCCCTTTATTGCAGAGAGAGAGAATTATCTTCTCTTCAACAAAGGCTAACCTTAAGGGCTCCATCCACCTTAGAGTAGGAGGGCCTCCAATAGAGGAAGGGGAACTGGAGAAGGATTGCTGGGTCTCTAGAAATGCTGAAAGAACACCCTCTCCTCTTGCCAACCAACCTTAGTCCTGATGAAGGTAAGCTCCAGTAGGATTTGATTGGGATGAAGCATTGAAATATTGGGTTCATTAATGGGTTCTTGATGTAAAGATGAGCTCTAGAATATGAACCCCATATCAAAGGTCAAATACTTGATGCATTGATTGTTTCTCTGTATTAGGTGATTGTTGGAGCTCAGCTTAAGAAGGAATGAAGGGAGCTCTAAGGACTAAGAAGGAATTGAAGTGTAATAGGATCTTCAGGTACGGAAGTAATCTCCTTCTTGGGTTAGTTAAAGAACTTTAGATGTATGTTTCTTGAGTGTATCAAAGGGATGTAAATGGTGAAACCTACATGTAGCATGGAGGTGTTGCTGCATGCATGGTGTTAGCATGTTGAAGAGTGATTCTAGGCATTTATTGGGTTTTAAATGAGTTCTATCATGTTTATGAATGGCTTAAATTGTGTGCTTCCTCTTTTTACTAGTTCCTATGTGATCAGGAATGAGGGAGGAGTCGAGGGTAGTGCATGGTGCAAGGAGGGAAGCTACAGACATGCTCTAGGCAACATTTGATCATGGAATCAGATGCTTATTTCCTGAGTAGGGGGACATCTAATATGGGCATCAGATGCTTGATTGCCCAAATCAGTAAGTGCTAGGTTGGACAGTAGTTGTAGGGGAGTCATCTCTTGGAGTTAGGAGTGATAACCCAGGTGATGTCTGGTCATGGATCACACTTCTAACCAGTATTAATGGCAGGACATCTGATCATCAATTGGAAGCGTTGTCTTGGGACCACTTCTAGGAGACATCTAATCTCAAAGTTAGGATGACTTATTAGGTGGTATAGGATGTCTGACCAATTGATCGAAGGTTTGGAGTGGGTCCTGGATGTCTGATAAGAATGCAAATGTCGGACAAGTAAAGATTGGAGACTTGGTTCAATGCACTTCCAGTGTACATCTAATGCCAAACTTAGGATGACTTATTGGGTAGTATGGGACGTCTAATGATAGAGACAGACATCTTATAAGAAAGATAGGCCACATTAAACCTGGGACTTACCTAGTTATTCATTTCAGATCTGCTACCCTCGTGGAGTTAGCCAAAAGGGGAGTCTACAATGACAACCTATGTGTTTGCGTGATTATGAGATCGTACAAGGGTACGAGTCACATCTAAGGAAATGCTAGAGAGTTGAGAGAGTGCCAATGAAGGCAACCCACTTGGGTGTGTCTGATGATATCTCTACAGGAAATCATCCAAGTTAGGTTACAGATAACTTGAATGACTATTTTGACCTCTACAAGGGAAATACCTTAAAATACTTATGGGTTTAGAATGGACTAGAAGACAAGAGGTTGGACCTTTGTTACTACAGGACAAGGTGACCGTGGAAGCCATGTTGAAGGTACAGGCAATGCCTATAGGTTGGGAATATGACGCTCACCCTTCGGGTAAGGTAGTCAATTGGCCATGCTATTCCCAGGCGAGTTGTGGACCTGAGTCTAGGGGATTGAGCTAGCAAAGGCTGAGGTAACCCAATCTCAAACCTTGACTATGGGAATGTGCATGTGAGATCTACCACAATTTAATACAAGGAATGACAACCACTTGAGTTGACCAGCTAGGTCAATGCTTAGAGAAATATACGAGGTGATAATAGATCTAAATGGGGACAAAGGCAGTCATAAAAAACAAGTAGCAAGAGGAAGTTCCTGAGTTATATAGAAAAATCTTACATAATCATACACCTCTACATATATTAATAAAGCACTAAATTAAAGCCCTATTGAGTCACTTGGCTCACACCTATTGCACATTCCCTTTTTCAAGACATGATGACAGGGGTGAGTGTTCCATGCAACCTTTGGATCTGGGTATTACAATGTCACGCCTAGCAGTTGAGGAACAAGTTGCAGGTTGTTAGGACTCTACCACCAGTACTAGAGAGTCTGAGGGCTGCTTCTTGGATGTGGGATGGGTAGAGCTTTTCACAATGTGTATCAAGGAGTTGCTAAGCATGCTACATGATATTGTGGACCATTTGGAAGAGCAGGGTGTTGCTTGATAGCATAATGAGCAACCATCTTTCTTTCTATTCTAGCAAATAGTGGACTTCACTATCATAGTTTCTCATTTTATTGGGAGGATCACCTTTTGTTATATGTGTATATGTGATCCCTTTTTACCTCCATAGTTCTTAAACTTTCTGAACTATGCACACTGATGTTGTCTATGGTGGCTTGTAAATATAATTGTGGTGGTGGTGAATGCTAGTGCTGATGGTAATGATATGTATATATACATTATGCTTGTCTTTCTCTCTCACTTCCATTATCATTTATTTGGATACACGTGCGAAATGGTATTAGTAACGAGTTGATTACAAGAGATCTACAGGCCCTTGCATGCAGGGTTGAAATCTGAGGTGCCACAGGGGAGGAGTCTCCAATATGTTGCATTATGTTGAGCAAGGGATGGGTCCTTAAGTGGGCAACGTGTGCTTGGTTGGCTTTGAGGAACAAGCTGGTCCTCTCAAATTGTGGTTCCTTGCTAAAGGGAATGGAGTTACATCAAGCTCTAGTGAAAAGCTCCTTAATTATCGGGTGCATATGGTTCCTTTGAAAGGAACAGCAAGCTACCTAGGGAAATGCCCTTGGACGAGAATTCTATTTCCTTTCATACCTTGAATGATATAAAAGAGGCAGGGACATAATGCTCGATTGTATTGCTATGTTTGTTGCTGGGTTCTATTGCCTTTTGGAGGCGTTGTAGTTCTATAACTAGGAGGAGGCTCCAGCTTTATCAGCCCAGTGGCCAGTTGGATTAATAAGATTACCCTTTTAGTGACAAACAAATAATTGGTCCACTTCACCACCACTCAAGAACGTCCACCTCTCATGCCTCAGAACATTAGAGGATTTCTCACTTTGGGATGACGACTTCTTTGATCGGAAGCCTCTCATCGCTACCGCTCCATAGGGCTTGAAGTGGTGGTGGCAATTAATTAGCATTCAAAAGTACAACAACATCATTTTCCTCATAGGCACCCAACCACCGATGCAACTATTAGACGATGCATCATGATGTCGCCTTGGTAGGTTTAAGGGAAATTCCTTGTCAGTCTGTGTATAAATATGGTCATGGGTGCTTTTAGTTTGGTACCTAATGAGAAGCTCATCATGGTCTCTAATTACCCCTAATTAACTAGTCTACCCAGTTCATTAGCTAGGAATATGCAAATATATGGTTAATTTTTAAATAAAGGATAAAATAGTAAAGGACCTTAAAGTAAGTTAAAAATGCTATATTATTATCCAATTAATATTATTAATAATTAAATTAATAAGTGGACTTGAAATAGCATCAATAATTTATCTAATTAATGTGTTAACAAACTTAAGTATAATTTATAACTAAGTATGCAATAACTTAAGTAACCTTAATTAAATAAATTACGCTAAAAAGGTCAAAAATGTAAATTCAAGGTCTAAATATAATAATTGTCTTAAAAGTTGAAAAAGATTTAAATTAAAAAAAACCTTGAAAACCTTAGTTCACATTTTAGCCCTTATGTTTTATTTCAATCGAGTCCTTATTGCTCACTTAGGTCCTCAATTCTCATTACAAGTAAGTCCCTAAAAACTTCTTTTTCTTCTTTCCTTCTTCAGCCTCCTCTACGACTGACGACAGGAGCTGCATTCACCCATTGATCACCGCGAATCCGATGTCCTTCCTTCCTCTCTAAGCTCCTAGAGCTTGTGCTCACCATCTCTTTTTCATCCATCGATCTGAATGAAGCTGCAATCCCATTTTAGGGTTGAAGATAACCTCACCGGCATCGAAGAAGGCGCCGGTGATTACTTCACTCCTAGACCTTTCTCCATCCAGATACACCCTCCTCCTCAACCGCCGCAACCTATAAATACCCCTCCACACCCTTGATTTCAGTAAGTTAGCTCCCTTCCCTCTTCTTCCACTAAGCTAACTGATAGGCTATTCTTCCAAAATCCGGTGACCTTCCTCTGCTTCCTCCATCTTCCTCTGTCCACCTTTGCTCGCTCTGGATCTCCGCCAACGTCAGCCAAGTCTTCTGACACAGCGTTGACGCTAGTTTCCTCTGCTTCACTCTGTTACACCCGCCAGACTTCCTCCCTTGCCCCTCTGATTTCCTCCTCCGTTAAGGAGCATCGACGGAGATCTTTTGCCCCCTTCGTCCAGGTAACAGTAGGTTAGGTAAGTAGTTTAATTAGAGTAGTTAGGTAGATTAGATAGATGTAATGTCAGATTTCCTGTCATCTTCTTCAGCTCCGACGAGCTCGTTGAGCTTGACTGGAGCATTCTTTTTGTCTTTTTTAAAACATCGATCACCTTCCTTAATCTCCCATGATCACTTCTTACACCTTAATTCCCTGATTTGATCACCTATTCATCTAAACCACCTCCACCTTCACCAGCTGCTTCCGCTGTCCATGGCGGAAGTAGCTGAGCCTAATCCACCTCCACTAGGGCCCTCCACCACTTAACCATCATTTAAGGGCCCCTATCTTCAATTTAATTTGAATAATAATCACCTGTAACCTAAATGCCTAAATTCATATACTCTCCTGAGCGTGTTGTCAATGGTGGCTATGGAGGAGCTCCTATAGCTAACTAACCATCTATAATTCATCACCACTTCCTTCTGACTTGTTTCCTTCACTCAATTGAGTGAGAAACATGTCTTGAGCTCAATTGAACTCAGAATCTGATCACTGTAAATTCATAGCATAACTTTCAGTTTAATTGTTAATTGAAGAAATTAATGTGTTCCTGAGGTTCCTTGTGACCTCAAGAAGCTTTTAGATCATCCATGGCATGTTTTAATGTTGTTTCTACACTTTTAGCCTTTTTCTGGACTCTCCAGAGCTCCGACAAGCTTCGACAAATCAAAATGTACTCTTCAACCCATTGAACATTGCATGAAGCTCCAGATCATTTATTTGAGGTTCATCGATGATTCTAAAGAATTTTGTTTGAGGTTTTAAGAGCTGGAGCTCCATCTAGACCTCTATCTTCTCCAACTCCGATAGAGTTGGAGATGACTGTTGGTTAGGGTTAAGCTTAATTTAAAAGGTCTAGAAGCATCAAAAGGATGCCCTAAGATCAATTCAATAGATCAATCACTGAGATAGGCCTTGGTTTGTTCTATCGGAACAAACTCACTTAGAATCTCAAGCGACAGGCCTGGAACCTTAGAATCCTATTTGAAACTTCCTTCTAAGACTCTAAAATTATTCCTGAGGAGAAATTGAAGTGAATTAAGGCATTAATTTCATCTGAGATGACCTAATTTAGAAAGTCAAATATCAATGTTTAATGGTTAACCTTAAGTCTGATCTGTAAATATTGGATTCAATGAGAGGAATTGATGAGTTCAATTTGTTTCTAAGATGATTTTAAATGATTCAAATTAATTTTGGTTGAACTCTATTTAGTTTTATGGAAGATTTTGATTGCTGATTAGTTTGGGTTGTTTTTGAACCCAAACTGATGAAAGTATGTTTTTGGTCAATTTCAAATGAGAAATCTACCCAGATAGATCCTTAACAACCTTTAGAGGTTGTTTGAATTGATGAAGTGGTTCTCTGGCTATCTATTGGATTAAACAGAACTCGAAATGAAGCTTTGAAGCTCCTTAGTGAAGCTCTTAAGCTTCTTCACCTTCTTGAAGCTCCTCAGAGTTCCTTTCCTTTACCTATAGCTGTGGAAATACCTTCTGAATCTATTTAGCACCTCGTCTAAGGTTAGAAAGCCACCCTGTAGGTCTTTAGACCTGAGATTCATTTCCACATGCCAGAATGGCCGTAGCAACCCATACTTTTCACCCTTCAAATTGAAGAGCAAAACCTTCCTTGAGTATCAAATTGATACTATAATCGTGTAGAACGACCTTAGAGATTTCCAGCGAGCTTTTATTTGCTCGAATTGGAGCTCTGTGCTGGCTGGAATCATTAACCAAAGTATGGTCTGGAAGGGGAAGACATAGTCCCACATCGGCGAAACAGAAGCACCCGCCTTAGTATAAAAGTAAAAACTGCATGGGGTTATTCGGTCGTTAGCGCAGGGCACACAAATGAGCATATGGGTTTGTGTGTGGGTGCATGCGATGCATGTGCCTGGGTGTGTGTGCGCTTGTGGGCGTGCAAGCATGGGCTCGTGAGGGCATGTGCATGTGGGCCTGGGAGGCCGTGGACCGGAGAGGCTCAAGACTATGCTGAACCGAAAATAAAGCAAATCGAATAAAAACTTGGCTTGGACCCAGTAGGGTTTGGTCCCACGTTGAGAGGGGTGGTGTGTATCCCCGACCTATCCAAGCCACCAACCTTAAAACCTCATTTTTGGTTCAGACAATGGGTTCAAACTAGTTCGATTTAGCTTAGATGCAAGGGAAAAGAAGGAGAAGAAGAGGAGAGCTTGTTGAGGTTGAATAGAATAAACAAGCAAAAGAGCAAAGGAAAGGTAACAAGTAGAACAAAATGATAAGAAGAAAGATTAAGAAGAAGAGATGTACAAGAAGAAGAGCTCAAGAAAAGAAATAAGAGAAAGGTAAAAAGACAAAAGAAAGAGATAGGAGAAAGGTAGAAGAAGAAGAGAAGAAGGATTGAGGCTGAAGACAGAGAAGAATAAATAGTGGTTTAATTTCTTGTATTCTACTAATTTCTTTTTGAGCATAAATGATGTAATAAGGCATATATTCATTAGAATTTCTTTTTCTTGCCTTAATCTCTTGTAAATAAGAAGAATTTAAAGAAATAAACATGTTTACCTGTTTGTAATAGTAAATCATATGTGTAAATATGTTTTCCTTATGTAATTTTGCATATTTTTCAATTGGAAATCCTTAAGCAAAATTCATATTCTTAAAGTAAATTTAATTATAATTCTCACAAGTAGCTTAGGATTTAGTGGTGAATTTAAATTAAGTTATGCCTCCCAGCAAACAACCTGGACTCAACCAGTTAAAAAATCTAAAATGTTAAGTTAACTTGACCCTATACTACTCAATTGAAATGAATTCAAGTTGACCTAAGTTACTTTCTTTTGCACATAATTAAGCATAATTAACCTAATTAACTATGTTGAGAAAGTGAACGATCATTTTAATGGCACCGTTGCCGAGGAGGTAACTGTAAATTATATTCGCCAGTACTATTTTTAGTTGATTTGTTTTGTACTAATTAGTCTTTTTTTGTTTTGTTTTTTGTCTTCTTTTCAGGTTTACCTCTACGGGTATTCTAAGGAAAGGAGGTAGGTTTTCTATTTCTGTTTTGTTTTTCACTATACATACTATTGTGAGTATTCCTTTCTTAGTCTCTAGTTTAGTTTGTATTGTTGCATTTAGTTAGTAAAAAATTAAAAAAATACAAAAATGCATACTTTCTGACTAGCAGTAGCATGCTATAGGCATACACTCTTAGCAGTGCATATATCTGCTAGTAGTTCTACGATCTGACTCAGAAAAAGTTTTCTTCTATTTTTCTCGCATCAGCGGGAAAACACGTGAAAAATAGCGTAGATCCTTCTCTTAGAATTAATAACAAGACCATATTTTTGTTTGAAAATACTTAAAAAGTGGTCACTCTACTTCTTTCCATCATTTTTGTGAAAAAGATTAAGTAAAAAGAGGATAATAAAATTTGTGACTTAAATCTGTTTGTAGAATGCATGTGGGTTTTATCGTTATTGTTTGTTGCATGCTATCGCTCACACAGCACGATCACTAGAGTCACACGAGTATAATTTTCTATCTCTCCTCTTTGCACCTCTTAGGGCTTTGATCGAAGATCAACAAGTCTGTCTCATTACTAGAGCCCCAGGGAGCCAATAGTGAGCGGTCTCGATCCTAGACCTTAGGCCTTTAAGCTTTAAGGATATGCACTTAAAGCTTCCCATGCTTTAATTGAAGCCTCCTAGATTCCCTTGCTTGCAATCCATTCACAAAGACCATCATATCTGACTCAGACCAAGCAAAACCCGCCTACACTACCGTTTCAGCAACATAATGCGAGGCCATTTTACGTGGGTTCGTAGAACCTCGTAGGGCCAAATAGAGATTCATAGCTTAACTAGATTTTGCGAGCTGTGACTGAGAGCCAGCAGCAGAATGCTGAGGATCTTGCTGAAGTCCAACGGCAATGTTCGGTAGAATTGGATGATCTTAGGGGCCAAATCACACAGTTAGCTGAATCTCGTCAGCTAGGGGCCCTTCCATCCTAGCCAGTTCTAAACCCTAGGAATATCTAGCAGAGACAACACCTGGGAGTTCAAAATCCGAATCAGGGACACATCCATTTCCTTAATCAATTACCCCTGAATCAAAATCTGAATCAAAATCTAAATCCACCCTCTACTAATCATGATTTTGAGTATCTTAATTAACAGTAATCATTTTCAAACCAACCTTTGATCTCTAATTCATCTTTCCAAAATCAACATGCATCTTCTTCTTCATCAGCTTCCTCTTCACTTGCAGGTATTAACTTTGTTACAACCTACCATGGAGCTTCCACTAAGGATCCAGTTTATCCAAGGAACCTATCCCAAGACCCTAGTACATCTAGAATGACCCCTATTTCTACACCTGTAAGAGGTGCTGAACCCGATCCCGCAATTCTTGCTAATTCGCGAGATCCGAGAAATACCTCAATAGAATAGGAAATCCACGTCCCATTTCATGAAGCTTTGAAGAAGACTAGGAAACAAAAACAACCTCTTACATTAGATGAAGATTTAATTAAAATTTTTTAATAGGTACACATTAATATTCCACTCCTAGATTCTATCGAACACATTTCGACTTATGCGAGATTTCTTAAGGAGTTGTGTACACCTAAGCATAAGCCGAAGAAAGGAAGCATTGTGGTACTTTCAGAGCATATGAGCTCTATCATTTCAAGTATGCTTTCTTTGAAAGAGAAAGACCCAGGATCTCCATTTATTTCCTGTATAATTGGGGATCAGTGCTTTGGTAGAGTCCTCCGAGATTTAGGAGCATCTATTAACCTCATTCCTTTATCTTTGGTAAAATATTTCCAAATTGAAAACCTTAAGTCTACCAATGTGACTTTACAATTAGCCGATAGATCTATCAAGACACCTAAAGGAATGTTGGAAGATGTAATTATAAGAGTTTAGGATTTTTATTTTCCAGTGGATTTTATTGTACTTGATATGGAAGTACCCGAACACATTAGAGATACCCTAATTATTTTAGGGAGACCCTTTTTGGCCACTACAAAGGCCAACATCAATTGTGAATCTAGAAAGATTGAATTGAAATTTTGGGAGAAGGCAATTAAATTGGATATATTTAGAGCTTCTAGAGGATTGGATTGCAATTGGATTGAGGAAATCAGATCTATTGCAGTTTTTGAGGATGACATTAGTTTCTTAGAATTAGAGAGCACATCTTTTGATATCTCAAACACTCAAAATGAAACTCTATTATCAAAATATTTACTCAATCCTGAATCTGAATCTTATGACTCATTTAATTCACTTTTCGCAATCGAAAATCCTACCCCAAATCCTGTAGTTGATTCTACTCCTATACTAGAATTGAAACCATTGCCTGATAACCTTAAATATGTTTATCTCGAATCTGATCAAACATATCCCATAATTATCAACTCTCATCTTTCTAAATCACAAGAATCAACATTGATCAAGGTTCTTCGAGATCACAAGAAGGCAATTGGGTGGACTCTACATGATCTCACCAGGATTAGCCCTAATTTTTGTACTCATCGCATTTATATTGAAGATGGGGCACAACCTTCAAGAGAAGCTCAGAGACGTTTAAATATGAATTTAAAGGAGGTTGTAAAGACAGAAATAATCAAGTGGCTAGATGCTGATATTATATATCCCATATTTGATAGCCCTTGGGTGAGTCCAATTCAAGTGGTACCTAAAAAGGCAGGACTCACCATAATCAAGACTAAATCTGGAGAAACCATTCCCACACGAATTGTGAATTCGTGGCGGGTTTGTATTGATTATCCCAAGCTTAACACAGTTACAAAGAAGGACCATTTTCCTTTGCCATTCATTGATCAAATCCTTGAGAGATTAGCTGGTAATAGGTTCTACTTTCTAGATGGTTACTCCGGATATCATTAAGTAGCAATCTATCCTGAAGATCGAGAGAAAACAACTTTCACCTGCCCCTTTGGAACTTTTGCTTTCCGAAGAATGCCATTTGGGCTTTGCAACGCACCTGCAACTTTTCAGCGTTGCATGTTAGCCATTTTTACCGAAATGGTGAGTGAATATATGGAGGTTTTTGTGGATGATTTTTCAGTCTTCAGGGAAACATTTGATATTTGTCTGGATAATTTGTCGAAGATTCTTAAAAGATGTATAGAAGTGAACCTTGTCCTCAGTTGGGAGAAGAGCCATTTTATGATTCCAGAGGGCATTACACTTGGCCACCTCGTGTCTTAGCAAGGTATCCAAGTAGATCGAGCTAAGATCAATCAAATTGCAAATCTTCCAATTCTTGACTCGATCAAAGGTATTACATCATTTCTCAGTCATGTGGGATTTTATAGAAGATTTATACTTGATTTTTTAAAGATTGCCCGACCACTCACAAACCTCCTCACAAAGGATACTACTTTTGAGATGAGTGAGGAGTGTATTTCTGCATTTGAAACATTGAGGACAAGGTTACACAGGCTTCGATCTTTCAACCACCTAATTGGGATTTATCAATTGAGATCATGTGTGATGCATTAGATTATGCAATTGGAGCTATTTTGGGACAGAAAATTGAGAAGAATCCAGCAGTAATTTACTATGCTAGTAAAACTTTGAATGAGACACAAAGGAATTACATAGTTACATAAAAGGAATTACTAGCAATAGTATTTGGATTAGAAAAGTTCAGATCTTATATACTTGGATCTCGAATCATTGTGTACTCTAATCACTCAGCTATCCGACACCTTCTATCAAAGAAGGACACGAAACCTAGGTTGATCAGATGGATCATTCTGTTGCAAGAGTTTGACCTAGAAATTCATGATAAGGCAAGACGACAGAATGTTGTTGCCGATCACCTTTCCTGCCTTCCTTCTGATACTATTGAATCATCTCCTCCAATTACTGAACACTTTCCTGATGAACATCTTTTGACTATATCTTCAAATCTCCCTTGGTACGCAAATATTGTTAACTATTTGGTTACACATCAATTCCCGCCAAACTGGGACGGGAATCGCAAATCATGACTCAAATAAGAAGCCAAATACTATTTCTGGGAAGATCCATATCTTTTCTAACTCTGTAATGATCAAATCATCAGGCATTGTGTTACTTCTGAGATTGACTCTATCCTCTCTTTTTCACATGACCAGGCTTGTGGTGGTCATTTTTATGGTCAAAAGACCGCTACAAAAATTCTGCAATGTAGGTTTTATTGGCCCACTTTATTTGCAGATTCACAGACATATTGTAAGGCATGTAGTCACTACCAAACTCTTGGTGGCATGTCACATAAAGACATGATGCCTCTGAATCCGATTGTTGTCTGTGAAATCTTTTATATTTGTGGCATAGACATTATGGGTCCGTTTCCATCCTCTTTTAGCTTCGAATATATTTTACTTGTTGTTGATTATGTTTCTCATTGGATTGAAGCCATACCCACATGCACAAACGATCATCGAGTTGTCATTCCTTTTATACAGTCATATTATCACTTATTTTGGGGTACCTCGCGCCATCATTTCTGACAGTGGTTCCCATTTTAATAATGCCCAGCTTAGAAATTTACTTAAAAAATATGGGGTTACACATCGTATTTCTACACCTTATCATCCCCAGACTAATGGGCAAACTAAGGTCTCCAATCGGGAGATCAAAAAGATCCTTCAAATGACAATCTGACCTGATAGGAAGGATTGGTCTTCTTGTTTAGGTGAGGCTTTGTGGGCTTATAGGACTACCCACAAAACACCAATAGGCATGTCATCATACAGACTTGTTTACGGGAAACCCTATCATCTTCTCGTAGAAAGTGAACACAAGGCCTATTGGGCAATTAGAGCCTGTAATTTAGACCTCGTGAAGGTTGGTAATTATCGTAGATTGTAGCTTAGTAAACTTGAGGAATTGCGTCATGATTCCTATGAGAGTTCAAAGCTATATAAGGAAAAACTCAAAGCCTTCCATGATAGATATATTTCCTGCAAATCTTTTACACCTGCTCAGAAGGTGTTACTTTTTTATGCTCATTTGAAGCTCTTCCTTGGGAAACTTAGGTATAAATGGCAAGGGCCATTTATTGTTATTAGAGTCTTCAACAATGGAGCTGTCGAAATCACCGAACCCAACAAGGATCAACCCTTTAAAGTTAATGGTCAATGTTTAAAACCTCTCTTGGAATCACATCCTTTGGGTCTTGTTGGAGACTGTTACACGCTCCATTAGGGTTTGCTAACTTTCCATCCATATTTTATATATAGCTGTTTCCTATTTTCTACACTTTTCTCTTCCTATACACTTGAATCTGTATCTGATTTTTCACTTCATCTTCCATTGATTACCTTCATTTAGTCTAACTATCCACTTTGACCTATGGTTAGAATTGAAATCATCTGCATAGAGATCTTTGATCTCCTCTATCCGACTCTTCCCGACACCCTACACTAAGTGAAGTGTAATATCTTTTCACCCTTCTTACAACGAAGACATTGTAAAATCTTGGCTTGTGGGGGATGTGAAGTGAAATTTTCACTTCAAGTGTATTTGTAGAGAAAATATTAAAAAAAAGCACACATAAAAATTAAATACCCACGAAATTTAAAAAAAATGGAAATACCAAAAAAAATTAAAAATGTTTAAAAATAAAAAATATCATACAAATTTGAAAAATTTTGAAAAAAATTCATAAAAATTGGAAAATTTTATAAAACATAAAAATAAGAATATATAAATACAAAAATTTAGAAATTGCAAAATTATAAAAATAATAAAAGGGGTTTTACATCTAGAATAAAGAAAAGAAGAAGAAAGAAAAAAGTATATTTATATCAATAATTAAGAGCTTAATATTTCTTTTAGGTCAGAAACCAAAAAAATAAAATATAAAGTATATATAGAATATATATAGTGTAAGAGCATTAAATCCTTATTTAGCTTTTTACTTATAACATTTTGTAAGAACACACTTTTGTTTGCGAAATCTTAAAATGGGATTTTATTTAAATTAGAATCTTTAAACCTTAAGGCTTTGTTTTTATATTCTTACCCTGAAATTAAGTAACTAAGGTGTATTAAGTTCAAAAATTAAGTTTTGGAATTAAATTGTAACTTTTTAATTAATTAGACTAAGTAATCCTTTTACTTTTCGAATATCTGATTTTATTATCAAGTTAAGTAAAAAGGCCAGAAACTCAGAGTTAATTAAGTAAAGAGTTAGTAGAATCTTAGTCCTCAAGTCTATCAAGCTATAGTTAGCTTAATCAACTAAAGGACATTTGGCTAGACTTAACGAGTTTTTGTCTTGATAGATCCTATAGGAGGAAACTAAAAGTTTAAAGAACTTGAGAGTGAATGGCTTTGTTATCCAAGCTCTGGTTTGAGAGCTAAGTAACCTAAGCATCCAAAAATCACACACATAGAATTATCTTGATGGCATCTGAGACCGCAAAAACACAGAGGTTAAGAGATAGATTCTAAATCCTTTTTAGTCTAAGGATTTCTGCGGGGCAGTTCCTGAAAGGGTGAAGGATGTGCCACTCACCTAGAAAAAGGATTTAGAGTATAATGATAATAATAAAAATGAGAAGGGGGAGAAAAATAAAAAAATAAAATAAAACACCTTGTAGTTAAGCACCTCACTACAAATGGGTACTTATGCAGTTTTTCCACAAAAATAAAACATCTCGGTATAAATAGATGCTATCCTTCCTTCCACTAAATAAAAGAACACCTCGCTACATATGGGTGTTCTAACCTATAGAAAAAGTTGAAAAAGAAATATGGAGTTAAAAATTAGGAATAAAAGACCCAATGGTCCACTGGGGAGATATACACAAAAAGTGTTGACCTCGGGATAGAAAACTGGTGAGGAGAAAGCAACCAAACCTGAGTAAGGCCAAGCCAAAGGCTTGAATTGGAATAATCTGGATTGGAAATTGATATCTTAAGATCTGGATTTTTGCAAATTTGGATGCCTTTAGGACAATTCTCTTCACAAGCACGGATGCTTTAAAATCATAGCTATTGAACCTTTGTATTGGGTAGTGAAGGCTAAGAAATCGGGTTTTGAAGATTTGCAGTTGAGACCTAAAGGAGAAGGATTGACAAAATCCTAGTTATAGAAGTCTGTCCTTTGTGCTGTAGGCTGGTAGATTAAAGTTTTACTACTCTAAGTTTGGTTAATGATGAATATCTGGCTAATTTGCTAAAACTTATATTGATAGAAATCAAATTTCATAAATAAAGGATTAACTTAAGTCAATTGAGCTTTTGAGTTAAAATTTAATTTCCAACTCTTTGGTTTTGTTTTCTTAAAACTCTTTGAATTCTAAGTTTTTAGGGTTGAGAATGATTATAAAGAATAAGTGATTTTTGAGATTCTAATTTTTGATAAAATTCTTGTTAAAAACTCTATTTTTAATAAAGTGCATTTTGAAGATGTTTGTGTTTTAAGTCTAAGTAAGGAAATTTTCACAGAATGCTCTGTATATCGGTACTTATTTATATATATATAAAATCTAAAAAAAATTAATTTTGACCTAACCTTTCCACTACTTAGTTCTTATTTATATTAATTTAAACCCAAGTGCTTTAAATCATCATATTTCTAGCTAATTTTGCTAGGGACTAGCAAAACTTTGGCTTGGGGGCATGATGAGAAGCTCATCATGGTCTCTAATTACCCTTAATTAACTAGTCTTCTCAGTTCATTAGCTAAGAATATGCAAATATATGGGTTAATTATTAAATAAGGGATAAAATAGTAAAGGACATTAAAATAAGTTTAAAATGCTATATTATTATCCAATTAATATTATTAATAATTCAATGAATAAGTGGACTCGGAATATCATCAGTAATTTATCTAATTAATGTGTTAACTAACTTAAGTATAATTTTTAACTAAGTATGTAATAACTTAAGTAACCATAATTAAATAAATTAAGATAAAGAGGTCAAAAATGTAAATTCAAGGTATAAATATAATAATTGTGTTATTTATAATCATATATAAAAAGTTGAAAAAGATTTAAATTAAAATAAACCTTGAAAACCTTAGTTTACATTTTAGTCCTTAGGTTTTATTTCAATCGAGTCCTTATTCTTTACTTAGGTCCTCAAATTTCATTACCGGTAAGCCCCTGAAAACTTCTTTTTCTTCTTTCCTTCTTCAGCCTCCTCTATGGCTGACGACAGGAGGTGCATTCACCCACTAATCACCGCGAATCCAGCGTCCTTCCTTCCTCTCCAAGTTCCTAGAGCTTGTGCTCACCATCCCCTTTTCATCCATCAATCTGGATGAAGCTGCAATCTCATTTTAGGGTTGAAGATAACCTCACCAGCGTCGAAGAAGATGCCGGTGGTTACTTCACTCCTAGACCTTTCTCCGTCCAGATACACCCTCCTCCTCAGCCGCCGCAACCTATAAATACCCGTCCACACCCTCGATTTCAGCAAGTTAGCTCCCTTCCCTCTTCTTCCATTGAGATAACCGATAGGCTATTCCTTCCAAAATCCGACGGCCTTCCTCCACTTCCTCCATCTTCCTCCGTCCACCTTTACTCGCTCTGGATCTCCGCCGACGTCTGCCAAGTCTTCTGACGCAGCGTTGATGCTGGATTTCCTCTGCTTCACTCCGTTACACTTGTCGGATTTCTTCCCTTGCCCCTCTAATTTCCTCCTCCGTCAAGGACCATCGACGGAGATCTTCTGCCCCCTTCATCCAGGTAATAGTAGGTTATGTAAGTAGTTTAATTAGAGCAATTAGTTTGGTAGATTAGATAGATGTAATGTCAGATTTCCTGTCAACTTCTTTAGCACTGGCAAGCTCGTTGAGCTTGACTGGAGAATTCTTTTGTCTTTTTTAAAGCATCGATCACCTTCCTTAATCTCCCATGATCACTTCTTACACCTTAATTCCTTGATTTGATCACCTATTCACCAAAACCACCTCCACCTTCACCAGTTGCTTCCGTTGTCCATGACGGAAGTAGCTGAGCCTAATCCACGTCCACTGGGGCCCTCCACCACTTAGCCATCACTTAAGGGCCCCTATCTTCACTTTAATTTAAATAATAATCACTTGTAACCTAAATGCCAAAATTTATATACTCTCCTGAGCTCACTGTCAATGGCGGCTCAGGAGGAGCTCCTATAGCTAATTAACCATCTATAATTCATTGCCACTTCCTTTTGACTTGTTTCCTTCACTCAATTGAGTGAGAAACATGTCCTGAGCTCAATTGAACTCAGAATCTGATCACTGTAAATTCAAAGCATAATTTTCAGTTTAATTGTTATTTGAAGAAATTAATGTGTTCCTGAGGTTCCTTATGACCTCAAGAAGCTTTTCAGATCATCCATGGCATGTTTTAATGTTGTTTTTACACTTTTAGCCTTTTTCTGGACTCATCGGATCTCCGATGAGCTCTGACAAATCAAAATGTACTCTTCATCCCATTAAACTTTGCGTGAAGCTCCAGGTCATTTATTTGAGGTTCACCGATGATTCTAAAGCATTTTGTTTAAGGTTTTAAGACCTGGAGCTCCATCTAGATCTCTATCTTCTGCAACTCCGGTAGAGTTGGAGATGACTGTTGGTTAGGGTTAAGCTTAATTTGAAAGGTCTAGAAGCATCAGAAGGGTGCCTGAGATCAATTCAATAGATCAATCATTGAGATAGGCCTTGGTTTGTTCTATCGAATAAACTCACTTAGGATCTCAGGCGACAGGCTTGGAACCCTAGAAATCCTATTTGAAACTTCCTTCTGAGAGTCTAAATTTATTCTTAAGGAGAAATTGAAGTGAATTAAGGCATTAATTTCATCTGAGATGACCTAATTTAGAAAGTCAAATATCAAGGTTTAGTGGTCAACCTTAAGTCTGATATGTAGATTTAGGATTCAATGATAGGAATTAATGAGTTCAATTTGTTTCTAGGATGATTTTAAATGATTCAAATTCAATTTGGTTGAACTCTGATCAGTTTTATAGAAGAATTTGATTGCTGATCAGTTTGGGTTGTTTTTGAACCCAAACTGACGACAGTATGTTTTTGGTGAATTTCAAATGAGAAATCTACCCAGATAGATCCTTAACAACCTTTAGAGGTTGTTGAATTGATGAAGTGGATCTTTAGCAGTCTGTTGGACTAAACAGAACTTAAGATGAAGCTTTGAAGCTCCTTAGCGAAGCTCTTAAGCTTCTTCTCCTTCCTGAAGGTCCTTAGAGTTCCTTTCCTTCACCTATAGCTGCAGAAATACCTTCTGAATCTATTTAGCACCTTTTCTGAGGTCAGAAAGCCACCCTGCAGGTCTTTAGACCTGAGATTCATTTTTGCGGGCCAGAATGGTTGTAGCAACCTAAACTTTTTGCCCATCAAATTGAAGAGCAAAACCTTCCTTGAGTATCAAATTGATACTATAATCATGTAGAGTGACCTTAGAGCTTTCTAGTGAGCTTTTATTTGTTCGAATTAGAGCTTTGTGCTGGCCAGAGTCATTAACCAAAGTCTGGTTTGGAAGGGGAAGACATAGTCCCACATCGGCAAAATAGAAGCGCCCACCTTAGTATAAAGGTAAAAACTGCATGTGGCTATTCGATCTTCAGCGTAGGGGGCATGTTGAGAAGCTCATCATGGTCTCTAATTACCCCTAATTAACTAGTCTTCCTAATTAATTAGCTAGAAATATGTAAATATATGGGTTAATTATTAAATAAGGGATAAATAGTAAAGGACCTTAAAATAAGTTAAAAATACTATATTATCATCATATTAGCATTATTAATAATTTACTTAATAGTTGGACTCAAAATATTATCAATAATTTATCTAATTAATGTGTTAACAAGCTTAAGCGTAATATATACCTAAGTATGCAATAACTTAAGTAACATTACTTAATTAAATAAATTAATCTAAAAAGGTCAAAAATGTAAATTCAAGGTCTAAATATAATAATTGTCTTATTTATAATCATATATAAAAAGTTGAAAAAGATTTAAATTAAAATAAACCTTGAAAACCTGAGTTTACATTTTAGTCTTTATATTTTATTTCAATCGGGTCCTTATTCTTCATGTAGGTCCTCATCTTTCACTACGAACAAGTCCCTGAAACTTCTTCTTCTTTCCTTCTTCAGCCTTCTGGACAGCTAACGACAGGAGGTGCGTCCACCGTCTGATCACCACACATCCGACGTCATTCCTTCTTCTTCAAGCTCGTGGAGTTTGTCCTCACCATCTCCTTTTTATCCATCAGTCTGGATGAAGTTTTAATCCCATTTTATGGTTGGAGATAACCTCACCGGCATCAGAGAAGATGCCGGTGGTTACTCTACTCCTAGCCTTTTCTCTGTCCAGATTCAACCTCCATCTCAGTCGCCGCCACCTATAAATACCCCTCCACACACTCGATTTTCATGAAGTTAGCTCCCTTCCCTCTTCTTCACTGAGCTAACCGATAGGCTATTATCTCTAAACTCTGGTGACCTTCCTCCACTTCATTCGTCTTCCTCCATCCATCTTTGATCGCTTTGGATCTCTGCCGAAGTCAGCCAAGTCTTCTGACGAAGTGCTGACTAGGAGTTCGTCTACTTCACCTCACAAACGCCCGTCGGACTTCTTCCTTCAACCCTTTGATTTCCTCCTCTGTTAAGGACCATCAACGGAGATCTCCTACCTCCTTTGTCCAGGTAACAGTAAGTTAGGTAAGTAGATTAGTTAGGATAGTTATTTTGGTAGATTAGGTAGTTGTAATGTTAGTTTTTCATTCTTCTTCCTCAGCTCCGACGAGCTCCTTGAGCTTTTCAGGAGCAAATTTCTTGTCTTTTTAAGTCATCGATCACCTTCTTTAAACTTTCATGAACATTTCTATCATCTTTAATCATTGAATTGATCATTAATTCGCCTAAATCACCATCACTTCCATCAACTGCTCCTGTTGTCCATGGCAGAAGTAGTTGAGCATAGTCCACCTCCACTGGGGTCCTCCACCACTTATCCATTACCTAAGGACCTCCATACTCACTTTAATTTAAGTAATTACCATCTATAACTTAAACACCCAATTTAATTTAAGCTCCTGAGCTCACTGTCATTGGCAGCTTAGGAGAAGTTCAAATCATTAATTACCCACCTAAAGACCATTGCAAATACATTTTGACTTGTTTTCTCCACTCAATTGAGTGGGAAAATAGGTCCTGAGCTTAATCTTACTTAAAACTTATCCACTGTGAATTCACTGTAGAACTCAGTGTGAAGCTATAGATCATCGATTTGAAGTTCACTGATCATGCTAAGGTAGTTTATTTGAGGTTTTAGCGTCTAGAGTTTCTATTAGGTCTTCATCTTCCCCAACTCCGGCAGAGTTGGAGATGTCTGATAGTTAGGGTTAAGTCTTATTTAAAAGGTCTAAAAGCTTCAGTGACTTGCTTTGAAACCATTACCATGAGTCAATCACTGTGATAAGCTTTGATTTATTCTAACGAACAAACTCCTCTACAAGCTCAGGCGATAGGCTTGGAACCCTAGGAACCTTAATTGAAACATCATTTTAAGGGTCTGAATCCGTTCCTGAAGTTAAAGAGAAGTTATCTAAGGCATTAATTTCCTTTGAAATGGTTAAACTCAGAATGTCAAAATTCGAGGCTTATAGTCAACCTTAAGTCTGATTCTTGGAATTTGGATTCAAACAAACAAGTTGAAGAGTTTAATCTGCTACTGGGATGTTTATAAATGATTCAGATGAGATTTGGATGAGCTCTGATAGATTCTTTGGTAGAAATTGATTTCTGTTCAGTTTGGGTTATTTTTGAGCCCAAACTGACGATAGTGGATTTTTGATGAGATTTAATTGGAAAATCTGCCCAGACAGATTCTTACCAACCTCTCAAGGTTGTTTTAATTAATTCAATAGGACTTTAGCTATCTCTTAGACCTTTCAGAACTTAAATTACTGTTCTGAAGCTACTTGGAGAAGTTTTTTTAGCTTCTGCACCTTTCCTGAAGCTCCTTAGAGCTCATTTCCTTCACCAATAGTCGCGGAATCAACCTCTGAACCTATTCAACACCTCATCTGGAAGTCAAAAGTCCTTCTATAAACCTTAGAGCTGAAGACTCCACTCTGCAAGCCAATATAGCTGTAGTGAACCCAGGTCCTTCACCCTTCAAATCAATGAGCTTGACCTCCCTTGAATATCAAATTGATACTCCAATTTTGTGGAACAACTGATTAGCCCATAGTTGTGGGCTATTTAAGTATTTAAGTGCCTACACATTAGGTTAATTCTAACATTTATTTAGTATAAATTAGGATGTAAATAGATTAACTCATAGTTTTAATCTAATTACATAATCCATACATTGCATTCATATCTTAAGTGCATTTAGAATTAGCTTAGAATAGCATTCATCTAATTAGATAACCAATTAGGTACATTATTTTCATTAACATAGAAGTTGAGGGTCTATACATAAATAATCCTAATATTTTAACATTATTTTCTTTATTCTTCTTCTTTCAGAACGGCTGGGTGCCGCTCCAACGCCTGGCTGCTGCAGTGATGAAGCCATTCAAGGGGGAGCGGATGTGGTGGATCTGGTCGGCGGCTGATTTCAAACTTGTTCAGGCCACTACAAAAGGAGCAGGGAGGCAGCCGAGCTTAGGAGGCCTCCGCCACCGACCCACCACTGTGCAGAGAGAACCTCTCTCTTCCACTCCACACTGCCGGCCTCTACCGTGGCGGCGAGTCTCCACTACCATGGGCATGTGGTGTGACGGGCCACACCGCCATCCGGAGCTCGCCCGCATTACCGTGAGCACCTTAGCGTGCAATTCCCTCGCCGTCGTCACCAACCACCACCGCCGCAACCACCGTCACTGCAATCACCTTCTCATTCACTTAAGACGTCCGGAAAATTTCCTGGACGTCTGAAGGTACCCGCTCACCTGCGATCACCCACCCATCTCACTGTTCACGCCCGCACCACCACCCCCGCGCCTGCGCCTTCATCCGTGCGCACCCACGCCTGCACCCTCCACCGCTCACCGGCTGCAGACCTGCGCACGCCTGCAGATCAGCCCACGCCACCTTCCCCGCACCCATCAGCCTGCAGCACACCCGCGCCCACCATCAACCGCGCCTGCAGACCACCGCCCACGCCAATCGCGCCAGCGCCCTCCGCAGACCCTCCGCAGCGCACGCCATCCTCCAACCGCGCTGCAGCACCCTCCGCCGCGCTTGCAGAACCGCCTGCAGTGCCCTCTTCCCCGTGCCTGCAGATGAACGCCTGCCACGCCAGCCGCAACAGTGCCCACGGCAGCGGCAGCAGCCACCCCCGCAGCAGCAACAGGCGGCGGACTTCACGCCAACAGGCTGCGCAAGCTGCCGGCTGCAGCACCTCCGCCGGAGCTCGTCCGGCCACCTCCGACCGCCGCGCGACTCGCCGCCACCACCGATTTGAAGCCCTTGATCCAAGGGACCTCCTCTGAGCTTCCCGCGCCCGGCCATCGGCTCCTCGTCACGCAAGACAACGGGGAAAAATTCCCCTGTTTTGCTACAGTAAAACGTTAATTAAAATTTACATTTTCTGCCATTGCCACATTTTAATTGACTCTGCATTGCGGAAAATATCCTGTAGTTTCTCATAATTGCCATTTCAACATTATTTCTTGCTTAAACCTTAATCTAAAGGCAATCTTGGCTTGGTTCTTGTCCAAATTGACTACGAACAAACATTTTTAAGTGGCGCGAATTTTAATACGTTATTGCCTCCCTGTGGATATGACCCGCTCCTCTGCGAGTGGTTATTTCTTGTTAAAAATTGATTAGTCGATTTTTCCACCACATTAAACTACAAACGACTTAAAAGTGAAAGATCGATTAGCCAACAACCTAAGAGCTTTCCAGCAAGCATTCATTTGCTTGGAATGGAGCTCTGATCTGGCTGGAATCAACATCTGAAGTTCGAACTGGGAGGGGGAAACTTAGTCCCACATCGGTGGAACTGGAGCGGCCACATGGGCATAAAAGGAATTTGTGTTTAAGGCTTCTTAGTCGACAACGCACGGTGCAAGAAACAAACATGAGCATTGGGTGTGTGTGTGGGTGTGTGTGATGTGCGTGCACGGGTGTGTGTGTGCCTGTGGGCGTGTGAGTGTGGGCCCGTGAGGGCGTGTGCATGGGGCTTGGGAGGCCGTGAGTCAGATGGGCTTGAGACTATGTGAACCGAAAATAAACCGAAACTAAAGAAAACCAAGCTTGGACCTAGTAGGGTCTGGTCCCACCCAGAGAAGGGTGCTGTGTATCCCTGACCAATCTAATCCGCCAATTAAAAACCTAATTTTTAGTTCGAAGAGTTAGATCGGTTAAGTTCAGAAGATCTGCAAGGGTTCAGAAAGAAAGAATGCAAATGTTCAGAAGAGGAGAAGAAGCAAAGGAAAGGAAGAGAAGGAGAAGAAAGGGAGAGCTCATAAAGAGGAGAAAGGTAGACAAGCATAAGGGCTAAAGAAGATAACAGGCAGAGAAGAAAGAACGAAAAGAAAGAGAAGAAGACATATATAAAAGGAGCTCGAGAAAGATTAAGGAAAAGATTAAGAAGAAGATTAAGAAATAAGTAAAAAGAAAAGAGAAAGAAAGAGAGAAAGGTAAAAGAAGAAGAAGAGAAAGAAAGAGGTTGAAGACAAAGAAGAAAAATTAGTGGTTTCATTTCTTACATTTTATTAATTCCTTTTGATCTTAATGTTGTAATAAGGCATATTTTCATTAGAAGTACTTTCTTTTGCCTTAATCTCTTGTAAATAAAAAGAAATAAACATGTTTACTTATTTGTTAAAGAAGATCATTTGTGTAAATGTGTTTTCTTATGGAGTTTTGCATATTCTTCTAATTAGAAATCATTAAGCAAAATTAATGTTCTTAAAGTAAATTTTATTATACATTCCATAAGTAGTTTAGATGTAATGGTGAATTCTAATTAAGTCATGCCTCCCAGCGAACGACCTGGACTCAACCAATTAAAAGAAATAAAATCTGAAATCTTAGGTTAATTTGACCCTAAACTACTTAATCGACATAAATTAAAGTTGACCTAAGTTACTTTCTTCTGCACATAATTAAGCACAATTAACTTAATTAACTGTGTTGAGAAAGATGACGATCATTTTAATGGTGCCATGGCTGGGATATTTTGCTTCATTTTAATTCACCAAACCATTCCCTTGCATAGCTTTGTTTAATAACCATTTTAATGGCGCCATTGCCGGGGAGGTAATTGTAATTATATTCGCCATTATTACTATTTTTAATGTTTTGTACTAATTAGTTTTATTTTTCTTTTGTTTTCTATCTCCTTTTTAGGTGTACCTATGCGGGTATTCTCAGGAAAGAAGGCATGTTTTCTTTTTTTCACTATACATACCATTGTATGTATTCTTTTCCTTAGTCTCTAGTTTAGTTGTATTGTCACATTTTGTTAATAAAAAAATTAAAAAATATAAAAATACATACTTCCTGACTAGCAGCAGCATGTTATAGGCATACACTCTTAGGAGTGCATTTACCTACTAGTAGCTTTACGATCTAACTCAGGAAAATTTCTACTATTTTTCTCGCATTAGTGGGAAAACAGGCGAAAAAACCGCGTAGATCTCCATCCTGGAGTTAATATCAAGACCACATTCTTTTTTTGAAAATACTTGGAAAGCAGTCACTGTACTTCTTTCAATTATATTTTTGAAATGATTAAGTAAAAAGAGGATAATAAAGATTATGACTTAAATTTGATTGCAGAATGCATGCGGGTTTTATCGCTATCATTTGTTGCATGCTATCACGCACACAGTGCAATCACTAGAGTCACACGAGTCTAAATTTTCTATCTCTCCTCTTTGCACCTCTTAAGGCTTTGGTCGAAGATCAACAAGTTTGTCTCACTACTAGAGCCCCGGGGAGCCAGTAGTGAGCGGTCTCAATCTTAGACCTTAGGCCTTTGAGCTTTAAGGGTACGCACTTGCGTAGACGCAGGTTTAGGATGCATATTTTGATATTGATACTATACTTGTTTGCGTCCATAGTATTTTTGCATATTCTAGGACTCTCTTCTTTCCTTAGAAAGAAGAGAAAAACCCACTTTTTCGCATTGTTTTGTGGGTTTTGTTGTCGCTAATTTTTGGTGGTGTGAGTATGCCTTTGCACATTCTTTTCATTTTATGCACAGGAGGCGATCCTTGAATCTGCCTCTTGTAACTCCTTTGATAGGTGCTCCTAAGTTGGTTGCAGCTAAGCAACCAATTAAATTCTCATATGATTCATCTGTTTCTATGGATCAATTGCAAAATTAGAATCCCAAGATACCTTCTTCTTCTGGTCAGGGGGAGATGCCTCCTTTTGATATTCATGAGGTACTCCTGAACTAGAACCTTAGAATGCTTGAACAAAATTGCCAAATTAATCTTTTAACTGTAGCTTTAAATAATTTACAGAATCTTCAAACCTGTCCTCCACCTTAACCTAAGGTGAGTTTTGACCTTCCTGATTTATCGATTCCTTGTCCTAGGCCTCTACTCTGAGACTACTATAATCCATCTAATG
The DNA here is from genome assembly GCA_037157565.1 of Thalassia testudinum. Classification (NCBI taxonomy): domain Eukaryota; kingdom Viridiplantae; phylum Streptophyta; class Magnoliopsida; order Alismatales; family Hydrocharitaceae; genus Thalassia; species Thalassia testudinum. The sequence goes on along the minus strand of JAZHRO010000068.1, from coordinate 10,418,307 downwards.
CACAAGTAGAGCCTAATGTTAGGATTCCCATTGGGGAAAATGATCTAGAATTAAAGCCAAACATTATAGGTTTAATCCCACATTTTCATGAATTTGCAACCGAGGATCCATTCCAACATATTGAAGATCTTAAAAATCTATCTCAAACTCTTGGATCTCGAAATCAAAATAGGGAAATCCTACTCATGATGATGTTCTCTTTTAGCCTTAAAGATAAAGCCGCATATTGGTATAGAACTATTGCAAGACCAATCTCAACTTGGGCTGAACTCGAATCTGCATTCTTGAAGAAATTATTTCTTATTGGTCGCACGAATGCTTTAAGGTGACAACTTTCAATCAAAATCAAGGAGAACCAATTCATGAAGCGTGGGAACGCTTTCATGAATTACAAAGGAAATGCTCACATCATGACATCCTCGTTGGCAACTAATGCATATCTTCTATTATGGATTGCAAGAAGGCATTCTCAATCTAGTCGATGCCTCTTGTGGAGGGAACTTTCTCAATCGCGACGCAGAATCCGCTTCATAATTATTTGAAGGGATGGCGGAGAACTCAATCAACAATGCATCCATGTCGCAATTTACGTGGGGCACGAATACAGCACATCAAAATCTACATAAGGGCATTCACGAGATCGGTAATCTGTCCAGTTCAAAGGATTTGGAAATTATTGCAGAAAAATTGGACAAAGTTGACATCGTAGCAAAGCATCTTGATGAGGTCCAAAATACAATGAAAACTCCTACACCTCTACTTGCTACGCAAAATCTCGTGCATTCACCTGTTTCGCAAATTCCCATGGGGAGGGAATTTGTGAATAATCTGGATTCTAGAGATCCATCTTCCTTGGGTTTTCTATCTACTCCTGCACCAACCTAAGGAGGACCTTTGTCCCACAATCTTTCCCACCCTTTTCCCTACCCTTTCCTATTGCAGAAAACATGCCATATCTTTTTGGTTTACACACCATCCAGGAAAACATTCCAAGATCAAATCCTTATTCTAATACCTATAATCCTGGATGGAGAAGCCACCCAAATTTCTTTTGGGCTTATCAAAATCAAAGACCAATTTATCCAAATCAGACCCACCTAAATCCTCCTTCATTGCCTTCTCAGTAACCAAATGTGAGGCCTAATTCCATGAGTATGAAGAATTGCTCTGGGTCAATTATAGATACGTAGCTCGACCAGATTTTGCAAGCTGTGATTGAGAGCCAGCGACAAAATGCTAAAGCTCTCGCTGAGATTCAAAGGCAATGTAAGGTAGAATTGGCTAATTTACGAAATCAGATCACACTTTTGGCTGAGTCTCGTTAGCTAAGTACTCTTCCATCTTAGCCAATTCTGAATCCTAGGAATCTGCAAAACCCTAGGCAACATCAAGGCCAAGTACATTTCTTTAATCAAGCATTTGATTCTAATCAAAACCCATCCTTTGTACTTCCTGAAAATAATCCACCAAACCCGCATCGACAACCTTTATTGTATCAAAATGACCCACCTATTATTGAGAATTAGAATTGACTCTATTGATCTTCTGAACTTTGTTGGAATCACTTCTTATATTGCCATAATCTTTAATATTTTACATCTCAACCTAAATCAGATATGATCTTCACAAGATTCTCTCTGATCTTTCTAAGATTTATAGGAATCTGATTTTGGTTTTGCGAGATCTATTTTAGGCAATCTCTGGACGAGTTTTTATCAGGTGGTCTTATCTGTTTTTCTATTTTTGAACCAATTCTTCCATAACTCTGTTTTTACCATGCATATTCTTTTTAGGAGCTCTTTACTAGGGTTTACAACTAGCTAAAGGCGTAAAACTTAGCATTTTATACATAGTTGTTTCCTGCTTTCTACACTTTTCTCTTCCCATACGCTTTTCTGATTTTTCACTTCATCTTATACTAATTACCTTCATTTAGTCCGACTGTCCACTCTGACCTTTGGTCAGAATTGAAATCGTCCGCATAGAGATCTTTGGTCTCCTCTATCCTACTCCTTCCATCACCCTACACTAAATGAAGTATAATATCTTTTCACCCTTCTTACAATAAGGACATTGTAAAATCTTGGCTTGGGGGTGCGAAGTGAAATTTTCACTTCAAGTGTATGTGTAGAGAAAATATATAAAAAAATACATAAAATTAAATACCCATGAAATTAAAAAAAAATGGAAATACCAAAAATTCTAAAAATTTCAAAATAAAAAATATCGTAAAAATTTGAAAAATTTTAAAAAATTCATAAAAGTTAGAAAATTTTATAAACATAAAGATAAAAATATATAAATACAAAAATTTGAAAATTGAAAAAATTATAAAAATAATAAAAGGGGTATTTTCATCTAGAATAAAGAAAAGAAGAAAAAAGAAAAAAAAGTTTATATCAATAATTAAGCTCTTAATCTTTCTTTTAGGTCAAAAACCAAAAAAAAAAAAGAAAAGAATATATATATAAGAGCATTAAATCCTTATTTAGATTTTTACTTTTAACGTTTTGTAAAAACACACTTTTATTTGCAAAATTTTAAAACAAGCTTTTATTTGAATTAGAATCTTTAAACCTTAAAGCTTTGTTTTTCTATTCTTACCTTGAAATTAAGAAACTAAGGTGTATTAAGTTTTGAACTTAAGTTTTGGAATTAAATTGTAACTTTTTAATCGATTAGATTAAGTAATCCTTTTGGTTTTTGAATATTTGATTTTATCATCAAGTTAGGTAGAAAGGCCAGATATTCAATGTTAATTAAGTAAAAAGTTAGTGGAATCTTAGTCTTTAAGTTTATCAAGCTATAGTTAGCCTAATCAACTAAGGACATTTGGCTAGACTTATGAGTTTTTGTCTTGACAGATCCTATAGGAGGAAACTAAAAGTTTAAAGAACTTGAGAGTGAATGGATTTGTTGTCCAAGCTCTGGTTTGAGAGCTAAGTAACCTAAACATCCAAAAATCTCATACATAGAATTGTCTTGATGGCATCTAAGACCGTGAAAACACAGAGGTTAAGAAATCGATTCTAAATCCTCTTTAGTCCAAGGATTTCCACGGGGCGAACCTTGAAAGGGTGAAGGATGTGCCACTCACCTAGAAAAAGGATTTGGAGTATAAAGTTAGTAAGAAAAATGAGAAGGGGGAGAAAAAATAAATAAATGAATAAAACACCTTGCAATTAAGTACCTCACTACCAATGAGTACTTATGTAGTTTTTCCATAAAAATAAAGCATCTCGGTATAAATAGATGCTATCCTTCCTTCCATTAAATAAAAGAACACCTCGCTACATATGGGTGTTCTAACCTATAGAAAAAGTTGAAAAAGAAATATGGAGTTAAAAATTAGGAATAAAAGACCCAATGGTCCACTGGGGAGATATACACAAAAAGTGTTGACCTCGGGATAGAAAACTGGTGAGGAGAAAGCAACCAAACCTGAGTAAGGCCAAGCCAAAGGCTTGAATTGGAATAATCTGGATTGGAAATTGATATCTTAAGATCTGGATTTTTGCAAATTTGGATGCCTTTAGGATAATTCTCTTCACAAGCACGGATGCTTTAAAATCATAGCTATTGAACCTTTGTATTGGGTAGTGAAGGCTAAGAAATCAGGTTTTGAAGATTTGCAGTTGAGACCTAAAGGAGAAGGATTGACAAAATCGTAGGTCTAGAAGTTTGTCCTTAGTGCTGTAGACTAGTAGATTAAAGTTTACTACTTCAAGTTTGGTTAATGATGAATATCTGGTTAATTTGCTTAAACTTAGATTGATAGAAATCAAATATCATAAACAAAGGATTAACATAAGTTTATTGAGTTTTTGAGTTAAAATTTAATTTCCAACTCTTAGGTTTTGTTTTCTTAAAACACTTCAAATTTAAAGTTTTAAGGATTAAGAATGGTTATAAAGAATAAGTGATTTTTGAGATTCTTATTTTTGATAAAATTCTTGTTAACACTGTTTCAAATAAAGTGTGTTTTGAAGATGTTTTGAGATTAAGTCTAAGTAAGAAAATTTTCACAAAATGCTTTGTATATTAGTTATTTATATTTATATTAAATCTAAAAAATATTTAATTCTGACCTAAGCTTTCCTCTACTTGGTTCTTATTTATATTAATTTAAACCCAAGTGCTTTAAATCATCATATTTTTAGTTAATTTTGCTAGGGACTACCAAAACTATGGCTTGGGGGTATGATGAGAAGCTCATCATGGCCTCTAGTTACCCCTAATCAATTAGTCTTCCTAATTAATTAGCTAGAAATATTTAAATATATGGGTTAATTATTAAATAAGGGATAAATAGTAAAGGACCTTAAAATAAGTTAAAAAAGCTTATTATCATCCAATTAGCATTATTAATAATTTACTTAATAATTGGACTCGAAATATTATCAATAATTTATTTAATTAATGTGTTAACTAGCATAAGTATAATATATACCTAAGTACGTAATAACTTAAGTAACATTACTTAATTAAATAAATTAATCTAAAAGGGTCAAAAATGTAAATTCAAGGTCTAAATAAAATAATTGTCTTATTTATAATCATATATAAAAAGTTGAAGGAGATTTAAATTAAAATAAACCTTAAAAAATTGAGTTTACATTTTAGTCCTTATATTTTATTTCATTCGGGTCCTTATTCTTCATTTAGGTCCTCAACTTTCACTACAAACAAGTCACTGAAACTTCTTCTTTCCTTCTTTAGCCTTCTGGACGGCTAACAACAGGAGGCGCGTCCATCGTCTGATCATCGCACATTCGACGTCATTCCTTCTTCTTCAAGCTCCTGGAGCTTGTGCTCACCATCTCCTTTTCATCCACCGGTTTGGAAGAAGCTGTAATCCCATTATACGGTTGGAGATAACCTCACCGGTGTCGGAGAAGATGCTGGTGGTTACTCTACTCCTAGCCTTTTCTCCGTCAAGATTCAACCTCCATCTCAGTCGCCGCCACCTATAAATACCCCTCCACACCCTCAATTTTCACTAAGTTAGCTCCCTTCCCTCTTCTTCACTGAGCTAACCGATTGGCTATTCTCTCTAAACTCCAGCGACCTTCCTCTGCTTCATCCATCTTCCTTGATCCATCTTTGATCGCTCTGGATCTCCGCCAAAGTCAGTCAAGTCTTCTGACGAAGTGCTGACTAGGAGTTCCTCTACTTCACCTCAAAAATGCCCGCCAGACTTCTTCCTTCAACACTCTGATTTCCTCTCTGTTGAGGACCATCGATGGAGATCTCCTACCTCTTTTGTCCAGGTAATAGTAGGTTAGGTAAGTAGATTAATTAGGATAGTTAGTTAGGTAGATTAGGTAGTTGTAATGTTAGTTTTTCATTCATCTTCCTCAGCTCCGGCAAGGTCCTTGAGCTTTTCAGGGGCAAATTTCTTGTCTTTTTAAGTCATCGATCACCTTCTATAACCTTTCATGAACATTTCCATCATCTTTAATCATTGAATTGATCATCTATTCGCCTAAATCACCTTCACTTCCATCAACTGCTCCTGTTGTCCATGGCAGAAGTAGTTGAGCTTATTCCACCTCCACTGGGGTCCTCCACCACTTATCCATTACCTAAGGGCCCCCATACTCACTTTAAATTATCATCTATAACTTAAACACTCAATTTAATTTAAGCTCCTGAGCTCACTGTAACGGTGGCTCAGGAGAAGTTCAAATCATTAATTATCCACCTAAATACCATTGCAAATACATTTTGACTTGCTTTCTCCACTCAATTGAGTGGGAAAACAGGTCTAACCTTAATCATACTCAAAACTTATCCAGTGTGAATTCTCTATTTAATCTTCACTTTAATGAACAACTGACGAAATTAAGGTGTTCCTGAGGTTCCTTGTGACTTCAGGAAGCTTTTTGAATCATTAATGGCATGTTTTACTAATATCTGTACAAATTTGCCATTTTCTGTACTCACCGGAGCTTCGGTAAGTTCCGGCGAGTCAAACAAGCTCTTCAGCCTATAGAACTTAGTGTGAATCTCCAGATCATCAATTTAAAGTTCACTGATCATGCTGAGGTAGTTTATTTGAGGTTTTATTGTTTAAAGATTCTGTTAGGTCTTCATCTTCCCCAACTGCAGTAGAGTTGGAGATGTTTGATAGTTAGGGTTAAGTCTTATTTAAAAGGTCTAAAAGCTTCAGTGACTTGCCCTGAGACCATTACTATGAGTCAATCACTGTGATAACCTTTGATTTATTCAAACGAACAAACTTCTCTACAAGCTCAAGCGATAGGCCTGGAACCCTAGGAACCTTAATTGAAACATCATTTTAAGAGTCTGAATCCATTCATGAAGTTAAGGAGAAGTTATCTAAGGCATTAATTTCCTTTGAAATGGTTAAACTCAAAAAGTCAAAATTCGAGGCTTATACTCAACCTTAAGTCTGATTCTTGAAATTTGGATTCAAACAGACAAATTGAAGAGTTTAATCTATTGTTGGGAAGTTTATAAATGATTCAGATGAGATTTGGATGAGCTCTGATAGATTCTATGGTAGAAATTGATTTCTATTCAGTTTGGGTTGTTTTTGAACCCAAACTGACGACAGTGGATTTTTGATGAGATTTAATTGGAAAATCTGCCCAGACAGATTCTTAACAACCTCTCAAGGTTGTTTGAATTAATTCAATTGGACTTTAGCCGTCCGTTGGACCTTTCAGAACTTGAATTGCGTTCTGGAGCTCCTTAGAGAAGCTTTTTAGCTTCTACACCTTTCTTGAAGCTCCTTAGAGCTCATTTCCTTCACCAGCAACCGCAGAATCAACCTCTAAACCTATTCAACACCTCATTTGGAAGTCAAAAGTCCTTCTGTAGACCTTACAGCCGAAAACTCCACTTTGCAAGCCAATATAGCCGCAGTGAACCCAGGTCCTTCACCCTTCAAATCGAAGAGCTTAACCTCCCGTGAGTATCAAATTGATACTCCAATCATGTAGAACAACCTAAGAGCTTTCCAGCATGCTTTCATTTGCTTGGAACGGAGCTTTGAGCTGGTTGGAATCAACATTTGAAGTTCGGAATGGGAGGGGGAAACTTAGTCCCACACCGGTGGAACTAAAGTAGCTGCATGGGTATAAAAGGAATTTGTGTTTAAGGCTTCTCAGTCGATAGTGCACGGCGCAAGAAACGAACATGAGCATTGGGTGTGTGTGATGGTGCGTGCGGTGCGCATGCCTAGGTGTGTGTGCCTGTGGGTGTGCAAGTGTGGTCCCATGAGGAAGTGCATGGGGCCTCGGAGGCTGTGAGCCAGATGGGCTTGAGACTATGTGAACTGGAAATAAATCAAAACTAAAGAAAACCAGGCTTGGACATACTAGGGTCTGGTCCCACCCTGAGAAGGGTGCTGTGTATCCCCGACCGGTCCAAGTTGCCAATTAAAAACCTAATTTTTGGTTCAAAGAGTTTGACCGGTTCAGTTTAGAAGATCTGCAAGGGTTCAGAAAGGAAGAATGCAAAGGTTCAAAAGAGAAGGAAAAGAAGCAAACGAAAGGAAGAGAAGGAGAAGAAAGGGAGAGCTCGTAAAGAGAAGAAAGGCAGACAGGCATAAGGGCTAGAGAAGATAATAGGCAGAGAAGAAAGAAAGAGAAGAAGACATATATAAAAGGAGCTCGAGAAAGATTAAGGAAAAGATTAAGAAGAAGATTAAGAAATAAGTAAAAAGAAAAGAGAAAGAAAGAGAAAGGTAAAAGAAGAAGGGAAAGAAAGAGGCTGAAGACAAAGAAGAAAAATTAGTGGTTTCATTTCTTATTAATTCCTTTTGAGCTTAATGTTGTAATATGGCATATTTTCATTAGAAATACCTTCTATTGCCTTAATCTCCTGTAAATAAAAAGAAATAAACATGTTTACTTGTTTGTTAAAGAAGATCATTTGTGTAAATATGTTTTCTTATGGAGTTTTGCATATTCTTCTAATTAGAAATCATTAAGCAAAATTCATGATGTTAAAGTAAATTTAATTATACTTTCCATAAGTAGTTTAGATTTAATGGTGAATTCTAATTAAGTTATGCCTCACAGCAAACGACCTGGACTCAACCAGTTAAAAGAAATAAAATCTAAAATCTTAGGTTAACTTGACCCTATACTAGGCACATGAAACAAACATCGTTGCTTTTGAGGTTTGGGTTGAGGCCGCTTGAGGAGGAGGAAGGGCGAAATTCAAATTCCCCTTTGGGCAGGAAAAGTCGGATTGGATGGCCGGCCGCTTGAGGGGGCCCGACGCCGGTGCAGATGACTCTAACGAATGGGCAGTATGGTGTTCGCGATCTTGGCAAAGGAAGGTGCGTGGCGTCCGTGTCCCTGATGGAGTTAGGACCCTGGGCAGGAGGGATTTTCAAGATGGTTGGGGTAGAAGTTGAAGGGAGGTGATTTGCTTTAGATGTCGGCTTTGGGGGCACCTGGCAGCGACCTGCCGGTGACAACTGCTTTGTCTGACGTGTGGAGGATTTGGTCACAAACGGGACCCTTGCCTGGCGACTTGCGGTGGTTCTGGGGGTAGGGATTGCAATACACCTACGTGGCTTAGGGGTGAGCTGCAGATGCCCCTCCCACCCCCCCCTAAACTCTCAGGGGACACGCTATGGATGTGGAGGTTCCCCTGACTAAGGATGTCAAGGTGGTGGAGCTGGCTCTACGTAGTGCTTTGATTGGAGAGTAATGATGGGTACCCTTTCGGTGGACAGAATTTGGCAACTGGTGAGATCTCTTCCCCTATCAACTGATGCTTGGAAAATTGCAATTATTTCTTCGTCGCGATTTGTGCTTTTTGATGTGGGTGCGGTAGATGTTGAAAGGTATTATTTTCAGACTAGCATATTGGGTGGATTATCAGTGATCTGGCAGCTGGTATCCCCCTTTGATGGCTCGCTTCCTGAGCGTCCCCCTCAAAGACCAGCCTCCAGGTCTGATGTTCTCGAGATCAGAGGTCTGCCTTTGCATCTAAGGTCTAGGAAGGTGGTGGAAAACATGATAGCTAGGTTTGCATCTGTGGCCGAGGATGTTGTTGTTGGTCTGATTGAAGGAGTTGCCAATGTTTTGAATGTGAGGGTGAATGTCTTCAGGGCAGGTACCATTCCTGATAAACTGATCCTCAGATGTGGGGGCAGTTCTTGGATGCTCCTTTTGAATTTTATTATGGCAAATAGAGAGGTCGTGCCTAGACATCGCCCCCCCTCTTATGCTGTGGTGCTGAAAACCAAAATTCCTCCCCTACAAACAAACTATGCTAATCAGGAAATGGTGACAGAATGCTCTAAAGATAGGGAAATGGTAGATGAGGTAGGGAGCCTGGGAGTTGTGGAGACGAGGACTGAAGCTCTGGCAGGTGTGGCTGAAGTACCTCTGATCCAAGACCTCCCCTCCTATGATGAGGTGCTGAAGACCAAAGTCCCTTCCTTGCAACCAAATGGTGCTTGCCAGGAGGTGGTGGCAGAATGCTCTAAAGATAGGGAATTGGTAGATGAGGTAGGGAGCCTGGGAGTTGTGGAGATGAGGACTGAAGCTCTGGATGAAGTGGCTAAAGTACCCCTGATCCAAAAGGTAGCTGCAATGGTGGATGTTGAAGGGAAGGAAATGAATATGTCTAATGAAGTTGTGGTTGAGGACCTGAAAACCCATCTTGGTGAGCCTGATGAAGGGATGGTAATGAATGTGATCAATGAGCCTGCTGATTCTGCACTGGTGGACTCCTCTGTGAGCTCCATGGACTAGCAGATTTGTTCTCCTGTGGCTGATGTCGTGCACTCGAAGTCAAAGACTCCTATTGCTAGGAGTGGGAAACCTCCATACAAGTTGAGGCTAAGAAGGCACACACCCACACAAAGTGTTGATGAATTTGTCATTGCAACTGTGATGAAGGCTAGCAGAACTTCTGCAGCTAAGAAGGGGACAGACCTGACTCCCAAATGAAGGTCCTAACCTGGAATGTGTGTGGGCTGTGCGATAGAAGTAGGAGGGGGTCTCTACTTAGATATCTGCGTGAATGGGAAATCGACTGTGCCATCCTTCAAGAGACACACATTGATTGTGAGTCTGACAGGGCATGGGAAGAGATGAGGGCAGGGTCTGCAAATGACCTTGTGGTGGTCAACTCCTATGGCAGATCTGGGGGAATTGCCATTTGATGGAAGAAGCATCTGTTGTGCTTGGAGGAGGTTTCTGTGGGTAGGCACCTTATGACCTGTAGATTCAAAAGAGGCCAGGGGGACAATGTCTTCTATGTGACAGGTGTGTATGGTCCAAATGATCCTAACAGGATGCAGGTGCTGTGGGAGGATTGGAACCTGGCTGCAGACTTTGTAGGTGGGGGGGCTTGGCTTGTTGGAGGGGACTTTAATTGTACTTTAGTGGGGAGTGACAGACCTAATGGGGTGGTCGATAGCTCCACCACTGGATTTCAGTTGGTGGTCCAGGCCTTGGGGATGTGTGAGTTTCCTTCATCAGGGGCTGAATTCAATTGGAGGAATGGTAATGGGCTCATGTCCAAGATTGACAGATTTTTTGGCAGTGCTGAGCTGATGGATCTCTTCCAGATGTCATTTGTTTGTGGTCTTGAATGCCCATTTTTTGACCATACACCCTTGGTGTGGGACAATGGTGAATAGGTGGTGGCTGGATCCTACTTTAAATTTAAGAAATCTTGGCTGAGGGAAATAGGGTTTAGAGACATGTTCGCCAGTTGGTGGAGGTCACAGCAGGGTGAAGGCATGAACACCTCCAGATTGGCTTCTAAGTTTATGGCTTTGAAATGTATGCTGAAGGAATATGGAGATATTATCTCAATTCTCAGACTTTAGAAGCATCATGAGGCCTTGCTGAAAATTCAAGAACTGGATACCAAGGAAGCTGTGGACCATCTATCTGAGCTGGACCTTGCTGATAGAAGAAGATGGCAGGGGGTGGTAATTGAAGAAGACCTAAAATTGGAGATGGATTGGAGGGAGCATTCTAGGCAGCTATGGCTAGGTGAGGGGGATGCAAACACCAAATTCTTTCACTTGGTTGCTAGTTCTAGGAGAAGAACAAATTTGATCTCTTTAATGGTTATAGAGGGGCAGAGAATTACCTCCTTATCTGATATCAAAGCTGAGGCTGTCAGATACTTCAAGGAATCTTCAAGAGCTGCAGGTAGGGGCAATTGGAGGATGACAGCTAGTGATCTACCCTAGATTAATGAGTCTTAGGGGTCCAGCCTAATTGAACCCATATCTGAAGCTGAAGTCCTGAAGGCCATTAAGGATCTCAACTGTGAAGGATCGCCTGGTCCTGATGGAATCCAAGTGCTCTTTTATAAAGAACTATGGGACATTGTGGGCACAGAGGTTATGGAAGTGGTTAAAGAATTTCAAAGTAGCAATTTTGGCTTTGAAAGAATAAATAGATCTTATCTATTTCTTTTGGCAAAAACCCCGGGTGCTGAACCCTTCCAGGAATTTAGACCCATTGCCCTCTCTAACTCCTTGTACTTGGTGATTAGCAAGGTCCTGGCTAATAGATTGAGGCCTGTATTGTAACATCTGATCCATCCTGCTCAATCTTCTTTGCTCCCTGGTAGATCTCTACAAGAATCTTTTATCTTAGCCCAAGAGATGGTTTGTGGATGGCATAAGAGAAGATGCAAGGCCTTCCTTTGGAAGGTTGACTTTCGTAAGGCTTGTGATTCCATCAATTGGCCTTATCTCTGGGATGTGCTTAAAAGAAGGGGCTTTCCCTCTACTTGGATAGGCTGGGTTAAAAGATGTATTACCACTGCCTCCTTTACTTCTCTATTAAATGGAAAACCCTATGGTGCATGGATTCAGCCTCAATGTGGCATTAGGCAAGGATGTCCCCTGGCTCTATTGATCTTTAATTTGGCAGTTGACAGTTTAGCTTGGTTTGCTTGTAAGCTTTCTGAAGCTGGTCTTGTCAGGGGATACTCACTATCTTGTAGGAATAATCTAGCTCCCATTCTTTAGTATGCAGGTGATACTTGTTGAAGGATCCATGGATGGAGCATTGGCTCTGCATCATTTGGTTAATATCTTTGGTGAGCTCTCTGGATTGAGGTTAAATAGAGACAAGTCTGGTTTGGTTTGCTTTGGTTTACCTGAGGAGGAGCAAGAAGCCTTAGCAGCCATCCTGGTGACTCCCCGCATCAGTCTTCCTATTAGATATCTTAGGCTGCCCTTGAGGTTTTCCAGGTTGAAGAAAAGTGATTGGAACTGCCTTTTTGATAAGATTTCTATGAAACTTGATGGTTGGCATAGCAGGTTCTTGTCCAGAGGTGGAACACTTGTCTTGCTCAACTCGGTGGTCACCTCCATCCCTGTCTTCTACTTTTCCATTTTCAAAGCACCAAGATCCATTTTGAAAAGATTGGATGTGATAAGGAAGAGATTCTTTTGGAAGGGAGCTAGACATAAGGGCAGTTTCTTGCAGCCTTTCAAGTGGGATCAGATCTACTATCCTAAGGAGATGGGTGGTCTTGGGATCAAGTCCCTGCAGCATTTTAATGATGCCTTGCTGCTCAAATGGGCTGTTAAGCTGCTGCAAGGTGATCTGAAACCGTGGTCTGCTCTGATTAAAGATAGATATGGAGCTTCCAACAGCATGCTATCTAGACTTCAGCCCAACTGTCCATCACCTTTCTGGAAATCTGTAACTAAGGCATTGACTGATCACTTCCATCTACTGCAACCGTCACTTGGAGATGGCAGGTCTTTTAGTTTCTGGAAGGAGGGATGGTTTGAAATGGGTGTCTTGAAGGAGCTTTATCAAAGTGCTTTTGCTGCAGCAGCTGACAAGGATGTCACAGTCAGTAAGGTCTGGCCCTGCAGCAGCAGCAGTTGGAATCTGGATGGTGTGGACTCCAGTAGAAGAGCTACCCGGTTGTGGGAAGAAAAGAGAAGGCTTATATCAGACCTTGAAAGTTTCAGACCTAGGCCTGGAATGGAGGATAGATATCTGTGGGAGGGGATTTATAGTGTCCAATCTGGCTATAACAGAATGTTGAACTTTGAAGAGAGCTGGAGATATGATTCCATTGACAAGAAGATATGGTTGTTAAAAATTCCTCTCAAGGTACAAATTTTCCTTTGGCTATGTAGGAGAGATGGGTTAATCACAAGTGATCTATGCCATAGAAGGTTGGGTACTGATCATCATGTGTGTTTTTTATGTTAGATGAGCACTGATAATGTAAATCACCTCCTCTCTTCTTGCGTTGTCACTGATTTCATCTGGAGAAAAATTTGTCAGGAGCCATTACCAGAGTGGGATTCTATCTGGCATGGGTTTGAAGTGAGAGGGAAGCCACATGTCCACATGGCTGCTACTATTTGATGTGTATGGAAGGCAAGGAATGAGAGACTTTTTCAGGAGAGGCCGGTATGCTGTGAGAGTATTGTAAGAGAGTGCTGGTCCCTCATACACTCTTGGGGATCCTTTTTGTAATCTCCCTTGCTTTGCACATAATATACTGTTCCGGACTGCTATTGTAGGACGATAGCTCTCCTTTTTGTTTCAAAAAAAGGACTTGACCCTATACTACTTAATCGACATAAATTCAAGTTGACCTAAGTTACTTTCTTTTGCACATAATTAAGCACAATTAACTTAATTAACTATGTTGAGAAAGTTGACGATCAACGCACAAATGAGCATATGGGTGTGCATGTGGGTGCGTACAGTGCATGTGCCCGGGTGTGTGTGCACCTGTGGGCGTGTGAGCGTGGGCCTGTGAGGGTGTGTGCATGTGGGCCTGGGAGGCCATGGGCTGGATAGCCTCGAGACTATGCTGAATCGAAAATAAACCAAATCGAATGAAAACTAGGCTTGGACCCAGTAGCATCTGGTCCCACCTTGAGAGGGGTGCTGTGTATCCCCTACCGGTCCAAGCCGCCAACCTTAAAACCTAATTTTTGGTTCAGACAATGGGTTCAAACCAGTTCGGTTCAGCTCAGATGCAAGGGAAAAGAAGGAGAAGAAGAGGAGAGCTTGTTGAGGTTGAATAGAATAAATGGGCAAAAGAGTAAAGGAAAGGTAATAGGCAGAACAAAATGATAAGAAGAAAGATTAAGAAGAGATGTATAAGAAGAAGAGCTCGAGAAAAGAAATAAGAGAAATGTAAAAAGAGAAAAGAAAGAGATAAGAGAAAGGTAGAAGAAGAAGAGAAGAAGGATTGAGGCTGAAGACAGAGAAGAATAAATAGTGGTTTAATTTCTTGTATTCTACTAATTTCTTTTTGAGCATAAATGATGTAATAAGGCATATATTCATTAGAATTTCTTTTCCTTGCCTTAATCTCTTGTAAATAAGAAGAATTTAAAGAAATAAACATGTTTACCTGTTTATAGTAGTAAATCAAATGTGTAAATATGTTTTCCTTATGAAATTTTGCATATTTTTCAATTGGCAATCCTTAAGAAAAATTCATATTCTTAAAGTAAATTTAATTATAATTCTCATAAGTAGCTTAGGATTTAGTGGTGAATTTTAATTAAGTTATGCCTCTCAGCGAACGACCTGAACTCAACCAGTTAAAAAATCTAAAATGTTAGGTTAACTTGACCCTATACTACTCAATTGACATGAATTCAAGTTGACCTAAGTTACTTTGTTTTGCACATAATTAAGCATAATTAACTTAATTAATTGTGTTGAGAAAGTGAATGATTAGTACCTTTATCTAACGTTGGTTTTGCTAACCCATACCATCATTTGTGACAAAAGTTTGATGATATTCTAGGATATTCCTCTGCTCATTTGCATCCACTGAGATTTTCCTAATATTCAAACAGCACACTATCACCATGAGAAGGGAAAAAGATTCCCCTTTGAACCAAAATCTTATTCTATTTTTTTTATTTTGAAATTTATATCCCTAAAAACATAATTAATTATATCAATACCCTTAAATATTTCATTATTATATCTATACTCCTTGATAATTAATCAAAGATTTTTCATTCTTAACCCCCAAGCTTTTCTAATTATATCCAAATCTCCTATGAGGTAAAACTCTTGCCCTTAAGGGGGGAAATAACAGTGAGGGATGGAGGGAGGAGATGGGGTGACAATGGCATAGGGGAGGAGGGAGGAGAAGGTTTAACTGCTAGGGAGGAGGGAGGAATTGGGTGGGGTAAAGGTTTGAGGGGAGGAGGGATGAGGGGCGATCTTTGGGGAAGTGACAAGGGGGGTGATGGCTGGGGAGGAGGGGCAGTAGTTGTGGCAGAGGGATAAGAGGCAACGACAATTGGGGAGGAGGATAAGGGCAACCTTTAACATCAATCTCGATGGCGCCACTCTCATCCCCTCCGATAAGAGGTGCGATCCAAGCTTGAGGCAAGGAAGAAAGGGGAGAGGAGGAAGAAGAAAGAAAAGGAAAAAAAAATGTCGACAAGGATACTTGTCTAATTTCAAAATATTTATAGGGGTATTGATGTAATTTCTAAATTTTATGTTGTTAACTTTAATCGACGCTAGGAAATATTTGAAGGAATATTCTCTTAAATCTAATAGAGACCTAACCAAAGGATATAACTGTCATGTGGCACAAATTTGTAGGGGTATTAATGTAATAACTAATTAAAATAATAAGAAAGGGAGGGAGGGGGGAGACCCCCCCACTCGAGGGTCCCCGAATTTCTCGCTTGCCATGGAATGCCTATGTAATCTTAGCCATGGCCACTCTCCGGTGCTGAGTAGAGGAGGGGACAGCATCAGCAATGCATTCCCCCATGAGGTTACTATGCGCGTCTGGGCATGCTGCGGGGAATCGAACCCACGCACCCTGCATTGGGAATGCCTTATATTTAGCGAGCACACCAACTGTGTTACCCCAAGACCCCCTATGTAATAACTAATTATAGAGGAGTATGGATGTAATTTGATACATTTCTAGGGACATGGATGTAAAAATCTATTTATTTCCCTTTTGGACAAAGGTTCTGAACAAATATAATCACTGATTCTCATGCATTAATAAACTAGTATCTTTTAAATCCTCATGAAGTCTTTAGTACAAAATCTACAAATACATCCTACCTTTGATAAGATTAAAATTTGTAAATGCAAAAATCTATAGCAACCACTTGTATCCTTTTTGAAGATAGAGGTTTTTTTTTCCTTTTAACTTTTTGAGTAGAAGTAGACAACTACCTTATTTTGCATAAACTTTACTCGCTTGATATAGAATAAAACATATTCCCATATGTGATAAGCGTCAGTTTATCATCGTTCTTATACCCTAAAACAAACTTAGCTGTTAGGATTTTAACTTCGCAAATGGGTTTTTGGGCTATATTTACACATCAATTAGGTTAAACATTCATTGCATATTTTATTGTGTTTTTGACACGTTTATTTGAGTGTTAAGGATGAACAGATAATCAGATCCCTAATACCCTAGCACTCAAGAAGGCAACTGGTGAAGAGGAAGCTCATTCCAGCTGGGACCCAGCCAAATCCAACTGATCATAGTTGGATACCAGCTCACTTGAGTTAGGGTTAGCTCCATTAAGCTCCATTCAGCTCATCTTAGTTGAATGGTAGCTCAAGGTAGCTCATCTTACCTCACCCTAGCTCAAGTTAGCTCAGATCCTGCTCAACTTAGTTGAGCCTAGCTCACCTTAGCTCTAATCAGTTGACTGGGAGTTCCAACTAGCTTAGCTAAGTTTACTAGAGTCCACCTTAACTCAGGTCCAGCTACTTCCAGCTCCACTCAACTCAAGTTAGCTGAAGATGACTTCATACAGCTCAGGCTAGCTTAAGTCCAGCTCCCGAGGACTCCATTTAGCTCAACCTAGTTGAGTTAAGCTACCTTAGCTACCCTAGCTAGCTAGGTCTTCCCTGGGAAAATCAGACCTAGCTCACCTCAGCATATTTCAACAAAAGCTAGCTTATTTTAGCTTGGCTTAGTAGGTAGCAAAGAACTAGCAAGCTAAGCCAGCTAAAGTAGCTCCCTGCAACTCCCTTCAGCAGCTACCAACTCTAGTTCAGCTCCAAACATTCCTTCCTCAGCTCCTCTTCTCTAAACCCTAGCTCCATCCCACCTCCTCCTCTACTCAACTACTAGCTAAGCTAGCTTAGCTAGCTTAGCTACATCTTAGCTCCCACTGGCCATCCACCACCTAGAGCCTAACTCCACCTCATCACCTAACTAGTCCACCTACTTAAGTCCACCTAGCTCCACCTACTCCTACCTATGTTAGCACCAACCAACATGCAACCCTTGGCCCCTCAACCACCACCAAAAGTCACCTTGTTTTGGTGCCAACTCACCCTTCTAGAACCCCCCTATTTTGGCACCAAAACACACCCACATCCTAGCCCTACACATCTCCCTTAAACCTATGACCACCATCCACCTAACCCCCCTTCTAGAAAGCTAAGTTGGCGCCAAGGATAAAAACCCTTCCACCACCATAACTACCTCCTAACCACCCTAAGTTGGTGCCAAAATACCCTACACACACACCTACAAATTGGCTCCAACATCCACCCTAATCCTAACCCTACACCTAATCCTATGACCAAATCATAGCCCTCCCTTTTGGTGCCAACTTCTAGAACTTAGACTTGGTGCCAACATCACCTAACCACACCTAAACCCACCTACCCTACACCCTCTCATTTGGTGCCACCTTACATCCACCACCCATATCCTAACTACCACCCTATAACCTAATCCTAGCCATACAACACATCAACCAATTCCTTAACCTTAACCCATATAGAGTTGGCTCCAACTCTACTTACCCACCATAACTACCACCTAATGCACCCTTCTACCTTCATGCCAACCCGAATCCACCATCCATCCACCAACTTCCATGTCCTAGCATCCATAACAACCTCTTGCCTTAACCCTAGTCAACACCAACCTCCACCTCCTCTACTCTATAAAAGGACTCAACCACCACCATTCCAATCATCCTTTGGCTTGTTATTTTCCATGTTCATCTCACCAAATCCATAGCTAAGAGAAGAAGGAGTAGAATAAGATTAAGGGGACACTCTATCCCCTTGGTGCCTTCCCCTCTTCCCTTCTCTCTTGTGCCCCCTCCAGGCAGTGGAGCAACCAGGCAAGGAGGACGCTAGGAGGAGTCTTGTGGGTGGAGATCATTTACACTTGGAGGAGCAAGGGCATGCCCCCCTAGGGCTTGCCAAGGAAGACACCAATTTGGAGGAGCTTATCAAGGAAGGAGAAGGGGAGCTTCTTTTCAAGCCCAGGAGTAGCTGAGCTTGGAGCAAGAAGCCTCTTCCCTTCACCATTATCATCAAGAGGATTTGTGTTTTACTTCTTCTGTATTTTCAATTTAGAGTAGAAGCACTCCTCTACTTTTCCTTTGTAAAACATATTTTCTACTTAATTAAAGTTGCCTTCTTTTCATTTTTGTTGCATCTTTGCTAATTGTTATTTCTACCACTTTTCACTCCCTCTCTCTAATTACCCTAGGTCTCCACATACCTAGGGCGAGCTTAGAGAGAGGCCATTTTTGTCATTTAGGTATTAGTATTAGCAATTAGGTGTAATCATTTTCCCATATACATTTGCGTAATCACGCGTTATTTAAAAAAACCCAAAAAAGTCTTATATCCAAAAATCGAAAAAGAAAGCTGATTTCCTTTTCGTCAAGCAAGATTTTTAGAAAAATGCATTCCCACCTCCTTGGACCACCCTAGATATCACCACTATCTAGGTTTATAAATTTTAAAAGCAATTGCAAATTAGCATGTTACAATGACTCAAAACCCACTTTTTACAAATCACGCTTTTCTTCGCATCACTTTTTGGCACCATTGCCATGGAAGGTCCCAGAATCCACATCTCGAGGGACCATTTGATTTTGCCCCCCTCACCAAAAGATTTTTGTTTTCTTCTTCTTCCTCTATTTTTAATATGGAAAATAATTCAAAAAATTCTGCTTCCACATCCCAACCCGCACCTAACCCATCAGCTGACCCACAAGCTGACTTCACTATCCCTAACCTCGCACATTTGGAACTACCTCAAAACCTTGAATGGCCAGGTGGCTATTTAAATCCAAATTCAAACCCCTTTTCTCTTATGGTCGACCAATTGGTTCAACTTCAATAAAACCAACAACAATTGGCTAGGACTGTCACGAACCTAGCCAATCAGAGATTGGGTTAGACACTCTGGGAACCTCTCGTACCTCTTATGGATTTTCATGATCCTTTTAATTATGAAGAGAGACTCAGAGTGGTTATACCCTAAGGAGATTTTGAAATTAAACTTGCCATTCTAAACCTAATTAAACATTTCCATGGTCTTCTGAGAGAGGATCCCTTTTGCCACCTCGAGGAGTTAACTGTCCTCGTTCAAACCACCCGTTCTCTCAATGTGCAGGAAGAGGTGTGGCTCATGAGACTTTTTCCTCTCTCTTTAAAAGACAAAGCATCATATTTGTTTAGAATGGTCCGGTGTCCTATCACCACCTGGCCCCAATTAAAAGGCTCTTTTCTTAAAAAATTCTTTCTGATAGGTTGTCCAAATGCTCTACGTCGATCAATAACGACCTTTCAACAAAAATCTAGTGAACCTCTCCATGAGTCTTGGGAGTGATTTCAAGAACTTCTTAAAAGTTTCCCCCACTATAAAATTCCGCGATGGTAGCTAATGTAGATCTTCTATCATGGATTAGAAGATCAATTAAAAAGATTCATAGATGCTTCATGTGGGGGTAATTTCCTTAATAAAGACATCAAAAGTGCCTACCTCCTTTTTGAAGAAATGAGTGAAAACTCTTGTAATATGGCTTCAATGGACACTTTTGGTAGAACCAACAATCCAAGATTTGGAGTCAATGAAATTGACTCCAAATCTACATCTGTTCCAGCCACTCAAGATGATCAACACATGATAGCTCAATGACTAGTTCAGATGCAAATCAACCAGAAAAAAATGGAAGAAAAGCTCACCCAAAAACAAGCTCCTTATCCTAACTCTCCTCACCTTCTCAAGAGAGAGAATCTTCACAATATCAAAGCTAACTCTACTGGGTAGCAATTTTCTTTTGATTTCTCACAAGATCTGTTAACTGGGACTTTTGATTACATGAATCAAAATCTTCTTGACTCAACCACTAAAAACATCTCTGCTCTCCAGGAGCAATTTAGAAATCCCTCCAATACTTACAATCAAAACTGGTGGACCAACCTGAATCCCACCTAGAAATCCCCTGATGGGAACACCATCATAGGCCCAAACTGGCTACTTTTAGTCGGGTTTAAAAGATAAATGATCCTACATAACCATATGAGGGTTATAACTCCACTTCAGGCTATTTTGAGAAGAGAACAGGAAACTAGGGTTAATTCTCTAATTTTAATAGCATATCATGAAAGAAGAGTAACCAGGTGGTTTGCAAGGAGTTAATCTAAGGTCTAATGAGCATTAAAGTCTAATAAGAGAGTTCACATAGACAGAAACGGGGTTTCACACATTTCGAGAATAAGTACAGCACCTAAAACCCTAATTTCAGACCTACTTAAATTACTGAGGTTTTAGTCAAGATAAAATCTACCTAAACCTTCTAAAATTCATAGAATAATATTTCAAGAGGTTTGGTACCCATGTGTTGACCATTGGAACCTATTTTGACCTTAAACAGAGTCACAAACACAATTCTACCATAATTTGGGTTTCTACACAAATTGCCAAGTCAAACTTGGTCAAAAATGAAATCTGACTTCACCATCAGATTTCTTGGGTCTAAATTAGGTTTGTACCAAAATTTGGGCCTAATCAGAATTCATCTTGACGTAGTTTGCATTTTAGTCCAGTCAAACTCTTTCTCTCGCGTACAAGACCCTAGCTTTCGAATTATTTGCAAATCACCCCCCAACTTTATTGTATTCATCACAAAAAGGTCTCTACTTCCATTTCAAGTGTGAACCCATAAGATCCAAGCTTCAATCAAGGGAACCTCGCTAATTTCTCGACTAATCCCTTCCAAAATTGGAAGGGATGATCTTGAGGAAGTCTTCAATCACCTAAACATTGTCTTGGGTTTCAATTCTCCTCATGAAGCTCGTGCGAACTCTTGGATTCCAGGGATCTCTTTCCCTAGAAATCCGAGCTCCTCAAGCTTGTTTCTAAGCTTAGAAGCCTGCTTGAAGTTCTATAAAGGCACCTCCAATGCCAAGCCAAACTCCTTAGAGAGTTCTAGGCCAGAAATCCTTCATCTCCTCTACCTCCAGCCTGCTCCAAAGACCACTCTGGCAAACTTCTCCCTCCAATCTCCTCACCTGCTGCGACATAATATAGGTAGCAGGTTTGCCTTCCCCAGCCTCATCCGCATCTTGCCATACCTACAAGAAGCTCCTTCCCCCTTCAGGTGTCGCCGTCCTTCCTCCCGGAGTGACCCTTTGTCTCTAGCACTGGCTAATCACAGCCAGTGCCATCTCCGCATCTCCTTCAACAACAACCACTCCAGTTTGACTCTGCATCACCCCCTGACTCGATATACACACTCACCACTGACATCAGCACGCTCTTACGCCCGAGCCACCGCCGTCTTCCATGTGTTGGACGTACCACCGGTGACCTCGTGAAATCGCCACACTTCACCTAACCACTCACTACCAATCTCAAAAGCTTCTCCGTGTCCTCACTACCAAAACCTCTCAAGAAATTGAGGCGATTGGCCTCGCCCACATGCCACCGAACTCGAGCTTCACTACACTACCTTCTCGAGTTCGTCGGACATCCACACGCAGTCCCACTCCATGCCAACACCACCATCATGTTCGCCACATCCACATGATCCTCCTGAATGCTTCTAATGCGGCTGTGAGGCCTTATTTCTTCTTTCAGGTATTCACCATCCACCGTCGTCGCCACCATTGTTTTCGACCAAGTCCGCAGTGCTCCGATGAGCTCAAGGCCTAATTTAACTTCTAGGAGACGCGGACTACATCTGCATTTCCAACTGCACCTCCAATTGAAGACACGAAGCTAGTAGCACCTCCAATTGGATGTAGCATTGGTTATAGCACTCTCGCTAAGGAAGACTTGCACTTTAGTGCCACATCATGAATGGAAAAGGTGATAGCTGCACATATAAGGAATTTGTAATCTCAGCTACCTGCCCAAGATCATGAGGGGTCGGGTCCCTCCACACACTCACTCGCTCACCTGCTTACCCACCTAACGACTCCTCGCTTGCGACACGCACCCATAGGCCTGGTTACTGTTCTTGACCCAAATACCTGACTATATACCTGAGAAAAGTCTGGGTTTGAGAGAGAAGAGGAAAAGGATTTCTGAGAGAGAGGGGGGGTTTTGCTCTTAAGCCCTCATCTCCTCTCAAGATTTAGCTGTTGAAGGCTTGGCAAGGCCCTTGTGCCTTGCTCTTATGAAGAAGTCATGTGCCCCATTGTTATTGTTGTGCCTTGGCTCCTCTGAGGCGTGAAGGTTTAAAGAATCTGTGCCTTAGCTCTGTCAATTGATTGGTTGCTCCTGTGCTTCGTTCTGATAATTGCTGAGATACTTGATTGTTGTTACTATTCAAATATTTAAGTGGTTGTGAGCTTTAAACTTAAAGGTTAATTTGGTGATTCAAATCACCATTTTAATCTAATGTTCTTGCACTATTACTCTGATCTTATTGAATTATCATTTTGAATAATCGTTGCTTTCAAATTGCTTATATTTCTTGAGATTGGTGAATTTAAATTGCATCTTTGCTCCTTGCAAATGACCTCAGACTCTATTTCCTTAATCCGAGCATATAAATTTAAATGATTTGAGTGATTTTGTCGTATACTACAATGCATTTCTTAAATAATGACAATTTTCACCTGACCATTTTGGCATCGTTGCCAGGGAGCAACACATAGTTTGATTTCACTAATTTCAATTTCTAATCTGATACTAATGTGTTCTATCTATTTTGTTATGGTTGTGCAAGGTAGACGGAGAAGATTAATCGCTCGACAGCCACTCCAGGGGTAGGTAATCTCATTCCTTCTTCTTAAGCCCCTACTTCTAGAAAAAATTAAAAAGGGAAATCAATTAGGATCAACTCGCATTCCTTATTAGACTTAATCACTTGAGTTGCTTGATTTGATTCATTTTAGACATCCCCATCCAAGATTTCTGCACCTACTAAGAATCTAAGGTGCTAATGGCTATTCACCTTCTTGATTGAGTCCTAGGTGCCACATTTGGAAAGAATCAGATTTGGAAAAAGAGCCAAATTAGAGTTTCTATTTTTAGGGTTGAGGAAAACACACTTGCCTGAATTAAAAGAGAATTGATTTCCTGCATTGTGTGTCACCCAAACCTTGCTTGAATTAACCTAATCAAGAAAACCCTAAAAGAAGGATCTAACATTCACTTGAAATCTTTGAAACTTGGGACTTAATAACTTGCTTGCAAACCACTCAGGGTGATTTGGGGTTCATTACCCAACTCATCCAAAACATTAGGGTAGGTTAGGTGAAGTTGACCCATCTTGTGGGTTAACCAACCTTCAAATTAGGTCACAAATCACAATCAACTCTAAAGTTCAAATGAAATCCAAAGCACCATAAATCCAAGATTAAAATTGGTAGACTTAAGGGGTCAAGTTGCTCATTCCGATCTACTTGGATTTTTAGTGACAAGGAAGGTCAGGTGGGGGAAACCCTGTAACCCATGGAGATGCTCTATAATGTAGGGGTCTTTGCGGGACTCTCCCTTCCTGGCTACCCAAGTATTTCTTGAGTGAGTGATTTTCTGATCAAGAGGTATCATCCACCTGGAACCTCCTTAGTCATCCAAAAATCTTTGGGTGCCTCAATTGGGCCTATTACACCTTTCGTCCCTCATCTAGCTCACCAGTGCGTGTTCGGGAGGAGGTCCTTAAGACCACCCTTGAGATTTCCATTAGCAGTCCACTCCCATTGAGGCCAACCCTCGAATCACTTGTTTGTGCTACCTTTCGATCATATTGATATCTCTTCCAACTCTTCTGCTTTTGAGCCTAAATCTCCTTCATCTACATCCATGGAAAATCAAGGAGAACCCAATGTTCAGGATCAGATATAGCACCTCAATGATCTATTCCAAGCACACATCAATCCACCACCACATCCTCAGATGTGAGATCACAATAATCTCGCCACAGTGGAGATCAAACCTAGACTACAAATCCCTACTGGAGGACCTGATGTTGAACTCAAGCCAAACATGATCCATGCTATTCCTAAACTCTATGGCTCAAACTCTGAAGATCCCTTCCAACAATCAAGCAGCTAAAACATCTGACCCAGATCTTCAGGCCTTCCAAACAAAATTGAGATATCTTGCTCATGAAGATGTTATCCTTCTCACTCATGGGTAAAGCTGCCGATTAGTTTTAGACTCTAACCTGTCCAATCAACACATGGGGGGAACTCCAAAATGAATTCTTACAGAAATTCTTCCCCATTGGTAGGACAAATGCTTCAAGGCATCAGATCACGCACTTCACGCAAAATTCGAGAGAACCACTTCATGAGCATGGGATCGCTTTCAGGATCTCATGCGGAGATGCCCCCATACGTCGAACGACGCATTTGGTAAAGTCACTCGTTGTAGAGCATTTTATGACATCAATTTTAAATAAAAATATCGGACGTGAGTTCGAATGTCGAACATAGGGTGGCATGGAATTGGATCAGATATTCACTTATATGTCACAAATATATGTCGATTTGTTCACTTGCAAACCAGAGAGGAAGAGAGAGATAGGGAGAGAGAGCAAGAGAGAGAAAGGGAGAGAGAGAGATAAGGTTAGAAATTCATGATAAACATATGAGAATAATATAACAAAGATCTATTGACTATCAAATGTTATGATCAACACAATATAGGTGAATGCTTAAATAAATAGTTGAACTACAACTTTCAACAATGAAAACTAAATGAGAGGCAATGGATGGTGTTGAGACAGCCATGGCGGTGGAGGGAGTTCCATCAATGGCTCGGCGTCTTCATAATCTTGCTTGGGAGCTCTATGAAGTGGTGGAAACTCTTGGGTAGAAGATTGACAAAACTGGAGGGGGGTAGGCCCTTCTACAATGGAGGGAGAAGGCCAAAAATAGTCCTCAGGTCAAGAACAACATTCAAAGCATCGTTGAAGACCTGCCCCAAGCGTCGTCATAGCCCCCACCCTTGCACCTGCTGCCTTCAACACATGTGCTAGCTCGTGCGCCCCACGCAGCGCATTGCTCGTGCAAGCACTGGCGCTTGCTAAGCGCTGCGCACTGCGCACCGCGCCCTACTGTCACTGCTGTCGTGTTGCCCTCGCTGCATGCATGCTATGCAACTGCTGCCCATGCCTCAATTGCAAATTGAGGGGAAAGAAAGCTCAAACTCGTGTCTGTGGATGCAATAGGGAGCTGCAACCGTTGCGCTAAAGCACCATCTTAGTCATCTTCTAATCATGCACCTGCAGCTCCTCAAGATCGGACGACTCATGTTGCTTGATGAAGCACCAGAGAGAGAGAGGGGTGCTAAGGCATGTGAATGGTGACTCATGGCAAGATTTAGGTCATTGATCATTAGATCAACAGTCAGAATTTTTTGGGCTTGATGTGGGAGCTACGATGGTCAGATTTAGGTGATTTCGAGTTCGTTGGACTTCGTTTGTCATTCTGAACCCATCCGTACAGTTCAATTGCTCATCTGAGACCTGTTTCAATATACACTTGCACACAAGGTCATTAAACATTAACTCTAAGCAATCTTATCATGAAATAATGTAGAAAGCATGCAATGCTTCCGAACCCACTATAATTTGACATTATTGCTCAAGTACCCTCGAAATTAACTCTAATTGATGATACTAACACTAATAATTATAGATTCATCATAACCCCATGCCCACCCCTTGTTAGTCCCTATCAAGGTTTAACCTAAATGCTATTCACAAAATAAAACTTGGAATTGATTCTTAGGTAGAAGTTGATTGTCAACAGGAGGAAATTTCTACTAAGAACCTAACTCGCAGAGACTCAATAGTGCTCGAGTTGCCTACCAAAATGCAGACCACCCGAGTCCTCACCTTATTCTATATGGAAACAAATATATATATATTTCTTTTTCATCTTTTTCTAATTTTTTTTGAATTTTTGGGGTTGAGGATTTCGGGGTAACTTTTTACGGCTACCCAACCCACCCAAGACTTGAAAATGACTCTAAGTACTAAGCATCTTATTGTGAAAGTGATAGACTCACTCAACGGCAATTAAAACAAACTTTGGCTTTCTATGCCCCTAGGTGACTCGAAAGAGAAAATGTTGCCTAAAGGTGTATTTATTTGACCAGTAGCTTTCACCCTACTTTTATATTTGTGAGGTCAACACATGGGAGAACCAGTGTATATCTTCCCGGATTATGCTACTTCCCCACTTCTTCCTTAAGTGTTTTGGAATTCTTGTTCATTTTATGAGTTAGGATCTGGATAACCGGCGAATGGGTTATTACCTACGATAACTTACCAGCCATACTCGTGCAGTGAAGTGTGGCTTATTTCTTTTCTTTTTCCCCTTTTTCTATTTTTCTATTCCCTTTTATTTATTTTATTATATACATATATTTTTATTTTTAAGTAGGTGGCTTTCCTGATATAAGATTTACTTAAATGTAGAAGTGAAAGATAATGGTCCTGTGGCTGGGCTCTAGACAATCGACCAATGGGTTGTTACCCACTACAACTTGGCAGTCATACCACCCTAGAGGGTTCATTAGCTACCCAATTTCCATTAGAATCGCCGATGAATGAGTCAGTGCAAAATGTGTGTAGATGCTTATACTAAAAATCCTCCTAAATCAGAGGGCAAGTTGATAAGTCGTCTACTTATCACCCTCTTTATTGACTAGATTAATATAAATTATGGTGGCGAGGACTCGAGACCAAGTCCACATCTTAGTTGACACCAAGACTAATTAAGTCCGAAGACCTAAAGAGTCTATGCATTGAGGTCCCTAACATATCATTTCCTAAAGTTGACAAGCTTCTAATACCTAAGTTTTCTTTTCCTAATTTTTTTTTAAAATAACAAGAAGATAATTCAAGCTAACAATATGTACTCAGAACATATGAATTACCACCCCCCCATGCCTATGTTGGATAATGTCCTCATTGGAAAATAAATGTATGCAAGGGAGTATGAAAAGAAATTACCTGGGTTTCAACAATTAATCCGGTCAACTTGAATCCTCTAGGTTGCCTCCCAGGAAGCTCTGAGTTTAGTGTCTTCATCTGGGCATAATGCACAAACAACAAGGGATAAATCACTTGAATGGTCTGGGTCAAGAAAGGGAAGACATAATTAGATTGACCCAGAATCGAAAGTCCATAGATGTGGACTAGATTATGGTGAAGTCCAACCCCTAAGGGACGGGAACTCTGCAACTGGTGTAACATGCATGTCTGTGTATGTTCCTCTCTTAATTTGAGGGCATGTAGAGAAGTTGATTTAGATGAGTGCAACCCGAATCCGAAATGTCAGACACTAAATATGTAGGCTTTGTAATCAGCTTGTGTCCCTTTAAAGTTGCAATCCCTCACAGTTATATCGATTCCAGTGAATTCTGGTTGCAGGATTTCCATTCTAATAAGGCATGTAACAAAATCAAAAGTTTGACAATGAGCCCTAAGATCAAGAATGAGGTCTCCCTTGAGAGAAAAATCCACACCTTCTTCAACTAGGGTTTCATTGCTTATTCATTCCAATTCCTTGACCCCTAGAATATTATCTTCAACCTCTTTCATATCAGACTCAATTTTCAAGGTTGCATTAGAGGTAGGGCTAATTTCATCCTCTAGCTCAAATTCTTTCCCTTGGCCCTCCTCTAAACTTCTGATGGGAGTTTCAAATAATTCAAAATCGATTATTTCGGAATTGTAATCCCACTCCCCATCTTCAATTTTGAATGTCTCTTCCACCAAATCACTTTCCTTGGGAAGATTAGATTTGGATTCAAAGACATCGTCCCCCAAATTCTCAGTTTCCTCCTGATGTTTGTCCTCAACTCTCCCCAAATCATTTTCTAAGGAATCCTTAATGACATTTTCTAATGAGTTGTCCAACATTGGTGGAGTATCAATGGTGGACTGAACCAATTTTGGGTAAATAGGTGTAGTCCAATCCATCACCACATGGCCTTGCTTCACGAATTTCGTAAAAGGGGTTGCTTGCAACAGTGTTCTTTGGCCCTCTTCGTCCAATTGTTGGAACATATCAATCATGGCTTGTTTCTCTCAATCAATTCTTGACTCTGTCTATGTAACTCCAACTGAACGCTATCAAGAACTGACTGAGTGTCATTAGGTTTCCCTTGGATTTCCTCCTTACCATTCAAATCAAAGTTGGGAGGGTATGGTTGAGGATGTGTATTAGAGTTTGTACCGGGGTTTAGGTTCTTGGGTGGGTCCTCTATTCTATCATTTTCAAGGTCCAATTCCTCAAGAGGCACCATTTTCTATTTAGTCCTACTCTAGAATAATTGAGGTTCTAAGTCCTCCTCTAAGTTGGATTCTTCATCAGGGGTCCAAAGCAAGGTTTGATCATTCTTGATTTGCCCAAGTTTATGATCATCATTTGATTTCCCTTTTTTTAAAATCCCTTCCAATCTGTAGGTCAAGTAGGAGAGATCCTTGAATTCAGATGACCTATTGTGGTTAGGGTCCTGGGAAGGGTAGGGGTCTTGGTGTTCTCCTACAGTGTAGGTCCTATCAGATTGGTTAGTGGGTGGGTGGGACCTAAAAAAGGAGTCATCATAAGGAGAATCAAGATAAGGATCCCCAAGGTTTGGATCATAACCATAGGTGGTTGGGTTGGATGTATCCCAATAGGAAGTTGGTGCTGGTTGAGTGAAACAGGGATAAGAGGGGTCTTCTGGATACTTAGGTCTTGGATTATATCCCCAACTAGGCTACTGGTTCTCCCAAGTAAACTATTGATATAGTCTACTTGGGTTAGAATACAAATCATGTTGGGGATAGTTTGGGAAGGATGGATAAGCATTAAAATCCATGGATGGATCGGGGGAGAACAGACGAGAGAATTATGTCTGCACAATCAAGCAAGAAAAATTAAAAGCCCTACAATGTTAACCTAGGAGACTTACGCTTCAGAAGTAGATTCCGAACACATAGTGAATTCAGTGTTGTCCTTACTCCCAAAGGTGGTAGAGTTAGGAAGGCGAAGCAGGGGAAGTGTGTCCTGAAGGCTACTAATTATGCCAAACCCTGGTTTGCTTAAGTCGTTTGACAATCGGGCCTCCCAACTCAGCACCTTTTGGAGCAAGCAGACGTCACTAATTCACTATGCATTCAGGAAAATACTCTGAATGAACTCAATGAGTCCTAGGGCCAACGTCTACTTAATTTTTTGGGCTAGGTCAGTGCTTGTGCTCAAGGATTAAATGAAGGGTGTTAGGGGGCGTTAATGCCCTTAAAATTTCAGTTTAAGCCTGTTGGTGCTAGAGTACCATGATCATTTATTTTGATGATAAGAAAACACATGTTATTTAACATTTGCATTTGAAGTCTTAGATTTCAGGATATTTGCAAATGGAGACGTGTTTAGACGGTGTTAGAGCTCTCATCGATGGTGGATTAGAAGAGCTTGACAGAGGAGAAGGAGCTTCGTGAGGAGCGTTAGCTTGAAGAAGGAAGGAGATGAAGAATATGATAGATTTCCCATCTTGTTCATTGTAATTTATCTTTATTTCTTTTGTTGCTCTTTATCTTTCTTAGATTACTTGTTAAAGAGCCTCAAAGAACCCTTAAAATAGTCCTAGGAACATTTGCACAACCCTAGGATACTTAGGTTTTTCTTAGAGAACCTAGAAAACCAAGTTAGGCTTCAGGCAGCCTTTTCAGACGTCTAAACTGAATATCAGATGTCTGATAATGTCTTTTAAGACATCGGATTGTTGACTTAGACATCTAATAACTTAGGTTGGACTTAGTAGGTTCTGTCTGTTGAAATCAGACGTCTAGACCTTAGTCCAAACGTCTTATAAGACATCTAATGAAGTTGCCAGACGTCTAATTAGTGGAATGTTGGCTACCAAAGTAAATGTTGAGCAATATGACCGTTAGGCTTCTATCAGATGTTCATAAAGGACCCTAGATGGCTGATATGTGATCGATGAGCCTTGATTGACCCAAAATAGCTTTCCTAGACTAATATAGTCATTTGGACCTTGGGAAATCCATTCCCGCAGTACAATAGGTTTGTAGACATCTATAGCTAGTGCTAGACGTCCTATACGTCGTCTGATTGATTTACACTAGAACACTATTTAGGTCTGTTGGAAGTCAGTAAGGGAACTCGTCTATAATTAGACGTCTGACTTAGTTCCCAAATGTCTTAAACAAGTTTTCCAAATGTCTGATACTTGGACCAAACGTCTAATGACCCTGTCAGAATCATAAATCATTCTGATTACGGCCTGTTTTGCCTTGGGTTCAACCCCAACGGCTATGGAAGCCTTCTAAGGCCTTCCAAAGCCTTCCTAGGCCCTCTATAAATAGAGGAGGACCCTTGCCTTATGAAAATACACCAAGCAACACATTTTCCATATCTTTTGCATCTAAGAGAAGTAGAAGAAGCTCTAGCTGTCTAAGCATTTGTTCCACACCTGAGAGCTTCATCCTGATGTGCACCAGCTCTCCTGTCGACGTTACAAAGCGTTGTTGTGCTAAAGAGTGGTTCACGCACCCACATTGTCACACTGATGCACTTCCACCTAAGGGAAGATTCTTCACCTATAGTAGCTAGTTTCATTTATATACTTTGTTGGCTTTATAGGTCTGTTCTATTTTTTCTTTGTTATTGGTTGGGTATTCGCATTGCGAATTTCCATCTCCTTCGCGAGACAAAATCCTTCTTGTGAAGAGAAGGGGTTTTGAGGTTCACTAACCTCGTACTTGTAGCGTGGTTGCAAGAGGTTAAGTCACCCTCATTTTAAGTGACTTGTTTAGTGGATTTGATCGACTAGGTCGATCGAAAATCCTAACTTGAGAGGGTTGGGTAGTGGTTTTTACCCAGGTTGGGTTTTCACCTAAATATCTTTGTGTACTTGTGTGATTGCTTCTTTTGTGTGAGATTGCTATTATATTTCCACTTTTATTACATCACATAGATCTCACCCCCCTCCCTCAGGGAATTACAAAGCTGTGTGCACAATTGTGTGCAAAGATCCAATGCCAAAACAAGTGTTCTTTAACAAGCAAGATTAAGATGTGTGATTTTTAAAAATTGAATCTTGCTTTAATGGATTTTAAAATTTCACTTATTTACGCATTCAAATAAGGCAGAAATGTATAGTCACATGGTTGGTGAAGATTGATTTTCTTGAAGACTTTTTGTGTGACTTTAAAGTTAAAACTCCCTAGTGTGGAAGATCCTAAGGTGTGCAGCCTCTAATCAATGAATCTTTTTTAAGATTTTGTCAAGAAGGGTCCAATCAAAATAAGCAATTACCTTATCCTCATAGAAATCGAATGAGATTTTCAACAAAATTAATTTCAAAATTTTTTGAGGATGATAGACCGCCCAAATTCACATTTTTTTCAAGAGGGGGTCAATCTATCCAGAACTTCTAGATCAGTGTGCAAGTATTGATCAGAACAAGCACTAATAAATTTCAAATGCAAAAGTAGTCTTTAGATGAAGTGAAGAGAATTTCAAGATCTTTCTAGAAATATAAATCTCTCACAAATCTGAGCTGCGTGGAGTTCGTAGCAGCAAGAACAACCTATAGATCTCTAGAAATTAGGACAACCTCGCACACTTCTAGTAGCAAATTTCTCACGGCCAAAACATAAAGAGTTTGGCTATGAAATTTGACGTGGAGTTCGCCTACTGGAAGGAGCACCATTGAGATTTTTCTTAAAATTTTTAGAGGTGCTAAGGGTCCTTTAATCATGTCCTCTACCTGAATCCAAAAAATGATTTTGCAGAGTTAGAGGGTTAAAGACTTAATGGTGGTGTTTTCTTCGCCAGACAAAAGGAAGGATTGCTTTTATAACACCACCATTTTTTTCTTGGTCAAAGGATGAAGAATTACCTTTTGAATTGTAGGAAGACAAGATCGAACCTTCGGGTTGATGGCAGTCTTCCCTTGCGCTTCCTTTAACCTACCTGACTTGTACTCCTCTCGTTGCCGATGCACAAGATTCCTACAACCACAAGAAGAGAGAGAAGGGCAAGTTAGATAACACGAATATAATTAATTCCCAAGAAAATGAAAGCAAATAAAAGATCCGTTGCCTCCCCGGCAATGGTGGCAAAAACTAACATCGACAAACACATTTATGTTAAAATCGCTTGTTGTAGAACGTTTTACGATGTCAATTTTAATTAGAAGAATCAGACGTGAGTCCGAGTGTCGATCTTAGGGAGGTCCTGAAATTGGATCAAATACTCGCGTTAATGTCACAAAAATTCATCGATTTGTTCACTTGCAAACCATAGAGGAAGAGAGAGATAGGGAGAGAGAGAGGGAGGGAGAGATAAGGTTAGAAATTCATGATAAACATATGAGAATAATATATCAAAGATCTATTGACTATCAATTGTTATGTTCAAAACAATATAGATGAATGCTTAAAAAAAATAGATGAACTACAGCTATCAATAATTAAAACTAAATGTGAGGTAATGGATGGTGCCAAGATAGCCACGGCGGTGGAGGGAGTTCCATTGGTGGCTCGGTGTCTTCACAACCTTGCTTAGGAGAACTATGAAGTGGTGGAAACTCTTGTGTAGAAGATTGACAAAAGTGGAGGGGGGTAGGACATTTTATATTGGAGGGAGAAGGCCAAAAATCATCCTTGGGTTAATAGCAACATTCAAAGCATCGTTGAAGACCTGCTGCAAGTGTCACCGTAGCCCTTGCACCAGCTACCTTCAACGTGCATGCTAGCCCGTGTGCCCCGTGCGGCGCTTCGGGCGTGCATGCGCTAGCATGCACTGAGTGCTGCACACCGTAACCTATTGTCGTTGCTGTCATGTTGCACTCGCTGCGTGCGTGTGCTATGCGTGCTCTGCAACTGCTGCCTATGGCTCAATTACAAATTGAGGGGAGAGGAAGCTTGAACCCGCATCTAGTGGATGCAAGAGGGAGCTACGACAATTGCACCAAAGTCCCATCTTGGTCATCTTCTGATCATGTGCCCGAAGCTCCTTAGCTGTTCGATCTTAGATCGGATGACTCATGTTGCTTGATAAAGTGCTAGAGAGAGAGGGGTGTCGAGGGATGTGGATAGTGACACATGGCCGTATTTAGGCCGTTGATCATTAGATCAACGGTCAAAATTTCTCGGGCTTGATGTGGGAGCTACGGAGGTCGGATGGAGGTGATTTCGAGTCCATTAGACTCTGTTCATAATTCTAGACCCATCCATATGGGCAGATTGCTCATCTGAGACTTGTTTCAATATGCACTTGCACACAAGGTCATTAACATTAATTCTACATGAAATAATGCAAAAGGCATGCAATGCTCCCGAACCCACTATAATCTGACATTATTGTACAAGTACCCTCAAAATTGACTCTAATTGATGATATAACACTGATAATTGTAGAGTCATCACCCCCATCATGGAGTCCCAAAGTAGGAACAAGTCCAGTCTTTTTACCATGGGCTCTGTGACGAGATCAAGTTCTTTGTCAATGCAACCTGAGGTGGAAGCATCATGGGTCAACATGAAGATACTATTTGGGAGATTCTCAAGAATATGTGCGTGAACTCCATAAACAATGAATCTATGGGTATGTTCGATTGCATGACTACCCGTGCATTGACAAGCACATGGGGGGTACACAAGATTCAAGGCCTGTCCACATCCGTTGATCTGGAATTGATGGCCAGTCTCCTAGACAAGGTCACAATTATCGAAAAAAAGGTGGATGAATTGGCTCAACATCTACAAAGAACCACCTCAGCACAACATAGCACATATGCGCAACCGCCCTCTAGTAGGGAGGCTGTGCATAACATTTATCACCACTCTCATTAGGGGAGGGACTCATATCTACCCTCGTCTGATCTTAGTTTCAGAGGAAACTCTGGGACCACCTGCTCTAGTTGGGGGAACACTAAACCCTCGTATTTTGACTTCTCTGGAGTTCCTCAAACCTACGAGAATCTCCATACCTTTCATAATGATCCATTCTCAAACAATTATAACCCTGGATGGCGTAATCATCCCAACTTTGCATGGTCAGGGAATAATCAAAATCTGAGATCTCAATTCCAACCCCAACCGCAAGCTCCACACCCATATTAGCCTATTCAGCCTAGGCCTAATCCAAATTATCAATCTAGGCCATCTAGGGAAGATCAAATGACTCTTATCTTACAAACCCTGGCTGACATTCAAAAGACCAATACAGCTATGCAGAAATAACACAAAGACGAGATCACAGAGGTTAGAAATCAACTCACACAAATGGCATGGAGTCGCCAGCTTGGTGCACTTCCCTCCCAACCTCTTCCAAATCCAAACAACATGCAACTCAAAAAACACATGGTGAATCAAATCCAAGGACATGCAAGCTACACTCAGCCAGGCCCATCGACTCATACCTGCATGTTTTCCTTGTCCACCTCAGCTGATCTGAATCACACCATGACCTATCCTACTGTTCAACAGCAAGGTTCAATTCTCTCTCCACCACCTCTACATCATGATTGTGCTATGATCAATATTGTGGCCATGGGAAAATATTATGATGTAAACACATTTACAATACTTAAGATGTCTATTTATGCATGTTCTTAAGCATAGGATTGCATTGCATGATATAAATATTGCATAACATGCATCATCTTGCATTTAGAGTAGTTTGAATAAAATGGAGGTTAATTATCTCCTTTTATGTGCTTGGATAGGGCAAACTTTTTATCAGGGCCTCAGATCGAAGATCAAACCATACAGATGTGATCAGGGTGACGATTGGAGTTCAACGACTCCAAGAACGCCCTAATCAGGCATCTGTAGCATCAGATAATGACCGGGGAACCCTAGATGATCAAGGGCCAAGATGGTGTAAATCCACACTACAAACAACAAATCCGACCGCACGGATGGATTCGGATCGACAATCGCAGCCTAACGACGCAAAAATCAAGCCAATCCGACACCCGTGACACCATCTACAACATCCAGAACATGGACGGCCAAGATGGCGCCACGTGGTGCCATCTCAACCGTCCAACCGACCCCAGCATCACCGCACCTTCTCTTCAATCAGAGCATCACTTCTCCATTGTTGGATCAAGATCCAACGACTGTGGATGCGGAGCCCTGAATTCTTCCACGCGACCATCCGCACTCCGCAACGCAATGGGCGAGGGAGTTATCGCAAGCAGCGGACGCGAGTTCGAGCCGCAGCGAGCAGGCGAAGGGCGTGGGCGAGCGGGCGCGGGCGTGCATCAGATCTTGATCGGGCTGCCATCCATACCCAATAGCGTCGATGCGCTATCGCACCCCCGTGCCTCACACGGCATCGCATGCGTTGGGGCGGGCATGCAGTGAGGCCGGCGAAGGCACGATCTGGGCCGTTCAATCTCACGATCGGATGACTGTGGATGGCTGAATGTGCAGCGAGCATTAGGCGCGAGTAGACGAGCTAGCACGCGCGTCCAACGCCCACTACGGCCACGTCGGGGCTTTAGCGACAGTTTTATCTGTCACTAAAGACCCCTTATTTAATGTTTTAAAGATGCAATGACAAATTTGCCCCCACTCCTTGCAACTATAAAAGCAGACCCCCTCCACATGAAATTCTCATCCCTTCCTTCTCTTCTCTACCTCTCCAAATCTCAAGAGAAGCTTGTCCCACACCCGAGATGCTCCTCGCGAGATAAAGTCCAAATTTTCGTCCCCGTTCAGAAGTGGATCCTGCGATGACGACAACGTGCTGCTCTGTTCCCGTTCTTCTGCTTCGTCCTCATTCGTCCTACTCCGTCCTCCTTCGTCCAGGCGTCGTCCCATCCGGCTCGTCGTCCAAGCGATCGTCGAGGAGGATAACTTCTCTCTCCCATTCTTCTTTACAGCTTTCTAATGTAGAATTTTCCTGCTTTCTAGTGTAATTCTTATTTGGTTTGATTGTATAAACATTTTAAAATATTGAATGCATGTTCTCTCTCTCTCTCTCTCTTTCTCTCTCTCTCTCTTCCTTTTAGTCTGATAGCTTCATTGTAATTATATCACCTCACTTTTCAAGAAAAATTCTAAAAAAATATAATTGCAAATATAGATCGACGTAGCCTCCCTGTGTTCGACCCAGAATTTCAATTTTCGGTATAAATTTTATTTGTTGAACATGAATTCTTCGCTTTCAAGCTACAGCAACAAGGTTTCAAAACCAAACACGTTAGCGTAGCAATTCGTGCGTTCAACATTTTGGCGTCGTTTCCGGGGAGGCAATGATTTCCGATCTTCTTTTCGCATTTCTTGCACTTTATTGTTTTCTAACTTGCTTTCTCTTGTGTCTATTGTTTTCTGAGACCTCCATCAAGGAATCATCAAGCGGTAGGCAGGAGTAAAGTGCAGTTGAAGACAACTGTAAGTGCTCCCCATTCTTCCCCCCTCCATAGATTTCATTCGCCACATTAAATCTAAATTCCAATTAACCTAGGTGTTTGCATAAATCCTAGGAATAGATTGGTTGTTTGGATTTTCACTCACATTCATTCCACCCTCATTTATAAAAAAAACAACAAAAAGATAATCTTGTGGGGTAATTTTCAACAAACACACAACATACACCCACATTCAAGGCACTTAATCAAATTGATTTGTTTCTACTCAACCGGGTTCTGATCTGTGGAACCGGTACACACAAAGCAACACATAAAAGAGTAGAAATCATTCTAGGTTAACTATCTTTGAGTGCCTAACTTAGTGGTGCATTTGTGGCCAATTGTTTGAGTTGTTTGGGCCGGACCACTCTATTTAAAACCAACTCATCAAGTAGCTCCTCCTTAGGGTTTTCAATCTAGGTCTATTCCAGGCACTCCACTTTCTTTCTGGTTTTAAAGGAAAACATTCTTCAGCTGTGTTTTACAACTTGGTTTTCCTAGAAACTTGACTGCAATCTACCTAATTTGAAACCATAAAATCTACTTAAGTAAGATTTGAACATTAAAATTCACACATAACAAATAATCTTGCTTGAAAACCCTGGTTGTGCACGCACTTACACAAATCTCAATTAATCATTAAGGGCACAACCCATTTTAAGGGCCCATCACATTCCATAAGCACCACAATCCCAGGCCTTAATAAAATTGAGTAGACGTTGGCCTTAATGTCTGATTTGCTCTTCAGGCCTAGTCTGAGATTGTTTTTTATTAACCTACTTGTACTGATTAATCTGATGTCTAGCTAGGGGAGTAGTGTCAAACGACCGCGGCTGGGAGGTACACTAGGAACCGGAGGCGAAAGCCGAAGGAAGAACCTTCTCCCCAGTCCCTCCTTCTAATTGGTTGGATTAAACAGACGCAAGTAGAGTAAATCATTTACAATCTTAAGGTAGGTTTTGGGAGTCAGTAGATCCTTAGGCTACCCCACTTAAGGACAGCCTTGTTTTGTTGTGCTGTAGGGTCCCTATCCCCAGTCCTTCTGACCTTCTCGTAGTTTATGCTAGGTAGACGGTCACTGAATCCTTGATTGGAAGGACCATTAGAACATTCTAGGAGGCACAAGTTGGATTTTTGTCAAATTGATCCCATGGCCGAACAACAGCCTCCTCTGCTTGGAAATCCACAGGAAGAATTTCGAAGGTAGCTGGAACAAATGCAGAGAATGCAGGACACTCAGCCCTTGAAGGATTTTTATGATCCTTCAAATTACGGGGAACGTCCCGGTGTCCAGATTCCAGCCAGTGATGTAGAAATCAAGCCCCAGGTGTTAAGCCTGATTAAACATTATCATGGGCTTGGCTCCGATGATCCGTTTGAGCACTTGGAGGACTTGACCACTTTGGTCCAGACCACCAAGGCATGAAACATAAACGAGGAGCAAATGATCATGAGGCTCTTCCCCCACTCTCTTAGGGATAAGGCCACGCATTGGTATAGGATAATAGGAAGAACAATTACAACTTGGAATGAGTTGAAATCGGCATTTCTGAAGAAATTATTCCCAGTCGGACGTGCCAATGCTTTGAGACGGGCAATCACTACCTTTACCCAGCGGCCAGGGGAGCAGTTTCCTGTGGCCTGGGAGCGATTCCAGGACTTATTGCGGTGGTGTCCACACCACAAGGTGCTGAAATGGCAACTTGTGTAGATCTTCTATCATGGGTTGACTGATCTACTTAGAAATCATGTGGATGCTTCTTGCGGAGGCAATTTCCTCAATAAAGATGCAGATAGTGCACATGATTTATTTGAGGAAATGAGTGAGAATTCAATTAATCATGCCTCCATGGATACTTTTAACCGGTCCCAGTAGCCTAGATCAAATGTCAATAAAGTCCATGACTCTCATTCATTTGATATGGAATTGATTTGTAACAAACTTGATAAGGTGGACTTGGTTGCTAAAAGAATGGAAGAGTGGATGGGGCAATTCTATGAACAACTCTCGATCTACTCAATCCCAAAATTCAGAATTCCATTAGTCACGAGCTCCTTCTGGATGGGAGTTCGTGAATCAACTCGATGCGGCTCAACCTGTGAGTCAGCATTTTTTGGAACCCCACTGGTTCCAAACTGGGGCCTTTGATCCAAGTTTTTCTGATCCTTCCCTTTCTTTCTCTCCATCCTCACCCTATGAGGATGTCTATGCCGTACAAGAGAATATTAGATCCAACCCCTACTCGAATGCCTATAATCCAGGTTGGAGAAACGACCCTAACTTCTCTTGGAAAAATCCAGGGCAACTGACCCAATTCCGACCTGGCAACTATGCTCCGCAATGACCAATGGGTTATGGTCAAGTATATACTCAATTGCCTCCAAATCAGGTCAATCAGCCAGCTTGGAATGCCCGTCAACCCACAGGGTAGGCTGATCTGAACCGTCAAATGGTAGAGATGCAAGGATCTATGCTCCAGCTCATGCAGCAAATGAAAAACTCGCTGGACAACTTGCAATCCGAGCTCATTGCTAACTCTCGTCAACCCGGACCTCTACCATCCCAACCCGTACCCAACTCGCAAAATGTTATGAATTCAGGCAACCAAGCCCATGGGTACGGAAATCAGAGGGACCCACACGCACATGCTTAGGTGGTTGAGCAGGGTTCCTCATCCTCTTCTTCTTCTTCTGCAAATCAACAATTCATGGTTAATCATGCCCCTGCAATCTTTCCTAACCCTCCCCAAGACCCAAATTCTTATGCATCTACAAATTCTGTCACTTTGAGGAGTGGTAAGAAGACTCAGGATCCACAACCACACTATTCTGATCTTTTGAATCCTGAAGAACCTGAGGAGAGAGAGGAGAATTCTAGAGGAGAAATCAAGGCTCAAGAACCTCATTCCAAAGATCTGACTTATGTTCCTTTTCCTGAACCCTTACCCAAATAAAAGAAGAAGAAGTTTGCGGATAGTAATGAGGAGCTTCTGAATCTATTTAAGAATGTTGAGATTAATAACCCGCTCCTTGATGCTATCAAGCACATACCGGCTTACACAATATTTTTAAAGGAATTATGTACACAAAAGCGTAAGTCGAGAGAATCTGTTCCGAGGAAGGTGGTACTCTCTGACCAGGCTAGTTCTGTTATCCTGCACTACCTCCCTTAGAAAAAGAAAGATCCTGGTGCTCCATTGATTTCTTGCATTATCGGAGATTACACATTTGATAGAGCACTTTTGGATCTCGATGCATCCATCAACCTAATTCCGACTTCTCTTTACGAGAAGTTTGGGTTAGGTGAACTTCGGCCAACTTCAGTAACGCTACAGTTAGCGGACCGTTCTGTCACAAACCCGTAAGGCGTTATTGAAGATGTTATAGTTAAGGTTAAGGATTTCTATTTTCCTGTAGATTTCCTTGTCCTTGACATGGATGTACCTAATAATCTGACGAACACGCCCATCATTCTGGGGCGTCCGTTCCTGGCTACCGCTAAGGCCAACATTAATTATGAAAGCGGTAGCATGAAAATCGCCTTTGGGGACCAATGAATGAAATTGGATATTTTTAAGGTGATCAACAAATTTGAGGATTGTGGATTTATTGAGGAACTTGATGAGGATAATGATAACATTGAAACTTGTTTGATAGTTTCTTCAATCGAAAGTTCCTCTTTGGATGATGAAATTGACCTGCAACCCTCTTTGGCTGACCTGACATCTTCGAAAGAGGTTATTGATTTTATTCACTCACAACCTCTTCCTCTTGTTGAATCTTCAGCATCTACCCTACCAT
The DNA here is from genome assembly GCA_037157565.1 of Thalassia testudinum. Taxonomy (NCBI): domain Eukaryota; kingdom Viridiplantae; phylum Streptophyta; class Magnoliopsida; order Alismatales; family Hydrocharitaceae; genus Thalassia; species Thalassia testudinum. The sequence continues at coordinate 10,377,885 of JAZHRO010000068.1, read as the reverse complement.
CAATCATCAACCCGGCCCAGCTTGAATTCAAACCATTGCCCGATAATTTGAAATATCAATTTTTAGGACCTCAGAAAATGCTCCCTGTGATTATCAGTGCTAAATTGACAAAGGAGCAAGAGATTAAATTGATCAAGGTCCTAAAGGAACATAAGGAGGCAATTGGTTGGACCATTCATGACCTCAGGGGGATTGAGCAATCTTACTGTAATCATAGAATATTTTTAGAAGATGGATCCCGCCCTTCACGCCTGATGCAGAGGAGATTGAATCTAAATATGTGAGAAGTGGTCAAAAAGGAAATCATCAAGTGGCTCTATGCAAGAATTATTTATCCAATCTCTGATAGTCCCTGGGTAAGTCCCGTTCATATTATTTCGAAGAAAGTCGGGATTACTATTGTGACTAACGAGAGAGGAGAATCTGTCACAACTCGTTCAGCCTCCTCTTGGAGAGTTTGTATTGATTACAGGAAGCTGAACACAGCCACTAAAAAGGATCATTTCCCCCTACCCTTTATCGATCAAATCTTGGAAAAATTAGCTGGGCAGAAGTACTTCTGTTTTCTTGGTGGCTACTCGGGATACAACCAAGTTCCTATCCATCCCGAGGATCAGGAAAAAACTGCTTTCACCTGTCCCTATGGAACCTTTACTTTTCGTAGGATGCCTTTCGGGTTATGCAATGCACCTGCGACTTTTCAAAGGTGTATGCTAGCTATATTTTCTGACATGGTGGGAGAGTTTATGGAAATTTTCATGGATGATTTCTCTATTTTCGGAGAATCATTTGACTCTTGTTTAGCTAGTGTGGAAATGATTCTTAAGTGATATATCAAAACATGATTAGTCCTTAGCTGGGAAAAGAGTCATTTCATGACCCAAGAAGGCATCGTTTTGAGTCATGTAATCTTTGAATGGGGAATTGAAGTGGATAAAGCTAAGGTTGATGCTATCGCTAAACTTCCTCCTCCCACATTTGTTAAACAAATTCGATCATTTCTTGGCCAAGTGGGATTTTATCGAAGATTTATCAAGGATTTCTCGAAGGTTGCTCGTCCTTTGAGCAATCTTCTTGCCAAAGAAACGTCGTTTGTTCTTGACGAATCATGCTGAAAGGCATTTGATTTCCTGAAAATGGTAGTCACATGTGCTCCAGTTTTACAACCACCAAATTGGACAGCCCATTTTGAGATCATGACCGACGCTTCTAATTACGCGGTCGGGGCTATCCTGGGTCAAGAAATTGATAGAAAGTTCTCTGTCATCTACTACGCTAGTAAAACTCTAGATGAAGCCCAGAGGAATTACATTGTTACAGAAAAGGAATTACTAGCTGTAGTGTTTGCTTTAGAAAAATTCAGGGTTATCTCTTAGGGTCTCATGTTATCATCTATACCGACCACTCGGCCTTGAGACATCTCTTGGCCAAAAAGGTTGCTAAACCCCAACTTATTCGTTGGATTCTTCTTCTTCAAGAATTTGATCTTGAAATAAAGGATAAAATCGGGGTACAAAATGTGGTAGCAGATCATTTGTCGAGACTCCTAAGTGATTCTTCTTGTCTGGGCATTCCGATTGCTGACACTTTTGCGGATGAAACTATTCTTACAGTTTTAAGTGTCCACACCCCTGGGTTTGCTAACATTGTTAATTATTTGGCCGTTGGTCAAATCCCCCAGGATTGGACCAAGCAACAACGGAATAGACTCAAATTTGAGACCAAATACTACTTCTGGGAGGACCCTGAACTGTATCGCATCAGCTCTGATCAGATTATTCATCGATGTATACCGGAGAATGAATTCAACAGTATACTCAAGTTCTGCCATGCATCTTGGTGTGGTGGACATTTCTCCGAGAAAAAGACGGCTGCAAAAATCTTGCAATCTGGCTTCTATTGGTCGTCTTTATTCAAGGATGCCCAAGATTTCTCAAGGTCATGTTATCGATGTCAGGCACTCGGGAGCATAACTAAGAGAGATATGATGCCCCTAAACCCTATTCTTCCGGTCAAAATTTTCGATGTTTCGGGCATCGATTTCATGGGACCCTTTATCCCTTCATTTGGACATCAATACATTCTTGTTGCTGTTGATTATGTGTCCAAATAGATTGAGGCGATTCCCACCTGAACCAATGACCACAAGGTGGTCATCAATTTTGTCAAGAAAAATATCTTCAGTAGGTTCAGGATTCCGAGGGCTATCGTCAGTGATGGTGGCACTCATTTTACTAATGCCCAATTCCAGAATTTATTGGCCAAATACGGGGTTAATCATCGAATTTCCACACCTTAACATCCCCAGACGAATGGATAAGCCAAGATCTCCAATCGAGAGATCAAGAACATTCTGCAGAAAATGGTTAGGCCTGATCACAAAGATTGGACTGAAAAGCTTGAGGACGTTCTTTGGGCCTACCGTACGGCGTATAAAATGCCCATCGGCATGTCTCCATTCCGTTTTGTGTATGGAAAGGCATGCCATCTACCCATAGAGATTGAACATAGGGCATTTTAGGCAATCAAACAATGCAATTTAGATCTAAATTTAGCTGGGAAGACCAGGAAACTCCAACTGTCTTAGTTGGAGGAGCTTAGAAATGATGCTTATGAGAATGCCAAGATCTACAAGGCTCGGACCAAAGCTCTACATGATCAACTGATTTCCCGCAAGAGCTTTGAGCCAAACCAGAAGGTCTGGTTATTCGATTCTAAACTTAATCTCTTTACTGGCAAACTTAGATCTAAATGGAATGGCCCATTCATAATTGACCAGATTTTTCCAAATGGAGCCATTCAAATTTCTGACCCAAAGACGGGTTGAAGCCTGTTGTTGACCGTATTCTTCTAGAACCCGTCTCATACTCAGTTGCTCTAGCCATTCTGTGACTTCTTTGGCAGGACTTCGCCTAGCTAACGGCATTAAACTCAACAGTTGTACATATGACACAAGGTTGATACGATCTTCATATTCAGGTGACATCTTTCATATTCTACCCTTTCTTTCATGTCACTTTTTCAATGAGGACATTGCATCAGCTAGGCATGGGGGAGTGGATTCATTTTTGAATCATTTGGTCAGCTTTGTGAACTTCATGTAAATTATTTTTCTCTTCTTATTTATACATAAAAAAAAAATCAAAATTAGGAAGGATTAGTTGGACATTAGGACTTTTCAATCCTAAGAAATTTTACATTAGGATCTGAACACAAAGACCCTTCAGGTTTTTGGACTTAATTAGCCCGTGTATCCACTAAAATGTTGATTTGTCTTTTGAGTCCTTGCCATCTTAATTCTATTGTAATTGGAATAAATAAGTTTGGGTGATAAGTACACGACTTATCAATCCACCCTCTGATTTGAGGGAATTTTTGAGTTTTAAGCATCTACACACTTTCTTTACACTGACTCATTGTTCGGCAATTCTAACGGAAATTGGGTAGCTAATGAACCTCCTAGGGTAATATGGCTGGCAATTTATCGTGGGTAACAACCCATAGGTAGGTTGTCCAGAGCCTAGTCACTGGACCTTTCTCTTTTTACTGCATTTAGGTAAATCCTAGACCAGGGAAGCCACCTACTTAAAAAAAAGAAAAAGAAAAAAAAATCAAAAAGAAAGGGAGAAGAAAAAAAAGAAATAAGCCACACTTCACTGCACTAGTATGGTTAGCAAGTTGTCGGTGGTAACAGCTCATCGATCGGTTGTCCAGAACCCAACTAAGTAAATGCACTAAAAATTCCCAAAACACTTAGGAAGAAGCGGATAAGTAGAATAAACCAGGGAGATATACACTGGATTCACCCTTGTGTTGACCCCGTAAAAAAGTAAAAGTAGGGAGAAAGCTACCGGTTGTAAAGATACACCTTTACGTAGAATTCTTTTTAGGTCACCTAAAGGCGTAGAAATTTGAAGTCTGTTTTAATTACCGGTCAACGAGTCTATCACATTCACAATAAGATGCTTAAAACTTAGGGTTCTCATCAAATCTTGGGTGAGTTGAATGGCCATAGAAAGCCACTCTTAAACTCTAAAATTTGAAAATCCAAAAAAATTAGAAAAGAGGAAAAAGAGAAAAAGAAATTTTTCTTTGAATAAGGCGAGGGCTTGAGGCTGTCTGCATTTTGACAGATACTCAGGCACTGTTGTGTCTTTGAAAGTTCAGATCTTAAGTAGATAATTTCTTAATGATTGAAAATAACTTATGCCCAAATAATCCAACCTGATTCTTTTATAAATAGCATATAATTTTTGCTAGGGACTAGCAAAAGATAGGCATGGGGGTATGATGTAAACACATTTACAATGCTTAAGATGTCTATTTTTGCATGTTCTTAAGCATAGGATTGCATTGCATGATATAAATATTGCATAACATGCATCATCTTACATTTAGAGTAGTTTGAATAAAATGGAGGTTAATTGTCTCCTTTTATGTGCTTGGATAGGGCAAACATTTTATCAGGGCCTCAGATCAAAGATCCAACTGTACAGATATGATCAGGGCGACGATTAGAGTTCAACGACTCCAAGAACTCCCTAATTAGGCATCTGTAGCATTAGATAGTGACCGGGGAACCCTAGAAGATCCAAGACAGTGTAAATCCTCACTTCAAATGAAAAATCCGACCACACGGATGGATTCGGATCGACGATCATACCCTAACGACGCAAAAATCAAGTCAATCTGACACCCATGGCACCATCTACAACATCCAGAAGATGGATGGCCAAAATGGCACCACATGGTGCCATCTCAGCCGTCCAACCGACCCCCAGCATCGCCGGACCTTCTCTTCTTCAATCAGAGCATCGCTTCTCCACCGTTGGATCAAGATCCAACGGCTGTGGATGCGGCACCCTAAATTCATCCACGCGACCATCCGCACTCCGCAGTGTAGTGGGCGAGGGAGCTATCGCGAGCAGCGGACGCGAGTTCGAGCAGCAGCGAGTAGGCGAAAGGCGCGGGTGAGTGGGCACGGGCATGCGTCAGATCTTGATCAGGAGGCCGTCCGCGCTCAATAGCATTGACGCGCTATCGCACGCCTGCGCCTCACGCGGCATTGCACGCGTTGGGGCGGGCGAAGGTGTGATCTGGGACGTCCGATCGCGACGGCTGAACGTGCGGCGAGTGTTAAGCGCGAGCAGACAAGCGAGCACGCGCATTGAACGCCCACTACGCCCACGTTGGGGCTTTAGCGACTGTTTTATCCATCACTAAAGACCCCTTATTAAATGTTTTAAAGATGTAATGACCAATTTGCCCCCACTCCTTGCAACTATAAAAGGAGATCCCCTCCACACAAAATTCTCATCCCTTCCTTCTCTTCTCTACCTCTCCAAAGCTTAAGAGAAGGTTGTCCCACACCCGAGATGCTCCTCTCGAGATAAAGCCCAAATTTTTGTCCCCGTTCGGAAGTGGATCCCACGACGACGATGACGTGTTGCTCCGTTCCCGTTCTTCTGCTTCGTCCTCCTTCGTCCAGGCATCATCCCATCCGGCTCGTCCTCCAAGCGATCGTCGAGGAGGGTAACTTCTCTCTCCCATTCTTCTTTACAGCTTTCTAGTGTAGAATTTTCCTACTTTCTAGTGTAGCTGATTTCTCGCTTTCTAGTTAATTCTTTTTGGTTTGACTATATAAACATTTTGAAATATTGAATGCTTGTTCTCTCTCTCTCTCTTCCTTTTAGTCTGATAGCTTCTTTATAATTATATCACCTCTCTTTTCAAGAAAAATTCTAAAAAAATATAATTGCGAATATAGATCGACGTAGCCTCCCTGTATTCGACCTGGAATTTCAATTTCGGTATAAATTTTATTTGTTGAACACGAATTCTTCGCTTTCAAGCTACAACGACAAGGTTTAAAAACCAAACACGTTAGCATAGCAATTCGTGCGTTCAACAGATTACAAAACCAAGCCTCAAGGCCCATCTCCCAAATCTTACGCAACCTATGATCAACATAACAAGGCCAAGGACAAAGCCAAGTGGTGGAAATAGAAACCTGTCCCTTAAGATAGCTAAACCATTCCCCTATACCAAATATTATCCCACCTCCACACTAGAGGACTGTCGAAATCTGATGGAACAAGACCATTAATGAATGCATAAGTGACACAAAAGCCATTTTCGCGCATTTGAAAGTCATCGGAAATCGTAGTATAGTCGCGCAAAAACGTTTGTCAAAAATATTGTTTTGTAAAATAACGAGACTTGAGTCCCGGTCGTTCGTCACTGGGAGGCGTGTTTCTATTTTTGAAATCGATCTTAAAGCCGCACTACTTAGTATTCTGGTGCACATATATAGGCGGTTAAAGAACAGGCACTTAAATCACGCAAATAAAATAATCATTCAGCTCATGGTGATTTCAAACACATAAAGAGATATATATATATATAAATGCATTTTTCATTCATTCATTGGGGGAGAGTTGTTTGTACAAGAAATCTAGAGGAAAGCTTATACAGGAATGCTTTAAATTAAACCTAGCTACCAGAAAACGATTGGGTACAAGAATCGACGGGGGGATTTCGCATGCATCATTGGGGGAGAAGAGAAACTACTCTACTAAGCAGTAAATGAAAGCAGTAAAATTTATGAAAAGAATGATCTAGAGCTAAAAGAGTAGAGGGCATTCAGGGGTGGTCCACAATGGCCTTGGAGTGGTGGAGAGGAGAATGAGGGGCGGCCAATGTAGCTTAGGCCGATCCTTGGAGAGAGGTATGGTTGATCCAGCATCCCGGCATGGTGCCCTCCATGGTGGTGGTAGTGAGCTCGTGGAGATGGAGTGAGTGGCTAGGTGGAGGTGGCGTGAATGGCACCAATGGAGAGCAATTGCCAAGGGAGTGAATGGGTGCAAATGGCCACCCATGGGGTCTTTTTATAGACCCAATGGAAGCTCTCTAGAGAATTATGGAATTCTCTAGAGAGGCCTATGGTGGGAGCTCGTGGGAGAGTGAGAGAGAGAGGGTGGATGGTGGTTTTTAGATCCACAAAATGTGGATCTAAAAATTGAATGGCTCTTGGTTGCTATTTTTGGCAACCAAGGCAACCACACATGGTAGAGAGTTCTAGAGAACTCTAGGCTAGATATTTTTGTGTGGATGGTGTGTGTGGGTGTGTGTGGGTCGAAACTTAGGTGGCTAGGTTGATTAGGTTGGGTTCTAGTGGGTTTAGGTCAAGGTAGGTTTCAAATTAGGGTTATAAACCCTAATTCACTAAGGTAAAGTGCAATTAAACTTAACACAAGTTTAATTGGGTGTGTGGAAACTTAATTGAGAGTAAAACAACTCAATTAATTCAGGTCTAGGTCAATTGGACTGTCACTGAGTCCAATTGGACAGTGTGTGCTGAGATCAGGGCTCAATTGGACTCAATGAGTCCAATTGAATAGGCTGATGGATTTGACTAAGATCCAAGTCAATTAGGTTTAGTGAGGACCTCATTAGGTCCTTAGGGAGGTCAAGAGGTGATGTACTAGGGTTAGGGCACCTTAATTTAGGTTCCTATGGGGTTGGAATTGGGTTTAGGGACCTAGAGATCCAAGATCAAGGCTTAAATCTCAAAACAGGAATTGGAGAGCAATATCAGACGTCTAATTTTAGAATAAGACATCTTATACTAAAAAGTTAGAAGTCCAGACTTGTTGTCTGGATGTCCAATCAGAGTCAGGAAGGATGTCGGGTTCTATTTTGGGTATTCTGCAGAAATTGGACATCTGACAAAGTGTCTGGACGTCCAATAACACTGCAGAAGTGGGTTGGCTAAGGGTCCTGGATGTCTTAAAACTTATCTGGACGTCCAGAGAAGGGTTGGAACTAGGGTTTTAGGGCTTCCTAAGGTGTTGTGACCTAATCTAAGGGTGGCTAAGGCTTGGGGAAGTCTCTAGGCTATCCTAGGGCTAGGATGGACCTATGCTCTTCACATTTTACTACTTTATTTCTACTTAATAGAATAGAAAACCTTTAACCCCCTTACATTATTATTCCTACATCTAAACTAGGCCTTCTGCTCCAGCTCTGCTACAACTCCCGTTATTCCTGATCCAGCTTCAGATCTAGCTCCTGATCAGCTTATTCCCTACAATCGACATAATGCACCTAATCAGCACATTATAACATTATTTTATGCATAGCTAAAGGAAAGCAGTAAAGATGCTGATAATGCGTATGCATGCATGAATAACCCTAACTTATGCTAAGTCCTAGCCTAATTTAGGTCAATTAAGACCTATGATTACTGCGCAATCAACAAGTCACTATCCCGTTACTTGATATCCTCACTCTCAATCCCACCTTGCCTAACTTATCCAAAAAAGAACTGGAAGAACCATTACAAGAGAAGGTAGTACTATCTGAAAGTGTGAGTGCCATAATCCAAAATAGTCTACCTCCTAGGAAATCCGACCTAGGCACCCCGCTAATCGCCTGCAAGATTGGTGGTACAAATTTCAAGTGGGCTGTACTGGATCTTGGTGCTTCAGTCAACCTAATCTCAACCACCCTATTTGAAAAACTATAGATTGGTCAGCTAAAACTCACTGATGCTACTCTACAATTGGCTAACCGAACCATAATCACCCTAATCAAGCTGGTAGAGGATGTGGTAGTTAAAGTCAAAGATTTCGGCTACTTGGTTGATTTCCTAGTTCTTGAAATGGATGTGCCACAACAAATACAAGATATGCCCTTAATTTTGGGAAGCCTTTCTTGGCTACTGTAGGAGACATAATTAATTATGAATCAAGGCACATGGTAATTGCCTTTGGAGATAAACGAACTAAGATCAATATTTTCGAGGCATCATCTAAAGGAAGAGGGAATTACTCAGTAGAACAACTAGGTTTGATTCAGGATCTCATGACCGTTTCAGTGGTAGAAAACCTAGAGCCAGAACTAGAAGTTTTCCACATGGTGGAGGATCTTGATTTAGCCAAGCATGATTCCAGCAAATTGAGAGTATTGGAGGCTTTCACCTTTGATCTTGAGAGAACATGCATGGATTTTAGGGAATAGGTTAATAATCGAGGGGAATCCAATTTCTATTCCGTGAATCTGGAGGCATTTCATTATTATTTTGAGGATCACCAAGAATTGGGCATGATAGATACCGAGAGTGACCACAATCTAGAGTACGAATCCTTTATAGATTTGGAATTGGATGATCCGAAAGGCACTCTCCAGGCATTCATTTTTTATTGGGATGATGACTATAGAGAAGAACCATTAGACGACCCAATCTTTGAGTCATATTTTGAGGAATTGATCTTACACCCATTAGAGAAAAATCAAGATGACTCCTTAGAAAAGGATCCATTGGGTCACATTGCACAAGAGGAACCACACATTTGGGATATACTGACTAGATTCACCATTGTTGGGTCCTGGACCCACAACGATCTTACTTCAGAACACCATGATCATTGTATCTTTCGAGTGATTCCTCCGCGAAAACTCTATAAGAGCCACCCAGAAATGAATCAACTTGGCTCATATCATAGATCTTCTAGAATGACTCTTCATCATAATTTGATACTCATTTGTGGTCATCTAATTCTCATCCACCATGACCAGATATTTTCCCTTATCACTCATTATAATGTGACAATGGACATATCCTCTAGAGCTTCATTGCGCCTAGCTAATGGCGTTAAAGTTAGCACTTAACGGGAGGCAACCCATCATCTTTGAAAAGCTTGAAACCTTCCTGACATATCCCTTTACTGAATTCATATTGCACTTTAGGGTTTGTCCATTAGAACAGTCGACTCCACCTTTGATACTTGTATCAGAGATAGAAATCATCCGCAACAGTCATTTTAACCCATTCACCGCCCACCTGTTCTATTGTATGATCTGAATTGAACTCAAACCCACCTAAACTACAATGAGGACATTGCAAATCTTAGGCATGGGAGGTATTAAAGTGCAAAACACTATGAAAATCAATGCATGGAAGGGGTTTAATAAAAAAAAAAAAGAAAGCAAGAAAGGAGAGGTCATTTTGAACTGAATGACAATAGGAGAAGAAGAAAAGAAAAGAAAAAGAGAAAAAAGGAGCAAAAGAAAAGAAAAGAAAAAAATGAATGAGTCCCTTAAAATTAAGCATGGAACTTACCTAGCTTCTAGGCTGGATCGGATGATGAATTAAGACCTAGAAGGATAAAACTTAGGAGATCAGTGACGAGTATCGACTGATATAGATTTTACGCGGTTTGTAAACTACATCATTGTAACGCACAAAATCGATCAACTCTTAAATTTATAAACCTAGATAGTGGGGTATCTAGGGTCATCCAAAGAGGCAAGTTTACAAAAATTAAATCTCTTGCTTGGAATATAAATCTCAACTTTCTTTTTGGTCTTTTCAACTATATCATTTTTTTTAGGGTTTTGAAATAATGAGAGAAAACATGAGTTGTTGGCAAAAAAGTAAATAACAACTAAAATTACTAGGATAACACCTAAGTGACAAGTAATTCCTCTTCCTAAGCTCACTCTAGGCATGTGGAGGCCTAGAGTAATTAGGGAGAGGGAGTGAAGAGTGCTAGAATCACAGCAATCAAAATGCAACTAAAAGAAATTGCAAAGAAGGCAACTAGATTAATGAGAAAGTGTTTTACAGAAAAATCTAGTAGATGAATGCTTCTACTACTAGAGAATTGCAATAAATAAAATAAAACACAAATCCTCTAGATAGATGGTGAAGAAGAGGGCTTCTTGCTCCAAGCTTGGTAGTTCCTGAGCTTGAAAAGAGTCCTCCAACTCCTTCCTTGCTATGCTCTGCCAAGGTGATGTCCTCCAAAGCAAGCCCTAAGGGGGCGTGCCCTAAGCTTTTCTCCAAGGGTGTACGTCCGCCCTAGGTCCTTCTCCTTTTCCTGGCTATCCTCCTTGATGTAGAAAAGTCCTCCTCCTTGGCGTGGCCCAAGTTGAAGAGAGTGGGGAGAAGAAGGCACCAAAGGGGCTGGTGATGTGCCCCTTTAATCTTCTTCTCTACTCCTTTTGGCCGTAGGTGTAGGTGGGTATAGGTAGAAAAATACACTAATGGAGGATGCTCTAAAATGGTGGTAGGTGGTGGGTTTATATAGAGTAGGAAGGGGGCTAAGGTGACTCTTGAAATGGAGGGCTAAGATGGGAAGATGGAGGTGGTTGGAGATCCTATGGCTAAGGGCAATTGGCGCCAACCCAAGGGACACCTAGGGGGTGGTTATGGGTGGTGGAACCCCTTGAAGTTGGCGCCAAAATGGCTTCTAGAAAGGGGGCTTAGGTGGCGCCAAGTAGGGTTCTAGAAGGAGGGGTAGGTGGATGGTGGAGATGGGTTTAAGGGGAGATGTGTGGTGGAGATGAAGGGGATTTTTGGAGGGAAAAGTGGTTCCAACAAGGGGGCAGTTAAGGTGGTTTTGGCTCCACTTTTAGGTGTCTTTTGGAGGTGGTGGGTAGGCTAGGTTGGTAACAAGTAGGGTTAGCTTATGTGGAGCTTAGGTGGAGTTGTTAGGTAGGGTTTTCTGGGTGGTACAAGCCAAGGAAGCTGGAGCACAGATAAGCTAAACTAAGCTATGCTAGCTTAGCTAATGGTGGAGTAGAGGAGGAGGTGTTAGAGCTAGGGTTTGAAGAGAGGAGCTAAGAAGGAGAAGTCTGGAGCTGGAACTGAAGTTGGCAGCTACTGAAGAGGCTGGCATGGAGCTACTCTAGCTGGCTTAGCTTGCTAGTTCTTTGCTAGCTGCTAAGCCAAGCTAAAGTGAGCTGGCTTCTACCATAATGAGCTGAGGTGAGCTAGGTCTGGTGCTCCCGAGGAGGATCAAGCTGCTTGAGGCAACTAAGGTAGCTTAGCTCAACTGGGTTGAGCTAAGCTGAGTCCCCGGGAGCTGGACTTGAGCTTCCTGAGCTGGAATGAAGTTATCTTCAGGTGGCTGGAGTTGAGTGGAGCTGGATGTAGTTGGATCTGAGCTGGGGTGAACTCCAGTCAACTCAGCTGAGCTAGCTAGAGCTCCCTGTGGACTTGTGGGAGCTAAAATGAGCTAGATTCAACTAGGTTGAGCTGGATCCGAGCTGACTTGAGCTAGGGTGAGCGGAGATGAATTCTCTTGAGCTGCCATTCAATTGAGATTAGCTGAATGGAGCTGGGATGAGCTAACCTAGTTCAAGTGAGCTAGGTTCCAGTTGTGGTGAGCTGGATCAAGTTGAGTTCCAGCTAGTCTGAGCTTCTCCTTCACCATTTGCCTTCTTGAGTGCTAGGGTTTTAGGGATCTGTATATCTATTCATCCCTAACACTCACAAAAACATATCAAAAGATAATAAAAAATGCAATGCATACCTAACCTAATTTATGCCTAAATGCAGCCCACAAACCTATTTGCGGAGTAAAATCCAAAGAGCTAGGTTTGTTTTAATGCATATGAATGATGATAAACTGGTGTTTATCACCGACCTTAGGCCTCTTGGATCTATTTTAGGGTTCAAATACTCACGTATTTTTTAAGATCCAGATTAATCATCAAGAGGTTGAGGAAAGTGAGAGGCTGATGTAGTAGGTCTAAGGCTTAGAGATTATTCAACCCCATTGCCTGCCCTTTGGTTTGTCAGACTTGGTAACCTAAGAACCCAAAATCACACACTAAGTCTGGTTTAGTGCACTTAATAAAGAAAAATCATGCCAAAAGTGTTCTGTTCTAAAAAGCCATCTCGAAGATCTTGCTTAGGAGCAGCTCGACAGCATAAGTTGATTGGATGAGTTCCCGGTATGGAGAGGTGGGAAATTCCCCTCGAAGATGTGTGATAGCATATCATCTCCTCGGTGCTTATCTCCTAGGATATTTAAATATCCTATCGAGGGCATGTAACCACCTTATGCTAGTTCAGGTGATATGGGTAAGATTATCTCGAAATGTCGATTGCCAGGGCCTGAATTTAGCTACAGAACTCCATGGGCGGAGGTATCCTGAAGTGTCGAAAGCCATGGTTATGAGGGTTGCAATGGGCGGTGCTATCTCGAAGCATCAAAAGACATGGACCCTTCGAGGATTGATGGTGGGGACAAGCAATCCAATACAGATCGTGTTTAGGGCCAATTCAAGGTTGGATCTAGGGAAAAATAAAAAAGAAAAGAGAGAAAACTCTCCAAATGAAAAATCCTTCTCTATCTCTTTCTTACAAAAATGCATTGGCAAACTGAACCTAGACATGTTACGTCTATGCACGGTTGCCCACTGGGGTCAATGAACCTCTAAGCATTTTTTGCGAGCCTAAGAAACCTTCACGACAGACTCAAGTAGAAGTTGGTCAAGTCTGGATCTTGGCTGGTACTTGAGTACCTCTAGGCCTATTGTTGGCATTTCGATTTGATTTCTAGAGATGCAACTTAGTAAGGCACCCTGACAGTTACATCCGACGTAGAGACCTAGTTTGATCCATAGGATGTTTATTAAGGGACTAGCAAAAGCTATGCATGGGGGTATGATAGGAACACCAAGGTAGGCCCTAACTGTCCACTTTTAGTTTGGTTTAAAAGATTAATGCTCCTACATAACCATCTGAGGATTATAACACCACTTCAGGTTGTTTTGAGAAGAGAACAGGAAACTACGATTAATTCTGTAATTTTAATAGCATATCATGAAAGTAGAGTAACCAAGGGGTTTTCCAAGGGTTAATCTAAGGTCTAATGAGCATTACAATCTACTAAGAAGGTCCACACAGATAGAAATGGGATTTCACACAATTCGAGAACCAGTACAGCACCCAAAACCCAAATTTCAGACCTGCTTAAATTACTGAGGTTATGGTCTGAATACAATCCATCTAAACCTTTTAAAATTCATAAAAAGTATTCTATGAGGTTTGGTACCCTTGTTTTGACCATTGGAACCTATTTTGACCATAACAGAACATAGACATAGTTCTACGCAAATTTAGGTTTCTGTGTAAATTGTCTAGTTAAAATTGGTCACAAGTGAAATCTGACTTCACCATTAGATTCCTTGGGTTTAAATTAGGTTTTTACCAAAATTTTGTCCTAATTAAAGTTCATCTTGACCTATTTTGCATTTTAGTCCAGTTAGACTCTTTCTCTCACATACAAGCCCCTAGCTTTCGAATTATTTGCAAATCGCCCCCCAACTTTGTTGTCCACTACACAAAAGGGTCCTTGCTACCATGGCAGGTGTGAACCCATGGTCGGGCATGTTTCGCATGTTAAAAATTAGGGTTACAAATAACCCGTCGTCGTAGTTGCAAAACACGTCGATTAGATAAAATTTATACCGAAACTCAAAGGGAGTCCTGGGTCGAACACAGGGAGGTGACGTTTACTTTATTGAAAATTGTGCTTCGATTCATTTCTTTTGGGTACTTTGGGGTTTTGTTATTTTTTTTGTATTTTTGAAATAAAAGAAAACAAGTAAACGTATCACAAGATAGAGATATGGAACAAATCTGATATATATTACTTCCAATGTCAATTACAATAAACTATGAAAGCATAAAAAGAGAGGAAAGTGAGAGGAAATCTACCGAATCGGCTATTCGGCGAGACGATGACGCCTGGCGGAAGCTTGGACGAAGGAGGCGAGGAGCGGGATGACGGAGGTGAGAGGTAGGAGGACGTCAGGTTGAGGAAAGTTGCGGCATGGCTCTGGAATGGAGGTGAGAAGATGGAGATGATTTGCTACCAGAATGGAGGTGGGAGGACAGCTCCAAGGCAACCTATGAATGGGGATGGGAAGTTGGAAGAGTATTTGGTGGGGCAGAGGTTTGCTACACTAATAAGAGCCTTGGGAGCTTGAGAACAAGCTCTAATGGAGCGTTGGTAGGCTTACTAGAACTTGGGAGTAGGTGGGAGTAGAGTAGGTAGAGATGGCTTGGAAGGGAGGGGATGTAGGTTCTTTATAGTGGAGAAGAGGTAAAAATAGGTATGGGACCATTAGTGACATCTAAACCGTCGTTGTAGGTAGCTCATGCCCGCTCATGCCCAAAGTTGGCTTTGTTGGTGCACCAAGATTTAGCGACGGCTACAAGCATCGCTGTAAATCCAGCTCATGCGTCGCTGTAGGTCCAACTCACGCATAGCTGCCACCGCGCTCTTACCTTGCCTCGCGTGAGTGCGGCCACGAGCTGGTGCTACGTTGTGCTGCGTTGTGCACATGTGCGCCTGCACACACGCACGTGAACCCGCACTATTGCATGCGTGCAGTGCCTCGTGCGTGCACTAAGCGGCCTGGGCCGCACCACGTGGTGCAGTCTAGGCCGTCCATCTTCTTCTTGCTGTAGGGGCTACTACAAAGGTTGGATTGAGTCAATTTTCATGCCATTAGGCTATGATCGTCGACTTGAATCCATCAACATGGTCAGATTTATCATTTGAAGCTCCAAATTATGTCTCCTAGTCCCTTGGCCGTTGATCTTCCTCGAACTGCATATGGTGCTACGGGACTCCGATCGAGGCGACTTCAGAGGCATTGGACTCCGATCATCGCCGTGATCAGATCCGTATAGTTGGATCATCAATCTGAGGCTCTGAAATAAATATCCTTCTCTCCTATCCACAAAAAGGACGCAATTAACCTAAATTATATACAACTACTTTAAATGTAGAATGATGCATGCTATGAAATATTTATAACATGAAATGCAAATCTAAGCCTAGCAACATGCACGAATAGACATATTACGCTCAATAAATGTGTTTACATCATACCCCCATGCCTATCTTTTGGTAGTCCCAAGTAAAATTAAACTATATGCTATGTACAAATGAAGAATTAGGATTAGATTGCTTAGGCCTAAGTCATTTATTAACAATAGAAAATTTCAACTATGGTCCTAAACTACGAAAACTCAACAGTACCCACGTGCTTGCCAGAATGTAGACCACCCAAGTCCTCGCTTTATTTGAGAAGGGAAGATATAATTTTTTTATTTTTCTTCTTTTCTAATTTTTTTTGTACTTTTGGAGTTTGAGAGTTCCAGGATAACTTTTTACGGCTACCCGACTCGCCTAAGACTCGAAAAGGACTCTAAGTGCTAAGCATCTTATGAAAATAGTGAAAGACTCACTAGACGGCCGTTAAAATGAACTTCGGGTTTCTACGACCCTAGGTGACCTTGCCTAAAGGTTTATCTTTATGATCGGTAGCTTTCTCCCTACTTTCTTTTATATGGGGTCAACACAAGGGCGAACCTAGTATATATTTCCCCGGTTTATTCTACTTCCCCGCTTCTTCCCTAAGTGTTTTGGGAATTATTGTGCTTTTTTTTTTGTGAGCTGGGTTCTGGACAACCGGCCGATGAGTTGTTACCACCGACAACTTACCAGCCATACTAGTGTGGTGAAGTGTGGTTTTATTTTTTTTTATTTTCTCCTTTTTCTATTTTTTTTCTTTTTGAGTGTTTCTTTTTTTTTAAGTAGGTGGCTTCCCTGATCTAAGATTTACCTAAAGACAGTACAACGAAAATGGTCTTGTGGCTGGGCTTTGGACAACCGGTTGATGAGCTGTTACCACCAACAACTTGCCAGCCATACTAGCCAAGTCAGTCCATTAGCTATCCAATTTCCGTAAAAGTCGTCAGATAGTGAGTCAGTGCAAAAAATGTGTGTAGATGCTTAGGCTTAAAGTCCCCCCAAATCAGAGGGCGGGTTGATAAGTCGCATACTTATCATCCCAAATTATTTACCAAATTAAAATAAATTTTAATTGGCGAGGACTCGAGACTAAATCCACATTCGAGTGGACACCCAGGCTAATTAAGCCCGAAGACTCGAAGAGTCTAAGTATTTAGGTCCTCTCATATCATTTCCTAAAGTTAACAACTTCCAAATGCCTAAGTTCTCTTTCCCTAATTTCTTTCTTTTTTTATCTTTTTTCAAATTTTCAAAATTTTTCTTAATTTTATAAGAAACTAAAAGAAATTCTACGGAGTTCACATAATGATTTCAGGAATCGATTATCCACCCCCCCATACCTAAATGATGCAATGTCCTCATTGTAAAAATAAAGATATGAAAAGGGTAGAGTAAACAGAATATCACCTAAACATCGTGAAGAATCCAGTCAGCTCCGCAGAGAACGTGAAATATAAATACATGCTAAATTTAATGCCTTCATCTAGGCATAAAATACATACAAGGAATAAATTGAGAATTCGCAAGTGCAGGTCAGAATCAAAATAAAAATATTGATTCTGAAACCCGCCAACAGAAGATGTCCACAGATGTGGACCAGATTATGGTGTAGACCCGTGCCCCAGGGTCGAGTGGTTCTCATGTTCTGGATTAAAATCACCCAGAATTGAAGGTTGTTGTGTTTGCAGGGCTGGGCCTGCGGTTTAGTAATGTGCAACCCAAGACGAAAGTGTCGGACAACGGGTAAAGATGGTTCAATAGGTGCAGTTGTCCACTTAACATCAAGCTCAGAAAAATAATCAGTTATTTCGATCTTGGGTTGCACATGAAAGATATCATAAGGGTCTGCATAGAAGATAGGTGGTTTCAGGTCAATAGGTACCCTTATATCCAAACTTGTTTTTCCCACAAAATTAACCTCCCAAATTTTCATTTCAACTTTCCTATCCACCAACATCAGGTGCTCAGGTTTCGGGACCTCTAGCATATCATTCACCCCATAAGATTCTCCCAAGTCCAGAAATCGTGGCTGACTTAAGATTTACTTGGGTACAATGATTTCCAAATCAAAATCAATCCCTTTGGGGTGTAGTTGAGGAATGGGGCTATTGATTGAATCTTCTAGTAAATGAGGATTCGAATCCTCCAAGTTTGCCCCAACCGAATCCAAATCTTCAATAATTGGGCTATCAACTAGTTCGTTAGATTCCTCAAGCCCATTTGTCTCACTAAAATCCTCTTCCTTAAGTTCAAGTGGGACTTTACCAAAAGATTCTTCACCCTCAGAGTCAAAGAATCCATGATCCTCATTTATATATGTCTCAAAATCATATGTCATTTCATGGTCCGTGGAGACATATTTTTCCTCGCTCCCTGGGTTGGGGATCTTGGGTGAATCAATCGGTTCATCTTCAAATGGTTGCTCTAGCCAACCTGGTCATCCCTAGTCTTAGAAAATGTCTCCCCCCCCGATAGGCTCCTGAGCGGGCTCAGACATTGGCTCTCTGGAAGGGGGTTCATCTTGAGAATCATCCCAAGATTTGACTAGTGCAACCACAAATTTCATCCTCAACCTCGACAATTTCCCAAGAAGAAACTCACCCAAGTCCCTATCCTTAACACTTTGGAGCAAATCCAATAAGGAACTATTAAGTTATCAATCATTTTGATCGTAGGCTCTAGTGCTTTAGTGCATGGTGTTGGCTGAGCTTCTAAAGATTGTATAGTGATCCTCAAATTAGCCAACACCCTACCCTGGATCTGGTTCACCTGAACCGACTCATTTGGTTCAAGTTTGGGTGGGTCCAGGTTAAATCTAAGGGAGTCAGGATGTCGAGGTTCTTGGGTCCCTCCTTGATAGTAGGTCGTTTCAGGTTGTTTAAAGGTTGGTGGCAACCTAAATTCAGCATAATTCTGGGGAGGGTAAGTGTTATAATCAGCATATCCTTCACGGTTATAGATCTGGTTAGGTTGATCATCAAAGGATGGAGATCTTAAATCATTGTAGCTCTGGGAAGGATAGTAATCATAGTCTTGTTGTCCAGGGTTAGTGATGTAAACATGTTTACATTACATAAAATGTCTATTTATGCATGTTCTTAAGCATAGAATTGCATTACATACTACAAATATTGCATAACATGCATCATCCTGCATTTAGATTAGTCTGAATAAAATGGAGGTTAATTGTCTCTTTTTATGGTCAAGGACAGGGCGACTATTTGTCAGGGCCTCGAATCGAAGATCCAACCGTACGGATCTGATCAGGGCGACGATTGGAGTTCAACGACTCCAAGATCGCCCTAATCGGATATCCGTAGCATCAGATAGAGACTGAGGAACCCTAGAAGATAAAGGGCCAAGATGGTGTTAATATGCACTTCAGATGACTAATCCGACCACACGTATGGATTCGGATCAACGATCGCAGCCTAACGACATGAAAATCGGTCCAATCTGACATCCGTGGCACCATCTACAACTAATAGAAGATGGACGGTTCAGATGATGCCACGTGGCACCATCCAGACCCTCCAAATAACTCGCTGCCATACCTTCTCATCCAATGGTTAATAGTTGATCAAGTTACCTCCCTTAAGCCACATTTCATATGTGAGGAATTCCACATCTAATCTCAACCATCAAATCAAGATCCAACGGTCAGCATTAAATAGCATGTGAACGCTCTTTTTGTGCTATCCATGCACATAGCACAGTGGATAAGACCTTGCATGCGTGAGGACGCAGGGTCGAAACCCGCTGCGCCTTCAAATCAGAAATTAACGCGTGTGGGTGTAGGCGAAATTCCACCCTTAGATTTTGATCATGCGGCAATGGGTGTGCCACGTGGCGTGACGGATGAGCTGCGTGGCTGTAGGTGTGTGTAGCGGTTGAATTCGAAGAGGCGCAAAGGTCCTGAATTAATGTTTTTCAAAATGTAATGACCAAAATTCCCTCATTCCTTGCAACTATAAAAGGAGACCCCCTACATATGAAATTCTTATCCCTTCCTTCTCTTCTCTTCCTCTCCAAAGCTCAAGAGATGCTTGTCCCACACCCGGGATGCTTCTCGCGAGATAAGTCAAATTTTTGTCCCCCTTCTGGAAGCGGATCCCGCGACGATGATGATGTGCTGCCCCGTTCCCGTTCTTCTCGCTTCATCCTCCTTCGTCCTACTCTGCTCCCCATCTTCCAGGTGTCGTCCCGTCCGGCTCGTCTCCAAGCGACCGTCGAGGAGGATATTTCTCTCTCCATTCTTTTTACTACTTTCTAGAGTAGATTTACTGCTTTCTAGTGTAATCATTTTCCCGCTTTCTAGTCGTAATGTTTAGTGTAATGAACAATCCTTCTAATAATGAATTCCATGTTCATTCTACATCTTTTTTTGGTTTTTGTTTGTAACATTCTCTCTCTCTCTCATTCTCTCTCTCTTTTATTTATTGTAAATAGATAGTTTCTAATCAATTATTCTGCTTCATGACAAATAAAACAAATGCATATTTTTAAATCTAACGTTTGCCTCCCTGAGTTCAACCTAGGATTTCTATTCCGGTATAAATTTTGTTTGTTGAACATGAGTTCTTTGCTTTTATACTACGAAGACAAGTTTTTCAAAACCAAACACATTAGCGTAGCAACTCGTAGCTTCAACATTTTGGCGCCGTTGCCGGGGAGGCGACGCTATTTGATTTTTTTTCGTGTTTTCCAACTTACGAATCATTTACCTCACTTCTCTCCTTTCTTATTGTGATTGCAGGTACTCTTTTGAGACGAGCTAAAGCGGTAGATTGGAGTAATGTGTTGTTGAAGGTTCTGTAAGTTGTCCCCCATCCCCCACCCATTAGTTTTCATTTCACCACATAATAATACAAACATCAATCAACCTAGGTGTTCTTATAAACTCTAAGGTTAGATTGTTTGTTTGTTTGACACCCACACTCGCCCCAACTTCCACATTTAAAAAGAAAAACATAAAAAAATCTCACAGAGGTACACAACCTCATCTGATTTTCAAACTCAACCGGTAAATCGATCTTTGGAACCGCTACACACATCTAAACACATAATTGAGTAGAAATTAGATTAGGTAATCATTTGTGTGCCTAATTAAGTGGTGCAACAGGCCAATAGTTTGAGTTGATTGGGCCACACCACTTCAATTAAAATCAACTCATCAAGTAGCTGACACATGGGTTCAACTCTTACGGATTTACCAGGCACTCCACATTCTTTTAAGTTTTAAAGGAAAACATCTTCACCTATGCTTGAAAACCTGGTGTGCCAACAAAACTTGTTTGAAAATACCTAAAGTTGAATCCTAAAAGCTACTAAGCAAGATTTTAACCCTAAAATTCACCGCATCAAAAGTAATCTTGCTTGAAAACCACTGGTTGTGCACACACACACATACATCAATCAATCATTAAGGGCACAACCCAGATAAATGGCCCATCACATTCCAAATCACATTCAAATCTAGCCCTAAATAAAATAGAGTAGACGTTGGCCTTAAGGATTCAACTCGCTCTTCAGAGCTAAGAACGAGATTATTTTCGATTAGTCTGTTTCTACTGTTCAATCTGATGTCTAGCTAGGGAAGTAGAATCAAACGATCGTGGCTGTCGGGTACACTAGGAACCGGAGGTGCAAGCCGAAGGAAGAACCTTCTCCCCAGTCCCTCCTTCTAACTGGTTGGATTGAACAGACAGAAGTAGATCAAATCGTTCCTTTATCACAAGACGAGTTGTGGGAGTCTGTAGATCTTTAGGCTAGCCCACTTAAGGACAAGTTTGATTGCTTGTATTGTAGGGTGCCTTTCTTCCTCCCGTTTATCATGAATCCTTCCACATATTATACGTATTCCTGCTCTTTCCCTCCTGTTTTGAATTATCCTCAACATGACGATTATCCCAACTCATACTGTAATCAACCATCAGTTAGTTGGGATAACTCAAATTGGGGATACAGTCCCGAACCTCCGTGTTTAGGGTGTAACCCTGAACACTATGATTGTGATTTCTATCCTTCTCAGAGCCACATTGATTATAGATCATTACCCTTTCATGAACAACCTAATATGATCTACAATCAAGAAGGATACACTGATCCTTACCCATCCTCTGATTACACTGCCTTTAGGTCATCACCACCTTTTGAACAATCCGAAATGACCTATTATCAGGAAGGGTATAACGAATCTCATTTTGTTAACTCCTCTGCACTGATCCCAAACCTGCCAAACCCTGAACCAACTCATTTGGTTCAGGGTAACCAGGTTCAAGATAAGGTTCTGGCTAACTTGCGGAATATCATACAATCATTAGAAGTTCAGCCAATACCTTCCATTGAAAGATTGGAGCCCCTAATCGAAATGATTGATGATTTGAACAAGTGTTTGTTGGATTGGCTCTAGGATGTTAAGGATAAGAACCCGGGTGAGTTTCTACTTGGGAAGTTAGCGAAATTGAGGATGAGATTTGTGGTTGCTTTAGTCCAATCATGGGATGATTCCCAAGATGAACCACCTTTAGGAGAGCTAAGGTCAGAACCCGCTCAAGCACCTGTCAGGGGGGACACGTGTTATGAGACTGACCAGATTGAATTAGAGCAACCAATTAAGAATGATCTGATTTCTTCACCTGAGATCCCTGAGCCAAGGTACAAGGAAATGTATGTCTCCATGGATCAGAAAGCGACAGATGATTTTAGGACATACATTAATACGGATCTTGATTTCTTTGATTCTGATGGTGAAGATTCAAGTTGCGAAGTCTCACGCGAGTTTACAGAACATGATTTCTGTGAGACGATTAGTCCTGAGGAATCTGATAGATTATTTGATAGCTCAATAACTAAGGAAACTGAGCTTATTAGGGCTCACCTTACGGATCCAAACTTGCATTTTCTGGAGGATTCAATTAAATGCCCTGATTGTCAGTTACACCCCATTGAGCTTATCGATGATTTTGTTTTTGAGATAACTAGACCCAAGTCAATTCTGATTCAACCACATCTTTTAGACTTGGAAATTTCAGACAGGGTGATTAATATGCAAGAGGTCCCTAAATTTAACATTCTAATTAAGGAGGATAGGAGTTGGGAAGTTCTGATTTGGGAAGTTAACTCCGGAGGAAGTAGAAAACTGTGTCTAAGGGTTCCATTTCATCTGAAACCTTCAAACCAAAATGCTTATGACATTTGTTCTTAGGATGTTCAACCCAAGCACACATTCATTGATTATCCTTTTGATATCTCTGTATCCTGACTTTTTGGTCTTGGGTTGCATCCTTATAAATCACAGGTCTGACCCCGCTTGCATAATGATTTTAGGTTTTGGGTAATTTTTATCCAGAACCTGAGATATTCTCGATTAATGGATATGGGTATGCACCACAATCTGGTCCATATCTATGGACATCTGCTGCCAGGTCTGAGGTTTCATCTTTTTATTCTGATTCTGACCTGCACTTGTGAATTCTTTATTTCTCTTCTTTGTATTGTGTGCCTAGCTGAAGGCACTAAATTCAGCATGTATACAGTTCTTTTTAGTTTTTATCTCAGAGCGGACCCGACATTCATGCAATTCAGGTGCTTTCTCCTCTATTCCACTCTGTTTTATGTCTTTTTAATATAATGAGGACATTGCATTAGATAGGCATGGGGGGTTGGATTTTCATCTTTGAATTTATTCGTCAGCTCCGTAGATTTGTTTTATTTTCTTTTATTTATATTAAAAAAAATTGAATTAGGAAAGAGAACTTGGGTTTAAGAAAATTTTCAATCTTAGGAAATACTACATTATGATCTGAACACAAAGACCCTTCAATTCTTTGGACTTAATCAGCCTATGTATCCACTAAGATGTGGATTTATTTTTTAAGTCCTCGCCATCTTAATTTTATCGTAATTGGAGTAAATAAGTTTGGGTGATAAGTACACGACTTATGAACCTGCCCTTTGATTTGAGGGAACTTTAAGCCTAAAGCATCTACACACTATCTTGTCACTGACTCATTAATCGGTGGTTCTAACGAAAATTGGGTAGCTATTGAACCTTCTAGGGTGATATGGCTGGCAAGTTATCGTGGGTAATAACCCATAGGTAGGTTGTCTAGAGCCCAGTCATTGGACCTTTCTCTTTTTGCTGCCTTAAGGTAAATCTTAGACCAGAGAAGCCACCTACTCAAAAAAAAAGGAGAGAAAAATAAAGTCAAAAAGAAAAAGAAAAGTAGAAAAGAAAAGAAAATAAAAGAAATAAACCACACTTCGCCGCACGAGTATGACTGGCAAGTTGGTGGTTGTAATAGCTCATCGACTGGTTGTCCAGAACCCAGCTCAATAAATGCACTGAAAATTTCCAAAACACTTAGGAAGAAGCGGAGAAGTAGAATAAGTCGGGGAGATATACACTGGATTCACCCTTGTGTTGACCCCGTAAAAATAAAAGTAGGGAGAAAGCTATCGGTTGTAAAGATACACCTTTAGGTAGAATTCTCTTTTTAGGCCACCTAGAGGCGTAGAAATCCAAAGTCCATTTTTATTGCCAGTCAATGAGTCTATCACATTCACAATAAGATGCTTAGAACTTAGGGTTCTCATCAAATCTTGGGTGAGTTGAAAGGCCGTAGAAAGTCACTCTTAAACCCTAAATCTCGAAAATCCAAAAAAAAATTAGAAAAGAAAAAAAAGAAAAAAAGAAATTTTTCTTTGAATAAGGCGAGGGCTTGAGGCGGTCTGCATTTTGGTAGATACCCAGGCACTATTGTGTCTTTGAAAGTTCAGATCCTAAGTAGACATTTTCTTAATGATTGAAAATAACTCAGGCCCAAATAATCCAACCTAATTCTTTTATAAATAGCATGTAGTTTTTGCTAGGGACTAACAAATGATAGGCATGGGGGTGTGATGTAAACATGTTTACATTAGATAAAATGTCTTTTTATGCATGTTCTTAAGCATAGAATTGCATTACATACTACAAATATTGCATAACATGCATCATCCTACATTTAGATTAGTCTGAATAAAATGAAGGTTAATTGTCTCTTTTTATGGTCAAGGACAAGGCGACTATTTATCGGAGCCTCGGATCAAAGATCCAATTGTACAGATCTGATCAGGGAGACGATTGGAGTTCAACGACTCCAAAATCGCCCTAATCGGATATCCGTAACATCAGATAGAGACTGAGGAACCCTAGAAGACCAAGGGCCAAGATGGTGTTAATCCACACTTCAGATGACAAATCCAATCGCACGGATGGATTCAGATCAACGATCGCAGCCTAACAGCGTGAAAATCGATCTAATTCGACATCCCTGGCACCATCTACAACTAATACACGATGGATAGTCCAGATGATGCCACATGGCACCATCTAGACCCTCCAAATCAATCGCTGCCCTACCTTCTCATCCAATGGCTGATAGTTGATCAAGTTACCTCCCTCAAGCCACATTTCATATGAGAGGAATTCCACATCTAATCTCAACCATCAAATCAAGATCCAAAGGTCAGCATTAAATAGCACGCGAATGCTCTTCTTGTGCTATCCATGCACGTAGCACAGTGGAGAAGACCTTGTGCATGTGAGGACGCAAGGTCGAAACCCGCTGCGCCTTCAAATCAGAAATTAACACGCGTGGGTGAGGGCGAAATTCCACCCTTGGATTTTGATCATGCGGCAACGGGCATGCCACGTGGTGTGACGGATGAGCTGCATGGCCGTAGGTGTGCGTAGCGGCTGAACTCGAAGCTTTGCAGATTCAGGCCTTTAGTGACCTGAATGCCCCCATTCCTTGCAACTATAAAAGGAGACCCCCTCCATACGAAATTTCATCCCTTCCCTCTCTTCTCTCCCTTTTCAAAGCTTAGGAGAAGCTTGTCCTACACCCAGGATGCTTCTCGCAAGATAAAGTCAAATTTTCATCCCCTTTCGGAAGCGGATCTCGAGATGACAACGTGTTGCCCCATTCCCGTTCTTCTCGCTTTGCCCTCCTTCGTCCTGCTCTGCTCCCCATCTTCCAGGCGTCGTCCCGTACGGCTTGTCCTCCAAGCGACCATCGAGGAGGATATTTCTCGCTCCATTCCTTTTACTGCTTTCTAGAGTAGATTTACTGCTTTCTAGTGTAATCATTTTCTCGCTTTCTAGTCATAATATTTAGTGTAATGAACAATCCTTCTGATATTGAATTCCATGTTCATTCTACATCTCTTTTTGGTTTTTGTTTGTAATATTCTCTCTCGCTCTCTCTCTCATTCTCTCTCTCTTCTATTTATTGTAATAGATAGATAGTTTCTAATCAATTATTCTACTTCGTGACAAATAAAACAAACGTGTATTTTTAAATCAAACGTCCGCCTCCTTGAGTTCGACCTGGGATTTCTATTCCAGTATAAATTTTATTTATTGTACACAAGTTCTTCGCTTTCATACTATAATGACAAGTTTTTCAAAACCAAACACGTTAGCATAGCAACTCATAGCTTCAACAGTTAGGCCCTGACACTGCGGTTCAGATTCATATCCCCAATCAAAGTCATCCTGGTTAGTGGATGGATAATTACAAGTTAAGTTGGGATAGTAATCATCTTGGGGGTAAGTGATGGTAGGAGGATCGGATGTGAAATGTGTGTAGGATGTGGAAGGGTACATGGTGAAGTACGGAAGGAAATCAGAAGAGAAAGGATCCCTGCAATACAAAAATACAAGCCTGTCCTTAGGTTGGGTAGCCTAAAGGTCTACAGGCTCTCAGAATCCATCCTAAGATTATGGATGATTTACTCTACTTATGTCCAGGCAATCTAACCAGTTAGAAGGAGGGACTGGGGAGAAGGTTCTTCCTTTGGCTTGCGCCTCCGGTTCCTAGCGTACCCCCCAACCGTGATCGTTTGACGCTACTCCCCTAGCTAGATATCAGATTGACTAGTATAAGCAGGTTAATCGTGAACAATCTCAATCTAGATCTCGACGAGCGAACCAATCCTTAGGGCCAATGTCTAATCAACTTTAGTTAGGCTTGGGACAATGGTGCTTCAAGATTGTGATGGGCCCTTTAGATGGGTTGTGCCCTTAATGATCAGTTAAAATGTGTGTGCGTGCACAACCAGGGTTCTCAAACAAGGTTATTTGAAGATGTGTCTTTTAGGATTTAACCTTGTTTAGTAGCTTTTAGGGTTTAATTCTTAGGTTGGTTCAATCAAGGTTTAGTAGAACACTCCAAGTTTTGAAAGTATGGGTGATGATATTTTCCTTTAAAAATAAAAAATAATGTGGAGTGCCTGGTTCATCCCTAAGAATCAACCCTAAGTGGCAAGCTAGTTGATGGATCAGTTTTAGATTGAGTGGTACGGCCCAAATAGCTCAATCAATTGGCCTATTACACCACTTAGTTAAGGCACTCAAGAATGGTTAACTAATTTAGATTTCTACTCACTTATGTGTATTTAGTTAAAGTGTACCGGGTCCACAAGTTAGATACCAGTTAAGTGGTAGAATCAAAGTGATTGTGCACCTTAGGATAAGAAGTTGTGAGTGTTAAGTGTGTAGCTTTAAGAAAATCCCACAATTAGATAACACTTTTTTTATTTTTTTATTTTTATTTATGTGGATGGCGAGGTGAGTGGAGGTGGCAAACAAATAACTAAATCTATCCTAGGGTTTATAAAAAACACCAAAGTTGATTTGGGTTTGAGTTATTTGGTTATGGAATGAAAACTAAGGTGGGGTGGTGTCGGGGACACAAAACACTCTACCTGCACTTTACTTCGGTCTACCGCACTTGGATCTTCATGCTAAGGTACCTGCAAGATAGTAGATCAAAGACAAGTTGAGTTAGTGCTATGTAAATGCAAAGAAACGCAATAAACAATAAAGTAAATTCCATTGCCTCCCTAGTAACGACGCCAAAATGGTCGGGCATGTTTCGCATGTTAGAAATCGGGGTTACAAGTAACCTGTCGTCGTAGTTGCAAAATACATCGATCAGATAAAATTTATATCGAAACTCCAAGGGAGTCCCGGGTCGAACACAGGGAAGCAACGTTTACTTTATTGAAAACCATGCTTCTTTTCTTTTTGGTACTTTGGGGTTTTGTTATTTTCTTTTGTATTTTTGAAATAAAAGAAAATAAGTAAGCGTATCACAAGATAGAGATGTGGAACAAATCTGATATATATTGCTTCCAATGTCAATTACAATAAACTATGAAAGCATAAAAAGAGAGGGAGGTGAGAGGAAATCTCCCGAATCGGCTGTTCGACGAGACAATAGCGCCTGGCGGAAGCTCGGACGAAGGAGGTGAGAAGCGGGGCGATGGTGGTGAGATGAGGAGGATGTCAGGTCGAGGAAAGCTTCAGCGTGGCTTCGGAATGGAGGTGAGAAGACGAAGATGATTTGCTACCGGAATGGAGGTGGGAGGACAACTCTAAGGTGACCTATGAAGGGGGATGGGAAGTTGGAAGAGTATTTGGTGGGGTAGAGGTTAGCTACACTAATAGGAGCCTTGGGTGCTTGAGAACAAGCTCTAATGGAGGGTTGGCAGGTTTGCTATAGCTTGGGAGTAAGTGGGTGTAGAATAGGTAGAGATGGCTTGGAAGGGAGGGGGTGTAGGTCCTTTTATAGTGGAGGAGAAGAGGCAAAAATAGGTATGGGACCATTAGTGACATCCTGGCCGTCGCTGGAAGCATTGTTGTAGGCAGCTCATGCCCGCCCATTCCCGCTCATGCCCAAAGTTGGCTTTGCTGGCACATGAAGAATTAGCGACGTCTGTAAGCGTCACTGTAAATCCAGCTCATGCGTCGCTGTAGGTCCAGCTCACACATAGCCGACGCTACGCTCCTACCTTGCCACGTGCCCACGCGCACCCATGCACTAGCGCTACGCTGTGCTCATGCGCACCTGTGCGCACGCGCGCACAACAGCACTGCTGCGCGTGTGCGGTGCCACGTGCGTGCACTGGGCTGCCTGGGCTACGCCACGTGGCACAGTCTTGGCCGTCCATCTTCTTCTTGTTGTAGGGGCTGCCATAGAGGTCGGATTGAGTCAATTTTTGCGCCGTTAGGCTGCGATCATTGACCTGAATCCATCTGTGCTATCAGATTTGTCATTTGAAGCTCCGAATTATGTCTCCTAGTCCCTTAGCCGTTGATCTTCCTCGAACTGCATATGGTGCTACGGGACTCCGATCATGCTGATTTCAGAGGCGTTGGACTCCAATCGTCATCTTAATCGGATCCTTATGGTCGGATCATCAATCTGAGGCTCTGAAATAAATATCCTTCTCTCCTAACCTCAAAAAGGATGCAATTAACCTAAATTATATACAACTACTTTAAATGCAAAATGATGCATGCTATGCAATATTTATAACATGAAATGCAAATCTAAGCCTAGGAACATACATGAATAGGCATTTTACCCTCAATAAATGTGTTATATCAACCCATAAGATCTAAAATTCAATTAATGAAGCCTCCCTGATTTCTCGATCAATCCCTTTCAAAATTGGAAGGGATGATCTCAAGGAAGTTCTTAATCACCTAAACCTTGTCTTGGGCTTCAATTCTTCTTGTGAAGTTCGTGCGAACTCTTGGATTCCAAGGATCTCTTTCTTTGGAAATCTAACCTCCTCAAGCTTGTTTCCAAGCATAGAAGCTTGCCTAAAGTTCTATAAAAGCACCTCTATTGCAAAGTCAAACTCCTTAGCAAGTTCTAGGCCCAGAAATCCTCCATCTCCTCTACCTCTAACCTGCTCCAAAGACCACTCCGACAAACTTCTCCCTCCGGTCTCCTCACCTGCTGCCACATGATATAGGTAGTAGGTTTGCCTTCCCTAGCCTCGTCCACATCTCTCCATACTTGCGAGAAGCTCCTTCCCCCTTCAGGCATCGCCGTCCTTCCTCCCGGAGAAACCCTTCGTCTTCGACACCAGTCAATCATAGCCGATGCCATCTCCGCATCTCCTTCATCAACAGCCACTCTAGTTTGTCTCCGCATCTCCCTCTGATTCGATTCACACACTCACCACCCACATTAGCACGCTCTCACACCTGAGCCATCGTCGTCTTCCATGTCTTCGACGTACCACTAGCAACCTCACAAAACCACCACACTGTAGCTAACCATTCACTCCCGGTCTCAAAAGCTCCACCCTGTCCATACGACCAAATCCCCTCAAGAAATCGAGGGGATTGGCCTTGCACACACACAACTAAACACGAGCTTCACTGCACTACCTTCTCAAGTTCGCCAGACGTCCACATGCACTCCCACACCACACCAACACCACCATCATGTTCGGCACATCCACGTGATCCTTCTGAATGCTTTTGACATAGTCGTTGATAAGTCCACTTTCGTGGACCATTATTTGGCCTAAGTACTTTCTAATTAGTTATTCTTATTTGTTAATTAATTAGGAATTATATGGCAATTCATCTTAGTCTGCATATAATTTTATGCATCAATTTTACATTTAATAACATATGATATGATAATATAATTTGTTTGATGAATGCAGGATAGGTGAAGAGTCCAGACATGTAAGTCTACATCTATAAGACATCTGGAGATCAGTATGGACGCCTGGGAAATTGTCATCGCAAGTTCTTTTCTCTACATATTTTAAGACGTCTGATGATGAAGTCAGATGTCTGATATAGAACGGCCAATGCTTATCCATCAGTTTCAACCACTCGCGATGTTCGCAAGTGGTTTGCGAAGCCAGCAGCAAGTGGAACAGATGGGGGGATTTTTATAAAGAGAGAAAACCCACGCACCAGACGGAAAAAAAAACTCTCTCCCCTTGGCGGGGATCTCCTCTCAGCCACCACCGTGCAACAGGCGTGCACCATGAATGAGACTACCACCGTGCTCCTGGCGTACACCGTGCAACGAGTGAACACTGTGAATCACTGTAAGCTTCCACTGCGACCACCTCTTCATTGTCCTAGGCGGTAGTGAGCGTGGTGACAACCGCTCCCCGCTATCTTCAACCCGCCACCATCCTCAACCTCAAAAGAACCCAACTGCCAACTTCACACAAGCACGCCACCACTGTAGACCATCGGCCATGCACGTGTGTAGCAACGCATTCCCTTACGCACCATCACCCCACCATCACGCCACAGCCGCCCACGTGCTGCGTGCATGCCACCACTGCAGACCACTCTCCAAGCACCGCTCCACGCACACCAGCAACAAGTGCATGCATGCGTAGCCGTGCCCTTGTGTGCGCAGTCGAAGCCCATGCTCCAGCCCGCATGCGCACGCAATCGAATCCCACACTCTAGCTCGCGTGCGTGTGCCTGGCTTCTTCTTCTTCCTTCCACCCCCACTTGCAACTCCAAACGAAAGAACCCATCATCAGTGTCAAGCATCCCCACACAGCCACCTCATCCGGACACCATTCTCTGTGCTGTTGACTTCCCCGCGCTCACTTCAACGCCACGAGGCCACCCATGACCACGGCGGCTCTTCCCGCCATCCACATGCACATGCACGCAAGCCACACCAGCATTCTCCTCATCCACCAATTGGCTGACTCTGGTCGCCTCCGCCTCCGCCAACACCACCAATGCAACGGCCAAGAGCTGACTGACCTCCACCGCACGCAATACGCCCTCCGATGCTCCTTCCCATCTACGAAGAGGAGAGGGGAAGAATCCTTTGTTCTTCCTCTAATTGCTATTTATGCCATATGCCATTGCAGCTTCTCCTATTCATTTATTTATCTTTTTAATATATTGCAGTAAATTTGCATTCATGTCCCTCAATTCTAATTGAATTGCATATAGTTAAATTCATCTCATGAATAAGCAAGCATGTATATTTGTTATAGGGAACAAATTCAGATTTAATTAAATTTGATGGTGCTTGTCAGTATTAAGATCGTAATTCAGGTATTTCATTGGTGGTGATTTTGCATGTGCACCCTTATATTATTGATTAATTCTTTAAATCAAGAAATTATGTTGAAAACACGTGCACCAGTTAGTATGCGTATGCATTGAGTTTCTCGAATAAACAAGACATCATTCACTAGTTTAAATAGGCTGATTCCTCCCTATGGAGATGACCTAAATCACCGTGGTTAGTTTTGAATTTTTAAATATTTTTGCAAAGCGATTTTCTACCACACGACATACTACACCGACACAACATTTTATGTTACAAATTTTATCAAAAATGAAGATCGCTCTTTCAGCCGTGAGGCCTTATTTCTTCTTTTAGGTATTCACCATCCACCACCATCACCACCATCATTTTCAGCCAAGTCCGCAATGCTCTGACAAGCTCAAGGCCTAATTTCACTTCCAGTAGACGCGGACTACATCCACATGTCCAGCTGCAGCTCCAATTAAAGTCAGAAAGCCAGTAGCACCTCCAATTGCATGAAGCATTGGCTAGAGCACTCGTGTGAAGGAATCCTGGCACTTTTGTGCCACATCATGAATGGAAAAGGTGATAGCTATGCAAATAAGGAATTTTTTATCTTAGCTGTCTGCCCAAGATCATGAGGGGTCAGGTCCCTCTGTGCACTCACTCGCTCACCCACTTACCCACCTATCCACTCCCCGCCTGCGACACACACCCGCCTGCCTGGTCACTATTCTCGACTCGAATACCTGATTGTATACCCAACAAAGCCCGGGTTTGAGAGAGAAGAGGAAGAGGGTTTCTGAGAGAGGGGAGGGGAGGGTTTTGGTCATAAGCTCTCATCTCCTCTCAGGGCTTAGCCACTGAAGGCTCAGCGAGGCCATTGTGCCTTGCTCTTGTGAAGTTGTGTGCTCCTCTGTTGCTGCTGTGCCTTAGGTCCTCTGAGGCGTAAAGGTTTAAGGTGTCTATGCCTTAGCTTTGTCAACTAATTGGCTGCTCTTGTGCTTAGTTCTGATAATTGTTGAGATACTTGATTACTATTACTGTTCAAATATTTAAGTGGTTGTGAGCTTTAAACTTAAGGATTAATTTGGTGATTCAAATCACCATTTTAATCCGTTCTTTTTTACACTGTTACTTTGATCTTATTGAATTATCATTTTGAATAATCATTGCTTTTCAAATTGCATATATTTCTTGAGATTGGTGAATTTAAATCGCATCTTTGCTCCCTGCGAATGACCTCGAACTCTATTTCCTGAATCTGAGCATATAAATTTAAATGATTTGAGCAATTTTGTCGTATACTACAACACATTTCTTAAACAATGATAACTTTCACTCGAACAACCCTTAATCAAGTTCCGTTTCCCAAACAAAATCATTTTGGGAATTATGGGAAAAACTTATATCAACCTGAGCCATCCTAGGAAGATGTCGACACCCAAGTTATGAAAACTCTACAAGGTATCTAGAATCAAATGGCGAAAGTTACTCACATGATAACCAACTTGCAACATCAAGTTAAGGTCACTCCTGATCATAGACCTGCTGGAAATCTGCCATCCAACCCATGCCCAATCCTAACAATCAACGGAATCAGTATCAAGGTGGATATCCCAGTCAACCTGTCTACCAAGCACCACAGCACCAGCTAGGTTCTAATCAAAATCTGGGCCCCCATCCTCTTCCCAGAAACAACCAGACTGCAAATGCAGTAACTCTAATGAACGGAAAAACCACTCATGATCCCTTGCCTGCTCAAGAAACCTGCTGTTGAACGTACGAATTGCTACGTTAGCGTGTTTGGTTTTAAAACCTTGTCGTTGTAGCTTGAAAGCGAAGAATTCGTGTTCAACAAATAAAATTTATAACGAAATTTAAATTCAAGGTCGAACACAGGGAAGCTACGTTGATCTATATTCACAAGTATATTTTCTTTTAGAATTTTTGTTTGAAAAGTGAGGCAATATAATTACAATGAAGCTATCAGACTAAAAGGAAGAGAGAGAGAGAGAACATGCATTCAATATTTCAAAATGTTTATACAATCAAACCAAATAAAAATTACACTAAAAAGAGGGAAATCAGCTACACTAGAAAGCAGGAAAATTCTACACTAGAAAAGTTGTAAAGAATAATGGGAGAGAGAAGTTATCCTCCTCGACGATCGCTTGGAGGATGAGTCGGACGGGATGACGCCTGGACGAAGGAGGATGGAGCAGGACGAAGGAGGATGAAGCAGAAGAACGGGAACGGAGCAGCACGTCGTCATCATCGCGGGATCCACTTCCAAACGAGGATGAAAATTTGGACTTTATCTCGCGAGGAGCATCCCGGGTGTGGGACAAGCTTCTCTTGAGCTTTGGAGAGGAAGACAAGAGAAGGAAGGGATGAGAATTTCATGTGGAGGGGGTCTCCTTTTATAGTTGCAAGGAGTGGGGGCAAATTGGTCATTACATCCTTTAAACATTAAATAAGGGGTCTTTAGTGATGGATAAAACTGTCGCTAAAGCCCCAACATGGGCGTAGTGGCCACTGCCCGCACGCGCCCGCTTGTCTGCTCACGCTCAACACATGCCGCACATTCAGTCGTCCATAGCCATCTGATTGCGTGATCGGACGACCCAGATTGTGCCTTCGCCCGCTCGCTACGCGCCCGCCCCAACGCATGCGATGCTACGTGAGGCACGGGCGTGCGATAGCACGTCAACGCTATTGAGCATGGACGGCCGCCCAATCAAGATTTGAAGCATGCCTGCGCCCGCTCACCCGTGCCCTTCGCCTGCTCGCTGTGGGTCGAACCCGCATCCGTTGCTCACGATAACTCCCTCGTCCACTACGATGCGGAGCACGGATGGTCGCGTAGATGATTTCAACGCGCTGCATCCACAGTCGTTGGATCTTGATTCAACGACAGAGAAGAGTGGATGCAGGAGCTTCAGCTGGTGCGTGTGGGCGTTTGGGGGGCCAAGATGGCACCACATGGCACCATCTTGGCCGTCCATCTTTTGGATGATGTAGATGGTGCCACGGGTGTCGGATTGACTTAATTTTTACGTCGTTAGGATGCGATCGTCGATCCGAATCCATCAGTGCGGTCGGATTTGTCATTTGAAGTGCAGATTTACACCATCTTGGCCCTTGATCTTCTAGGGTTCCCCGATCACTATCTGTTGCTACAGATGCCTGATTAGGGCGATCTTAGAGTCGTTGAACTCCAATCGTCGCCCTGATCACATCTGTACAGTTGGATCTTCGATCCGAGGCCCCGATAAAAAGTTTGCCTTGTCCAAGCACATAAAAGGAGACAATTAACCTCCATTTTGTTCAAACTACTCTAATTGCAAGATGATACATGTTATGCAATATTTATAGCATGCAATGCAATCCTATGCTTAAGAACTTGCATAAATAGACATCTTAAGTAGCATAAATGTGTTTACATCATAACCCCATGCTTATCCTTTGCTAGTCCCTAGCAAAAACTATGTGCTATTTATAAAAGAATTAGGTTGGATTATTTGGGCATGAGTTTTTTTCAATCATAAAGAAATTTTCTACTTAGGATCTGAACTTTCAAAGACACAACAGTGCCCAAGTATCTGCCAAAATGCAGACCGCCTTAAGCCCTTACCTTATTCAAAGAAAAATTTCTTTTTCTCTTTTTCCACTTTTCTAATTTTTTGGATTTTCAAATTTTAGGGTTTAAGAGTGGCCTTCTACGGCCATTCAACTCACCCAAGATTTGATGAGAACCCTAAGTTTTAAGCATATTATTGTGAATGTGATAGACTCGTTGACTGGTAATTAAAACGGACTTCAGATTTTCATGCCTCTAGGTGACCTAAAAAGAATTCTGCCTAAAGGTGTATCTTTACAACTGGTAGCTTTCTCCCTAGTTTTATTTTTTTATGGGGTCAACACAAGGGTGAATCCAGTGTATATCTCCCCGGTTTATTCGACTTCTCCGCTTCTTCCTAAGTGTTTTGGGAATTTTTAGTGCATTTACTGAGCTGGGTTTTGGACAACCGGTCGATGAGCTGTTACCACCGACAACTTGCCAGCCAAACTCGTGCGGCGAAGTGTGGCTTATTTCTTTTATTCTTTTCTCCTTTTCTTTTTGAATTTTTTTTATTTTTTTATTTTAAGTAGGTGGCTTCTATGGTCTAAGATTTACCTAAAGGCAGCAAAAAAAGAAAGGTCTAATGACTGGGCTCTGGACAACCTACCTATGAGTTGTTACCCACGATAACTTGCTAGCCATATCACCCTAGAAGGTTCTTTATCTACCCAATTTCCGTTGGAATCGCTGAACAATGAGTCAGTGCAAAGAAAGTGTGTAGATGCTTAAAACTTAAAAATTCCCTCAAATCAGAGGGTGGGTTGATAAGTCGTGTACTTATCACCCAAACTTATTTATTCCAATTACGATAGAATTAAGATGGCAAGGACTTGAAAGACAAATCCACATTTTAGTGGATACACGAACTAATTAAGTCCAAAGACCTGAAGGGTCTTTGTGTTCAGATCTTAATGTAAAATTTCTTAGGATTGAAAAGTCCTAATGTCCAACTAATCCTTCCTAATTTTGATTTTTTTTTTTATGTATAAACAATTTACATGAATTTCACAAAGCCGACCAAATGATTCAAAAATGAATCACCCCCCCATGCCTAGCTAATGCAATGTCCTCATTGAAAAAGAGACATGAAAGAAAGGGTAGAATATGAAAGATGTCACCTGAATATGAAGCTCATACTAGCCTTGTGTCATATGTACAACTGCTGAGTTTAAATGTGTTTAAAGAATACGGTCAATAACAGGCTTCAGACGTTGACCGTTGACTTTAAATGTGTTACACGTCTTTGGGTCAGAAATACGAATGGCTCCATTTGGAAAAATCTAGTCAATTATGAATGGGCCATTCCATTTAGAACTAAGTTTGCCAGGAAAGAGCTTAAGTTTAGAATCGAATAACCAGACCTTCTGGTTTGGCTCAAAGCTCTTGCGGGAAATCAGTTGATCCTGTAGAGCTTTGGTCCGAGCCTTGTAGATCTTAGAATTCTCGTAAGTGTCATTTCTAAGCTCCTCCAAGTTAGATAGTTGGAGTTTCCTGGTCTTCCTAGCTAAATTCAGATCTAAATTGCATTGTTTGATCGCTCAGAATGCCTTGTGTTCAATCTCTATGGGTAGATGCCATGCCATTCCATACACCAAACGGAATGGAGACATGCCGATGGGCGTTTTATACGTCGTACGGTAGGCCCAAAGAGCGTCCTCAAGCTTTTGAGTCCAATCTTTGCGATCAGGCCTAACCATTTTCTGCAGAATGTTTTTGATCTCTCAATTGGAGATCTCGGCTTGTCCATTCGTCTGGGGATGGTAAGGTGTGGAAATTCAGTGATTAACCCCGTATTTGGCCAATAAATTCTGGAATTGGGCATTAGTAAAATGAGTGCCTGATGAGAGCCTCATCATGAGCCATAACTAGCTCATTTTGACCCAATAAAGAAGATAAAAGCTCCTACATAACCTAGAAGAAGGCCTAACTGAAGGAACAAGTGCCTTGAGAAGAAAACATGAAATAAACGTTAAAACAGCAATTTTACCATTGCAGTACATAAATGGGATTTCTCAGAGGCAAAACATAGGTCAAATGGTATAAATGAGATAAAAAGAGGGTTGAGTCAATCAGAAATGGGTTCATGTGCAATCTGAGAACTAAATGACACTTGGTAACCCTCAAATAGACCCACTTAAATTAACAAGGTTCCGGTCAGAGTAAAAATCAAGTAAATCCTCTAAAAATCATAGAAAAACATCCTCTAGGGTTTAGAACACTTAATTTGGCCTTTGGAACCTAGTCTGACCTAGATCAGGGTCTTAGCTCCTCAATTAACTAAATTTGGGATTTTACACAAAATATCCAGTCAAACGAGGTCAAACCTAAAATCCAAATTCACCATTGGATTCCTTAGGTCCAAATTAGGTTTGTACCAAAATTTGGACCTAAGGAGGGGTCATCTTGACCTACTTTGCAATTTAGTACACTCAAATCACAAATTGGTCCCTATCTTTTGAATACCTTTGCAGAGAGCCCCCTAGGTTCTTCGCCTCCTTTGCAAATCGGTCCTACCGCCATTGCTAGGGCAGAACCGAGCTCCGGCGAGGTTCAGAGAGGGATTGCTCTCTAATCCCTCAGAGATTCCCTCCCAGAAATGGAAGGAGGATTCTCTGAGGAATTCCCTTCCTTATAAAGCCAATTACAATCGCTGGTGTGAACCCAATCTCTCGTGCGAACGCACGAGAGATTTGGGTATCCACCTTCCTTCCAACTCTGGTGAGCCGGCAGACCTAATTGCGCGCTCTCCACGTGCTGATAGGAGCGGCCAGCACCTATAAAACACCCCCTAGACCCTGCCGCAGGACCCGAGCTTGATTTGGCCGAGTGTCCACCCCCAATTCGTCTCCTCCTACCCGGCCAAAAGTCCCAGCAAGCTCCGGCGAGCCCCCCTCCCCTCCCTCTTCGCTCTGCCACAAAACTAGTGGCAGAGTTAGCTTCCTGACTTCCCTCCGCGTCGCGCAGTACCCGCGCACGCCGCCTCAGCCCCGTCGTCGCTGCCGTTCTCCCCCACTAGGCATCATCTTCTCCGACGACAGCAGGTACTGCTATCCGCCTTCCGTCCCCTTTCGTCCTTACAATTAGGTTAGAACTCCTCTCCATCCTCTCCTCTCTCTTTTCCCCCTATTATCTCATCTGATTACCCCTCGACCGACGTTGACCACCCTCATCTTCCACATCACCGACCGACCTCTGGCGAGCCGCTTCCACCATTCCAGCCCCCCACACGGCTCGCCAACCACTGCGAGAGCTCTACCTCACCACCAGGAACTCGCTCCACCCTACAACTGCCACTCCAGACCTCCATAGTCACCCCCCGAACAACCCACCATCTCCGGCCACAGGTTGAGCTAGGCACGAACGCCTAGGCCCACCTGCGGCCTGCAGCATCGTCCACCGCCTTCGCCATGCCACGGCAAAGGTCTCTAGCTGATCTGATTGGGCAGAGAGGCTCGTTTTGAGCATGACAGTGTTTGAGCTCCTGCCGCCATGGACGACCTCTGATGAAGCTCCAACGAAGCTCCAGGCATCAGGCTTCCCAGGCTGCAGATGCAGGAGACTCACGCGAGTGTCACGAGGTGAGTGAGCCTAGCACGGAGCGCTAGCAGAGCCATCCGCTTGGGCAATTGTATACGAGAGTCTGCGGGCGCGCGTGAAATCAGAGCGGAACCTTTAGTCCCACATCGTGGGATTGCAACACTCAGGTACGCTATAAATTGTATTTGTGCTTCATTCTCACTGCCTTCGTAAGCACAGGGGTGAGGTCCCTCACTGACCCCACACCCGCCTCATCCGCGGCTTGACCACGCGGACCTAGCGGATCCGACCCGACCTAAGCCAATGCACTCCTCGCGCATCACACCACCTGCAGGTGCGCCTGGTCCTGGGTACGATCCGACCCAATTATGGCTGTGGCTTTAGGAGAGCATCTATGAGTGAACTGCTTAAGAGAGAGACGCGCGGGTAGAGGGAGAAGGGTTAGGTTTTGCTCCTGTGCAGGCAGGCTGAACGCAGGAGAAGGACTTGGCCGCTACAGAAGAAGAAGAAGGAAAGGCAAGCCAAAGAAGAAAAGAAAGAAGCCTTCGCAGGAGAAGAAGGAAAGCAGAAGAAGAAGAAGAAGAAGGCTTTGCAAGACAAGAAAGAAAGCAAAGAAAGAAGCAAACGAAGAAGAAAATGAGAGACTGCAGAAGAAGAAGAAAAGGAGAAATACTTTTAAGACGTCTGATCTTGTGATCAGACGTCCAATTTCATATTTTTGTCCTAATTACTTTTAATTGCATACATTCACATTTGAATTGATATTCTGAGTAAATTAGAGTGTTCAATTACATTTTGACTAGTAGTAAATTCCATTTGCTCCCTGTGATCGTCCTCGGATACTCCGATCTTCGAGTAATAAAATTCTTTATATATGTTTAAACGTTTTGTCGGTTGTACTACAACGTGATATACTTTAAACCCGCACAAAACGTCGACAACATTTTGGCGCCGTTGCCAGGGAGCAATGCGCAATTTACCACTAGTCTCTACATTCTTTTTATCATATTGAACACTAACTTGCCCTACTTTGCTTTGATGTGATCTTGCAGGTACTTCATGAGAAAATCTATCCTGCAAGTCAACCACTCCGGGGCAGGTAATTTCTTTTCTTCCTTAATCATCCCCTAATCTTTGAAAGACAAAAGGAAGAAAATCAATTTAGGAATCAATTGCCTTCTTTATATAGTAATCACCATCTTTAAGGCAAAACATTTCCTGATTTTGCAAAAATTTCTACAAATATTCTTGAAGTTGGAGTGATTTTTTTTTCCATCCCACAAATTCTTGTGCCTAATTGAAATAACGCTTAATCTCGACGGACCACACACTTCTTGTTTATAAGTCCAAAGAGAACTTTTGAAAAAGAAAAAGAGGATTGGAAATAGAACCAAATTAGGGTTTCCACATTAGGGTCTTGAAGCGCTAGTCACACATGCCTGTGTAAAAGGAAATAAACCCTCCTACATCAGTGTGCTACCGAAGCCCTTGATTGAAGAAAGCTAAATAAGACATACCCTAAAATTGAGCTCTAAAATCACTTGAATCTTAAAATTTTTTGACCTAATAACCTGGGAGTCAAATCAGGGTGATCTCTAGGCTCCGAGCTTAGAATCATTCTGCCATCTATAGGACAGGTCAGGTGAAGTTGACTCCTTGGGTCAACCAACCTCTAAATTAGGTCACAATACCAAAAACATCTAAAGTTCAAGTGAGAACCCTAAAAGCACCTTTGAAATAAAAAGTGATAGACTTAAGAGGTCAAGGTCCCCATTCTGGTTTACCTGGAATTTCAGTGACAAGAGAGGTCGGGTGGGGGAAACCCTGTAACCCGTAGGGACGCTCTACCATGTAGGGGTCTTTGCGGGACTCTCCCTCTCTAGCTGCCAAGGTAATTCTCAGGTGGACGATCTTCGGATCCAGGGGTCCATCCGCCCCGAACCTCCATAGTCATCCAAACATCTTTTGGGTGTCTTGATTGGGTCAAGAACATCTCCAGTCCTGCATCTTTTCTCTTTAGAGCACACACACTCATTTTCAGTGGGACTCGTTATTCAGATCTGATTGCTTCATAACACATCTTGAGTCAAACTCTGATCTTGATTCCACCACCTGATCCAAATATGCAGCCGAACCACCTAGGACTACCATTCAAGAAACCTGAATACCGGAGATCCATGAGAGATAAAATGATTGAGGATGCCATGAGATTTTATGAAAATGAAGAAACCTCAACAACAGTAGGAAACATTCAGGTTGATGTCCCAACAACCACAACCTTTGTCATAACTTGTGCCCAAGTACTATTAGTAGAAGCCAACAAAGGATCAACCCGTGACTTGCTCATTACTGCATACATTGAGATAGAAAAATTGCACAATAGTGAATACCTTCAATGTATGACAAATCCTCGACTTTGGAAGCAACACCAAGATAGTCTTGAAAAATGGGAAGAGATAATGAGATTAATAAAACAAGTGATTGATCAGAAATACCCGTACATACCGCCAACAGAGGATGAGCTATCTTGGAACAACATCGAGGATAAATCTGACCTCGGGTTTGAGGCACAAAATGGTTGTGGATTCCCAACCCAGATGGAATATAATGCACCTGATATTGAAGAAGGTTGGGAAGCTCCAAATGTAGGAAAAGACCATGATGAGCCCATTTTAGAATCCCAAGAATCCTGCAAGTATGAGAGTAGAACTGAACCTCTCAAGGGTGTAAATTCTGTCCCTTATTCTGATAAGGTGACCCTCGAAGGTTATTCAGACCTAAATTCTAGTAATTCAACCCACATCCTAAGCCTAGAACCTAGATCTGAAACATATTTTGAAGATTTCAAGGCCCCAGATGAAGAAAATAAATCTCTTAATGAATAATATGATTTTGGACCTCGGTTTGATGAATATCCCTCATCAACCTCCTCAGAGGAATGAATCGATTTTGCTGAAGTCATGCCAATCGACGACACAGAAACCGAGGAGTTGGACAAGCAGGGTTTCAATTGGGTCTGCCCTACTAGCTTAAAATCTGAGCCTCTACCAGATAAGGATACCCTTTTAAGCTCAGAATTAACATTTAGGCTAGATCCCAGTCACGCTGCTGAATATACAACATATGATTTATTCTATGGTGGAACTCATGATCTAGAATCTCATTCAAACTTTGATTTTCGCAAACTCTCCGACGATCTCGAATCTGACCATAACATCGGAGAAAATCTATCTCCTAATTATAACATGTCAATCTTCTTTGAAGCCACCTACTCCACATATACAGAACCAATCAAAACCCGTTCCCCACCCCGACCCGCAACCGGACTCAATTTCTATTCCGATTCACCTCTCACTGAGCCGTTTGCAGATGATTCAACTCCATATCTAGACCAGGTATCAGGTACTGATCAGACCATAAATCAGGAGCCTCCATCCTTTGATCACCTCTGTAGGGATTCCACACCTTACATGGATAATTTTTCGGAACCCTACTTTGACCAGGCTGATTCGACTCAGCCTGAACCCGAGTTTTCACTTCCATATCCATCAGAACGTCACTGCATATGGTGGGTTCCGCATCTGCTGATCTACATCTATCAACCCACCAGACTTATTGGGTTCGGGCTGCATCATCAGCCCACTGATCTCAACAAGCACCTGGTTGGACCAACCAGGCTCTTAATCAAGGTGCTTGTTTTCCAAAACTCCATTGATTTGACCACTCCCTCTCCACCCCATTTTTTGCTCGGCTGAAGGAATTAAATTTAACGCTTAACGGGAGGCAACCCGTCATCCCAAACACAGAGACCCGTCTGATTATCCAGCTGGACTCCACGTCTATTGTACCTTGAGACCAGCCTTAGACAGAGGATCCCACCTCTGGTACACGTATCATAGCTTGAAATCATCCGCATCAGTCATTT
Source organism: Thalassia testudinum (assembly GCA_037157565.1). Taxonomy (NCBI): domain Eukaryota; kingdom Viridiplantae; phylum Streptophyta; class Magnoliopsida; order Alismatales; family Hydrocharitaceae; genus Thalassia; species Thalassia testudinum. The sequence continues at coordinate 10,335,297 of JAZHRO010000068.1, read as the reverse complement.
ACGACCCATTCACCCACCCGATATATCCTATTCTAAGCCCCTGACCTCAACACTAATTCCCACCCTCTGTTTACAATGAGGACATTGCAAAACTTAGGCATGGGGGGGTGATAAAGTGCATACATACAGAACCAAGAAAAAAAATCAGGAGTCTCACACACAAAAAAATTTGCATATGTCAAAAATGCAAAAAAAAAATGAAAAAAATTAAGAAAAAGAACAAAAAAATGGGGGGAGGGAGGAAATTTTGTGAGCCACTTAAGCATAAGGAGGAGAAAAAGAAGAAAAATGACAAAAAGGAGCACAAAATGAAAATGAAAAGAAATAGTCATTAGTAAAAGATTAAGGGGTTAACTGAAGTTCTAGATCGAATCAAGAAAAAGAAAAGAAAAGTGCTACGGAGATATAACAAGAGATTAGCGGGAACGCTGATCTTAGGCCTTTTGGGCTAGTACCTTTAGCTTAAAAATTCACGTATCCGTTAAAATCTGGATAATCCTCAAGAGGTTGAGGAAAATGCGAAGCTTGAGTATTAGGTCTAAGACATAGGAAGTATTCGACCTCGTTAACTAACCTCCGATTTGCGGGATTCGGTAACCTAAGCACCCAAATTCACACACAGTCTGGTTCAATGCGCATAAACATCCAAATCACGCGAAAAGCGTTCAATGTTCTGAAAAAGTCACCTAGATTAGGAGCAGCCAATCAACACAAATTGATTTGGACGAGTTCCCAGCGCGGAGAGGCGGGAAATTCCCCTCGAAGATGCGTAACAACATATCGTCTCCTCGGTGCTTGTCTCTTAGGATATTTAAATATCCTACTGGGGGCATGTAAGTGTTGGTGCTAGAGCACCACGATCATTTGTTTTGATGATAACAAAACACGTGTTATTTAACATTTGCAATTTGAGTCCTAGATTTCAGGTCAATTGCAAATGAGGACGTGTTTAGACGGAGTTCGAGCTCGCATCCAGGACGGATTGGAGGAGCTTGACGGAAAACAAAGGAGGTTCGTGTGGAGCGAAAGATTGGAGATGGAAGACAAGAAGAATAGGATAGATTCTTTTTTATCCTTTCATGTATCTCTTGTATTTATTTTCTTGCTCTTTTTGATTCCTTAGAACATTATGTTAAAGAGCCTCAAAGTACCCTAAAAGTAGTCCTAGGAACACCTGCACAACCCTAGGATAGTTAGGTTTTCTGTAGAACACTTAGAAAACCAATATAGGGTTAAAACAGACTTTCCAGACGTCTAATTCACGAATCAGACGTCTGATAAAGGATTTTAAGACGTCTGACTGTTGTTTCAGACGTCTGATAACTGTTAGGCTGGACATAGTTAGTTCTGACTGATGAAATCAGACGTCCAGACCTTAGACCAGACGTCTTAGGAGACGTCTGATGACTTTGCCAGACGTCTAGTTAGTGGACCGTTGGCTGGCTCAGAAAACACTCAAGATTATGACCGTTAGAGCCTTATCAGACGTCCATAGGACTTACCAGACGTCTGATAAATGACCGTTTTGCCTCGGCTGACCCAAAATCTCTTCTCAGAGATTTTCTAGCCGTTGCAACGTTTGGAAATCAATTCCCACAGTAAAAGTAGGTTTCCAGACGTCCAGACATAGTACCAGACGTCCTGTATGTCGTCTGATGGACTTGCACAAAAACCCTGTTTAGATCTGATTCAAGTCAGGGAGAAACCCGCACAGAATCAGACGTCTGACCTTGGAATCGGACGTCTTAAAGTGGCCTTCCAGACGTCTGATGCCAGAGTTAGACGTCTGATAACCCTGTCAAATGCAATCATTGTCCTGATTTCGGCCTGATTCTCTTGGGCTTTGCACCCAACGGCTATGGAAGCTTTTCCAAGCCTTCCAAAGCCTTCCTAAGGCCTCTATAAATAGAGGGGAACCTTTGTAACACAAATACACAAGAAGAGAAACATAAGAGAGACATATACACAACATACACACTAAGAGAAACAAGAGACACACCTAAGCAACTTAGTTCCACTCTTTTGTGTCCAATTGAGGCCCTTGCTCTCCAAGCTCAAGTTCTACATCTTGAGAGCATCAAACAGTTTGCGCGCCCGCTCTCCCGCTGTTGTTCACGAGAGCTACGTAGCGCCATCGCGTGGCACACGCACCGCGTCATCGTCGACGCACTCCTTGCAAAGGGGAGTTTCCTATTTCCTATAGAAGCTAGGTTTAATTTTGTTGGCTCTATAGGACTGTTATTTTATTTTATCTTTGTATTTTGGTTGGGTATTCGCTTTGCGAATTCCCGTCTCCTTCGTGGGACAAAATCCTTCTCGTGGAGAGAAGGGGTTGAGGAACGCTACCGTCGTACTTGTAGCGTGGTTGTATTGAGGTTGAATCACCCTCGTTTTAAGTGATTCGGTTTAGTGGATTTGATCAACTTGGTTGATCGGAAAATCCTAACTCGAGAGGGTTAGGTGGTGGTTTTCACCCGGTTTGGGTTTCCACCTAAAAATACCTGTGTACATTTTGTGATTGCTTATTTTTTGTGAGATTACTTTATATATTTCAATTCCGCAATTTTTTTTTGTCACGCTGATCTCACCCCTCCACGTAGGAAACTTTCAATTGGTATCAGAGCAGGTCTTGCTGTTTCGGCGTAACAACCAAGCAAGAAGATCGATGGAGGGAAGCAGTTCCACGTGTAGGATTTCGGAGGGACAGTCCACAACCCGTCCGCCCTACTTTGACGGGAACAACTACAGCTATTGGAAGTTGAGGATGAAGACGTGGCTCCAAGCCACTGAATTCGAGGTATGGGGATGTTGCGAAACCCCATACGAGATCCCGAAGCGACCCCAAGGAGGCTACTCGCAGGTGCAGATTCTAGAGCTCTCACTCAACGCAAAGGCAATGAATGCCCTGTATTGCGCGTTGAGTCCGGAAGAGTTCGAGAAAATCCAAGAGTGCACCACCGCCCACGAGATATGGAGGAGGTTGGAAGGCACTCATGAGGATTCCAGCTCGGAGGAAGAAGAAGAAGAAAAGGAAGAAATCGCTTGCTTTGGTTTCATGGCCAGAGGAAGCAATAGCGACAGCGAAAGCGGAAGCGACAGCGACAATGAGGTAAGTTATGATCTTCAAGAAGCTTTTAATGAACTTTTTGAGATTAGTAAATCACTTAGAGTAGAAAATAAAGGCATTAAAAAGAACCTTAGTTTTCTTAGAAATGAAAATGATAGGTTAGAAATAAAACTTAAGGATCTAGAAGCTACTCCTAAAAATGATAACCTATTATTAGAAAATCAAAACCTCATCAATGAAAATAATAAATTGATTGAGGAAAATAATAGTCTAAAGTTAGAAATTTCTGATTTAAAGACTAAGATGGATATTATAGAAAAAGAAATCGCATGTCTTAGGGAAAACTCTAACAAATTAATCAACAAAGTAGATAAGTTTTATAGCCCTAAGGTTGAGAAAGGATCTCCATCAAGGAGACCTTCTAACAAATCCGGATCCAAGCTCACTTGGATACCGAAGAAAAAATTAGAATCTTGTTTTGTAGGGTTCAGGGATGACTACATCATAAAGGACTGGACCTACAAACTCAAGTCTGGTCAACTCAAGTTGGGAGAACTAAGGAGTAGACCAAGGAGGAGAACAAGAAGACCGACGAGACGACGAACAAACGACGGACCCGCCGCACGTCGACCACCAGATTGGAGACCGACGCCGATGCCCGGGCCTCCAAGCTACGGATGGGAGCCCCATCCGATGTGGCATCCACCACCACCATTCGGGCCATTTTATTGGCCATGGTAGGTGAGGTAAAAATTCTTAACCCTATCTTATTATCATAAGCATTTAGATAGGGGGAGTTAAAAAATGATGAGCTAATTGTCAGTTTTTAAGGGGGAGATGTAAGGTAGCTAAATTTCCTTTAGAAAGGGGGAGAAAAATAATAGCTATCGCATTGTTACAAAACGGGGGAGGATATTACCTTTGTTAAAAGAAACTCATAGAAGAGCATGTTTTAAGGGGGAGTTATAGGAAATGTAAAATCAATTAAACCTTTTTGATAATGTCAAAAAGGGGGAGGATTTTTATGCATTATTTACGATTTTGTCATCATCAAAAAGGGGGAGATTGTTGGTGCTAGAGCACCACGATCATTTGTTTTGATGATAACAAAACACGTGTTATTTAACATTTGCAATTTGAGTCCTAGATTTCAGGTCAATTGCAAATGAGGACGTGTTTAGACGGAGTTCGAGCTCGCATCCAGGACGGATTGGAGGAGCTTGACGGAAAACAAAGGAGGTTCGTGTGGAGCGAAAGATTGGAGATGGAAGACAAGAAGAATAGGATAGATTCTTTTTTATCCTTTCATGTATCTCTTGTATTTATTTTCTTGCTCTTTTTGATTCCCTAGAACATTATGTTAAAGAGCCTCAAAGTACCCTAAAAGTAGTCCTAGGAACACCTGCACAACCCTAGGATAGTTAGGTTTTCTGTAGAACACTTAGAAAACCAATATAGGGTTAAAACAGACTTTCCAGACGTCTAATTCACGAATCAGACGTCTGATAAAGGATTTTAAGACGTTTGACTGTTGTTTCAGACGTCTGATAACTGTTAGGCTGGACATAGTTAGTTCTGACTGATGAAATCAGACGTCCAGACCTTAGACCAGACGTCTTAGGAGACGTCTGATGACTTTGCCAGACGTCCAGTTAGTGGACCGTTGGCTGGCTCAGAAAACACTCAAGATTATGACCGTTAGAGCCTTATCAGACGTCCATAGGACTTACCAGACGTCTGATAAATGACCGTTTTGCCTCGGCTGACCCAAAATCTCTTCTCAGAGATTTTCTAGCCGTTGCAACGTTTGGAAATCAATTCCCACAGTAAAAGTAGGTTTCCAGACGTCCAGACATAGTACTAGACGTCCTGTATGTCGTCTGATGGACTTGCACAAAAACCCTGTTTAGATCTGATTCAAGTCAGGGAGAAACCCGCACAGAATCAGACGTCTGACCTTGGAATCGGACGTCTTAAAGTGGCCTTCCAGACGTCTGATGCCAGAGTTAGACGTCTGATAACCCTGTCAAATGCAATCATTGTCCTGATTTCGGCCTGATTCTCTTGGGCTTTGCACCCAACGGCTATGGAAGCTTTTCCAAGCCTTCCAAAGCCTTCCTAAGGCCTCTATAAATAGAGGGGAACCTTTGTAACACAAATACACAAGAAGAGAAACATAAGAGAGACATATACACAACATACACACTAAGAGAAACAAGAGACACACCTAAGCAACTTAGTTCCACTCTTTTGTGTCCAATTGAGGCCCTTGCTCTCCAAGCTCAAGTTCTACATCTTGAGAGCATCAAACAGTTTGCGCGCCCGCTCTCCCGCTGTTGTTCACGAGAGTTACGTAGCGCCATCGCGTGGCACACGCACCGCGTCATCGTCGACGCACTCCTTGCAAAGGGGAGTTTCCTATTTCCTATAGAAGCTAGGTTTAATTTTGTTGGCTCTATAGGACTGTTATTTTATTTTATCTTTGTATTTTGGTTGGGTATTCGCTTTGCGAATTCCCGTCTCCTTCGTGGGACAAAATCCTTCTCGTGGAGAGAAGGGGTTGAGGAACGCTACCCTCGTACATGTAGCGTGGTTGTATTGAGGTTGAATCACCCTCGTTTTAAGTGATTCGGTTTAGTGGATTTGATCAACTTGGTTGATCGGAAAATCCTAACTCGAGAGGGTTAGGTGGTGGTTTTCACCCGGTTTGGGTTTCCACCTAAAAATACCTGTGTACATTTTGTGATTGCTTATTTTTTGTGAGATTGCTTTATATATTTCAATTCCGCAATTTTTTTTTCTCACGCTGATCTCACCCCTCCACGTAGGAAACTTTCAGTAAGCACTCTGCTGGTTCAGATACCATGGGCAGCATTATCACGAAATGTCGATCGCCAGGGTCTAGATTCGGCCATGGAACGCCATGGGCGGGATTATCTCGAAAGCCAGGGTTCCGGGGGTTGCCATGGGCGGGATTATCTCGAAATCTCGAAAGCCAGGGACCCTTGAGGATTGATGATGGGGACGAGGAATCCGGTACAGACCGTGTTGAGAAACTAATCCGAAGCTAGAAATAAAAAGAAAAGAGAGAGAAAAGCTCTCCAAACAAATAAATCTTCTATCTCTCTTACAAAAAATGCACTGCAAACTGAACTTAGGCTAAAAATGTCTCAAGCACGGGTGCTTTAACTACGGAGTCCAACAAACCCTAGGTTAGTTTCTGTGGGCCGTAGAAACCTTTGTGGAGGACTGAGGCTAAAGCGGAACAGGTCTGGATTTTGGTTGGTACTTGAGTACCTCTAGGCCTATTATCAGCATTCCTACCTAAATCACAAAATAAAAAGAGAAGCACTTTTCATAGTTGTTGACAGACACTCAGGGTCTAGAATGGAAGTTAAAACTTTGAAATTTTGCTAAGGGGCTAGCAAAATCTAGGCATGGGGGTATGATGAGAGCCTCATCATGAGCCATAACAAGCTCATTTTGACCCAATAAAGAAGATAAAAGCTCCTACATAACCTAGAAGAAGGCCTAACTGAAGGAATAAGTGCCTTGAGAAGAAAACATGAAATAAAGGTTAAAACTGCAATTTTACCATTGCAGTATATAAACGGGATCTTTTGAATACCTTTGCAAAGAGCCCCCTAGGTTCTTTGCCTCCTTTGCAAACTGGTCCTACCGTCATTGCTAGGGCAGAACCGAGCTCCAGCGAGGTTCGGAGAGGGATTGCTCTCTAATCCCTCAGAGATTCCCTCCCAGAAATGGAAGGAGGATTCTCTGAGGAATTCCCTTCCTTATAAAGCCAATTACAATCGCTGGTGTGAACCCAATCTCTCGTGCGAACGCACGAGAGATTTGGGTATCCACCTTCCTTCCAACTCCGGCGAGTCGGCAGACCTAATTGCGCGCTCTCCACGTGCTGATAGGAGCGGCCAGCACCTATAAAACACCCCCCAGACCCTGCCGTAGGACCTGAGCTTGATTTGGCCGAGTGTCAACCCCCAATTCGTCTCCTCCTGCCCGGCCAAAAGTCCCAGCAAGCTCCGGTGAGCCCCCCTCCCCTCCCTCTTCGCTCTGCCACAAAACCAGTGGCAGAGTTAGCTTCTTGACTTCCCTTCGCGTCACGCAGTACCTACGCACGCCGCCTCAGCCCCATCGTCGCCGCCATTCTCCCCCACTGGGCATCATCTTCTCCGGCGACAGCAGGTACTGCTGTCCGCCTTCCGTCCCCTTTCGTCCTTACAATTAGGTTAGAACTCCTCTCCATGCTCTCCTCTCTCTTTTCCCCCTGTTATATCATCTGATTACCCCTCGACCGACGCTGACCACCCTCATCTTCCACATCACCGACCGACCTCCGGTGAGCCGCTTCCACCATTCCAGCCCCCCACACGGCTCGCCAACCACTTCGAGAGCTCCGCCTCACCACCAGGAACTCGCTCCACCCTACAACTGCCACTCCAGACCTCCATAATCACCCCCCGAACAACCCACCATCTCCGGCCACAGGTTGACCTAGGCACGCACACCTTGGCCGACCTGCGGCCTGCAGCATCGTCCACCGCCTTCTCCGTGCCACGGCGAAGGTCTCTAGCTGATCTGATTGGGCAGAGAGGCTCGTTTTGTGCATGACAGTATTTGAGCTCCTGCCGCCATGGACGACCTCTGATGAAGCTCCAACGAAGCTCCAGGCATCAGGCTTCCCAGGCAGCAGATGCAGGAGACTCACGCGAGTGTCGCGAGGTGAGTGAGCCCAGCACGGAGCGCCAGCAGAGCCATCCGCTTGGGCAATTGCATACGATAGTCTGCGGGTGCGCGTGAAATCAAGGAGGAACCTTTAGCCCCACATCGTGGGATTGCAACACTCAGGTATGCTATCAATTGTATTTGTGCTTCATTCTCACTGCCTCCGTAAGCACAGGGGTGAGGTCCCTCACTGACCCCACACCCGCCTCGTCCGCGGCTTGACCACGCGGACCTGGCGGATCTGACCCGACCTAAGCCAACGCACTCCTCGCGCATCACACCACCTGCAGGTGCGCCTGGTCCCGGGTACGATTCGACCCGATTATGGCTGTGGCTCTGGGAGAGCGTCCATGAGTGAACTGCTTAAGAGAGAGACGCGCGGGTAGAGGGAGAAGGGTTAGGTTTTGCTCCTGTGCAGGCAGGCTGAACGCAGGAGAAGGACTTGGCCGCTACAGAAGAAGAAGAAGGAAAGGCAAGCCAAAGATGAAAAGAAAGAAGCCTTCGCAGGAGAAGAAGGAAAGCAGAAGAAGAAGAAGAAGAAGAAGAAGAAGGCTTCGCAAGACAAGAAAGAAAGCAAAGAAAGAAGCAAACGAAGAAGAAAATGAGAGACTGCAGAAGAAGAAGAAAAGGAGAAATACTTTTAAGACGTCTGATCTTGTGATCAGACGTCCAATTTCATATTTTTGTCCTGATTACTTTTAATTGCATACATTCACATTTGAATTGATATTCTGAGTAAATTAGAGTGTTCAATTACATTTTGACTAGTAGTAAATTCCATTTGCTCCCTGTGATCGACCTCGGATACTCCGGTCTTCGAGTAATAAAATTCTTTATATATGTTTAAACGTTTTGTCGGTTGGACTACAACGTGATATACTTTAAACCCGCACAAAACGTCGACAACAGTGCCACCATCACTGATGATAGCCCTCGGAATCCCGAACCTACTAAAGAAATTTTTCTTGACAAAATCGATGACCACCTTGTGGTCATTGGTTCGGGTGGGAATCACCTCAATCCATTTAGACACAATCAACAGCAACAAGAATGTACTGATGTCCAAATGAAGGGATAAAGGGTCCCATGAAATCGATGCCCCAAACATCGAAAATTTCTATCGGAAGAATAGGGTTTAGGGGCATCATATCTCTCTTAGTTATGCTCCAGAGTGCCTGACATCGAGAACATGACCTTGAGAAATCCTGGGCATCCTTGAATAAAGACGGCTAATAGAAGCTAGATTGCAAGATTTTTGCAGCCGTCTTTTTCCCGGAGAAATGTCCACCACACCCAGATGCCTGGCAGAACTCGAGTATACTGTTGAATTCATTCTCCGGTATGCATCGGCGAATAATCTGATAAGAGCCAATACGGTCCAGCTCAGGGTCCTCCCAGAAGTAGCATTTGGCCTCAAATTTGAGTCTATCCCATTGTTGTTTGGTCCAATCCTGGGGGATTTGACTAACGGCCAAATAGTTAACAATGTCAGCAAACCATGGGTGTGGACACCTAAAACTGTAAGAATAGTTTCGTCCGAAAAAGTGTCAGCAATCGGAATGTCCGGACAAGAAGAATCACCTAGGAGTCTCGACAAATGATCCACTACCACATTTTGTACCCCGATTTTATCCTTGATTTCAAGATCAAATTCCTGAAGAAGAATCCAACGAATTAGTTGGGGTTTAGCATCCTTTTTGGCCAAGTGATGTCTCAAGGCCGAGTGGTCGGTATAGATGATAACATGAGACCCTAAGAGATAGCCTTGAATTTTTCCAAAGCAATCACTACAGCTAGTAATTCCTTTTCAGTAATAGTGTAATTCCTCTGGGTTTCATCCAGAGTTTTACTAGCATAGTAGATGACAGAGGGCTTTCGATCAATTTTTTGACCCAGGACAGCCCCGACCGCATAATCAGAAGCGTCGGTCATGATCTCAAAAGGGGCTGTCCAAATTGGTGGTTGCAAAACTGGAGCACAGGTGACTGCCATTTTCAGGAAATCAAATGCCTTTCGACATGATTCGTCAAAAACAAATGGTGTTTCTTTGGCAAGAAGATTACTCAAAGGATAAGCAACCTTTGAGAAATCCTTGATGAATCTTCGATAAAATCCCACATGGCCAAGAAATGATCGAATATTTTAACAGATGTGGGAGGAGGAAGTTTAGCGATATCATCAACCTTAGCTATATCCACTTCAATTCCCTGTTCAGAGATTACATGACCCAAAATGATGCCCTCTTGGGTCATGAAATGACTCTTTTCCCAGCTAACGACCAATCGTGTTTTGATACATCGCTTAAGAATCATTTCCAAATTAGCCAAACAAGAGTCAAATATTATCCGAAAATAGAGAAATCATCCATGAAGACTGCCATAAACTCTCCCACCATGTCAGACAATATGGCTAGCATACACCTTTGAAAAGTCATAGGTGCACTGCTGATAGCGAAAATACGCGGTTTGTTAATTAGGTAATTTAGTGTCGTTGCAACAAGTAAATCCGCTTTCGCTTTTAAATTTATATCCTAGATAGTGGGGTATCTAGGGTCGTCCAAGGAGGCCAAATGTTTGCAAAATTGATTCTCGTGCTTACAAAATAGATCTCAACTTTCCTTTTAGTCTTTTTCAATATATCATTTTCTTATTTTTGAAATTAAGGCAACATGCGAAATTGTGGCGGGAAAGTGACTTACACTTCAACTCAATATACTACTTCTAAAGTGGCAAGTAGAGCCTCTCCCTAAGCTCACTCTAGGCAAGTGGAGGCCAAGAATAATTAGGGAGAGGGAGTGAAAAATGCTAAAAACAAAGCAATTAGAAATGCAAATAAAGAAATTGCAAAGAAGGTAACTAGATTAATGAAAAAGTGTTTTACAAAAAAGCCTAGTAGAGGGAGACAATGATGCAATCAATACTTAATTATTTTATGTTATTTCGGATAGTGCGAAATTCCTTTTCAAATTGGACTTAAAATGTGAAGGAAAGTAGGTTTGCAATAACCTAAAAAGTTAAGGGTGTAAGTGCAGTTTTCCCTCACATAAATTCTCAATAAATTTAGGATGAATTAGTGCAATTTTTCAAGTGATGTGTACTATAGACAATTATTACTTAAATCAAGTCCAAAATCAATCTTTAAACTAGCCAATATTAATACCATGTAATTAGAAAGAACTGTGAGTGCGTGAATGCAATTCTGCCAGAATATAATATTAATAAAAAAAATGAAATTGCTGGCAATGGCATTGAATGTAATTTCTAATTCAAACAAAAACAGAGCTTTTCCTCTCTCTCTTCCTCGCGAGAGAGAGAGAGATCCGCGGGGGTCGATGCAGGGCTTCAGAGGACGGCGAGGTCGAGAGCATTCTGATGGTGGCAGTGGCTGCGGAGGAGGTAGACGGAGGTGGCCGGCGGCGGTGGCCGAAGCTCCGGCCTGTGGAGCAAGTAAGCTGCTGCTGCTGCAGCTGTTCGAGCGGCTGTGGCATCCAGGCTTGCGCACGTGTGCCTGTGCACTGGAGGAGATGCAGCGCCTGCTGTGGTGCTTGGAGGCGGTGGGGCAGGAAAGCGTGCACACTGGTGAAGTCTGGCGCGGGTGAGACGGTATGCAGATTTGAAGGTGGAGGCGTGCACGGGCGAGAGGGTGCTGGGGTGCGCGGTTTGCGTGCGGGTAGGTAGAGGGAGCGCCTGTAGGCGGCATGCAGGCGCGCTAGCGGTGCCTTCAGTAGCGAGCGGGTGGCAAGGACGCGCCTTCAGTAGTGCTGGTGCGAGTGGGCCGCGCTTGTTGATGGGTGTGCAGGTGCAGGGACACAGCAAGGAGAGGGTGTTGTGGCTGGCGCACGGTTGGCTGCAGTGCGGAAGGAGAATGCGCCGGCGACGGTGTGCGAGCAGAGAGACTTTTTCCCCGCAAGGGGAAAGAGGACACAGTGCTGCACAGTGCACACTTTTCTTCTTTTTTTTTTTTGATGCCTTCTTCTCTCCCCGCCTCTTCTTTTTAAGTTCTCCCCTCACCGCGTGAGTTCAGGGATTTTCCAAAATCCCCCGTCATGGGTGTTGAGAAACGTGGCGCCAAAAGTTTTGCCCAATGTCTGGCGAGGGAGGGGGGAAAGAGAGTTGCGGTTGTTTTGGGAATTTTATCCCCCCACCCTTGCTCTTTGTGTATGTTAGTACCTGCACATAGAAACCATAGAATTATGAAGTTATAGAATGTTATAACTTAAATTATGAGGTGTACAAATCTTCTATAACTTAATTATCATTATTAACACACCTAAATTGTATAATTAAAGGTACTTAGGCTTAATAATAGTCCAATTTAATGGACTCATCAGTGGGTAGGCTAGGTTGGCGCCAAGTAGGTTAGCTTATGTGGATCTTAGGTGGAGCTAGTTGGGTGGAGTTGTTAGGTGGGTTTTTGGGGTGGTACAAGCCAAGGAAGTTGGAGCATAGCTAAGCTAAGATAAGCTAAGCTAGCTTAGCTAATGGAGGAGTAGAGGAGAAGGTGTTGGAGCTAGGGTTTGGAGGGAGGAGTTGAGGAGGAGAAGTCCGGAGCTGAAACTGGAGTTGGCAGCTGCTGAAAAGGCTGGCATGGAGCTACTCTAGCTGGCTTAGCTTGCTAGTTCTTTGCTAGCTGCTAAGCCAAGCTAAAGTGAGCTAGCTTCTACCATAATGAGCTGAGGTGAGCTAGGTCTGGTGCTCCTGGGGAGGATCATGCTAGTTGAAGCAGCTAAGGTAGCTTAGCTCAATTGAGTTGAGCGAAGTTGAGTCCCCGGGAGCTGGACTTGAGTTTCCTGAGCTGGGATGAGTTCTTCTTCAGCTGGCTGGAGTTGAGTGGAGCTGGATGTAGCTGGATCTGAGCTGGGGCGAACTCCTGTCAAATCAGCTGAGCTAGCTAGAGCTCCTTGTGGACTAGTGGGAGTTGAGATGAGCTAGACTCAGCTAAGTTGAGATGGATTTGAGCTGACTTCAGCTAGGGTGAGCTAAGATGAACTCTCTTGAGCTACCATTCAGCTGAGATTAGCTGAATGGAGCTGGGATGAGCTAACCCTAGTTCAAGTGAGCTAGGTTCCTGCTATGGTGAGTTGGATCAAGCTAAGTTCCAGCTAGTCTAAGCTTCTCCTTCACCATTTGCCTTCTTGAGTGCTAGGGTTTTAGGGATCTGTATATCTGTTCATCCCTAACACTCACAAAAATATATCAAAAAGGCAATAAAAAATGCAATGCATGCCTAACCTGATTTATGCCTAAATGCAGCCCAAAAACCCGTTTGCGGAGTAAAATCCTAAGAGCTAGGCTTGTTTTAATGCATAAGAATGATGATAAACTGGCGTTTATCATCTACCCATAGCATTGGAGAAAGAGCTTGAGTTTGCTTGGAGCACCCCTTTACACCGCATTGTGTTTTGGGGTTATGAGCTTCTGGGTGGTGTCATGGACAGTACTATCTCAAAGTATTGGCACCAGAGCCCCCTCGAGTATTGGTAATGGGAATGATGATCCCGACACATCTGTTATAAGACTAAGCTAAGAATAAGCATGGGGGGGACTCAAAAAGAAAATTTAAACCAAAAACACGATGATGAGCGGGTTTTTGTGAAGAAAAGTTAGGGTTTTGAGAAACTACTCGTTGCTGTCACAAAACTCTCGATCAAATAAAATTTACCCAAACTTGAAAAGGGAGTCCCAGGTCAAACACGGGGAGGCGAACGTTTGGTTTTGAGAAATCCACATTTCGCTTTTATTTGTTATTGTTGTTTTTTCTCTTTTATGATTTTTTTTGGCATTTAATAGAGCAAGAGATCAGATCAACGAAATCTACTAATCTATTTGCAAAATAAGACAAAGCGAGAGAAAGAGAGAGAGAGAAACAAGCACATATATATCTAAACAAGTGTTTGCTATAAATACGAAAGTGGAAAACTACACTATAAAAGTGATAAAGATAGAGAGAGGTGAGAATAGTACCCCTCAATGGTCCCTTGGAGGACTACTCGCTCTGACGGCACCTAAATGAAGGTGGTGAGAGGCTAGATGAAGGAGAACGATGTCGGTCGATAGAGGGTGGGTTGGGATGGCGGCACAGTGAGAATCTACTTCCAGAAGTGGTGAGAGGATGGCTACGGGGTGTTCCATGAATGGGGATGAGAGGCAGAAAAAATATTTGGTTTTCTTCTTTAGAGGAGCGTCTCGGGCTTGGGACAAGCTCTCTCTAGAGCCTTGGAGATGGTGAGGGAGAGAAAAGAAGAGATGAAGAAGAATGGGATGGGTAGGGGTCCTTTTATAGTGAAAGAAAGGATCCATTTCGTACATAAGACATTTAGTGGCAGCCATAAACGTCGCTGAAGATCTGCCGCAACTGTCGCTAAATCTCCAGCTCACATGCCCCACCCGCGGTGCTGGCGTGCATGCTCTGCATGCCCGTTGGTGCTCGCGGCCTCTGCGTGCACCCGTTGCTACGCGCACCTATGCGCTGCGCACTGCGCTGCTGTGTGTGCCCATGTGCTGCACACGTGCGGGGTGCATGCGCACCCATAGGTAGCCTAGATAGGTCCACATGGTGCGATCTAGGTCGTCTATCTTCTTTCCTTTGTAGGGGCTGCTACAGAAGTCAAATTAAGTCAATTTTCACACCATTGGGCTACGGTCGTCTACTCGAATCCATCCGTATGGTTGAATTTGTCGTTTGAAGCTCGAAATGCATCACCTAGTCCCTTGGCCGTTGATCTTCGTCAGACTGCATAAGGTTCTATAGGACTCCGATTAAGATGATTTCAGAGGTGTTTGACTCTGATCGTCGTCCTAATCAGATTCGTATGGTTGGATCATCAATCCGAGGCTCTAAATTAAATCTCCTCTCCTGGCCTTAAAAGGGTGCAATTAACCAAAAATTTATATAGACTACTCTAAATATAGAATGATGCATGCTATGCAATTTTTATAACATGGAATGTATATCTAAGCTTAGGAACATGCATAAATAGGCAGTTTATCCGAATTACATGTCTCTTCATCATACCTCCATGGCTATCTTTTGTTAATCCCTAGCAAAATTAAACTAAATGCTATGTGTAACAACAGAATTAGGATCTGATTACTTAGGTAAGATTTGTTGATTACATTAGAAAATTTCAACTAACGACCTAATTACAAGAACTCAACAGTCCCCAGGTGTCTACCAAAATGCAGATCGCCCAAGTCTTTGCCTTATTTTCAAAAGGGAAGATATTTTTTTTCTATTTTTCTTCTTTTCTGATTTTTCTGGGTTTTTGAGCTTAGGGTTTTGGGGTAGCTTTCTACGGCTACCCAACTCACCTAAGACTCTAAAAGGACTTTAAGTTCTAAGTATCTTTGTGAATGTGATAGACTCACTGAGCGACCATTAAAATGAACTTCAGTTTCTACGACCCTAGGTGACCTTAAGAGTTTTTGCTTAAAGGTTTATTATTTCGATCGGTAGCTTTCTCCGTACTTTTTTTTATTTTTTATGGGGTTAACACAAGGGTGAACCCAGTGTATATCTCCCCAATTTATTCTACTTCCATGCTTCTTCCCTAAGTGCTTTGGGAGTTATTTGTGCATTTTTGTAGTTGGGCACTGGACAACTAGCCAATGGGCTGTTACCTACGACAACTTGCCAACCATACTCATGCAATAAAGTGTGGTTTATTTTTCTATTTTTATTTTTCTCCTTTTTCTATTTTTCTAATTTTTTTTATTTTTGAGTATCATTTTTTTCTTTTTCTAAGTAAGTGGCTTCCTTGATCTAAGATTTACCTAAAAGCAGTAGAATGAGTATGGTCATGTAGCTGGGCTCTGGTCAACCGACCAATGGGCTGTTACCCACAACAACTTGCCAGCCATACTACCCTAGAAAGTTCATTAGCTACCTAATTTCCATAAAAATTGCTGAAAAGTGAGTCAGTGTAAATAGTGTGTAGATGCTTAGACTTAAAATCCCCTCAAATCAGATGGTGGGTTGATAAGTCATGTACTTATCACTCCAATTTATTTATGAAATCAAAATAAAATTAACTTGGCGAGGACTCAAGACCAAGTCCATATTTTGGTGGACACCCAGGCTGATTATGCCCAAAGACTTGAAGAGTCTAAGTGTTCAAGTCCTTAAGTATCGTCTCCTAAAGTTAACAACTCCTAATGCCTAAGTTCTCTTCTCTTAATTCTATTTTTTTTTGTATTTTTGAATTTTATTTTTCTAAAAAAGAGAATATAAGAAATTCCATAGGGTTAACGAAATAATTTCAGAATTAAGTATCCACCTCCCCATGCCTAAATGATGTAATGCCCTCATTGTAGAAATAAAGACAAGAAAAGGGTAGAGTAAACAAAATATCACCTGAATTTTGTAAAAATCCGATCATCTCCGCAAAGAAAAGGAAGTATATACACATGCTAAGTGTATTGCCTTTAGCTAGGCATAGTATACAAACAAAGAATAAATTAGGAATTCACAAGTGTAGGTCAGAATCAAAATAAAAATATTGATCACAAGACTTGCCAATAGGTGTCCACAGATGTGGACCAGATTATGGTGTAGGCCCATGCCCCAAGGTCGATTGGTTCTAAGGTTCTAGATGAAAATCACCCAGAACCGGAGATTGTTGTGCTTCTGGGGTTGGGCCTGCGGTTTGGTGGTGTACAACACAAGACTAAAGTGGACAATGGGTAGATCTGGTTCAGTAGATTCATGTGTCCACTTAGAGTTCAGCTTAGAAAGATAATCAATTATTCTGTACTTGGGTTGCATGACAAAGATATCATAAAGGTCCTAATATAAGGTTGGTGGTTTTAGATCAATAGGAACCCTTAGATTCAACATTGTACTTCCCTCAGAATTAGCCTCCTAGATTTTCATTTCCAAATTCCTATCCTCCAAGATCAAGTGTTTGGTTTCCTGGTTCTCATTATCGTTGTACACCTCATCAAAGATATCCAAGTCAAACAATTGTGGCTGAATCAGAATTGACTTGGATTCAATCATTTGCAAATCAAAATCAATCATCTCTTTGGGGTGTGTTTTAAGATTAGGGCTATCAATTGGATCATCTATTATAAAAGGATCAGAATCCTCCATGTTAACCACAATCGAATCATAATCCTCAATTTTTGGGCTATTAACTGGTTCATCATGCTCCTCGAGCCCGTTAGTCTCACTAAAATCATTCTCCTTAAACTCAAGTGAGACTTCACCAAGAGATTCCTCACCCTCAGAATCAAAGAATTCATGATCCTCATTTATATATGTCTCAAAGTTATCTATCATTTCCTAATCCATGGAGACATATTTTTCATCATTTTCTTAGTCGGTGATCTTGGGTGAGGCAATCGGTTCATCCTCAATCAGTTGCTCTAGGCCAACCTGGTCATCTCTGGTCTCGGAAAATGTATCCCCCCCGATGGGTGCCTGAGCGGGTTCAGACATTGGCTCTCTTGAAGGGGGTTCATCTTGAGAATCATCCTAAGATTGGACTAAGGCAACCATGAATTTCATCCTCAATCCCGACAATTTCCCATGTAGAAACTCACCCAATCCCCTATCGTTAACTTGTAGCCAATCCAATAACGAACTATTAAGCCCATCAATCATTTTGATCATGGGCTCCAATGCTTCAGTGGATGGTGTTGGTTGAGCTTCTAAGATTGTATAGTGTTTCTCAAGTTAGCCAACACCCTATCTTGGACCTGGTTCACATGAACCAAATGGTTCAGTTCAAGGTTGGGTGGGTTTGGGTTAAAACTAGGGGAGTCAAGAAATTGAGCTCTTCCCTGATAATTGGTCATTTCAGGTTGTTCAAAGAATGGTGGTGACCTATGGTCAGTGATAAACACGCATGAATTCATGATAAAATACTTATTTATGATAGTTCATAGGCCTAGCATTGCATATTATAGTGTAAATATTCATTGCATTGCAATTAGGATAGTTGTATATTTGATTGTGCAGCAATCATAGGTCTTAATTGACCTAGATTAAGTTAGGACTTAGCATAAGTTAGGGTTATTCATGCATGCATACACATTATCTCCATCTTTACTGCTTTCCTTTAGCTATGCATAAAATAATGTTATAATGTGCTAATTAAGTGCATTATGTCGATTGCAGGGAATAAGTGATCTGGAGTAGGATTTGAAGCTAGATCTGGAATAACGAGAGTTGTAGCAGAGCTAGAGTAGAAGGCTTAGTTTAGATGTAGGAATAATAATGTAAGGGAGTTAAAGGTTTTCTATTCTATTAAGTAGCAATAAAGAAGTAAAATGTGAAGAGCTTAGGTCCATCCTAGCCCTAGGATAGCCTGGAGACTTCCCCAAGCCTTAGCCACCCTTAGATTAGGTCACAACACCTTAGGAAGCCCTAAAACCCTAGTTCTAACCATTATCTGGACGTCCAGGACCCTTAGCCATCTCCTGCACACCTCAAACCCACTTCTGCAGTGTTATTGGACGTCCAGACACTTTGTCAGACGTCCAATTTTTGCAGAATACACAAAACAGAACCCAGAATCCCTCCTGACTCTGATTGGACATCCAGACAACAAGTCTAGACTTTTGATTTTTGAGTATAAGACGTCTGACACTATTATTAGACGTCTGATACTGCTCTCCAGTTCCTGTATTGAGATTTAAGCCTTTATCTCAGATCTCTAGGTCCCTAAACCCACTTCCAACCACATAAAAACCTAAATTAAGGTGCCCTAACCCTATTACCTCTAGACCTCCCTAAGGACCTAATTAGGTCCTCACTAAACCTAATTGACTTGGATTTTAGTCAATTCCATCAGCCTATTCAATTGGCTCATTGAGTCCAATTGAGCCGTAATCTCAGCACACACTGTCCAATTGGACTCAGTGAGAGTCTAATTGACCTAGACCTAAATTAATTGAGTTGTTGTACTCTCAATTAAGTTTCCACACACCCAATTAAACTTGTATTAAGTTTAATTGCACTTTACCTAAGTGAATTAGGGTTTATAACCCTAATTTGAGACATACCTTGTCCTAAACCCACTAGAACCTAACCTAATCAACCTAGCCACCTAAGTTTAGACCCACACACACCATCCACATGAAAATACCTAGCCTAGAGTTCTCTAGAATTCTCTACCATGTGTGGTTGCCTTGGTTGCAAAAATTAGCAACCAAGAACCATTCCATTTTTAGATCCACATTTGGTGGATCTAAAAACCACCATCCATCCTCTCTCTCTCACTCTCCCACAAGCTCCCACCATAGGCCTCTCTAGAGAATTCCATAATTCTCTAGAGAGCTTCCCTTAGGTCTATAAAAAGACCTAAGGGGTGGCCATTTGCACCCATTCACTTTCTTGGAAAATTCATTCCATTGGTGCCATTCATGCCCACTTCAACTTAGCTAGCCACCCCACCTCCACGAGCTCACTACCACCACCATGGAGGACATCATGTTGGGATGCTGGATCACTCCTCCCTCTCTCAAAGGGTTGGCCTAAGCTACATTGGCCTCCCCTCATTCTTCTCTCAACCACTCCAAGGCCATCAGGGACCACCCCTGAATGCCCTTTTGTTCTGCATAGATTTAGTTTACGCTCTTCGCAGTTTTACTGCTTTTTATTACTGCTTAGTAGAGTAGTCTTTATTCTCCCCCAATGATGCATGCAAAATCCCCCACTGATTCTTGTTTGCAGTCGTTTTCTGGTAGCTAGATTTAAATTCCAAGCATTTCTGTACAAGCTTTCCTCTATAGTTTTTGTTGCAAACAACTCTCCCATTGAATGAATGAAAAATGCCTATATATATATATATATATATATATCTCTATGTTGTGAAATCACCATGAGCTTATTGATTGCTATCATATTTGTGTAATTCAAGTTGCCTATTTCTAACTTCTAACATTCTTGCAACTAAGAATGTCGTACCTAAATACATAATAATCACGAACCGACATGAGATTCTAAACAAACTAGAGCGTCAAAAAGATCAATTTCAAAAATAAAACAACCGCCTCCCAAAGATGAATGACCGGAACTCAAGTCTCGTTATCTTTAGAAAATAATTTTTTGACAAACAATTTTTACGCAACTATACTACGATTCTGACGACTTTCAAAACGTGCGAAAACGGTTTCTGTCAATATTCTGTACATTAATTCCAACACTTTATATGGCTAGGAGGCACTGCGACATCTTTATGGGCTTTGGATGAAAAATCCGACCATACAAAGCCACAATCGCAGTCCGTTAGTGCAAAAATCACCCTGATCAGAGCTCCGTAGCATCCTCTACGAGAAGAAGAAGATGGACAACCCATATGGTGTCACATGGTGCCATCTAGGCTACCCTACACGAGCCGTAGCCTCCCTAGCTTTACGCAAGGAGTGATCCTAGCCTGTGGATCTCAGTCCAATGGCTAAGAAGTGCTCTTCATCGCCCGACCTCAAGCATCTCAAGGAAGAATTGATCTCAACCGTTGGATCTTCATCCAATGGTCAAGGAGTGCAGCCGCACCTCATCTCCACGTGACCAAGCAGCTCCTTGGCCAAATGGTAACGTGCCCACTCTGCAAACGAGATGCGCGGGTTCTAGCCTCAATCCTCTATGCCCGCTCCAGCATCCACTAAATTGAACCGCTTGATCTTGATTGAGTGGTCGAGATGATGCACGTGCGATTAGACACTGGACAACGACATGCAACCGCATGCCAAGGCAGACGTGTGCCATCTGGAGCACTCATTTAAGTCGGCCGAGCGTGTTATCTATTGTTCGATCATCGCGATCACGCGATGAGCATGATTCAAATCAACGAAGGCGTGATGTATGGGTGCCTCCCAGCCATGCGATGAAGGATCCGATGGTTGCCATCGCAGATGCTAGCAAGTGCGAGATTCAATTGCCAGCAGTGCATGCTTCCTCCTCGCAATCTCAGCCATATGCACCTAATCCAATAGTTGAAGCTCTCCTTGCACTATGCCAACTACATCTGTACCTCCTTACGCAAGTAGAGGAGCATGAATGTTTAGCAACAACCCTAGCGGGTCTTTAGCGATGTTTTAAATGTCGCTGAAGACCCATGCGTGCAAAACACCTCGATTCAACCACTATATAAACCCCATGATCCCTTCCCTTCCAAACCATCTCTACCTACTCTACTCCCGCCAACTCTTAAGCTCTAGAAGCCTATTAAAGCTCCCCTAGAGCTCATTCCCAAGCTCTAAAGGCCTCCTATTTGTGTAATGCTCCTATACCCCACTAAATATTCTTCCTCCATCTCACCACCTTTGTAGGAAGACTTGGAGCTATCCTCCCACCTCCATTCCAGTAGAAGATCACCTCCACCTCCTCATCCCCATTCCAAAGCTTTGGTGAAGCATTCCTCTACCTGGCATCCTCCTACATGTCACACCCATCAACCAGCATCTCACCACCTTCATCCAAGCTGCCGCCAAGTACCGTCGTCTTTACCAAAAAGTCGATTTGGGAAATTTCTTCTCACCCCTATGTCTTTTATATTTTCGTATATTGCAATTTATGACTGAATGACATTGTGATATATCCATTTGTTTCCTCCACTTTGTGAAATTATCCTGCTTGCCTCTTTATTACAAAAACAAAAGAAAAAAAAAACAAAACACTACAACACCAGAAAGAAACAACACGTAGCGCAGATTTCAACGAAAGTAAACATCGCCTCCCTGTGTTTGACTAGGGAGTCCATTAGAGTTTCAGTTAAAAATTGTATTTGATAATGTGTTTTACAACTACAGCGATGGGTTTCTCCTAACCTTAACTTTCCATTCGCCGAAATGCGTACATCATTTTAGCGTCGTTGCTGGGGAGGGAATAAAATTTACTTTCTTTTTTTCTGTGTTTCTTTTCAGTTCCTTATTACTAACCCCACTTGCCTCTGATTTATTATCTTGCAGATACCCTAGCAAGGAGATCCAAATATGGTAGATCAAGGTAAAGTGCAGATAGAGTGGTTTGTAAGTGCCCCCA
This sequence comes from Thalassia testudinum, assembly GCA_037157565.1. Classification (NCBI taxonomy): domain Eukaryota; kingdom Viridiplantae; phylum Streptophyta; class Magnoliopsida; order Alismatales; family Hydrocharitaceae; genus Thalassia; species Thalassia testudinum. The sequence continues at coordinate 10,313,498 of JAZHRO010000068.1, read as the reverse complement.
CATTCCCTCCCCACTAGTTTCACTTTCTCCACACCAATAACCAATACTTAATCTACTTAGATGTTTACATAAACCCTAGGATAGAATTTATTTATCTTGTTTGCCACCTACACTCATCTCACCCCCGCATATATCTAAAAAAAAAAAATTATCTTTTGATTGTGGGACAAATCAACATACACACTACATACACCCACATTTGAGGCACGTAACCTTTTGTGATTTTATCTACTCAACTAGGATTCCTACTTGTGGAATCGGTACACAGACAAATCAACAAGTAATGGAGTAGAAATCAGACTAGGTTATCACCTTTTGTGTGCCTTAATTGGTGGTGCATCTGGGCTAGTTGATTGAATCGTTTGGGCTGCACCACCAAATCTAAAAGGAATTCATTTTGTATCTGCCTCATAGGATTCGATAATTAGGTCAAGCTAGGCACTCCATATTTTCTTGATTTGTAAAGGAAAATACTTGAACTCATGATTTCAAACTTTGTTTGCCTCCTAGAAATTTGGTTGAATATACCTAATACTTGAATCCTAAAAGCTAGATCTAAATCCTAAAACTCACTTCATCCTCAATAATCTTGCTTGAAAGCTTTTTGGTTGTGCACATACACACATTCTCAAACAAATCATTAAGAGCACAACCCATTAAGGGCCCATCACATTCCAGAAGCACCAATATCCCAAGCCTAACTAAAACTAATTAGATGTTGACCTTAAGGATTGATTCGCTCTTCGAGACCCATATTGAGATTATTCTCGATTAACCTGCTTATACTGGTCAATCTGATGTCTAGCTAGGGGAGTAGCATCAAACAAGCATGGTTGGGGGGTATCAAAGGAACCAGAGGCTCAAGCCAAAGGAAGAACCTTGTCCTCAGCCCCTCCTTCTAACTGGTTACATTGACCGGATAAAAGTAGAGTAAATTGATTATAATCTTAAGATGAATTTTCAGAGTCTGTAGATCTTTAGGCTACCCAACCTAATGACAGGCTTGCATTTTTGTGCTCCATGGTTCCTTCTTTTTCCCATCCTTCTAACTTCCTTCAAGTGTATTCTTGGAAGGAGGTCACCGAACCCTCATTTGGAAGGACCTTTAGACCATTCTCAAAGATGAAGGTTGAGTTATAGCCAAGCAGATCCCATGGCTGATCAACAACCACCTCCCCTGCCCCTGAACCAGCAAGAGATGATTCAGAGGTAGTTGGAAGAATTGTAGCAGTTGCAGCAATGGTTCCAATGAATGAATGGTTAGGTCACTCGGCCCTTGAAGGATTTCTATGATCCTTCAAATTACGGGGAACACCTTGGCATCATGATTCCCGATGGAGATGTAGAAATCAAGCCCCAAGTCTTAAGTTTGATTAAGCATTTCCATGGGCTTGGTTTAGATGACCCATTCCAGCACTTTGAGGATCTGACCACTTTGGTGCAGACCACCAAAGCTAGGAATGTTGATGAAGAGCAAATGATCATGAGGCTCTTTCCCCACACACATTGATACCGGACCATCGAAATGCCGATAGAAACATGGGTTGCTCTTAAGTCGACTTTCCTGAAGAAATTCTTCTCAATCGGATGGACCAATGCCTTGTGACGGAAGATTACCACTTTCACCCATCGGCCAGAGGAACCGTTTCATGGTGGCTCGGAATGATTGCAAGAAGTTTTGAGGAAGTGTCCACACCACGAGGTGCTGAAATGGCAGCTCGCGCAGATATTTTATCATGGGTTGGTCAAACAACTCCGTAATCACCTGGATGCCTCCTGCAGAGGTAATTTCCTCAATAGGGATGTAGATAGTGCATATGACCTATTTGAGGAAATGAGCAAGAATTCAATTAATCATGCCTCCATGGATACCTTCAACTGGTCCCAACAACCTAGGTCAAATGCTAATGAGATTCAGGATTCTCATTCATTTGACATGGAATTGATTTGTAACAAGCTTGATAAGATGGACTTGGTTGCGAAAAGAATGGAAGAATGGATGTCTAGGAATTTAGGAAACATTTCTACACCCACTCAATCCCAAAATTTGGGATTCCATTCCTCACAAGCTCCCACGGGGTGGGTGTTCATGAAGCAACTTGAATTGGCTCAACCTATGAGCCAGATTTCTCAGAACCATATGGGTTCCAAACTGGGGCCTTTGATCCCAGTTTTTCTTATCCTTCCTTCTCTCCATCCTCGCCCTATGAGGATGCGTATGCAATATAGGAGAATGCTAGGTCCAACCCATATTCCAATAGTTATAACTCGGGTTTAAGGAACCACCCTAACTTCTCCTGGAAAAGTCAGGGGCAATAGACCCAAACACGGCCAGCAACTTTGCACCTCAGAGACCTATGGGTCAGGGTCAAGCTTACACCCAATTGCCCCCGAGACTAGTTACTCAGCCATCTTGGAATGCCCAACAATCTGTAGGGCAGGCTGATCTAAATTGGCAGATGGTAGAAATGCAAGGATCCATGTTGCAGCTTATGCAGCAAATGAAGACATCCTTGGACAACTTGCAATTTGGGCTTATTTCCAACACCCGACAGCTCAAATCTCTACCATCCCAACCCATACCCAACCCGTGCAATGTGCAAAATTAGGCCTATAGAGCCCAAGGGTACGAAAATCAAAGGGACCCACATGCACATGCTCAAGTGGTTGAGTAGGGTCCCTCCTCTTCTACTAGATACATGGCCAATCAAGGCCCTCCAATCTTCACTAACCTACCTCAAGACCCGAACCCATATGCCTCTGCAAACTCCATCACCTTGAGAAGTAGAAAGCAGATCCAAGACCCTGAATTACCTTCTAGAAGCCAAAACCTAATGATAACATCATCATCAACCATATCTAGCTTTAATTAGTCATATTCCATTAATAAACGCTCCTACATTATAGCTAGAAAATCGTAATTCATTCCAAATCTATTTTGAGAGATAGACAGTAATACAAGGGTAAAATTATAGTTTTAACATAATATCTTAATTGCAGAACAACTGTAGATTTTCTTAGGGGTTTATTAAAGGTCAAATATGCATTAAAGTCTAACAAGAGGGTTCGTGTAGATAGAAACGGGTTTCACACGTTACGAGAATTAAATGACGTTTGAAATCCTAAAAACAGACCTATTTAATTCACTGAGGTTCTGGTCAGACTAAAATTCACCTAAACCTTCTATAAATCATAGAAAAATATTCTATATGGTTTGTTATCTTTGATTTGACCATTGGAACCCATTTTGACCTAAAATAGAGTCTCAGACAGACATTTGTTCTAATTTAGGATTTTGCATAAATTACCAAATCAAACTTAGTCCAAACCTAAATTCGACTTCACCATCAGATTCCTTGGGTCTAAATTAGTTTTGTACCAAAATTTGGGCCCAATCAGAGATCACCTTGACCTAGTTTACATTTCAATCTTGTTTGACCATTTTCTCTCACATATATGCCTCTAACTTTCGAAATAATTGAAAATGGGTCCTTAACCTTTTCATCGTTCTTTGCAAAAATGTCCTTGCACCATTTTTAGATGGTCAAACCTTCACCTTTGAGTTTTGAGCGAGGATGTCTCGCTCGATTCTCAATCAAACACTCCCAAAATTGAAAGGGAGATTTGGGAGATTCCTTGAGGAATTCCCTTCCAAATGGGACCATCCACAAATCCTAACTTGTTCCCAAATCCACATGCGAACCTTTCAAAGGTTCACATATCCTACTTGCATGGAAATCGTGGAGTTGCAAGCTTGTTTTCCAAGCTCGAAGCCCCTCCCAATGGCCTATAAATGGACCCCTGAGACATGCCTTACTTCTTTAGCTAGGTTTTGGCCCAAAAACCTTCTTCAAACTCCCCCTCCCGTCACGTTTTGCCCTAGCTCCGGTGACCTCCATCCCCTTTGTCCTACAGATAGCTAATGGTCAAATTGGATTGTCCATCTTCTTCCTCATCCTCCTCCATGCCTCGCCAGCCAAAGCGAGGGTTGTCACCCCCTCTCTTCGCCACCATCACCCTCAAGGAACACACTTCTTCCACGGTGGTGGCCATCACACTAGCACTTGTATTCCTTCCCATTCATCCATTAAATTAGGTCCTATCTCTTCCTTTCTCCCTCTACTTCACTTCTCCCTTACTTACACTCACATCGTCTCAACCCTAATGCCTTCACCTTCCTCCGCTCCGACGAAGCTCCGGCAACACCTATCCACCGCTCCATTGCAAGAATTACGCCACTATCACCTCCATCAGCTCCACCATGTCCTATAGATCTAAAGCCGTAACCTATTCCACGCTATTGACCACTCCATCTCCCCACCGAACTCACTCACTTCTGCACACCTACCTCGACCTCAACCAACCACTTCACACCCTCTCACGCCATCAAACCACCACCACCGTACTCTACAACCTCCAGCGATGCTTAGAAGATTGTTTAATGTGGTCGAGAGGCCGTGTTGACTTATTTCAGTGTTCGCGACTGTGCATAAAGGCAATTTATGCCTCTACCTTATCGCCTCTGAGAGCACCGGGGTGTGGTCCCACTCGCATGCTCCATCGCTTGTGCCCTCACCCGCACACACGCCACACAGGTCTGGGCTCTGATCCGATTACCCAGCTACCCGGGTTCGGTCTAGTCTGCCTATTCTGAGAGAGAAAAGAAGGAGAGAGAGGTGGGGGGGGTTTTCCCTTCACATGTTCTACTTCTATACTTAGCTGATTTGAAGAGGCCTTTTCCTCTGTGTTGTGCTGTGCTTACCGGTTCCTTGAGGCACGAAGGAGAGAGGAGGCCTTTACCTCTTCTGTGGAGCTATGTTCTATTGGTTCTAAAGCTAATGTTGGATCATTTAACTTGTTTGACATGGAATATTGGTTGATAATCACTATTGATACATTTGATATATTTGAAGCTTAACATTAAAAGGATTAATTGGTGATTCAAATCACCATTTTAACCCATCATTTTTGCACATTAGTACTTGAATTATTGATATATCATTCTTGAATAAGTTTTGGTTGCAATTGCTTATATCTTTTACTTAGAATTGTTATCTTGAGATTGATTTGTTGATTGCTCCCTACGTTCAACCTCGGATTTCCATTCGAGCATAAATTTTATTTGTTTTCGCACTTTATCAGCTATACTCAACGTATCATTTTTAAAACCCTGATTCAGAGTGATAAACATTTTGGTGCCCTTGCCGGGGAGCAACGTGCAATTCACTGCTATTCTTTGCTTTATCTGATTATATTTGAGCACTAACTTGCCCTATTTGATTTCTTGTGATTTTGTGAGGTACTTCATGAGGCGATCTTCCACGCAAAACAATCACTCCTAGGGTAGGTAATCTCTCTGCTTCCCCAATCTCCTAATCCTTGGGAAGATAAAAAGGGAACAAATCAATTAGGAACTACGTACCTTATTTTCTTAGTAATATCATTAAAAAGGAAGGTTTCCTGATTTGCAAAATTTTTTTTTCATTGAAGCTTGAGGCGATTATGTTTAGAATTCCCTATCCAAATTGCCTGTACTTATTAAGGACTATGCTTAATTTGTAAATCACTTTGGGCTAACACACTTCTTGCTTAAAGCCCAAGGTGAACATTTTGAGATTTAATTAGACTTGAAATAAAGCCAATTAGGGTTTCAACAATTAGGGTTTGAAGTGTTAGAACACATTTGCCTGCATAAAAGGAAATAAACCCTCTCGCATTTGTGTGCTACCCAAGCCCCTGTTTGAAAGGACCTAATCAGGAAAACCATAAAAATCAGGCTCTAAATTCACTTGAACCTTAAAATCTTGGACCTAATAAACTGAGAGTCAATTCAGGATGATTTCTGGGTCTTGACCTAGATTTCATTTAGCCATCTTTTAGGGCAGGTCAGGTGAAGTTGGTCTACATTGTAGGGCAGCCAACCTCCAAATTAGGTCATGAGTCAAATTAATTTCTAATCAAGTGGAATTAAAGGCATAACTTAGGACTTAAAACTGGTAGACTTAAGAGGTTAAGTTATCCATTTTGGTCTACCTAGATCCACGGTGACAAGGAAGGTTAGGTGGGGGAAACCCTGTAACTCATAGGGACACTCTACTATGTAGGGGTCTTTGCGAGACTCTCCCTTCCTGGCTACCTAGGTAATTCTCAAGTGGGCGACTTTCTATTCCAGGGGTATCATCTGCCTCGAACTTCTATAGTCATCCAAAAATCTTTGGGTGCCTTGATTGGGTCCAATTCATATCCAGTTCCTCATCTATTCTTTAGAGCACACATACAGGAAGGTCCTTGGGTTTCTAACGTAAGTGGTCTCATTAAATCTTCTACGGGATTTCTAATTTGATCGGATCACTTCTATCTGAACCTGAATTTGATTCCATATTCTAATCCACCACTTGATTTGAAGATGCAGCCTGGCAATTTAGGAAGACCATTTAGGAAACCTGAATCCCAAATGTCCATGAGAGATAGAATGATTGAGGATGCTCTGAAATTTTATGGAGTAATGACAAAACCTCAAATCCAATCAGCATGATTTAGGTTAATATCTTAGAAGCATCAACACTTATCGCAAATTATGCTCAATTAATATTGACACAAAAAACAAATGGATCAACTTGGGATATCTGGATGACAGGATATATTGAAGTGGAAAACTTGCATAACCTTGAATATCTCCAATGTCTGACAAATCTTGTACTTTGGGAAAGACACAAAGATGACCTTGAGAAATGGGAGGAGATGATAAACTTGTTAAAACAGATTATTGACAAAAAATACCCATATATTCCCCAAGCATTTAGCGAAACATCTTGGAATAAGACTGAGGATGAATCTTATTTCCTAAATCCCGAGTTCGAGAATCAAGGTTGTTGTGGATCCACAACCTAGATGGAATATGATCCAACTTATGAGCAAACTGATATGCCTAATCTTGAGTTTGGTTGGGAAGATCCAATTGCAGCTATTCCCGATTTCGAGCAGCCCTAAAGATACGAGAACCTGGTTCACCTAGCTTTGAATTCCCAGACACCTGTAATGATGAGCTTAAAATAGAACTCCTCAAGAATGTAAATCCTAAGCCTTATCCTATTAAGGTAATTCTCGAGGATGATTCTGACATCCTAATAGAGCCCAGCATAGATTTTAGTAATCCAATCCCTACCCTTAACCTAGAATCTGGATTTGAGCCTATTTAGGATAATTATGAGGCCCCATGTGATGAGACTCAAATTTCTTAGTTGAACTATGATTCTGAGCCTATGTTTGATGACTACACTCTCCAGACTCCTACAAGGTATAGATCGATTTGTCAGAAATCACGCCAATTTACAACACAAAAATCGAGGAGCTGGAAGAGTTGGGATTTGATTGGTTCGCTCCTAGGAGCCAAGAACCTAAGCCCATGCCTAATAAGGACACCTTTTTGTGTTCATATTCTAAGTTTAGGTTAGATCCAAGTCAAGTTGCTACTTCTCCACATCTCCATTCACTCTGTGGTGGAATGTTCGATCTAGAATCAGGTTCAGAACATGATCTTCGCAAGTTCTCCGACGATTTTGAATCTTACTCTAATTTTGGAGAATCATTGTTTCCTGACGACTACGAGCCAATTTACGACCTTAGCATCCATGACCCATTCTTCATCTCTGACTTTGAGGTCCCTGATCCCAAGATCATCAATTCAAAATCGAGTTCCATTAACTTGGAATGATTCCTTTATGATCTATAGGATTCAGAAACCACAAGTGCCGAGAGTGTATGCAATCTAGAGTTTGAATCCTTTCTTGACTCAGATTTTCATGATCCTATGAGCACTCTCCAAGCATTTACATTTGATTTTGATGGGCTCTATGAGGACTCTCTAGATACACCTACCTTTGAACCTTTCCTAGAGGAGCCCTCACACATAGTTCTCTTGGAATCTACCTCTTCTACAGCACATACGGAACCCGCTCAAATCCGATCCCACCCCCGACATGCAACAGGAATCAATTTCTATTCTAATTCTCCTCTTGATGATCCGGTCGCATACGATTCTCCTTCATCTTTTAATTGGGTTTTAGACTTTGATCAGACTACTAATCACATCCCATCCTTCTCCGATCACTCTTGTAGGGTTCCTACATCCTCCACAGACTCCTTTGCATTTGATGATTGATTGTGCAATAATCATAGGTCTTAATTGACCTAAATTAGGCTAGGACTTAGCATAAGTTACGGTAATTCATGCATGCATAAGCATTACTAGCACCTTTATTGCTTTCTTTTAGCTATGCATAAAATAATGCTATAATGTACTAATTAGGTGCATTATGTCAATTGTAGGTAATAAGCTGATCAGAAGCTAGATCTGAAGCTAGATCTGAAGAATAAAGAATAACTGGTGTTGAAGTAGAGCTAGAGCGGAAGACCTAGATTAGATGTAGTAGATAATATTGTAAGGGAGTTAAGGTATGTTATTCTATTAAGTATTAATAAAAAAATAAATTGTGAAGAACTTAGGTCCATCCTATCCATAGGACAGCCTAGAAGCCTCCCCAAGCCTTAGCCACCCTTAGATTAGGTCACCGCACCCTAGGAAACCTCAAAACCCTAATTCCAACCTCTATCTGGACGTCCAGATGAGTTATAGGATATCCAGAACCCTTAGCTAACTCTCGCACACCTTAAACCCACTTCTGCAGTGTTATTGGACATCCAGACACTTTGTCAGACGTTCGATTTCTGCAAAATACCCAAGAAAGAACCTAGAAACCTTCCTGACTCTGATTAGACATCCAGAATTGAAGTCTGGACTTCTAATTTTTCACTATAAGTCGTCTGACACTTTTATTGGACGTCTGGAACTGCTCTCCAGTTCCTATTTTGGAATTCAAGCCTTGATCTTGAGTTCTTAGCTCCCTAAACCCAATTCCAACCCCTTAGGAACCTAAATTAAGACATCCTAACCCTAGTACACCATCTTTAAGCCTTCCCAGGAACCTAATTAAGTTCTCATTAAGCCCAATTGACTTAGATTATAGTTAATCTCATCAGCTTATTCAATTGGACCCATAGATTCCAATTGAGCTCAGATCTCAACCCATACAAGTCTAGTTGGACTCAGTAAGAGTTCAATTGACCTAAGCCCAACCTAGTTGAGTTATTTCACTCTCAATTAGGTTCACACTCATTCAATTAAACTTGTGTTAAGTTTAATTGCATTTCCCCCTTAGCAATTAGGGTTTGCAACCCTAATTTAAGACCTACACCAACCCAAACCCCTTAGGACATAACCTAGATCACTTAGCCACATAGGGCACGGCCACACACACACACACACACCCATTCACGCACTCCCACACCACCTAGAGTGTTCTAGGTTCTTCCAAAGGTGGCACCACTCTTGGTTGCTAAAATTAGCAACCAAGAGACATTCAAATTGTAGATCCACAAATGGTGGATCTAAAAACCACCTCCTCTCTCCTTGGCCAGCCACTCTTGGAGCTCTCTCTAGAGAGTTCCACACTTCTCTAGAGAGTCTCCCTTAGGTCTATAAAAAGACCTAAGGGGTGGCCATTTGCACCCATTCACTCTTGGCTCCCATCTAGCTTAGCTACACTCCACCTTCACGAGTTGCTTCACCATGGCCACCACCAGCTCCACGCCAAGATGTTGGATCACCTCTTCAACCTCTCTCCAAGGGTCGACCTAAGCACCATTGGCGGCCCCTCCTCCTCTCAACCAAGTCAAAGGTCATCAATGCCCACCTCCGAATGCCCTTATTTTTGCTAGATTAGTAGCTTAGTTCTTCATAGTTTACATGCTTTATTTATTGCTTAGTAGTGTAGCTCTTTATTCTCCCCCAGTGATGCATGTATAATCCCCCCTTAGATTCATGTATGCGATCATTTTCTGCTAGCTAGATTTGTGTTTCCAAGCATTCCTCTATAAGCTTTCCACGAGTTCCATGTTGCAAACACCATGATGAATCAATGAAAGATCTTTTTCTATATATATATATATATCTATGTGTTGAGAATCACCATGAGTTTATTGCAATATATTTTGTGTGATTAAAGTTGCTTGCTTTTAATTATTATCTGCCGCAACTAGCATGTCGATACTTGAAAATATCAAGGATCTAACTATTAACGCATTTTCCGCAAACAACCACCACATAACTAGAATCGTGCATACTGAAACTCACATTTTCACATTTGTCATCTATCTAACCCATGCGCATGTAATTAGGGTTCATAATGAAAGTGGTTGAACATTAATCTGACGATTAGAAACCAGCATACAATTTTAAGTAAGTAAAGTGAGTGAGATTGATTTCAAATCTGCATTTCCATAAACGCCTCCCAGAGATGAACGATGGGGACTCAAGTCTCGTTATCCTTAAAAATTATTTTTGTTGATAGTATTTCGCAACTATACTACGACGCATTCTGATCAAATACGCGATATACGATTCCCAACAAGGATCCCTACTCTGACCAAGCTGAATCAAATAGGCCAAACCCTAGATTTTCATTTCCACATCCTTCTGAGTCACAAAGCATCTGGTGAGCACCACACCTCCTAATCCATACTCATCAACCCATAAGACTGATTGGGTTTAGGCTGCATCATCAGCCTATAGATCTGAACAAGCACCTGGCTAGACCAACCAGACTCTTAATCAAGGTGCTTGTTTTACAAAATTCGTCTGATTTAACCACTCCTTCTCCATGACCACTTTCTGCTCGGCTGAAGGCATTGAATTTAGCACTTAACGAGAGGCAACCCATCATTCCAAAATCCCCAAGATCCTTCTTGTTATCGTTTTGAGCTTCACATCTACTGTACTCTAAGTTCAATTTTAGAATAGCCAACTCCACCTCTAGTACTCCTACCAGAGCTTGAAATCGTCTGCAACAATCATCCTGACCCATTTGCTCACACATTGACCCTGTTCTAATCCTTCAACCCAACTAATTTCATACCCTCTAGTTTACAATGAGGACATTGCAAAACTTAGGCATGGGGGGGTATTAAAGTGCAAACATATGAAAATTCAAGTTTCTGAAGGGTTCTCAAAAAAAAATTACTCACATTCAAAAACCAAAAAAAATAAAAATTGAAAAAAATAAAAAATGGAGAAAGGGGCGAAAATTTTGAAACGATTAAATGCATATCATTTTGAGGAAGAGAGGAGGTGATTTAAATATTAAAAAGGAGCTACAATTTGAAACAAAAAGTGATAGTCATTAGTAAAAGATTATGGAATATGCTTAAGTTCTCGACCAAATCAAAAGAAAAAAAATATTAGGTCCTAAAATGACAAAGAGACAGAGATTAGTATGGGTGTTAATATTAGGCCTCTTGGGCTTGTTTTAGAGCTTAAAAATTCAAGTATCCATTAAGATTTGGATAATCCTCAAGAGGTTGAGGAAAATGCAAAGCTTATGTATTAGGTCTAAGGCTTAGGGATTATTTGACCTCGTTAACTGACCTCTGGTTTGTGGGACTCGATAACCAAAGCACCTTAATCCACATGACAAGTCGATTTTCACTTTCGTTGAAATTTTAAACATAAAATGACGTGTCATTGCAAAGCTTTTGTGGTGGAAAATCGACTATCAAAACATTAATTATTTCAAAATCTAACCACGAGAATAGTTAATTCGTCCCCATTTGGAGGAATGAGCCTATTGAATTGGTGAGTGGTGACTCATTTATTTGGGAATCTCAATGGGTGCACCTATTCTTTAGTGCAACTCATTGCCCTCATGAATTCTCATTATAAGCAATTAATTAAGACTGTAGGTGTTTATATGCAAAATTACCATAATATAGTATTCTGTTAACTAATGATCTTGGTAATGATAGTCAACGTAACCACAATATAATATTCCAGTAAAAGAGACCTTGTTTACTGTAATCAATATCCTAATCATGAACAAATGCAATCATCTGTAATTTGAATAAACTGAAGAGATGTTCATGCAAATCTTACTGAATATAATAATAAGATAAATAAATGAAAAGTGATTTTTGCAATGGCATTTATCATAAATTTTAATAGGGCTATTACTATAGCAAAATAGGTCATTTCAATTCCTTATGCGTGCGAGGAGGAAGAACGGATGGCGTCGCAGCTGCTAGTAGAGATGCATCGGAGGACTGCCTTCGTGATGGCGTAGGAAGCACTATTTGAGGTGGGCGGTGATGGTGAACGGAGGCGGAGGAGAATGCCAACGGTGGCTTGTGCGCGTGTGTGCGTGGACAGTGGGAAAGGCTGCCGTGGTCATGGGTGGGTTCCTGAGTGTGAGGCAAGGTCAATGGCGTTGTTAGAATGGAGTTTAGTGGATGGACGAGATGGTTGCATGTGGAGATGGATGGCCAACGTTGGGTTCATCTTGGAGAAGATGATGAACAGTGAACGACAAAGAAGAAGAAGAAGGAAACGAAGAAGAGAAGGGGTTGCTTGCTAGGTTGCTGTGTGTGCGCGAGGTTGTGGCGTGAGTGTGCACATGCTACTGTGGCTATGCGTAAGCATGGAGGTCGTGTGCAAGGGCTGCTGCGACTGTGGCCATTGCATACGGTGGTGTTGAGGCTTGAGTGCTCGGTCGACGTTGAAGATGGAAGAGGATGGCTGGGTGTGATTGCTGTGGTGTTGGTGATGTCAACAGGGCAAGGGAGGCATGCACATTGTCACTACATATGCCATGGAGTTGGTGAAGGCAAGGCGATGTTGAGGATGTAAGGGCCACAGTGCTCGCTTGGTTCATAGGGTACATTTATTCCATGGTGATGGAGGAAGGTGGAGATCCACATAGGGGGGGAGGATCAATTCCTTTTGGTGGAGAGGATGGCATTGTTTTTAAAAAGAAAACTCTCTGTCTATTTCTCTTCAGCCGTCAACTTCTCCAACCACTCAGCGAAGATCGTGAGTGGTTGGAACAGAAGATAAGTTCTAGCCGTACTCTATCAGACATCCAATAAATAGTCTAGATGTCTTAAAAAGTGTGGATTGCAATGAGTCCACGATGAAGGTTCTCAGATGTCCAAACTAATCTCCAGACGTCTTATAAATGCAGAAATGTCATGTGAACTCTTGTACCTAACCTGCATTCATAAAATAATTTATATTATCATAACATATGTTTTTAAATGTAAAATTAGAGCATAAAATTAAATGCAGGCTAAGGTAAATTTCCATTTAACTCCTACTCAATTAATAATTAAGGACAACTAATTAAAGAGTACTTAAGCCAAAAAATGGTCAACAGAAGTGGACTTATCACCACACACAAGTCTAGTTCAGTGCACTTAATAATCAAAATCATGCAAAAGCATTTAATTCTGTTCTGAAAAAGATACCTAGATTAGGAGTGACTTATCAACACAAGTTAATTTGGACGAGTTCCCGACGTAGAGAGAAGAGAAATTCCCCTCGAAGATGCATAATAACATATTGTCTCCTCAGTGCTTGTCTCCTAAGACATCTAAATATCCTACTGAGGGCATGTAAACACCTTGTGCAGGTTTAGGTGCCATGGGTGGGATTATCCCGAAATGTCGATTGCTAGGGCCTGAATTTAGCTACAGAACTCCATGGGTGGCACTATCCCGAAGTGTTGAAGGCCAGGGTTCTAGGGATTGCCATGGATGGTGCTATCTCGAAGCATCGATTGCCAGGGACCCTGCAAGGATTGATGGTGGGAACAAGGAATCCAATACAGATCATATTTTTTAGCCAATCCGAAGCAGAAATAATCAAGAAAAAAGAGAGAGAAAACTCTCCAAAAATGCAAAAATTTTTCTCTCTCTTAGAAAAACACACTACAAACTGAACCTTGACCAACCTTGTTTCAAGTATGGGTGCTTTAACCACTTTAATTAGTCATATTCCATTAATAAATGCTCCTACATAACCGTAAGAAAATCGTAATTCATTGCAAATCCATTATGAGAGATAAATAGTAAAATAGGGGTAAAACTACAGTTTTAACAAAATATCCTAATTGCAGAACAACTGTAGGTTTTCTCAGGGATTTATTAAAGGTCAAATATGCATTAAAGACTAACAAGAGGGTCCATGCAAACAGAAATGGGTTTTCACACGTTACGAGAATTAAATGACATCTGAAACCCTAAAAGCATATCCACTTAATACACTAAGGTTCTAGTTAGGATAAAATTCACCTAAACCTTCTATAAATCATAGAAAAATATTATATAAGGTTTGGTATCTTTGATTTGACCATTGGAACTTATTTTGACCTAAAATAGAGTCTTAGACAGATATTTACCCTAATTTAGGTTTTTGCAAAAATTACCTAGTCAAACTTAGTCAAAACCTAAATCTAACTTTACCAAGAGATTCCTTGGGTTCAAATTAGGTTGTACCAAAATATGGGCCCAATCAAAGATCACCTTGACCTAGTTTACATTTCAGTCCTTTTCTGACTATTTTCTCTCATCGATATGCCCCTAACTTTTGAAATAATTGTAAAAGGTCCCTAACTTTATCATCGTTATTTGCAAAATGGTCCTTACACCATTTTTGGAAGGTCATACCTTCACCATCGAGTTTCAAGGGAGGATTTCTCGCTCAATTCTCAATTAAAGACTCCCAAAATTGAAAGCGAGATTCCTTGACAAATTCCCATCCAAATGGGACCATCCATGAATCCTACCTTATTCCCAAATCCTCATGCAAACCTTTCAAAGGTTCACATGTCTTGCTTGCACATAAATCATGGAGTTGCAAGCTTGGTTTCCCTCCCAATGGCCTATAAATGGACCCCTGAAACATGCCTTACTTCTTTAGCTAGGTTTTGGCCCAAAAACCTTCTTCAAACTCCCTCTTCGGCCACATTCCACCCTAGCTCCGGTGACCTCCGTCCCCTTCGTCCTACAGACGGCCAACGGTCAAATTGGATTGTCCATCTTCTACCTCATCCTCCTTCGCGCCTCGCCAACAAAAGCGAGGGCTGTCTCCCCCTCTCTTTGCCACCATCTCCCTCAAGGAACACGCTTCTTCCATGGTGCCAGCCATCACACCGGTGCTCGTATTCCTTCCCATTTGTCCATTAAATTAGGTCCTATCTCTTCCTTTCTCCCTCTATACTTCACTTCCCCCACACTTACACTCACAAACAACCATCATCTCAACCCTAACGTCTTCACCTTCCTCCGCTCCGGCGAAGCTCTGGCAACGCCTATCTGTCGCTCCACTACACGAATTGCACCGCTATCACCTCCATCAGCTCCACCGTGTTCTATAGACCTAAAGCCCTAACCTATTCCATGCTATTGACCACTCCATCTCCCCACCGAACTCACTTTTGTACACCTACTCCGACCATGTCCAACCACGTCACGCCCTCTCACGCCATCAAACCTCCACCACCACACTCCACAACCTCCAGCGATGCTTAGGAGCTTGTTTAATGTGGCCAAGAGGCCGTGTTGATGTATTTCAGGGTTCGCCAACTCTCCACCGCTGCCACCATCAACGCCGCAGTGTTCTTCTAGATCCAAGCATCGAAAGCCCTAGGTGCTCGCTCCAAGAGTCGTGGAATAGCCCCTGGAACGATTCCAAGTCCTTGATTGGGGACGCTAACTACAACTGCCACTCCAGTTGCTCGAAGTCACAATGGCAGTCGTGCGCGAAGAAGAGTCCATGGTATTAGTCCCACATCGTGGGAGTTGGAGGCTATGAAGGCACATAAATTGATTTTATCGCATTGCCTTGCTGCCTCAGTACACCAGGGTGAAGTCTCGCTCACCTGCACACCCGACCCGACCCGACCTAAGACTATTCACTCCTCGGCTGCGACCTATGCTCGTAGCCTTGGACCTGGGTATGCGACTCGTATACCCGATTGCCTAGTCATCTGAGAGAAAGTGGAGGAAGGTAGAGAGAGAAAGAGAGAGAGGGGGTGGTGGGGTTTTTCTCTCTAAAGAGTGTCCTTGTGTGACACTTAGCTACATAAGAGATTGATTCTCCTTGTGCTGTGAAGGAAGAGAGGAGTTGAAGAAGATGAATAGTACCTTTGCACTGTAGCATCTAAGTACATAAGTTGGCTGATTAATAAACTTGTTGTTTGATTGAGCATTATCTATGTTACTGGTACATTATTTAAGTACTATGGTTAAGGTTGAATTGAGGCATGCTTAGTTAGAGGATTTAAGTGGTGATTCAAATCACCATTTTTTTTTATTCTCTTTTCCTTTTTCCCTCATATTCTTGACTTACATGAGAATTCATTGAATAGCTAATGTGATAGGTTACCATTCATTGAATATCATTATTTGGCTCGATTCTTTATGCTCATTTACATTTTATTCAAGATTAGCATGTGAATTCCAAATTTGCTCCCTGTGTTCGACCTCAGACTTCAATTCAAGTTATAAATCTTATTTGTTTGAATGCATTTGTCCTATACTACAATGTATCATTTTTAAAACCTTGGGGAGCTCGAGAGAGAAAAGGAGGAGATTGAAGAAGATAATAAGGCCCAGGGATCTAAAATTGAAGACACCGCCCACATCCTAGGGACCTAAAATTGAAGACACCACCCACATCCTGTTCCTTGAAGCCTTATTGAAAACCAGGAAGAAGAAAACCATAGATAGCAACCAGGAGCTCCTGAATTTATTCAAGAGTGTAGAGATCAATATTCCGCTCCTCGATGTTATTAAGCACATCCCAGCTTACACTAAATTTCTGAAAGATCTATGTACCCAAAAGTGTAAGCTGAGAGAACCCACCTTGAGGAAGGTGATTCTCTCTGAGCAGGCAAGTTCTGTTATCCTGCATCACTTTCCTCAAAAGAAGAAAGATTCAGGTTCCTCCTTGATTTCATGCGTCATTGGGAAGTACACATTCGATAGGGCATTGTTGGATCTAGATGCATCCATCAACCTAATCCCTACCTCTCTTTATGAGAGGTTTGGGTTAGGCGAACTTAGGCCAACCTCAGTAACGCTATAATTAGCGGACCGTTCGGTCACCACACCGAAGGGAGTTATTAAGGATGTAATCATCAAGGTCAAGGACTTCTATTTTCTGGTAGATTTTCTAGTCCTTGACATGGATGTACTTAACGATTTGAGGAACACACCCATCATTTTGGGGCACCCATTCCTAACTACCGCCAAGGCTGATGAGAGCCTCATCATGAGCCATAACTAGCTCATTTTGACCTAAGAAAGAGAATAAGAGCTCCTACATAACCCAGAGAAGGGCTTAATTCAAGGAATAAGTGTTCTGAGAAGAAAACATGAAATAAGGGTTAAAACTGTAATTTTACCATTGCAGTACATAAACGGGATCTCTTAGAGGCAAAACATAGGTCAAATGGTTTGAATAAGATAAAAAGTGGGTTGGTTTAGTCAGAAATGAGTTCATGAGCAATCTAGGAATTAAATGACATTCTGTAACCCTAAAACAGACCTGCTTAATTCAACAAGGTTCTGGTCAGGATAAAAATCAAGTAAACCCTCTAAAATTCATATAAAAATATCCCTTAGGATTTAGAACCTTCATATTGGCCTTTGGAACCTATTTTGACCTAGATTGGTGTCATAGCTTATTAATTGACCAAATTTGGGTTTTTTTACAAAATGTCCAGTCAAACGTGGTCAAACATAAAATCCAACTTCACCATTGGATTCCTTATGACCAAATTAGGGTTGTACCAAAATTTGGACCTAAGGGGAGGTCATCTTGACCTACGTTGCAAAATAGTACACCCAATTACATTTTAGCCCCTATCTTTTGAAAACCATTACATTGACACCCCTAACTTCCTCGCCACTCATAGAAACAGGTCCCTCAACCATTAATGGGGAGAAATCCTACTCTAGCGAGGAATGGAGGGGGAGTACTCCTTGATTCCTGAGAGATCTCCAAGATTTGGAAGGGAGATTCTCTAAGGAATTCCCTTTCATCTGAGCGTGATCCCACTCTCTAATTTGCACCCAATCTCTCGTGCGAATGCACAAGAGATTTGGGTCTCTAACTGATTCCATATTCGGCGAGGATTCACGCGCTTGGCAGCTTGCCTTCCAAGCACAAGAACCCCTGCCAGCATCTATAAAAGGACCCTCAACCCTGGTCGCACCTCCTGAGCTCGACTTGGCTAGAGATCCACCTCGATTTCCTCTTCTTCTCATCCGGCCAAGTGGTCCAGTGAGCTCCGACGAGCCTCCCTCTCCTTTCTAGTCGCTCTGCCACAATACCAGTGGTAGAGCTATCATCACCATCCTCCTCCGCATCGTGCAACACCTACGTGAGCATCCCTAGCCCTGTCGTCGCCACCGTCTCCCTCCACTAGATACCCTCTTCTCCCGCAACGGCAGGTATTGCTAGTCACCCTCTCTCCCCCTTCATCCACTTAATTAGGTTAGAACCACTCGTCTCTATCTCCTCTCCAATTCCCCTCAATTTATTTCACAAAACACCCCTCTACTGCCACTGTCCACCGCCATCGTCCCCATCTCCGGCCAACCTCCGGCGAGACGCATCCGTCACTCCACACCTCCACACGTCTTGCCACCAACCTCACGACCTCCGCCACAGTCTACTGAACATCATCCACCCACACACAGACCGCCTACACCACCAAAAACGATCGCCGACCTAACCCATAAACCCAGCCACAGAGTGACCTAAGCACGCATGCCTAGGCCGCCTCGCGGCCTGCCACCCACCCTCCCACCTTCGCCTTCGCACGGCAAAGCTTACCATGTAGTTTAATGGGGCCATGAGGCCATATTCATGTGTGGCAGATCTAAGCACCAGCCGCCATTAGCGATGGCTCGAGCTTGCTTGTTCGCTAGCTGCAGGCCACAAGCATCAGTTTCCAGGCTTCCAGACTGTGTGAGCTGAGTGCGAGAGTGAGTCCAGCCTGATAGCAGGTGCCGCGAGACCTCCATTTGCGACAATTGTGGGAAGTCATCCTCCTACAGGCGAATGCGTAAAAGTAGGTGGGACATTAGTCCCACCTCGTAAACATCTGAGCGCGGCACATAGAATAAATTGAATTTGTGTTTTACTCTCTTCGCCTCGAGACACACATGGGGTGAGGTCCCTCACCATTACATGCCTCGTCCGCGACATTCTACCCTGCAGACCTGGCAACCCAACCCGACTAGCCTACCGATCACTCCTCGCACACCACACCCACACCAGTGCGCCTAGACCCTGGCACGCGACCCGACCCGATTACCCAGCTCTGGGAGAGGGTACCGAAGAGTGACATACAGAGAGAGAGAGACGCGGGGTTGGGTAGAGGGGTAGGTTTTGCTCTTTGGTTTGTGCAGGGAAGAAGGAGAAGGAAGGCACTGCTGAAATAAAGCTGACACGTAGCTGCAAAAGGAAGAAGGAAGGAAGGCTGAAGAAAGAAGAAGAATCGCAAAGGAAAAAGAGAAGGAAAGACAAGGTAGAAGGAAGAGGCATAGCCAAAGAGAAGAGGAAGTCAGAGAGCTAAGGTTGAAGAAGGAAGAAGAAACAAAGGGAAAGACAAGCAGAAGAAGAAGAAGAAGAAGAAGAAGAAAAGCTAAAGCCAAGGGAAGTAGAGCTAAGGAAAGAAGAAGAAGACCTGCATAGAAAAGGAGAAAGACACTGTAGAGAAGAAGCAAGGAAGAAGAAGCAGATGGGCAAAGAAGAACAGAAGAAAAAGAGGAAAATCAGAGAAAGAAAGTCAGAAGAAGAAGAGAAAGCAAACAGTTGAAGACATAAGAGAGAGTTAAAAGAGAAAATATCTTTTTAAGATGCTTGATCATGGGATCAGACATCCAATTTCTCTATTTTTGCCACATTTGACTCTTAAACTCTTGCATTATATTTTGACTTACGTTTTGAGTAATTCTAAGCGTTCAATTACATTATTGAGATTAGTGAATAAATTCCATTTGCTCCCTGTGTTCGACCTCGGATACTTAAGTTTTCGAGTAATAAATTTTTATTTGTTGACAACGCTTGGTCACCTATACTACGACGCAACTGACTGTTAAAACACAATCTAGCTATGTAACCATTTTGGCACCGTTGTCGGGGAGCAACGCGCAATTTATCACTAGTCTCTACATTCTTTTTTTTATCATATTGAACACTAACTTGCCCTACTTTGCTTTGTTGTGATCTTGCAGGTATTTCATGAGAAGATCCCTCCTGCAAGTCAACTACTCCAGGGCAGGTAATCTCTTTTCTTCCTTAAACCATCCCCTAATCCTTGAAAGACAAAAGGAAGCAATTAATGTAGGAATCAATTGCCTTCTTTCTATAGTAATCACCATCTTTAAGGCAAACGTTTCCTGATTTTGCAAAAAGTTTTCAAAACATATTGAAGTTAGAGCGATTTTTTTAGATCCTATCGCACAAAATTCTTGTGCCTAATAGAAATCACGCTTAACCTCCGCAGACAACACACTTCTTGCTTTTAAGTCCAAAGAGAACTTTTGTGAAAAAGAGGATTGGAAATAGAACCAAATTAGGGTTTCAACAGTAGGGTCTTGGAGTGCTAGTTCACACATGCCTATATAAAAGGAAATAAACCCTCCCGCATCAATGTGCCACCCAAGCCCTTGATTGAAGAGATCTAAACAAGACAAACCCTAAAAATTGAGCTCTAAAATCACTTGAATCTTAAAATCTTGGACCTAATAAACTGGGAGTCAAATCAGGGTGATCTCTAGGTCCCAAGCCTAGAATAATTTTGCCATCTTTAGGACAGGTCAGGTGAAGTTGACCCTTTGGGTCAACCAACCTCCAAATTAGGTCACAACATCAAAACATCTAAAGTTCAAGTGAGAACCCTAAAGCACCTTTAAAATAAAAGTGAGACTTAAGAGGTCAATGTCCCCATTCTGGTCTACCTGGAATCTCAATGACAAGAGAGGTCGGGTGGGGGAAACCCTGTAACCCGTGGGGACGCTCTACTGTGTAGGGGTCTTTGCGGGACTCTCCCTCTCTGGCTACCTAGGTAATTCTCAGGTGGATAACCTTCCGATCCAGGGGTATCATCTGCCCCGAACCTCCATAGTCATCCAATATTTTTGGGTGTCTTGATTGGGTCAAAAACAACTCCAGTCCCTCATCTTTTCTCCTTAGAGCACACACATACATTTTCAGTGGGACTCGTTACTCAGATCTAATCGCTTCATAAGTTGATTCTACATCTTGATTCCACCACCTGATCCAAATATGCAGCCAAACCACTTAGGACTACCATTCAAGAAACCTAAATATCGGAGATCCATGAGAGATGGGATGATTGAGGATGCCCTGAAATTCTATGAAAAAGAAGACAAAACCTCAACACCAGTAGAAAACATTCAGGTTGATGTCCCAACAACCACAACCTCTATCATAACTTGTGCTCAAGTACTACTGGCAGAAGCCACAAAAGGATCAACCCGAGACTTGCTCATCACAGGATACATTGAGATAGAAAAACTGCACAATCTTGAATAACTTCAATGCATGACAAATCCTCGACTTTGGAAGCAACACCAAGATGATCTTGAAAAATGGGAAGAGATAATGAGATTATTAAAATAAATTATTGACCAGAAGTACCCATATCTACCACAAACAAAGGATGAACCATCTTGGGACAACATCGAGGATCAATCTGATCTCGGGTTTGAGGCACAAAATGGTTGTGGATTCCCAACCCTGATGGAGTACAATGTGCCTGATATTGAAGAAGGTTGGGAAGCTCCAAGTGTAGGAAAACACAATGTTGAGCCCACTCTAGACATGAATCACTAGGCTTAGAATCCCAAAACTCCTACAATAATGAGTAGAACTGAACCTCTCGAGGGTGTAAATTCCGTCCCTTATTCTGATAAGGTGACCCTCGAAGGTTATTCGGACCTAGATTCTAGTGATTCAACCCACATCCTAAGCCCAAAATCTAGATCTGAGACCTATCGGGAAGATTTCAAGGCCCCATATGAGGATGATCAAATTTTCAATGAATATGATTTTGGGCCTCTATTTGATGAATATCCCTCACCAACATCCTCAGAGGAACCAATCGATTTTTTGGAAGTCATGCAAATTTACGATACAGAAATTGAGGAGTTGGACGAGTGGGGTTTCAATTGGGTCTGCCCTACCAGCTTAGAATCTGAGCTTCTACAAGATAAGGACACCTTTTTAAGCTCAGAATTAACATCTAGGCTAGACCCCAGTCAGGCTGCTGAATCTACAACATATGATTTATTCTATGGTGGAACTCATGATCTTGAATCTCATTCAAATTTTGATTTTTGTAAACTCTCCGACGATTTAGAATCTGACCATAACATCGGAGAAAATTTTCTTCCTGATTATAACAAGCCAATTCTCATTGAAGCTCCTCCTCCACACATACAAAACTGATCAAAACCCGTTCTCTACCTCAACCCACAACTGGACTCAATTTCTATTCTGATTCACCTTCACTGAGCCATTTGCAGATGATTCAACTCCACATCTATACCAAGTATCATGTATCGATCAGACTGAAAAACATGAGCCATCATTCTCTGATCACCCCTGTAGGGTTTCCACACCATGCACTGATTATTTTTCGAAACCTTACTCTAACCAGGCTGATTCAACTTAGCCTAAACCCGAGTTTTCACTTCCATATCCATCAGAGCCACATTGCATATGGTGGGTTTTGCATCTGTTAATCTACATCTATCAACCCACCAGACTGATTAGGTTTGGGCTGCATCATCAGGCCACTGATCCTAACAAGCACCTGGTTGGACCAACTAGGCTCTTAACCAACGTGCTTGTTTTACAAAACTCCACTGATTTGACCACTCCCTCTCCATCCCATTTTCTGCTCGGCTGAAGGCATTGAATTTAGCGCTTAACGAGAGGCAACCCGCCATTCCAAAAACGAGACTCGTCTGATTATCCGTCTGTACTCCATGTCCATTGCACCTTGAGTTCAGCCTTAGATAGTTGATCCCACCTCTGGTACACGTACCAGAGCTTGAAATCATCCGCATCAGTCATTTCCGACCCGTTTACCCACCCATTGTATCCTGTTCTAAGTCCCTGACCAAAACACTATTTCGCACCCTCCATTTACAATGAGGACATTGCAAAACTTAGGCATGGGGGGTGATAAAGTGCATACATACAGAACCAAGAAAAAGTCAGAAGGATTCTCACAGAAAAATTCACATATGTCAAAAAACACAAAAAATTTAAAAATTATAAAAAATGGAGGAGGGAGGAAATTTTGTGAGCCACATAATCATAAGGAAAAAAAGAGCAAAAATGACAAAAAAGAGCATAAAATGAAAAAGAAAAAGAGATAGTCATTAGTAAGAGATTAAGGAATTAATTGAAGTTTTAGACCACATCAAGGAAAAAGAAAAATGAAAGAAAAGTGCTAAGGAGACACAAAAAGAGATTAGCAAGAATGCTGATCTTAGGCCTTTTGGGCTAGACTCTTAGGCTTAAAAATTCACGTACCTGCTAAGATTTGGATAATCCTCAAGAGGTTGGGGAAAATGCGAAGCTTAAGTATTAGGTCTAAGGCTTAGTAAGTATTCGACCTTGTTAACTGACCTTCAGTTTGCAGGATTCGGTAACCTAAGCACCCCAATCCACACACAGTCTGGTTCAGTGAGCATAATTATCAAAATCACACAAAAAGTGTTTCAATGTTCTGAAAAAGTCACCTAGATTAGGAGCGGCCGATCAACACAAGATAATTTGGACGAGTTCTCGGCGCGGATAGGCGGGAAATTCCCCTCGAAGATGCATAACAGCATATCATCTCCTCGGTGCTTGTCTCTTAGGATATTTAAATATCCTATCGGGGGCATGTAAGCACTCTACTGGTTCAGATACCATGGGCGGCATTATCTCGAAATGTCGATCACCAGGGTCTGGATTCGGCCACAGAACGCCATGGGTAGGATTATCTTAAAATCTCGAAAGCTAGGGTTCTGGGGGTTGCCATGGGCGGTGCTATCTCGAAGCATCATTTGCCTGGGACCCTTGAGGATTGATGATGGGGACGAGGAATCCGAAAGAGATCGTGTTGAGAAGCAAATCTGAAGCTAGAAATGAAAATAAAAGAGAGAGAAAGCTCTCCAAACAAATAAATCCTCTGTCTCTCTCTAACAAAAATGCACTACAAACTAAACCTAGGCAAAAAATGTCTCAAGTACGAGTGCTTTAACCATAGAATCCAATAAACCTAGGATAGTTTCTGTAGGCCTTACAAACCTTTGTGGAAGACTAAGGCCAAAGCAAGTTAGGTCCGGATATTGGTTGGTACTTGAGTACCTCTAGGCCTATTATCGGCATTCTAACCTAATCACAAAAGAAAAAGAAAAGCACTTAGAATAGAAGTCGAAACATTGAAATTTTGCTAATGGACTAGCAAAAGCTAGGCATGGGGGTATGATGAGAGCCTCATCATGAGCCATAACTAGCTCATTTTGACCTAAGAAAGAGAATAAGAGCTCCTACATAACCTAGAGAAGGGCTTAATTCAAGGAATAAGTGTTCTGAGAAGAAAACATGAAAAAAGGGTTAAAACTGCAATTTTACCATTGCAGTACATAAACAGGATTTCTCAGAGGTAAAAGATAGGTCAAATGGTCTGAATAAGATAAAAAGTGGGTTAGTTTAGTCAAAAATGTGGTCATGAGCAATCTAGGAATTAAATGACATTTTGTAACCCTAAAACACACCTATTTAATTCAACAAGGCTTTGGTCAAGATAAAAATCAAGTAAACCCTCTAAAATTCATATAAAGATATCCCTTAGGATTTAGAACCTTCAGATTGGCCTTTGGAACCTATTTTGACCTAGATTGGGGTCCTAGTTCATTAATTGACCTAATTTAGGTTTTTATGCAAAATGTCAAGTCAAACATGGTCAAACCTAAAATACAACTTGACCATTAGATTCCTTAGATCCAAATTAGGGTTGTACCATAATTTGGACCTAAGGGGAGGTCATCTTGACCTACTTTGCAAAATAGTACATCTAACTACATTTTGGCTCCTATCTTTTGACAACCACTACACCAACCCCCTAACTTCCTCGCTACTCTTACAAACAGGTCCCTCCTCCATTAATGAGGAGAAATCCTACTTCGGCGAGTAATGGAGGGGGAGTACTCCCTGATTCCTCAGAGATCTCCTCCAAAATTTGGAAGGGAGATTCTCTGAGGAATTCCCTTCCATCTGAGCGTGATCCTACTCTCTGATTTGCACCCAATCTCTCATGATAACACAAGAGAGATTTGGGTCTCTAACTGATTCCATCTCCAACGAGGATTCGTGTGCTTGGAAGCTTGCCTTCCAAGCACAGGAACCCCTACCAGCATCTATAAAAGGACCCTCAACCCTGACTGCACCTCCTGAGCTCGACTTAGCCAGAGATCCACGTCGATTTCCTCTTCTTCTCCTCCGGCCAAGTGGTCCAGTGAGCTTCGGCTAGCCTCCCTCCTCTTTCTAGTCGCTCTACCACAATACCAGTGGCAGAGCTGTCCTTACCATCCTCCTCCGCATCGTGCAACACCCGCGCGAGCATCCCTAACCCCATCGTCGCTGCCGTCTCCCTCCACTAGATACCTTCTTCTCTGGCGACAGCAGGTACTGCTAGTCGCCCTCTCTCCCCCATCGTCCACTTAATTAGGTTAGAACCTTTCATCTCTATCGCCTCTTCAATTCCCCTCAATTTATTTCACAAAACACCACTCGACTACCACTGTCCACCGCCACCGTCCCCATCTCCAGCCAACCTCTGGCGAGATGCATCCGTCACTCCACACCTCCACACATCTCGCCACCAAACTCACAACCTCTTCTACACTCCACTGAACATCATCCACCCACTCACAGACAGCCTACACCACCACAAACGCCCCTCGACCTAACCCATAAACCCAGCCACAGAGCGACCTAGGCACGCACGCCTAGGCCGCCCCGCGGCCTGCCACCCACTGTCCCACCTTCACCTTCGCATGGCGAAGCTTACCATGTAGTTTAATGGGGCCATGACGTGCTTCCGTGTGTGTGTGTTAAGAAGTGTCGTTATAGTTCGCACTTGCAATGTCGATTTTAAAGTAAAGAAACGGATGTGAGTCCGAGTGTCAGTCTCAGGGAGGTGTGAAAATCGGATTTTTCTTATCACTTATTTTCACGAAAATCACAGAGTTTTGCTTACGAAAAGGTGTGGGTGAAAAGCGAGAGAGAGAGAGAGAGATTAGGGTTAGGATCGTTTCATTCTTAACATGCAACTTGAATAGGAAATAGAGTAGGCAACTAAATGGAAAGCAACTTCATTAATCTTGCAGCTTTAGTTCATAAATTACAACATCAGATACATGCTTAACCATAAGTAAAGTAAAGCTTAAAAGATAAGAGGAAAGAGAGAGAGAGGGAGGGCGGCGAGGCAGCCACGGTGGTGGAGAAGGCTCCGTTGGCAGCTCGTCGTCTCCGACAATTACAAGAGGGCCTAAAGCTAGCTAACAGAGGGGTAGAGTAGTTGCAAGGGGAGTGAATGCCCTAAATGAGTGCTTGGAAGGGGTTTAAATAGGGAGAAGGGCTTTCCAAATGAAGAAGGGGTTTTAGCGACGTACGGGACATCGCTAAAACCCTTCCAAAAATGTCGGTGAAGCCCCCAGCCCACCAGTTGCTCACCTGCAGCCATTCTTCCTTACGCTCGATCCATGGGTGTGGCATGAGAGCCATCCGATCTTTAGGTCTTCTCCTGGGAACACTCGGATCGTGCCTTGAGTGCGCGTACGCGTGGGCGTTGTCGCCCAACGCGTGCGCGCGCATGGCTGATCAACGCCTGAGGGCGCATTGCGTGGCGCTATATCGGCCGCCCACTGCTGATCGGGCAGCCCAATTTCGCCCAGCACGAAGTTGTCCTCTGATTTCAGCACCGCGCGGCTCGAACCCACATCACGTGGGCACGGGCGTGCGCTTCAACCGCTGCGCTACGCCCATTGCTTTGTCGCAGCGACCGCGGGCGTTCGCGTGGTTCTCAGTTGTCCGATCAGAGATCGACAGCTGAGATCTGCTCTATGGTGAACGTGGAAGCAGGCACGCGGTGAGCGGGTGCCACATGGCGCATTGTGGGCCATTGATCATCAGATTAATGGTCAAAACTTCTTGAGCCCATTGTGGGAGCTCCGGATGTCGGATTTGGCCGATTTTGAGTCCGTTGGACTCCGTTCGTCATTCTGAATCCATCCGTGCGGTCTGATTGCTCACCTGAGGCCTGTTTTGACAAGTGCTCATACAAATGGCTGTTACTACTATTTTATAAGCAATCTTGGCATATGATGCTTGCAATGCTCCCATTCTACTTATGTTGTGCCTTTTATTCTTAAGATGGGCCCAATTTAACAGAATTATCACCCCCAGATGTGGTGTTATCATACCCCCATGCTTACTCCTTGCTAGTCCCTAGCAAGGTTTATTCTAGCCTTTATTTTCTGTCAGAATTTAAGAAGTAATTACTTAAGACACTTCGTCACTTGTCAATAGGAGGAAATATACTAAGATCTTAATCCACAAAGACAAATAGCGCCCGGGTGTCTGCCAAAATACGAATCGTCTGAATCTTTTCTTTAATGTATGTAAATATACATATGTATATATATATATTTTTTAGAATTTTTTTGGAATTCAGAGTGGGTTGGTAACTTTTTACAGCTACCCAACCCACCCAAAACTCGGTCAAAACCCTAAGTGCTAAGCATCTTGGTATGAAGATTGTGATAGACTCACTCAACGGTAATTCAGATAGACTTCGGATTTCTACGCCCCTAGGTGACCGGAAGAGGAAGTATTTTTCTTGAAGGTGTATTTGTTCGATTGGTAGCTTTCTCCCGACGTTTGTTTTAATTGGGGTCAACACAAGGATTTTTCCAGTGTATATCTCCCTAACTTGTACTACTTCCCCGCTCCTTCCTTAAGTGTTTTGGTTCTTTTTGTGCAATTACTGAGCTGGGCTCTGGACAACTGACCAATGGGCTGTTACCCACGATCACTTGCCAGCCATACTCATGCGGTGAAATGTGGTTTATTTTGTTTTCTTTTCTTCTCTCTTTTTTTTTTTTTTTTGTAGGTGGCTTCCCTAATCTCAAATGTACGTAGAGGCAATGAAGAAGAAGTGGTCCCGTGGCTGGGCTCTGGACAACCTGCCAATGGGCTGTTACCCACGATAACTTGCCATCCATACCACCCTAGAGAGTTCATTAGCTACCCAATTTCTGTCAAAATCTCCAAGGAGTGAGTCCGTGCAAGAATGTGTGCAGATGCTTAGACTCAAAGTTCTTCTGAGTTAGAGGGGGAGTTGATAAGTCGTATACTTATCACCTTATTTAGTAGGTGGATTAGAGTAGCTTAAGGTTGCAAGGATTCGAAGTTAAATCCACATTTTAATGGACACCAGTGCTGATTAAGCCTGAAGGCCTGAAAAGTCTACGTGTTCAAGTTCTTTTTGTATTATTTCCCACTATTGACAAGTTTCTAATGCCTAAGTTTCTTCCTAAATTCAATTTTTTTTTATTTATTCAGACTGATTAAATGAGCTCAGGATCGTGCCATTTACCACCCCCCCATGCTTAAGTTGGACAATGTCCTCATTGGCAAATACATGGATGCAATAGGGGTTAAAAAGATATTACCTGAGTGACTTACAATACCAGATCAGTCTAAATCCTCTGGGTTGCCTCTCAGGAAGCGCTGAGTTTAACGCCTCCAGTTGGGCGATGCTTCGTGTCATCCCTCAATGAGGGTGACACTCTCCTTTAGGGGAACCTAGGCTAGGAAGTGTTTCAATCTTTGACCATTAATTGTAAAAGTGTGCCCAGTGTTTGGATCAGCGATTTCAACCATCCCATTAGAGTAAGGCTTAACCACCCGAAATGGTCCTGTCCATTTGGACCTGAGTTTCCCTAGAAAGAGTTTTAGGTGGGCGTCGAACAGCCAGACTTGCTGGTTAGGCTCAAAGGTCTTTCTATGGATGAGTTGGTTGTGGACGACTTTCATTTTCTCCTTATACAGTCGACTATTCTCAAAAGCGTCCCGACGAATTTCTTCGAGCTCAGATAATTGGAGCATCCTCTGCGCACCGGCTAACTGGGAATCCATGTTACATTGCTTGACAGCCCAATAAGCCCGATGTTCCAATTCGATAGGAAGATGGCAGGCTTTGCCAAAGACCAGGTGATAAGGCAACATGCCTATTGGGGTCTTGAAAGCAGTCATGTATGCCCACAGGGCATCATCTAGTCATGTGGACCAGTCTTTCCTATTAGGTCTCACAGTCTTTTGTAAAATGTTCTTGATTTTTCTATTGGTGACCTCGGTCTGCCCATTTGTTTGTGGATGATACGGGGTAGAAATGCAGTGGTTAACCCCGTATTTTCTAAGTAGGGCACGGAATTGGGAGTGGATAAAATGACTTCAACCATCACTGATCATGGCCTTTGGTATTCCAAATCGGGAAAAGATGTTCTGCTTAACAAAGTCCATGACAGTCCTGAGATCGCATCAGCGGGTGGCGTCGGCCTCAATCCATTTAGAAACATAGTATACCGAGACTAGGATGTACTTGAAGCCATTGGATGGTGGAAAGGTGTCCATAAAATCGATACCCCAAACGTCGAAGATTTCGACAATCAAAATGGGCTGGAGGGGCATCATATCTTTCCTAGTCATGGTCCCCAGCATTTGGCAGCGTGAGCAAGTCTTGGCGAACTTGTGTGCATCCTTAAATAGGGAAGGCCAGTAGAATCCGGACTGCAAAAACTTTGCAGCCATTTTCTTTCCAGAGAAGTGGCCACCACAAGCCTGGTCATGACAGAAGGAAAGCACACTCTGAACTTCATTCTTGGGGATACACCTCCTGATGATCTGGTCGGCACAGAGGTGAAATAGCATGGGATCATCCCAGAAATAGTGCTTGGCCTTAGCCAAGAACCTGTCCCATTGCTGTCTGGACCAACTGTGCGGGGTTTGTCCTACAACTAGGTAGTTGACATAGTCAACATACTAAGGCAATCTCTTGTCTTGCACAACCAGAATGTGTTCATCGAGGAAGGCGTCAGATAGAGGTAGGGAGGATCCAATGTGGTCTGGATGAAGTCTAGACAAGTGGTCAGCCACCACATTCTTTGATTTGGCCTTGTCGCGGATTTCCAGGTCAAATTCCTACAAGAGCAGGATCCATCTGATGAGCCTGGGCTTTGCATCCTTCTTGGCCAACAGGTGCCGGATGGCTGAATGGTCAGTATATATGGTCATGTGGGATCCCAGCAAGTGCGATCAGAACTTCTTAAGTCCAAAGACTACAGCGAGCAACTCTTTCTTTGTGACCGTATAATTTCGTTGGGCCTCGTCCAACATTTTGCTCGCGTAGTAGATCACCATGGGCTTCTTGTCTTGTCTTTGTCCCAAGACAGCACCTATGGAAAAATTTGATGCATCACACATAATCTCAAAGTCCTAGGACCAATCCAGGGGTTGAAGTACAAGTGCTGTGGAGACTAAGTCCTGGTGGGTGTGATAAGCCTGGATGCAATCAGAAGACATGTGGAATATGGCGTCATTGGCCAAAAGGTCAGTTATGGGTTTGGAAAGCTTGGAAAAGTCTTTCATGAACCTTCGGTAGAAGCCAATGTGTCCTAGAAATGAGTGAATCTGTCGGATAGAGCTAGGTGGAGGAAGTTTGGAAATCAAATCAACCTTAGCCCGATCTACCTCGATGCCCCTATGCGATATGATGTGACCGAGGATAATTCCTTCTTGAACCATAAAATGGCTCTTTTCCCAACTTAGCACCAAATTAACCTCGATACATCATTTCAGGATTTTCTCCAAGTTGCTCAGACAATGGTCGAATGAATTTCCAAATACGAAGAAATCATCCATAAAGACCTCTAGGTATTCACCCACCATTTCTGAAAAAATGGCTAGCATGCAATGCTGGAAGGTAACAGGTGCATTGCATAGCCCAAATGGCATTCGACAGAATGCAAACATGCCGTATGGGCAAGTGAATGTCATCTTTTCTTGATCTTCCGAAGCAATTGTGACTTGGTTATATCCTGAATATCCATCCAAGAAGCAAAAATACTTTTGCCCTGCCAATCTTTCAAGGATCTGGTCAATGAATGGCAAGGGGAAATGATCCTTCTTAGTGGCTTCATTGAGCTTCCTATAATCAATACACACCCGCCATGCGGTGGTGGTGCGGGTGGGGATGGATTCACCATGATCATTGGTGACAATGGTGAGCCCGGCTTTCTTTGGAACCACTTAAGTGGAGCTCACCCAGGGGCTATCAGAGATAGGATAGATGATGTCGACGTCAAGCCACTTGATAATTTCTTTCTTAACGACTTCCCTCATGTTTGGGTTTAGACGTCTCTGCATCTAGTGGGAGGGTCGTGCCCCATCTTCCAAGTAAATCTTATGGGTGCAATAGGTGGGGCTAATTCCTCTCAAGTCAGAAATGGTCCAACCAATGGCGGCCCGATGTTCTGAAAGGGTCGCAGTCAACCTGAGTTCCTAATCCTTGGTTATATGAGAATTAATAATCACAGGGAAGGTCTGGTCAGGTCCTAGGAAGACATACTTGAGATTCTCTGGTAGTGGCTTAAGTTCGGGTGCAGGTGGAACCACAGTTGACGGAAAGGGAAAAGGTGGGAGTTGATCAACATCGATCTCCTCAAATGGTGTTGTGTGATGGTAATCAGCCTTACAGAGGTCCACGGGTAGTGACGGTGATGGGTCAGAATAGTCATTACGGGTTTGGTGGTCTGAGATAGAATAAGGGTGAGGCATTCCTCGACCAGAATTTCTACAGGATCATGTTCCTCAACACAATCACAATCAAAAGACTTTGTCGCCTAGAAGATATCCAATTGCATTTTCCTATCTCCGAAGGTGATTTCCATACATCCCATTTCACAATCAATGTTTGCCTTAGTCGTAGCTAAGAAAGGTCTGCCTAAAATTATGGGTGCGTTCTATAATTTTTCAGGGACTTCCATGTCGAGCACCAAGAAGTCGACCGGGAAATAGAAGTCCTTGACCCGTACGATTACGTCCTCGACAACCCCCTTCGGGGTTTTCACTGATCTATCAGCCAGCTAGATGGTGACAGGTGTGGGTGTCAACTCTCCGAAACCAAATTGGTGGTACAGGGTTGTTGGAATCAGATTGATAGAAGCACCTAAGTCCAGGAGCACTCTATCAAATATCATGTCCTCGATATTGCAGGAAATCAGGGGTGCTCCTGGGTTAGTTCGCCTGAGTGGAAGGTTGCTTGATATTACAGAACTTGCTTGTTCGGAGAGCACAACATTCCTAGGTGCTTGAGGTCTTGGCTTACATTTGGGTGTACAAGCATCCTTTAAAAACTTGGCGTAAGCCGGGATGTGCTTAACGGCTTGGAGGAGCGGAATATTAATCTATACCTGCTTAAAGATCTCCAAAAGCTCCTCAGTTTCCACAACATTCTTCTTTTTCTTGATTATTTCCAAGGCCTCAGGGTAGGGTGTCTGAATGTGGATCGGATCTATTTCTAGGTCCTTGGGTTTTTCTGGTGCCTCTTCTGAGTCAAGTATTTCAGCGGGTGAAGTCTCGAGGAGAGTCGACCATTTGGGATCATGGGTTTTGGTGCCGCTTCTCAAGGTCACCACATTCACAGAGGCATTGGGACCATGGGTTGATCATTAAGAAGATGAGGACGAAGAAGCACCAAACCCTTGGAACCCTTACGAATTGGGGCCCCTATTAATTATGTTTTGCGGGTTCGGTTGTGGCTGGGAAGGTAGGGATCCTTATTGTTTACAGTCCAAGAGTTGGCTTAACTGTCCCTTTACCAAGGAAATTTCCTCCTGATGTTTCTGGTTCATGTCAGCCATCATCTTTATTAGGGTGTCCATTTGGTTTTGTGGGGGAGGGGCCGCCCTATTTTGATTATATGGGGGTCTAACTAGTGGTCCTTGCTGATAGGGGGCAAGTGTGGCTGCTGGTTTGGCCTGGGCTGGTTTTGGAATTGCGGTGGTTTCTGGTTTGTCCAACCAAAGTTGGGGTGGTTACGCAAGCCAGTGTTGTAAGTGTTGGAGAAAGGATCAGGTTTAGCATAACCTTGGACAGCTTGCACATCTTCAAGGATAGCCGATGTCGATGGAGAGGGAAGAGAGTAATCAAGGGTTGAGGGTGCAAAGGTCCCTCCCTGGAACGTGGTCAGGGGTTGTTCCAGGTTCAGTTGGGTTAAGGGCTGGACCAGGTCAACATTATGTGCTCCCTTTGCTAGGGAGAAGGTCTGTAACGAGTTCCTGGTCTAGTTCAGTAGCTCATCAATCTTTTTGTCCACCAATTCCACTCGATCTAGTTTCTTGGCAATGATGTCCATGTCAACCATTCCAGAATTTGCTTGTACCTCATAAATCCCACCACGGGGTTGACTGGACCTGTTAAACTGGGCCATGGAGGCATTGTTGAGTGAATTTTCACTCATGGACTCAAAGAGCTCAAACACGCTCTCCTCGTCCTTATTTAGGAAGTTCCCCCCGCATGAGGCATTGACGAAGTTCCGTAGGTTGCTGTCCAGACCGTGGTAGAAAATCTGGGCCAATTGCCACCTTGGTACTTCGTGGTGTGGGCATTTCCTCAAAAGTTCATTAAATCTTTCCACGCCTCATGGAACTGTTCCCCACCCTGGAGTGTAAAGGTAGTAATAGCTCTTCTAAGGGCATTGGTCTTTCCTATGGGGAAGAATTTCTTTAGAAATGCATGCCTCAGTTCTTCCCTGGTGGTGATGGGTCTACCTAGGGTTCTAAGCCAGTGAGAAACCTTGTCTATTAACGAGAAGGGAAACATCTTAATTAGAACAATGTCAAGGCTAATGTTCCTAGGTTTCACAGTTCGTGCTATGCGGTCGAGATCCTCTAGGTATTGGAAGGGGTCCTCATTTGAGCTTCCATGGAAGTGGCTCTGGATCAGACTTAAGACATTTGATTTTAGCTCAAAATCATCTCCCCCTTCGAGGATCCTAAGGTGTGGCTCGACTCTAATAGCAGAAGGATTATAGAAATCATGGAGGGGCCTCGGTTGATCCTGAAATGGTGGTACATCGGGTGGTGGTTGCCCTTGTGGGTTTTGTAACCGGTGTATGGCTTGCATGATGGTGTGGATCTATTGTTGCTGAAGCTGGTGGTTTGCATTAATTTGGGCTTGGATGATGGCCATTGTGTCTAGTGGGGGTTGATCCTCAGCCTCATCTACCCTAGGTTCAGCCATGTTTCTAACAAAATCACGTCGCCTAGATTCCTGTCCCAAAACAAACAACTCAGGATGCAGTGAGCGTCTCTTGTGCATACACTAGAGAAGAACAGGAGGGGATGCAGAGAGTGATAGATGCGAGAAATGTGTTCAATCAAGCAAACAAGCCTAGTCCTTATGGTGTATTCCTCAGGAGACCTAGAAATCTCAAAGAGGGTGATTAAGTCCGTGAGCACTGGACTCCCCTTCCCAAGGCTAATCTGGCCAGGTTGATTACGAGGGGATTGCAGGGAAGGTTCTTCCTTTGGCTTGCGTTGCCGATTCCATAGACCCCACAATCGTGGTCGTTTGACACTGCCCTGCAGCCTAGTCACCAGATTCTACCAAGGGAATGAAAGCCAAGTGCCCAGTAAACAAAACCTCGACCTCGCCTTTTGAGACTTAACTCAGTCCTGCCTAGGGCACGTCTACTTAATTTTAAAAGGGCTAGGATAGTGCTTGTGCTAGGGTTATGTGATGAGGCGTTGATTGGGGTGGTGCCTCTTAATTTTCCACATTCAGAGTGTGTGCTTTTATCAAAGCATGTTTTTCAAGTAAGGTCTTTTTCAAGATGTGGTGTCTTTTATTGTTTCATCCTTACTTTAGTGTCTTTTATGGTTGACGTGTCTTAATGTTTTCAGACAAGTTTCAGTGGGCACGCCAAGTTTTGCACACAATTTGGTGAAAGTAGATTTCCTTTTATTCTGTAGAGGCTCTAAAACCCTAATGTACTCATCCTAATGATCATGCAGCTTCTATTAGATGAGTCATTTTTAGTGTTGAGTGGTGCGGCCCAAGTCAATCCATGGTGGCTTCACAAACACCACTCAAAAAGAGAAAAGAACACTCCAAGAATTTATTCAGAATGTTAGAGTGTACATTCTTTTGTTGGGTGATGTGTTAAGGATGTGGGTCAAGTAATCATACACCATGCCAATTTTTTTTCAATTTTTACAATTTTTTTAGTTTTTCATGCAAGCAAATAGTCATGAGTGAAGAATTACTCACTACCAGTCCTTGTTGCGCCTACTCCATTGTTACCTTCATGGGATGCGTCGCTTCGTCGTCGAAGCGCCGAATTCCTGCAACCATCAAGTAAAAAGGAGACAAGACATTAGACGATGCGAAAATGGATGTGGAATGGAAGTGACAAAACAAATCCGTTGCCTACCCAGTAACGGTGCCAAAAACTGATGTGCTTCCGTGCGTGTGTGTTAAGAAGAGTGGTTATAGTTCGCACTTGCAACGCCGATTTTAAAGTAAAGAAACGGATGTGAGTCCGAGTGTCAGTCTCAGGGAAGAGTGAAAATTGGATTTTTCTTGTCACTTATTGTCACAAAAATCGCAGAGTTTTGCATGTGAAAGGTGCGGGTGAAAAGCGAGAGAGAGAGAGAGATTAGGGTTAGGATCATTTCATTCTTAACATGCAACTTGAATAGGAAATAGAGTAGGCAACTAAATGGAAAACAACTTCATTAATCATGCAACTTTAGTTCATAAATTACAACATCAGGTACACACTTAAACATAAGTAAAGCTTAAAAGACAAGAGGAAAGAGAGAGAGGGAGGGCGACGAGGCAACCACGGTGGTGGAGAAGGCTTCGTCGGTGGCTCATTCTCTCTGGCGATTACAAGAGGGGTAGAGTAGTTGCAAGGGGAGTGAATGCCTTGAATGAGTGGTTGGAAGGGGTTTAAATAGGGAGAAGGTCTTTCCAAATGAAGAAGGGGTTTTAGCGACGTCTGGGACGTTGCTAAAACCCTTCCAAAAAAGTCGGTGAAGCCCCCAGCCCGCCGGTCGCTCGGCCGCAGCTGTTCTTCCTTGCACTCGATCCGTGGTCATGTCATGAGAGCCATCCGATCCAAGATCGGACGGCTGAGGTCTTCTCCCGGGCACGCTCGGATGGCACCTTGACTGCGTGTGCACACGAGCGTTGTCGTCCAGCGTGTGCACGCGCGTGGCTGATCAGCGCCTGAGGGCGCACCGCGTGGCGCTATCTCGGTCGCTCGCTGCTGATCGGATGGCCCAATTTCGCCCGAGCACGAAGTCGTCTTCTAATTTCAGCATCGCGGGGCTCGAACCCATGTCGCGTGGGCACGAGCATGCGCTTCAATCGATGCGCTACGCCCAATGCTTTGTCACGGTGACCGCAGGCGTGCGTGCGGTTCTCAGCCATCTGATCAGAGATTGACGGCTGAGATCTACTCTCCGGGTGAAGGTGGAAGCGGGCGCGCGGTGAGTGGGTGCCACGTGGTGCATCGTGGGCCGTTGATCATCAGATCAGTGGTTAGAACTTCTTGGGCCCATTGTGGGAGCTCCGGATGTCGGATTTCGCC
Organism: Thalassia testudinum; assembly: GCA_037157565.1. Taxonomy (NCBI): domain Eukaryota; kingdom Viridiplantae; phylum Streptophyta; class Magnoliopsida; order Alismatales; family Hydrocharitaceae; genus Thalassia; species Thalassia testudinum. The sequence continues at coordinate 10,276,851 of JAZHRO010000068.1, read as the reverse complement.
GATTTTGAGTCTGTTGGACTCCATTTGTCGTTCTGAATCCATACGTGTGGTCCGATTGCTCATTTGAGGCATGCTTTGTCAAGTGCTCAAACAAATAGTCGTTAGTAATATTTTATAAGAATTCTTGGCATATGATGCATACAATGCTCCCATTCTACTTATGTTGTGCCTTTTATTCTTAAGATGGGCCCTATTTAATAGAATTATCATCCCTAGATGCAGTGTTATCAGGCCATCAGGCCGTATTGATGTGTGGCAGATCTGAGCACCAACCGCCATTAGCGACAGCTCGAGCTTGCTTGTTCTCTAGCTCCAGGCCAGAAGCGTCAGGTTCCAGGCTTCCAGACTACGCAGGCTAAGTGCGAGAGTGAGTCCAGCCTGATAGCAGGTACCGTGAGACCTCCAACTACGACAATTGTGGGAAGTCAAACTCCTGTGGGCGAATGTGCAAAAGCGGGTGGGACATTAGTCCCACCTCGTAAACGTCTGAGTGCGGTGCATAGAATAAATTGAATTTGTGTTTTGCTCTCTTTGCGTCAAGACACACATGGGGTGAGGTCCCTCACCATTACACGCCTCGTTCGCGACATTCTACCCCACGGACCTGGCAACCCGACTGATAAAAAGCCATTTTCGCGCATTTGGAAGTCGTCGGAAATCGTAGTATAGTCGCGCAAAAATGCTCGTCAAAAATTGATTTCTAAAGATAACGAGACTTGAGTCCCGGTCGTTCGTCTCTGGGAGGCGTTGCTTTTACTTTGGAAATCAATCTTTTTGCCACTCTACTTTGTTTAGAATCGCATGCCGGTTCGTGATTATTACGTATTTACGTACGACATGCTTAGTTGCAAGAATATTAAGAGTTATAAACAGGCAACATTAATCATGCAAAAGATAATAGCAATCATTAAGCTCATGGTGATTTCAAACAGATAGATATATATATATATAAATGTGTTTTCATTCATTCATTTGGGAGTTGTTGCACAAGGAATCTAGAGGAAAGCTTGTACATAAATGCTTGAAAATTAAATCTAGCTACAAGAAAATGATTGCATACAAGAATCGATGGGGGAATTTCACATGCATCATTGGGGGAGAAGTAAGACTACACAACTAAGTAGTAAATAAACGTAGTAAATATATGAAGAGCATAATCTAAATCTAGCAGAATGGAAGGGCATTCAGGGGTGGTCCCCAATGGCCTTTCAATGGTTGAGAGAAGAAGGAGGGGCGGCCAATGGAACTTAGGTCGGCCCTTGGAGAGAGGTTGGGGAGCTCATCCAGCTTCCTGGCGTGGAGATGGTGGCCTCCATGGTGGTGCTCAACTAGTGGAGGTGGAGTGGAGATGGAAGTGGCTATTCTAAGTGGAATGGATGCCAAGGAAGTGAATGGGTGCAAATGGCCAGCCAAGGGGTCTTTTTATAGACCTAAGGGAAGCTCTCTAGAGAATTATGGAATTCTCTAGAGAGGCCTACGATGGGAGCTCGTGGGAGAGTGAGAGAGAGAGGATGGATGGTGGTTTTTAGATCCACCAAATGTGGATCTAAAAATTGAATGGCTCTTGGTTGCTATTTTTGGCAACCAAAGCAACCACACATGGTAGAGAGTTCTAAGGCTAGGTATTTTCGTGTGGATGGTGTGTGTGGGTGTGTGTCGGTCGAAACTTAGGTGGCTAGGTTGATTAGGTTAGGTTCTAGTGGGTATAGTTCAAGGTATGTCTCAAATTAGGGTTATAAACCCTAATTCACTAAGGTAAAGTGAAATTAAACTTAATACAAGTTTAATTGGGTGTGTGAAAACTCAATTGAGAGCAAAACAACTCAATTAAGTCAGGTCTTGGTTAATTGGACTCTCACTGAGTCTAATTGGATAGTGTGTGCTGAGATCAGGGCTCAATTGGACTCAATGAGTCCAATTGAATAGGCTGATGGAATTGACTAAGATCCAAGTCAATTAGGTTTAGGGAGGACCTAAGTAGGTCCTTAGAGAGGTCTAGAGGTGGTGTACTAGGGTTAGGGCACCTTAATTTAGGTTCCTATGGGGTTGGAATTGGGTTTAGGGACCTAGAGATCCAAGATCAAGGCTTAAATCTCAAAACAGGAATTGGAGAGCAGTATCAGACGTCTAATAATATAATAAGACATCTTATACTCAAAATTCAGAAGTCCAGACTTGTTGTCTGGATGTCGAATCAGAGTCAGGAAGGATTTCGGGTTCTATTTTGCGTATTCTGCAGAAATTGGACGTCTGACAAAGTGTCTGGACGTCCAATAACACTGCAGAAGTGGGTTTGAAGTGTGCGGGAGTTGGCTAAGGATCCTGGACGTCCTATAACTTATCTGGACGTCCAGAGAAGGGTTGGAACTAGGGTTTTAGGGCTTCCTAAGGTGTTGTGACCTAATCTAAGGGTGGCTAAGGCTTGGGGAATTCTCTAGGCTATCTTAGGGCTAGGATGGACCTAAGCTCTTCACATTTTACTGCTTTATTCCTACTTAATAGAATAGCAAACTTTTAACCCCCTTACATTATTATTCCTACATCTAAGCTAGGCCTTCTACTCCAGCTCTGCTACAACTCCTGTTATTCCTGATCCAACTTCAGATCCAGCTCCTGATCAGCTTATTTCCTGCAATTTACATAATTCACTTAATCAGCACATTATAACATTATTTTATGCATAGCTAAAGGAAAGCAGTAAAGATACAGATAATGCATATGCATGCATGAATAACCCTAACTTATGCTAAGTCCTAGCCTAATGTAGGTCAATTAAGACCTATGATTGCTACGCAATCATACCCCCATGCCTAAATCTTGCTAGTCCCTAACAAATGCAAGACTAAATTATTTACAGCAAGGGTCCGTAAGGGACTGGTTTTTTTATCAAGTGTTTGCATAGAGATTTTTCTCCCTTTTGTTTTCATCCTATGCTCTAGAAATCCAGACAATTGTGAAGGTGTAGCTATGTAGCTTTTGCAACGAATTCGAGTAAAAACTAATACACCTCTAAAGCCTGTACTTGACCCCTAGTAAAAATTCTAGTGGGATAGGTGGACTTCTTCCCTTGGGGTATTCAATATATTTTATGAATTCCACCCTGGCTTTAGGCTTAGGTAAAGAATCTCTGAGGGAAAGGATTATATATTTGGTGGCTCATTCTCACTTGGTGCTACATAGAGACTAGTACTACAGAATCTAGAATTCCCGGATTACTAAGTAACTTAACTTAGAGAAATTCGATAAAAACTATGCTCTCTTTGATTCCTTTGTATTCATTCTCTCTTGCTCTTTTTCTTTCTTTTTCTTAGAGCTCACAACCTCACCAGATTCACACATAGGATCTGTATTTGGTGGTCTCACTAGGCATTAACACTTTAATTGAGTTCTCATAACCCTAACACTAAGTCGGGATTCCTCAGCTCGTATTCGGGTGGTCAAAAACACAAGAAAAATAGGTTAAGGCCATATTTGGTGGAGCTCAATTTTATTTGGTGGTATTGCCTTTATAAACAATAAATATTCATTCTTTTCTTCTTTTTTCTTCTTTTTCTAATTTTTTTATTTAGTTTTTCTTCCTTTTCATCATTCTTTTTCTTTTCTTTTTCTCATTTTTTTTATTTTTTTTTCAGCATAACACAACTGGCATACATCCATGAACTTTATTAAGGAGGCATTATTGGGGATTGGTGGTACTCAAGTGACATTGGGTGGCTTTTTTGGTGGAGGTGCCTACTCACGGCACCGGTAGAGACGGATAGGACGGTGTATTTCTGACCTTGACATCAATACCCTCCTTCAGCCGAGGATTCCGTAAAGAATGGTCGTAACCATCCACCTTAGCCCTAGTTTTATGAAAACTCGCTCTCCGCGTATTTGCCTTATTCGGTGGCTCTCACAATTTCGCACAAAATGCATACGCAGGAATCGAGAGCGAAAACTATGTCTCATCTTAGAGCATCATCACCTAATTATCTAGGATTCTAGATTCCTCGCACTAATCTTAGAGCACCAGCACACTCTACTCTTATATCACACTATTTGGTGGATATTTGGAGGAAAATCTGCCTGACTCCCAAAACATTGTTCAAGGGTTCAGGAAAAGAAGCACTACTTCTTCTCGACAAACTGAAGACGTTTATTAGCCTTCACCGTGAATCCGTTGCAAATTCTACGAGTGTGTGAAAAGTTATACTGGATTCCAAATTACAAGAATCAACTAAAGGATAAAATCCCTAATGCATTCTCTTAATAAAATAATCTTATTTATGAATGCAATATCAATATGTGCTATAAACATGTAACCTCATATAATTTGTACTTTGTGAATTTCCCGTATCGGGTTACAATCAGCTTGACCCTAAATTTAGAACAAAAGGTGAGCGGGTGGGTCAGAATTGGTTGTTGCGAATGATTTCTAGCTCTAATGAGAGCACTGAAGGTGGAGTCGGTTGTTCTTTTATTTAAGGTCCTAAAGTATGTTTTGCATGCAGCTCTGAGGTTTTCCTAAGTGTTGGCATAAAAGTTTTTTTAGTTTTTCTGTATCTACCCCCCATGCCTAAGTTCTTGCATGTCCTCATGCATGAATGCAAAAGAAAATAAATGCTGCAGGGAGAGAGTGGGTAGAAATCACCTGTAATTGCTCCTAAAATTATATTCAGCACCGGCCAACCTGTTAATATGCAATATAAAAGGGAAATATGTTAAAACAAAAATATGCTATGTATATAAATGATGGTGGAATGTGGGGCGAATGGTATCTATATGTGCTGAGTTTAATGCCTCCAGCTGGGCGAAAGCTCAATGAGATGTGTCATTTCTAGCATAGGAGTCGGCTAAGATTAAGAGAAAGATATGCTCGTATGCTCCCAGAATCAGTGGTCCGGAGATACGAACTAGCTGATTGTGCACCCCTACTCCAAAAAGTCTAGCTATAAGAAAGTGTGGAGTGGTGGTGGAAAATAGAGGATAATCAGAGGGGGGATCATGATGTTGATTCAGCTGATTTATCATGTCCCACAATTCAGCAGGAAGTTGCTGAGGGAGTAGATCAAAATGTACCTCAGAACCAGAATCTGAGTCATAGGGATCCTTATAATGATAATTGACATCAAAGATCATTCCCTCTCTAGGCTCTGGGTCATACGGGGGTATTCGTGAAAGTAGAAAATCTATGGGTAGGTCACTGAAATCCTCATCAAAAATTACTTCACCCTCATCTGTACCCATCTTTGATTCATCAGAGGCTGTCTCCTCAGGCTCAAAGTCGAGCCATCTACTAGGATGATTGGTGCGTCCCCAGCTCCTTCTGCTCAAAGCTTCACCCTCGTATGCATTGGGTTCCTCAGTAATTCTGCCTCAGGTAGCATATTTATTTCTTCAGTTAAGTCATCCATAGCTACTTATGGTTTTCGGATGTTAGGATCAGGGATAGAAAGTGTCATCTCAGAATCTCTAATATCCGAATTAGGGATGTAGGTGAAAGAAGAAGAGTGCAGATCAAAAGATGTTGGCTCTAGCACAGGTTCACCTACAATGGGATGTGGTCTAGATTGATCAGTAGTGTCGCATGTAATGTCTGCCTTAGGATCCATATCCTCAATTGGATCCTCTTCCCTTATCTCGATTGGGTTATCCAACCCAAATGGTGTCTCCCAGGATTCAGGATAATTTGATTGTGGCTCAGTCCTGGAGATATCAGTCCTTTCCTCAATTTTCTGAATGGAGTTCTCAGATGAACGCATTCGGCATACTTCCTGCTCCTGTCTCATATCCACGCTAGATTCTTTTTCCCCTGAGTGATCTTCGGGCATCTGCTCCCGAGAATCTTCTGTGTATTCTTCCGGCGTAGTTGTTTCAGATTCTTTGAGGTCTTCAATGCTATTTTCCACTTGATATCTCAAAAACAATAGTTTTTGAGTTTCCCAATTTTGTCCCATTTGCCTTGTTATCTCTGCTGTTTCCTGAAGGAGCTCCATCACAGCTTGTTGATTCGGAATCTGGCTTTGTCTTTGGTTTGGCTCAATGATAGCCTGCATTTCGCGTAGATAGGATGCGGCTTTTCCTTAGCACTCGCTATAGCTCTCTGTATTCTATAATGTGGCCACATATGCACCGGTAGCTCTTCAGGGGTTCCAGGGGGTGAATCAGGTCTACCCATGTTCCATGGGTGAGAAGCAGGAGTATGAAATCCATATCCTGGGTTATAAGATGCGATCATTTGAGGGACCAACTGGTATGGGTCATAATATCCAGGGTTAGGATATGGGTTAACAATTTCAGTAACCCGAGGAGAAGGATCAGGCAAAGCGAAAAGTCATCTTCGCCACCTTGGGTTCTGATCCCAAGGTTGAGCTGATTCAGTGACCCGAGCTCTCAGATAAGCTCGTGGGTCCAGCTCTTCTGGATCCTGATTAGGTCCAGATCCAATGTTAGCCATCGCGGCTCAGTAGATAGAAGAAGTGACTCGCCTCCTTGGGAGCGGCTCCCAAGGTCCAACCAAGAGAGGTCGAAGTGACCTCCTTCCATGCATACACCGTCCAACCCCTGGGTTGGTGTAGCCACGTAGGACAAGGCTAAGGCCCTGTCAATCAAATGGTCCTTATAGATCAGGTGACCAGATTTTTCGTTAGGGATTTGAATTCCAAAGGATAAGTTCATCGTATAATCAACTAAAAGTGAATTCCACCTCTCAAGCTAACCCAGCCAGTCTGGTTATGAGGGGACTAAGGGGAAGGTTCTTCCTTTGGCTTACGCCTCCAGTTCCGTTGACCCCCGAGCCGTGGTCGTTTGACACTACCCCGCAGACTTAGTCACTAGGTTTGGTAAGAGAGATTAAACTCGCCCAGTAGTACAACAACGAACTCGGGTTGGTTTCGCATTTTAAAGTTAATTTTAACCCGTTTTCTTCAGTGGGGTTTGTGCTGAGTGGCCCACAAGGTGACCAAGTTCACCAGCTAACTAGACCTGATTAAGTCTAAGTTAACCCAATGTGTGGTCTCTAGTTGTAACCCTAAGGGTTTGACCTAGGTTGCATGCACTTCTAGGCTTTTTCTCTGTTTCAACAGACCACAAAATTAATGTTGATTTTCTACTAATAATTGGAATCAAATTAATTTGAAATTTTGCGAGTAGATTCCTTTTTCAATCAGTTTTTCAGAGAATATTTTTTTGAAATTTTTACTATTTCAACCGAATTTTTAGGGAATTTTGAATATCATGGGGTCAGATTTGGAATTTTGACCCCTGGTCGGTTTTTCGCTTTGAAACAGTACCAAATGATCTTCAAAAATTCAGAAAAAATATGAAAAAAAAAAGCCAATGAGATCATCTTTCAAACCCAACCATTTTAAATCAAAATAGATTTACAAATTTCTCGAAATTACTTTTTCAAATTTGAAAAATTTTGAATCTGGGTCAATCTGACACCCATGCATTTCGCAAATTTTTAAAAATTTTATTCTTGGAATTTTTTCAAAATAACAGTGGAATTTGAAAGGTGGTTTGAAAATGAAGGTTTGACCCAAATTTCCAAATTTTTTGATTATTAATTTTTTGGAAATCAAATTTTTAAATTAGACTTGAAATCTGATCGAATATTAGAAGATGGTAGAAAAGCTTTTAAAGAGGTTTAAACTTAAAATCTAAGCTTTCCACCAAAAGATTTTTTTTTTTGAAAAATTTTGCACATTTTTTTTTTCAAAAAGAATTTTTCAAAAGATTCATAGAAAATATTTTTTTTTCTTTTTTTTTTTTTCAAACTAACCTAAGCTCCAAAGGAAATCTAATATATATATTTTTTTTTCAAAATTTTTCTTTTTGATTTTTTTTCTTTTTCACGAAAATGAGAAAAATCTTTTTTTTTTCAAAAGAGACAATAGAAAGTAGATCTAATGCTAGGGTTCATAAAATAAACCTAATCTACGATAGATGATGTGCACCTGACTTTTCCTTACTGCACTCGATGTGTGCGCGGATCCCATTTTCATTCCGTGTTGTCCTGCACATCAAAAACAAAGTAGAGGCAGATTTTTCAGTCATAGATTAAAAGATCAAAATCAACAAAAATGACGTTGCCTCCCCGGCAACGGCACCATTTGACAAAAAGCCATTTTCGCGCATTTGGAAGTCGTCGGAAATCATAGTATAGTCATGCAAAAACGTTCGTCAAAAATTGATTTCTAAAGATAACGAGACATGAGTCCCGGTCGTTCGTCTCTAGGAGGTATTGCTTTTACTTTTGAAATTGATCTTTTTGCCGCTCTACTTTGTTTAGAATCGCATGCCGGCTCATGATTATTACGTATTTACGTACGACATGCTTAGTTGCAAGAATATTAAGAGTTAGAAACAGGCAACATTATTCATGCAAAAGATAATAGCAATCATTAAGATCATGGTGATTTCAAACAAATAGAGATATATATATATACAAAAATGTGTTTTCATTCATTCATTTGGGAGTTGTTGCACAAGGAATCTAGAGGAAAGCTTGTACATAAATGCTTGGAAATTAAATCTAGCTACCAGAAAATGATCGCATACAAGAATCGATGGGGGGATTTCGCATGCATCATTGGGGGAGAAGTAAGACTACACTACAAAGCAGTAAATAAACACAGTAAATATATGAAGAGCATAATCTAAATCTAGCAGAATGGAAGGGCATTCAGGGGTGGTCCTCGATGGCCTTTGAATGGTTGAGAGAAGGAGGGGCGGCCAATGGAACTTAGGTCGGCCCTTGCAGAGAGGTTGGGGAGCTGATCCAGCTTCCTGGCATGGAGATGGTGGCCTCCATGGTGGTGCTCAACTAGTGGAGGTGGAGTGGAGATGGAAGTGGCTATTCTAAGTGGAATGGATGCCAAGGAAGTGAATGGGTGCAAATGGCCACCCAAGGGGTGTTTTTATAGACCTAAGGGAAACTCTCTAGAGAATTATGGAATTCTGTAGAGAGGCCTATGGTGGGAGATCGTGGGAGAGTGAGAGAGAGAGGGTGGATGGTGGTTTTTAGATCCACCAAATGTGTATCTAAAAATTGAATGGCTCTTGGTTGCTATTTTTGGCAACCAAGGCAACCACACATGGTAGAAAGTTCTAGAGAACTCTAGGCTAGGTATTTTCATGTGGATGGTGTGTGTGGGTCGAAACTTAGGTGGCTAGGTTGATTAGGTTAGGTTCTAGTGGGTATAGTTCAAGGATGTCTCAAATTAGGGTTATAAACCCTAATTCACTAAGGTAAAGTGCAATTAAACTTAATACAAGTTTAATTGGGTGTGTGAAAACTCAATTGAGAGCAAAACAACTCAATTAAGTCAGGTCTTGGTTAATTGGACTCTCACTGAGTCCAATTGGATAGTGTGTGCTGAGATCAGGGCTCAATTGGACTCAATGAGTCCAATTGAATAGGCTGATGGAATTGACTAAGATCCAAGTCAATTAGGTTTAGGGAGGACCTAAGTAGGTCCTTAGAGAGGTCTAGAGGTGGTGTACTAGGGTTAGGGCACCTTAATTTAGGTTCCTATGGGGTTGGAATTGGGTTTAGGGACCTAGAGATCCAAGATCAAGGCTTAAATCTTAAAACAGGAATTGGAGAGCAGTATCAGACGTCTAATAATATAATAAGACATCTTATACTCAAAATTCAGAAGTCCAGACTTGTTGTCTGGATGTCGAATCAGAGTCAGGAAGGATTTCGGGTTCTGTTTTGGGTATTCTGCAGAAATTGGACGTCTGACAAAGTGTCTGGACGTCCAATAACACTGCAGAAGTGGGTTTGAAGTGTGCGGGAGTTGGCTAAGGATCCTGGACGTCCTATAACTTATCTGGACGTCCAGAGAAGGGTTGGAACTAGGGTTTTAGGGCTTCCTAAGGTGTTGTGACCTAATCTAAGGGTGGCTAAGGCTTGGGGAAGTCTCTAGGCTATCTTAGGGCTAGGATGGACCTAAGCTCTTCACATTTTACTGCTTTATTCCTACTTAATAGAATAGCAAACTTTTAACCCCCTTACATGATTATTCCTACATCTAAGCTAGGCCTTCTACTCCAGCTCTGCTACAACTCCTATTATTCCTGATCCAACTTCAGATCCAGCTCCTGATCAGCTTATTGCCTGCAATTTACATAATTCACTTAATCAGCACATTATAACATTATTTTATGCATAGCTAAAGGAAAGCAGTAAAGATGCAGATAATGTGTATGCATGCATGAATAACCCTAACTTATGCTAAGTCCTAGCCTAATTTAGGTCAATTAAGACCTATGATTGCTACGCAATCACCGACCAGACTAGCCTATCGATCACTCCTCACGCACCACACCCACGTCAGTGCACCTGGACCCAGGCACGCGACCCAACCCGATTACTCGGCTCTGGGAGAGTGTACCGAAGAGTGACATACAGAGAAAGAGAGATGCGGGGGTGGGTAAAGGGGTAGGTTTTGCTCTTCAGTTTGTGCAGGGAAGAAGGGGAAGGAAGGCACAACTGAAGTGAAGCTGACACTTAGCTGCAAAAGGAAGAAGAAGGAAGGAAGGCTAAGGAAAGGAGAAGGCTTGCAGAGGAAAAAGCAAAGGAAAGACAAGGCAGAAGGAAGAGGCGAAGCCAAAGAGAAGAGGAAGTCAGAGAGATAAGGTTGAAGAAGGAAGAAGAAAGAAAGAAAGGGAAAGACAAGTAGAAGAAGAAGAAGAAGAAGAAGAAAAGCTGAAGCCAAGGGAAGCATAGCTAAGGAAAGAAGAAAACCCGCAGAGAAAAGGAGAAAGACAGTGCAGAGAAGAAATAAGGAAGATGAAGCAGACAACCAAAGAAGAATAGAAGAAAGAGAGGAAAATCAGAGAAAGTCAGAAGAAGAGAAAGCAGACAGGAGAAGACATAAGAGAGAGTTAAAAGTGAATATCTTTTTAAGGAGTCTGATCATGGGATAAGATGTTCAATTTCTCTATTTTTGCCACATTTGACTCTTAAACTCTTGGATTATATTCTGACTTACGTTTTGAGTAATTCTAAGTGTTCAATTACATTATTGAGATTAGTGAATTAATTCCATTTTCTCCCTGTGTTCGACCTCGGATACTTAAGTTTTCGAGTAATAAATTTTTATTTGTTGGCAACACTTGGTCACCTATACTACGATGCAATTGACTATTAAAACAAGATCTAGCCCCATCAACAAAGGCCAACATAAATTGTGAGAGAGGTAGTATGGAAATCACCTTTGGGGATAGGAAGCTAAATCTTGATATTTTCAAGGTGATAAAAGGATTTGAGGTTTGTGGATTTATTGAGGAGCTCGAAGACCATGATTTCGATATGGAGACATGTATGTCCATCAATGTACTCAAGGATTACACTGGACTTAGTGAACCTAACCCACAACCCTCCATGGCATACCTGCCACATCCTAAAGAGGCTGTTAATTTTGTTCATTCCCAGCCTCTTCCACGAGATCGTCTTGATGAATCTTCATCAACATCCTCCCTACCCTCTATACTAAACCCACCTCAGCTAGAATTGAAACCAACGCCTAAAAATTTGAAATATGAGTTCTTAGGACCTTAGAATATGCTCCCTATGATTATTAGTGATGATTTGACTAAGGAGCAAGAAGTGAGATTGATTAAGGTCTTTAAGAAAAATAAAGAGGAAATTGGTTGGACCATCCATGACCTCAGAGGGATCAGGCCATCTTACTGTAATCACCATATTTCATGAAAGATGGATCCCGCCCTTCTCACGAAATGCAAAGGTGACTAAACTCAAATATGCGAGAAGTAGACAAAAAGGAGATAAGCAAGTGGCTTGATGATAAAATTATTTACCCGAACTCAGATAGTCTGTGGGTTAGCCCCATTCAGATTGTACCCAAGAAGGTGGGAATAGTTGTTACAACTAACGAGAAAGGGGAATCCTTTACCACCTGTTTAGCTTCTGCCTAGAGAGTTTGTACTGACTCTAGGAAGCTGAACATAACCACCAAAAACAATCATTTTCTCTTGCCATTCATTGATCAAATCCTAGAAAAGTTAGCTAGGCAAAACTACTTTTGCTTCCTAGACGGTTATTCAGGATATAACTAAGTACCTATCCATCTCGAAGACCAGGAAAAGAGAACCTTCACATGTCCCTACGGAACTTTTGCATTCCGTAGAATGTCGTTCGAGCTTTGCAATGCACCCGCGACTTTTCAAAGGTGCATGCTGTCCATTTTTTCTGACATGGTGGGAGACTGTCTTGAGGTGTTCATGGATGATTTCTCCATTTTTTGAGATTCTTTTAAGTCTTGCCTAGCTAACTTGGAATTGATCCTCCAGAGATGCATCAAGACACGACTGGTCCTTAGCTAGGAAAAGAGCAACTTTATGATTGGAGAAGGCATTGTCCTGGGTCATATGGTCTCTAATCGGGGCATTGAGGTTGACAAGACTAAGGTGGATGCTATCTCTAGACTCCCGCCACCCACAATCATAAAACAAATCTGCTCTTTCCTTGGGCATGTAGGTTTTTATAGAAGATTAATCAAGGACTTCTCTAAGGTTGCTTGTCCCTTGAGTAACCTTCTGGCCAAGGACACGCCATTTGTGCTTGATGAATCATGCTTAAAGGCATTTGATTTATTGAAAATAGCAATCACCTGTGCCCTGGTGTTGCAACCACCACTCTGGACAACCCCATTTGAGATCATGGCTGACGCATCTGATTATGCCATCGGGGCTGTCTTGGGTCAGAAAGTAGATAAGAAGCCCTCTATGATCTACTACGCTAGCAAGACTCTGGATGAGGCCCAGAGGAACTACATTGCTATTGAAAAGGAGTTGCTAACCGTAGTCTTCGCCTTAGAAAAATTCAAGGCTTATCTTTTAGGTTCTTAGGATATCATTTAAATCGAGCACTCAGTCTTGAAACATCTCTTGGCCAAAAAGGATGCCAAGCCCCAGCTTATTTGTTGGATTCTGTTACTTTAGGAATTTGACATTGAAATCAGGGACAAAGCCAGGGCACAAAATGTAGTGGTAGATCACCTGTCGAGAATCCTAATTGATTCTCCTTATCTGGATATTCCTACCTTTGAAACTTTTCCAGATGAGACTATCCTTACAATCTCGGGTATCCGAACCCTCTAGATTGCGGATATCGTCAATTATTTGGTCATTGGTCAAATACCCTAGAATTGGACCAAACAACAATGGGACAGACCTATGTTCGAGGCCAAATATTATGTTTGGGATGATCCCGAGCTGTATCGTATCAGCACCGACCAGATTATTCACCGATGCATCCCAGAAAATGAGTTTAATAGCATACTTGAGTTCTGCCATGCATCTGCATGTGGTGGAAATTTTTCTGGGAAAAAGAAGGCAACAAAAATTTTGCAATCTGGATTCTATTGGTTGTCATTATTTCAGGATGCACAAGAATTCTCAAGGTCGTGCACCCAATGCCAGATACTCGGGAACATGGCCAAGAGAGACATGATGCCCCTAAACCTGATACTTCCCGTCAAAATTTTTGACATTTAGGGCATCAATTTCATGGGACCCTTCCCTCCTTCATTTGGACACCAGTATATTCTGGTTGCTATTGATTATGTGTCCAAATGGATTGACGCAATTCCCACTCGGACTAATGACCACAAGGTGGTCATCGATTTTGTGAAGAGAAATATCTTCAGTCAGTTCAGGATTCCTCGGCCCATTATCAGCGATGGTGGCATGCACTTCACTCATGCCCAGTTTCGGAATTTACTAGTGAAATACAAGGTGAATCATCGGATTTCCACACCTTACCACCCTGGACTAACGGACAAGCTGAGGTCTCTAATCGGGAGATTGAAAACATTTTGCAGAAAATCGTAAGGCCTGATAGGAAGGATTGGACCCAAAAGCTTGATGATGCTCTTTGGGCCTACCGCACGGTGTACAAAACATCTATCGATGTCTCTGTTTTGTCCGGTGCTCTGTAAGGCATGTCACTTGCCCGTAGATTTAGAACACCGGGCATTTTTTGCCATCAAGAAATGTAATTTTGACCTAGAGTTGGTCGGGAAGACCAAGAAACTCTAGCTATCTAAGTTGGAGGAGCTTAGAAATAATGCCTATGAGAATGCCAGAATCTATAAGGCAAAGACCAAAGCTCTTCATGACCAAATGATTTCACGTAAGAGCTTTGAGCCGAACCAGAGGGTTTGGCTTTTTGATTCTAAATTGAAGCTCTTCCCTGGCAAGCTTAGGTCTAAGTGGAATGACCCGTTCAGTATTGAGTAGATTTTTCCTAATGGGGCCATCGAAATCTCTGACCCAAAGATAGGTAATTCCTTCAAGGTCAATGGACAACATCTCAAACCCTATGTTGACCATGTGCTCCCTGAACCTATCTTGGACAAGGTTGCTCTCACCTTACCCTAGCCACTACTGGCCGAACCTCACCTAGCTGATGGCACTAAACTCAGCACATGTAAAGACAGTTTGGAGCTGACTGGAATCTCATGGAAATCAGGTGTTATTCTTCCAATTTTACCCTCCTTTATGCTTTTATTTTAGCAATGAGGATATTGCATTACCTAAGCATGGGGGGTGGATATTTTGTGAAATGATTATTTTGTCAGCTTGTAACAGTAATTTCCTATCTTTTTATTTATTTAAAAGAAAAAAAACTAGAATTAGGAGAAGAGAACTTAGACATTAGGAGTTGTGAACTTTAGGAATTGATACTTTAGGACCTCAACACTTAAACTCTTCAGGTCTTCAGGCTTAATCAGCCTAGGTGTCCACTCGAATGTGGACGTAGTCTCGAGTCCTAGCCAGGTAATTTTACTTTAACTTGTTGAATAAATTAGGGTGATAAGTACATGACTTATCAACCCACCCGTTGATTTGAAGGGACTTTAAGCCTAAGCATTTACACACTATTTGCACTGACTCACTTTTCGATGATTTTTATGGAAATTGGGTAGCTAATGAATTGTCTAGGGTGGCATGGCTGGGAAGTTGTCGTGGGTAACAGCCCATTGGCCAGTTGTCCATAGCCTAGTTACATGGCCACACTTATTCTACTACTTTTAGGCAAATCCTAGATCGGGGAAACCACCTACTCAGAAAAAGAAAAAAAGAATGATACACCAAAATAAAAAAAAGAGAAAAAGGAGAAAATACAAAATAAAACCACACTTCACCGTACGAGTATGGTTGGCAAGTTGCTGTAGGTAACAACCCATTGGCTGGTTGTCTAGTGCCCAGCTCACAGAAATGCACAATAATTCCCAAGACACTTAGGGAAGAAGCGAGGAAGTAGAATAAATCGGGGAGATATACACTAGGTTCACCCTTTTGTTGACCCCATAAAAAGTAAAGTAGGGAGAAAGCTACCATTCGAAAAGATAAACCTTTAGGTAAAAACTCTTAAGGTCACCTAGGGTTGTAGAAACCCGAAGTCCATTTTAATGGCCACCTAGTGAGTCTTTCACTCTTTTCACACGATGCTTAGCACTTAGAGTCCTTTTCAAGTCTTGGGCGGGTCGGGTAGCTGTAAAAAGTTATCCCAAAACTCTCAAACTCCAAAAATCCAAAAAATTAGAACAAAAAAATGTATCTTCCCTTTAAATAAGGCAAGGGCTTGGGCGGTTTGCATTTTGACAGACACCTGAGCACTATTGAGTCCTTGTAACTAGGTCCTTGGTTGAAATCTCCTAAAGCAACCAATGAATCGTGCCTAAGTAATCAAACCCCATTTCTACTTTTATACATAACATTTAAGTTAATTTTGCTAGGGACTAACAAAAAGTAAGCATGGGGGTATGATAAACATGCATGAATTCATGATATAATGCTTCTTTATGATAGTTCCTAGGCCTAGCATTGCATATCATAGTTTAAATATTGCAAAACATTCATTGCATTGCATTTAGGATAATTGTATATTGTGTACATTAATTCCAACACTTTATATGGCCAGGAGGCAGTGCGACATCTTTATGGGCTTCGAATGAAGAATCCGATCATACAGATGGATCTAAGTGACGATTGTAGTCCGTCAGTGCAAAAGTCACTCCGATCAGAGCTCCGTAGCATCCTCTACAAGAAGAAGAAGATGGACAGCCCAGATGGTGACACGTGGTGCAATCCAGGCCACCCTACATGAGCTGTAGCCTCCCCAATTTCATGAAAGGAATGATCCTAGCCGTTGGATCTCAATCTAATAGTTGAGAAGTGCTCTTCATCGCCCAACCTCAAGCATCTCAAGGAAGAATTGATCTCGACCATTGGATCCTCATCCAATGGTCGAGGAGTACGGTCGCACCTCATCTCCACGCAACCAAGCAGCTCCTTGGCCAAACGGTAACACGCTTGCTCCATAAACGAGAGGCGCGTGTTCGAACCTCAATCCTCCACGCCCATTGAAGCATTGGCAAAATTGGACTACTCGATCATGATCGAGCGATTGAGATGATGAATGCACGATCAGATGCTGGACGATGACACACAACCACATGTCAAGGCAGACGTGTGCCATCTAGAGCACTCATTTAAGTCAATCGAGCATGTTATTTATTGTTCGATCGTTGCGATCATGCAATGAGCGCGATTCAAATCAACGAAGGTGCGATCTACAAGCGCCCCTTAGCCGTACGATGAAGGATCCAAATGTTGCCACCATAGATGCCAGCGAGTGAGGGATTCAAATGCCAGTAGCGTGCACTTCCTCCTCATAATCTCAGCCACTGCGCCTGATCCAACAATTGAAGCTCTCCGTGCACTGTGCCAGCTAAGCTCTCCTCACACTAGTAGAGGCACATGAAGGTTTAGCAACACCCCCAATGGATCTTTAGTGATGTTTTAAATGTCACTGAAGACCCATGCGTGCAAAACACCTCCATTCCGCCACTATATAAACCCCATGACCCCTTCCCTTCTAAACCATTTCTACCTACTCTACTCCTACCTACTCCTAAGCTCTAAAAGCCTATCAAAGCTCCCCTAGAGCTCATTCCCAAGATCCAAAGGGCTCATATTAGTGTAATGCTCCTATACCCCACCAAATATTCTTCCTCCATCTCACCACCTTCGTAGGAAGCCTTGGAGCCATCGTCGCACATCCATTCCAGTAAATGATCACCTCCACCTCGTCATTCCCATTCCAAAGCCTTGGTGAAACATTCTTGTACCTGGCATCCTCTTGCATCTCACCCCCATTGTCCAGCATCTCACCTCCTTCATCCATGCTCCCACCAAGCATCGTCGTCTCGCCAAACAGCCGATTTGGGAGATTTCTTCGCACCCCTATCTCTTTCATAGTTTCGCATATTGTAATTGATGACTGAATGACATTGTGAAATATCCATTTGTTGCATCCACTTTGTGAAATTATCTTGCTTGCCACTTTATTACAAAAATAAAATAAAAAGTAACAAAACCCTAAAGCACCAAAAAGAAACAATAAGAAGCATGGATTTCAACGAAAGCAAACGTTGCCTCCTTGTGTTCAACCTGGGACTCCCTTGGAGTTTCGGTTAAAAATTGAATTTGATAACGTGTTTTGCAACTACAGCGATGGGTTTCTCCTAACCCCAACTTTCTCTCGCAAAAACTCATTAATCATTCAGCATAATCATTGGGAGGGTAAGAGTTATAATCATCAT
Organism: Thalassia testudinum; assembly: GCA_037157565.1. NCBI lineage: Eukaryota > Viridiplantae > Streptophyta > Magnoliopsida > Alismatales > Hydrocharitaceae > Thalassia > Thalassia testudinum. The sequence continues at coordinate 10,259,224 of JAZHRO010000068.1, read as the reverse complement.
ATCCTTCTTGATTGCAGATTGGGTTAGGTTGATCATCAAAGGGTGGAGATCTATAATCATTGTAGGTGTGAGAAGGATAATAATCATAGTCTTGTTGTCCAGGGTTAGGCCTTGGACATTGAGGTTAGGATCCATATCCCCAATCAAAGTTATCATGGCTAGTGGATGGGGAATCATAAGTCGAGTCGGGATAGTAATCATCTTAAGGATAAGTCTTGGTAGGAGGGTAAGATTGGAAATGTGTGTACGATGTGGAAGCATACATCGTGAAGTAGGAGGGAAAACATAATAGAGAAAGGTGCCCTACAATAAATCAATCAATCCTATCCTTAAATTGGGTAGCTGTTGGGATCGTAGAGCACGTATTTTATCAGGAATGCGTCACAGTACAGTTGCGAAATACAATCAACAAAAATAATTTTTAAGATAACGAGACTTCAGTCCTACTCATTCGTCTCTGGGAGGCATTTTGGAAATGCAAATTCAAATTCGATCTCGCTCGCACTACTAATTCAAGATCGCATGTTGATTTATACTAAATACGTACTGATACATAATATGCTGTTGCCAGAATATCAGAAATTGAAAGCATGCAACTTTAATCACACCAAAAGATGATAATCAGGCACATGGTGATTTTCAACGTATAAATATATATAAATATTTTCATTGAGGCATGATGGTGGTTACAGTACAGGTAGCAGAATGCTTGTATAGGGAAATTTAAATCTAGCTAGCAAAAAATGACTGCATACATGAATCTATGGGGGGATTATGCATGTATCATTGGGAGAGAATATGAAGCTACACTACTAAGCAGTAAATAAAGCATTAAATCTATGAAGAACTATAATCTAGTCTAGCAGAACTAAGGGCATTTAGAGGTGGGCTCCGATGGCCTTTGAATGGGTGAGAAGAGAAAGAGGGGCGACCAATGGTGCTTAGGTTGGCCCTTGGAGAGAGGTTGGAGAAGTTGATCCTATCTAGGCTTGGCATGGAGGTGGTGGCATCATGGTGGAGCTCGTGAACATGGAGGTGGTGGTGGTGATGGCTTATGGAAGGTGGAATGAAGCCAAGAGACCAAGATGGACCAAATGACCACCTCTTAGGTCTTTTTATAGACCTAAGAGAAGCTCTCTAGAGAATTTTGGAATTCTCTAGAGAGGCCTATGGTGGGAGCTCATGGGAGAGTGAGAGAGACGATGGATGGTGGTTTATAGATCTACCAAATGTGGATCTACAAATTGAATTGCTCTTGGTTGCTAATTTTAGCAACCAAGGCACCAACACACGGTGAAAAGTTATAGAGAACTCTAGGCTAGGTATTTTCATGTGGATGGTGTGTGTGGGTGTGTGTGGGTCAAAACTTAGGTGGGTAGGTTGATTAGGTTATGTTTTAGTGGGTTTAGGTCAAAGTAGGTCGCAAATTAGGGTTGTAAACCCTAATTCACTAAGGTAAAGTGCAATTAAACTTAATACAAGCTTAATTGGGTGTGTGAAAACCAAATTGAGAGTAAACTAGCTCAATTAAGTTAGGTCTAGGTCAATTGGACTCTCACAGAGTCCAATTGGATAGTGTGTGCTGATATCAAGGATCAATTGATCTCAATGAGTCCAATTGAATAGACTGAAGAGATTGACCATGATCCAAGTCAATTAGGTTTAGTGAGGACCTATTTAGGTTCTTAGGGAGGTCTAGAGGTGATGCACTAGGGTTAGGGCACCTTAATTTAGGTTCCTAAGGGGTTAGAATTGGGTTTAGGGAGCTAGAGATCCAAGATCAGGGCTTGAATCTCAAAACAGGGTCTGGAGGGCAGTTCTGGACATCCAATAAAGTTATTAGACATCTTATAGTAAAAAATCAGTAGTCCAGACTTATTGTTTGGATGTCCAATCAAAGTCAGGAGGGATTCTAGGTTCTATCTTGGGTATTCTACAGAAATTGGATGTCTGACTAAGTATTTGGATGTCTAATAATACTGCAGAAATGGGTATAAGATGTGCGAGAGTTGGCTAAGGGTTCTGGACATCCTATAACTCATCTGGACATCCAGATAAAGGATAGAATTAGGGTTTTAAGGTTTCCTAGGGTGCAGTGACCTAATCTAAAGGTGGCTAAGGCTTGGCGAGGCTTCTAGGCAGTCGTAGGACTATGATGGACCTAAGTTCTTCATAATTTATTGCTTTATTAATACTTAATAAAATAGCATACCTTAACTCCCTTACATTATTATCTACTGCATCTAATCTAGGTCTTCCGCTCCTGCTCTACTGTAACACCAGTTATTCTTTATTCTTCAGATCTAGCTTTAGATCCAACTTCAGATCTAGCTTCTGATTAGCATATTACCTGCAATTGACATAATTCACCTAATCAGTACATTATAGCATTATTTTATGCATAGCTAAAAGAAAGCAATAAAGGTTCTAGTAATGCTTATGCATGCGTGAATTATCCTAACTTATGCTAAGTCCTAGCCAAATTTAGGTCAATTAAAACCTATGATTGCTGTGCAATCATACCCCCATGCCTAAATCTTGCTAGTCCCTGGCAAATGCAAGACTAAATTATTCATAGAAGGGTCCCTAAGGGATTGATTATTTTATCAAGTGTATGCCTGGAGATTTTTCTTCTTTTTATTTTCATCCTATGCTCTAGAAATCCAAACAATCATGAAAGTGTAGTTATGTAGCTTTTGCAACGGATTCGAGTGAAAAACTAATTCACCACTAAAGCCTGTACTTGGCCCCTAGTAAAAATTCTAGCGAGATAGGTGAACTTCTTCCCTCGGGGTATTCAAGATATTCTATGAATTACACCCAACTTTAAGCTTAGGTAGAGAATCTTAGAGGGAAAGGATTATATATTTGGTGGCTCACTCTCGACTAGTGCTACATAGAGATTAGTACTATAAAATCTAGATTCCCAAATTATTACGTAATTCAACTCAGAGAAAGATGAGAAAAGCTATGCTTTCTTTTGGTTCCTTTAAGATAAGACGGTTTATGCTTTTGAATAATGTATTAAGATGATTTGTCAATGTAGGATCAAAGTGGTGGAAAACCACTTAACAAAATAATTAAAATTAAAATTAAACCACTCACAGAAGAGTGGGTCATGTCCACAGAGAGGCAATGACTTAGTTAAACATGAAATTAGGTCAATATCAAGTTCGCTAAACTATTCACCAGATCAAACAATGCCTGTATAGCTCTGAAATTACACCTTAAATTTATTGAGAAGTAAAGGGGTGTGAATGTAATTTTTACATCAAAAAATTATACATGTGCAAGAGTATGCCATGTACTGTTCACTTGCATGAATATGAAGATGTCATTCAAAATTAAATTCCATGCACATAGAGATGAATAATAGGGTTTAACAATTATCTAGAAGCATGAGCATTAAGGCATAAATTCACCAAAATAAAATAATCGTAAATCAAAATTCATTTTGTGGCAATGGCATGAAATGTAAATTGAAATGCAAGTAGAAACAGAGGATTATGCCTTTCTCCTCCTTGCACATGAGAGAGAGGCTCATTCGAGGAGCTACTCCTACAACAGGTCGGCTGAAGCGAGGCCTTCGTGGTGGTGGCGGTGGTACGTCATGAGATGGCTAGAGCCAGCCTGTCGGAAGAAAGAAGTGGTGGTGGTGGAGGAGGCTGCTACTAGATGCGCTTGTTGCAGGCGCAAGGAAGGCAATGCGCGTGGGTGTTGGGGGCACTGCAGGCGCGCGGAGGCATGGGCGCGTGGGCGTGCAGGCGCTCTGCAGGGCGCACAGGCATGTGCGGTGGTTCTATTTGCACCACTGTAGGTGCTGTAGAGGGCGCTGTAGGTGATGGCATGGGAGCGTGTAGGCACTGAGGCAAGGGCGCTACAGACACTGGCATAGTGGGCAAGTGGCAAGGCGAGGGCGCTGAGGGTTATGGTGAAGGTGAGGAGACGTGGGCGTGTAGTGGCTGGGGCTCTTGGCAGGGTGTGCTGGAGGTGAACTGACGGCGCGCGGTGGGTTGCAAGTGCTATTGGAGAGCGCTGGTGTTGTTGGTGAAGGTGCGCGTGGGCAGATGGTGCGCGATGTTGGTGTGTGCGCTGGAGGTGGATGCGCTGAAGGATGGACGCGGAGTGGCACGTTTGGCAGGGCTGAAGGTGGCTACGGTGAGGAGCGGGCTTGTGTGTGCAGCAGTTGGGTGCTGCGCATTGAAGTGGCGTGGTTTTTGGGTTTTTTTTGGTGGAGTGGAGGAAAAATAGAGGATGGGGAAGAAGATGGAGGTTGATGCTAGTGATGGTAGTGAAGATGGTAGCATGCATGCCTGTGTGTGCTTATGGTGGAGCGACGTGCATTCACGGTGATGCGAGCAAGCTCCGAATGGTGGTACGGTCTGTCACACCACATGCCCACGGTGGTGGAGGCTTGCCGCCACGGTTGAGGCTGGTGGTGGTGGAGTGGATGAGAGTGGTGCACTCTCTGCGCAGTGATGAACAGAGGTGGGGGTCTCCTTCTTAACGGTAGCTCTTCCTTCTCCTTTTGTAGCCATGGCCACACAGATTTGAAATTCAAAACACCGTAGAATGAATGTGATGCACAGGAGGAGGAGGCGGAGCCGGAGAAGTTACCTATGCAAAGGAGAAAAAGAAAAAAAGAATAAAATAATTAGGGTTATTTATACATAACTCCTTAACTTCTATGTTAATTAAAATAATACACCTAATTAATTAACTAATTAAATGTATGCAACCCTAGGTTAATTCTAAATGCATGAATTATGTACTTCAGCTAAAAATATGAATTAATTTATTTACATCATAATGTATGCTATCTAAATGTTAAAATTAACTTAATGTATAGAAATTTAGATACTTAAATAGCCCACAAATATAGGCTAATCAAATACCCCCATACCTAGTTTTTGCTAGTCCCTAACAAATCCAAGCAAAACCTAGCACTCCAAGTAAACTAGCCAACACAATCGTTCTTCCTTTAGAAACATATTAAGTTCAGACTTCAGACCTATGGTTACCAAGTAGTTGCTAAGTTACAGACTAGGTCAGCTAAAGACAAGTTGCAGGCACAAGTTTCCCTGATTTCTGACTCTACCCTAAGGTTTATTGATCCCTGAGATTAAAGCATCCGTGCATGTGCGTTGGTCTAAGTTATTTGAGTTAAAGGAAAAAGGATTTTCTTTTTTTGAATAATATATATTTTTTTTTTTGTTTGATTCCTCTAAGTCTAACCTCGGATCAGGTATCAACATGGTCTGTGTCGGATTCATTATCCCCATCACTGTACCTCAAAGGGTGCCTGGCTTTCGATGCTTCGAGATAGCACCGCCCATAGCGACCCCAAGAACTCCTGGCAATCGACACTTCGAGATAGTATCGCCCATGGATTTTTTAAGCGAGTTCAAGCCTGTGGCAATCGGCACTTCGAGATAGGGCCGCCCATGGTACCTGAACTGCACAATGCGATTACATGCCCCCAGTAGGATGGATATCCTATAAGACAAGCATCAAGGAGGTAATATGTTATCATCGCATCCTCAAGGTGAGTATATACTCCACCTCTCCTGTGGCAGGAACTCTTCCAATCAAATTGTGTTTTCAAGCCCTCCTAAGTCAAAACTAAGAGAACCAAATTTCTTTTAAGAAATGAATTAAGGTGATTACTTACTTACAGAAGACCAAGTGTGTGAAATTTGGATGCTTGGGTTACAAGCACCCGTAAATCAAAAGGTAGAACAAGACTCCAGGTACTACCTACCTTTTAACTCGATCCCTAGCTTTCCTTCCTCAATTTCTTGAGGAATGGTCTGCAACTTAACTCCTACTTAAGTTTTTTTTAGTCCACAAAGGACACTAAAGGTCTAAAGTTAACATCTCAACTTAGTTTATAAAGTCAGAACCTAGAGTCAACTTAGTCTAACAAAAAGTTCTGATATTATGCCTAAGAATGCAAGGCCAGCCAGTTAAGCTCAATAATACAATTTTTTTTTTAATGTAAATGTATGCAATGCAGAATGCTTTAACTAAATGCATGAATGCACTTTGTATATCCCCAAGTACACCCCCACATGCCTAAAATATGCAATGTCTCATTGCATAGAAGGATATTACCTGGGTCAGAGATGGGCTGCAGTTCTTTTGTTAGCAACCGAGTAGCCAAAGAACCTGCAAATCAGGTTCAAGGATCGTAGAAATAGGCCCTAAAAATGAGCAAAGTAATGTTGTCCTAGAAAACAAGTAACCTAGGATGTTGGTGAGATGATGATGAATCCCAATAGCAATGCTCGCCCAACTAAGATGGGAATGAAATCTTCCCAGGTCACCAGAAGAGATTCTAAAGGATAAACTAGCATAACAACCACCAAAGTGGTAAGGGGAGGATGACAAGGATCCTTCAAAAGGAATGCAAAAGGAATGGTGCAGAAATAAACCCCTAGGGCAATGGACTGACTAAAGAAATCATCAATGCATACCCGACACTCCATTACAGGAAATATTGGTATGTTAAGCCCCCTGGTCAGAACAAAAGTGAGCATATCTCTAAGCCAAGGATCGTCTAGGGTGTCCAAGTTTCGAGGTTGTGGGATGGCCATAAGATCTAGGTTGGGTTTAATCAGCTCGGTGTCCAACCCTAACAATCTTTCCAAATCCTTAATTGCATCCATAGCATTCCTTGCACTATCACATGTATCTTCCTGCACTTCATCAGGAGTCACAATTTCTCTTTTAGACATAAGCGAATCAGAGGGCGACTTCGAATCAAATGAAGGCAGGTTGGAAGCAACAAATCTAGGGATTATCCTATCAACGTCATCCTCGGGTTCTTGTTCTTTACTCAAATATTCCCCGGAGTCTATAAGTGAATCCACATAAACCTTAGAAGTTGCCTCCAAATTTTCCAACATTCCATCATGACGAGAAATATCATCGATGGGTGTGCTAAGGAAACCTAATTTGGTCAAATTTGTGACATCCTCAGGGGCTAACTCTTCAAATAAGACATAATCGCCCTTAGTGTCACTCCAAATCTTGAATGTAGGTTCCTCATATAATTTCTCCTCATCATCATATGATTCATAATATACCCAAGCTCTAGAATCACCTAAAGTCTCAGCAGATCCCCTTGGGAACTCTATCTGAGGTAAATGGTTTACAATGGTAACAACGAACTCCTCAGATAGGTCAATTTCTTCTGGGTTAGGTTCCCTAAGGGTGGGCTTGAGTTCCATCATGTGTTCAGAAGGGAGGGCAGGATTAATAACTTGACTTTGTCCCACTTCATCAAATGTCACGAAAATACTATCATTTGGGTCGAGGTCTTCCAATGGTACCATCATTCCCTTCTTTTGACTCCAATATAATTCAGGTGGATACTCAACCATATCATCATCTTCCTCGGGTTGCCACCTTTTTTCATCCAATGCATAGCTACTTTCATATGTATCTTCCTCCCACTTAAGGCGTGGATCTCTCAAGGAAGTGTCATCTAACGGGGAGGTTTCAAAATCGATCCTCAAAAAGTAGCTATTCTCCCTTACATAATCCCCAAAATTTCCCTCCAACTTAAAGTGTGGCTCTCCCATGAGAAATGCATCTAGCGTAGAAGGGTGCACGTCATCCTCAATGGGGTAGATTGAGTGGCTAATTTCATCTCCTTGTTGGCTTGCTCTCACAGATTCTCCTAACAATTCAATCATTTCATCTTGCATTTTCTGTATTTCCATCTTCAAGGAGGAGAGGTCATTTCTATCAGGAGAGAAGCCAGGCTCAGGCTTATAGTACCCAGGAGTGTCTGTCCAACCATTATAATTATTCAGCAGGGTGGGTTGGGTATTTCTATGGTATGTGGGATATTGGGCAAAGCAAATCCCACTCCTAGGTTCTGCTCACTGATTTGGGACTTAACCAGGCCAATACTCCTATAATAGGAGTAAAACGGATCCTAATGATTGTCATTATGTCCATCAAAGGATGGACCATCTCGGCGTATGGGATCGAAGAGTGCAGAGTGGGGGTAAGGGTGTGGGCAAGATGTGAAAGGATGAAAATCAATGTGGTCTATTCTAACTCACACCTGAATCAGAATTCCACAAGCAAAACACAATTTAAAAAGGACTTTTTAGGTCTTTCCCAATTTAGGCTTTTGATTTTAAGTCAGATTGTAGGTGACAATACAATTTGTTCAATCAATTTACTTGTTTATTGTCGACCTACGGATCACCTAAGAAGACCTAGTTGGAGCTTAGGTGTTCTTCCCTAAATCTCAAATGGTAGAGCAACTCCAAAGATGGAAGATCGAGGGATGCAAGTAGGCATAAGCCTTCCTTTGAAGCTGTGCTTTCGTGGTGCTTCTCAACTACCCCAAAAATCCGTGACAGGTATCCCCCTCTTTGGAGTTACAAAACCTTTGATGTCAAGTTCTAAACACTTCAGAATCCAATGGTACGAGGGCTCTTGTCTCAGTATTTCGAAACCTAAGGAGTGTATAAATGCGTGCTGTGGTGCAAGAGATATAAGTGTGCATACATTGTAAAGATTTTTGAATTTTGAATCTCACGCCAAGTTTGAAAATCAAATCCTTGGTTTTTAAAATGTCCCTCATTTAATTAGTCCTTTTTCCAGAAAAGATGTGACCACTTGTTAAGCCTATTCAATGCAGATTAGGTGGTCTTGAAATTAATCCAAATGCATTTGCATGACAGGTAGAAATGCAAAGTTAGAAGTGCATACCTGACTCCAACATTCTTCATGCAATATGCAAGATAGGAAATTAGATCTAGATGCTGCTCATTCAATCCTAAATGATTCGACCTAAGGGCAAGCAGCTTCTAACAGGTAGCTCGTGCGTTTGTTTTAGGTTTTTTTTTTTTAGCTACTTATGCACAAGCAAATTAAAGGTAAACAATCCACAAAATAAATTAAAAACCTAAATCTAAAGAAAAGTGAATAGGCTCCCAAAAATTATCAAACACGGGCCTAAAACAAAATCAGGGGACAAACCCCTCAACTGTACCCCAGAAAAAAGGGTTTCAAACCAAATGTTCAATGAAAAATTAAGTCTAAAGTCTTAATCCTACTTTAATCTAATCAGCAACTAAATGTGCAGAGATGATCGTCGCATCCTCGTCCTTCCCCTCCTAGCGATCTAGTTTCTTGCAAGGTAGCTCGAATAATTTCTCCTCTGGCGACGTCAAGGGTCGCCTCTCACGATGGCTGGCGTGATTGCGAGTTGTAGAATGTGTGTCACAGATCGTTGCACTCGCATCAGAAAAAAAATCCAGAGTTAAATATGATTCAAAATTTAAATCAATGTGAACAAATGAGTGAATGCGATTTAATTAAGCCTGTTGCCTCCCCGGCAAGGACACCATTTGATAAGACGGTTTACGCTTTCGAATAATGTATTAAGATGATTTGTCATTGTTGGATCAAAGTGGTGGAAAACCGCTTAACAAAATAATTAAAAATAAAATTAAACCACTCACAGAAGAGTGGTCATGTCCTCAGGGTGGCAATGACTTAATTATACTCGTAATTAGGTCAAAATCAAGTTCACTAAACTATTCGCCAAATCAAACAATGCCTGTATAGCTCTGAAAGTAAACCTTAAATTTATGGAGAAGTCAAGGGGTGTGAATGTAATTTTTACGTCAAAAAATTTTACATGTGCAAGAGTATGCCATCTACTATTCACTTGCATGAATATGAAGATGTCATTCAAAATTAAATTCAATGCACATAGAGATGAATAATAAGGTTTAACAATTATCTAGAAGCATGAGCATTAAGGCATAAATTCACCACAATAAAATAATCATAAATCAAAATTCATTTTGTGGCAATGAAATGAAATGTAAATAGAAATGCAAGTAGAAACAAAGGATTATGCCTCTCTCTCCTTGCATATGAGAGAGAGGCTCATTCGAGGAGCTACTCCAACAAGAGGTCAGCTGAAGCGAGGCCTTCGCGGTGGTGGTGGTGGTGCATCATGAGATGGCTAGAGCTGGCCTATCAGAAGAAAGAAATGGCGGCAGTGGAGGAGGCTGCTGCTGGACGCGCTTACTGCAGGCGCAAGGAAGGCAACGTGCGTAGGTGGTGGGGGCATTACAGGCATGCGGAGGCATGGGCGCATGGGCGTGCGGGCGCTCTGCAGGGCGCACAGGCATGTGCAGTGGTTCTATTTGCACCGCTGTAGGTGCTGCAGAGGGCACTGTAGGTGATGGCGCAGGCACATGCAGGCACTGAGGCGAGGGCGCTGCAGACGCTGGCGCGGTGGGCAGGTGTCTAGGCGAGAGCTCTGGGGGTTCTGGTGAAGGCGAGGAGATGCGGGCGTGCAGTGACTGGGGCACTTGGCAGGGTGCACTGGAGGTGAAGTGAGGGCGTGCGGTGGGTTGCAGGTGCTGCTGGAGGGCGCTGGTGCTGCTAGTGAAGGCGTGCATGGGCAGATGGTGCACGGTGTTGGCGTGTGCGCTGGAGGATGGACGCACGGTGGCACGCTTGGCAGGGCTGAAGGTGGCTACGGTGAGGAGCGGACAGGTGTGTGCAGCAGCTGGGAGCTGCGCGTGGAAGTGGCGTGGCTTTTGGGTTCTTTTTGGTGGAGTGGAGGAAAAATAGAGGATGGGGAAGAAGATGGAGGTGGATGCTCGTGATGGCAGTGAAGATGGTAGCATGCATGCCTATGTGTGCTTATGGTGGAGTAGTGTGCATTCACGGTGATGTGAGCAAGCTCCGAATGGCAGTGCAGCCTGTCACACCACACACCCACGGTGGTGGAGGCTTGTTGCCATGGTTGAGGCCGGTGGTGGTGGAGTGGATGAGAGTGGTGCACTCTCTACGCAGTGATGAATAGAGGTGGGGGCCTCCTTCTCAACGGCAGTTCTTCCTTCTCCTTTTGTAGCCACAGCCACAAAGATTTGAAATTCAAAACATTGTAGAATGAATGTGATGCACAGGAGGAGGAGGCAGAGCCAGAGAAGTTACCTACGTAAAGGAGAAGAAGAATACAAGAATAAAATAATTAGGGTTATTTATACATAACTCCTTAACTTCTATGTTAATTAAAATAGTGCACCTAATTAATTAACTAAATAAATGTATGCAACCTTAGGTTAATTCTAAATGCATGAATTATGTACTTAAGCTAAAAATATGAATTAATTTATTTACATCCTAATGTATGCTATCTAAATGTTAAAATTAACTTAATGTCTATACATTTTGATACTTAAATAGCTCACAAATATGGGCTAATCACTTTGTATTCATTCTCTCTTTTTCTTTTCCTTTCTTTTTCTTAGAGCTCACAATCTCACTAGATTCACACATATGACCTGTATTTGGTAGTCTCACTTGCCATTAACACTTTAATTGAGTTCCCATAACTCTAAGACTAAGTCAGAATTCATCAGCCAGTATTCGAGCGGTCAGAAACACAAGAAAGGTGGGTTAAGGCCATATTTGGTGGATCTTAAATTTATTTGGTGGTATTGCCTCAATGCAGTTGAAATAAACACTAAATATTCACTCTTTCTTTCTTTTCTTTTTCTTCTTTTTCTAATTCTTTTCAATTTTTCTTTCTTTTCATCATTTTTTTCCTTATTTTTTCATTTTTTTCTCTTTTTTTTTTAAACATAACACAATTAACACACATCCATGAACTTTATTAAGGAGGCATTATTAAGGATTGGTGGTACTTAAGAGACATTGGGTGGCTTATTTGGTGCAAGTGCCTACTTACGGCACTGGGTGAGATGGATAGGATGGTGTATTTCTAACCTTGACATCAATACCCTCCTTCAGCCGAGGATTTCATAACAAATGGTTGCCTATTTGGTGGCTCTCTGCGTATTTGCCTTATTTGGTGGCTCTCAAAATTTCACGCAAAAATGTATACACAGGATTCGAGAGCGAAAACTATAACTAATCTTTGAGTATCATTACCTAATTATCTAGTATTCCAGATTCCTTGCACTAATCTTAGAGTACCAGTTCACTCTACTCTCATCTCACACTATTTGGTGGATTTTTGGAAGAAAATCTACCTGACTCCCAAAACACTGTCCAGGGGTTCAGGTGAAGAAGCACAGCTTCTTCTCGACAAACTAAAGACGTTTATCAGCCTTCACCATGAATCCATTGTAAATTCTACATGTGTGTGAAAAATTGTACTGGATTCCATATTACAGGAATCAACTAGAGGATAAAATCCCTAATGCATTCTCTTAATAAGATAATCTTATTCATGGATGCACTATGTATATATGCTATAAACAAGTAACCTCTTATATTCATACTTCATGAAATTTCCCTTTCCGTTACATTCAGCTTGACGCTAGATTTAGAACAAAAGGTGAGTGGGTGAGTGGGAAGTGGCTTTTGTGGATGATTTCTAGCTCCAATGTGAATAATGGAGGTGGAGACAGTTGTTCTTTTATTTAAGGTCTTAAAGTACGTTTCACAAGTAGCTTCGAGGTTTTCCGAAATGTTGGCATAAAAATTTTCAGTTTTGTATTATCTACCCCCCCCATGCCTAAGTTCTTGCATGTCCTCATGCATGAATATAAAAGAAAATAAATACAGCAAGGAGTAAATGGGTAGAAATCACCTAGAATTGCTCCCAAAGTTTAACGTTCAGCACCGGCCAACCTAGCAGCATGAAATATGCAAAAAAGAAATATGCTAAAAGAAAAATATGCTATGTATAAAAATGGTATGTATAGGTGATGGTAGAATGTGGGCTAGATGCTGAGTTTAACGCCTCCAGCTGGGCGAAAACTCAATCAGATGTATCAGTTCTAGCATAGCAACCGATCAAGATTAAGAGAAAGATGTGCTCATATGCTCCCAGAATCAGTGGTCCGGAGATTGGAACCAGCTGATTGTGCACCCTACTCCAAAAAGTCTAGCTATAAGAAAGTGTGGAGTAATGGTGGAAAATAGAGGACAATCAAAGGGGGCATCATGATGTTGACTCAGCTGATTTATCATGTCCCACAATTCAGCAGGAAGTTGTTGAGGGAGTAGATCAAAATGTATCTCAGAACCAGAATCTGAGTCATAGAAATCGTCATAACAGTAATTGACATCAAAGATCATGCCCTATCCAGGCTCTGGATCATATGGGGGTATCCGTGAAAGTAGAAGATCAGTGGGGAGGTCACAGAAATACTCGTCAGAAGTTACTTCGTCCTCATCAGTACTCATCTCTGATTCATCGGAAGCTGACTCTTTCGGCTCTAAGTCGAGCCACCCATTAGATTGACTAGGATAATAGGTGCATCCCCAGCTCATTCTACTCAAAGCTTCACCCTCATATGCATTGGGTTCCTCAGTAATTCCTGCCTCAGGTAGCATATTTATTTCTTCGTTCAAGTCATCCATAGCTACTTCTGGTCTTCAGATGTCAAGATCAAGGATAGAAAGTATCATCTCAGAATCTCTAACATCCGAATTAGGTATGTAGGTGAAAGAAGAGTGCAGATCAGAAGATGTTGGCTCTAGCCTCGGTTCACCTACAATGGGAAGTGGCCTAGATTGATCAGTAGTGTCACATATAATGTTTTCCTCAAGATCCTTATCCTCAAATGGATCTACTTCCCTTATCTCGATTGGGTTATCTAACCCAAGAGGTATCTCCCAGGATTCAGGATAATCTAATTGTGGCTCAATCCTGGAGATATCAGTCCTTTCCTCCTCAATTTCTTGAATGGAGTTCTCAGATGAACCCTTTCAGAACATTTCCTGCTCCTATCTCATATCCAAGCTAGATTCTTCTTCCCCTGAATTATCTTTCGACATTTGCTCCTGAGAATCTCCTGTGTGTCCTTCCAGCATAGCCGTTTCAGATTCTTCAAGGTCCTCAAGGATATTTTCCACTTGATATCTCAAAAGCAGTATTTCTTGAGTTTCTCGATTTTGTCCAATTAGCCTTGTTATCCCTGCTATTCCCTGAAGAAGCTCCATCACAGCTTGTTGATACGGAATCCAGCTTTGTCATTGGTTCGGCTTAGCGATAGCTTGGATTTCATGTAGATAGAATGTGGCCTTCTCCTTAGCACTAGCCATAGCTCTCTGTATTCTATAATGCGGTCACATATGCACTGGTAGTTCTTCAGGGGTTACATGGGGTGAATCAGGTCTACGCATATTCCATGGGTGAGAAGCAAGAGTGTGAAACCCATATCCTAGGTTATAACATGCGGTCCTTTGAGGGACCGACTGGTATGGGTCAAAATATCTAGGGTTAGTATATGGGTTAACCATTTTGGTAACCCAAGGAGAAGGATCAGGCGAAGAGAAAAGTCATCTTCACCACCTTCGGTTCTGATCCCAAGGTTGAGCTGATTCAGTGACCTGGGCTCTCAGATAAGCTCATGGGTCTAGCTCTTCTGGATCCTGATTAGGTCTAGATCCAGGCTTAGCCATTGCGGCTAAGTAGATAGAAGAAGAGGGCAGAGGAGAAGATGGCCCAGGCAAGGTGACTCGCCTCCTTGGGAGCGACTCCCAAGGTCCAACCAATTGAGGTCTGAGTGACCTCCTTCCTTGCATGCACCAACCAACCCCTAGGTTGGTGTAGCTAGCCAGACAAGGCTAAGGCCCTGTCAATCAGATGGTTCTTATGATCAGATGACCAGATTTTTCATTTAAAATTCTAATTCCTGAAGAAAAATTCGTCGTACAACCGACTGAAAGTGATTCCTGCCTCTCAAGTTAATCCAGCCAGTCTAGTTACGAGGGAACTAAGGGGAAGGTTCTTCCTTCGGCTCACGCCTCTGGTTCAATTACCCCTAGCTGCGATCGTTTGACACTACCCCGCAGACTTAGTCACCAAGTTCAGCAAGAGAGGTTGAAGCCACCTAGTAGTATGACAACGAATTTAGGTTTGCTCATGCGTTTTAAAATTAATTTCAACCTGTTTTTCTTCAGTTGGGGTTTGTGGTGAGTGGCCCACAATGTGACCAAGGTCAATGACAAAACACTAGACCTAACTAAGTCTAGGTTAGCCCAAATGTGATCTCTAGAATGTAACCCTAAAGGTATAACCTAGGGTTCATGCAATTCTAGGTTTTCTTCCTTTTTCAACAGACCACGAAATAAAAATACTTATCTGGAAAAAATTGGAACCCAAATAAGTTGAAATTTGGCAAGTAGATTCCTTTTTCAATTATCTTTTCAAAGAATATTTTTTTGCAATTTTTACTGTTTCAACCAAATTTCTAAATAATTTTAAATGTCAGGGGGTCAGATTTGGAATTTGGACCCCTAGTCGATTTTCTACTTTGAAACAGTATCAAATGACCTTCAAAAATTTGGAAAAAATATGGAAATTAAAGCCAATGAGATCAGCTTTCAAACCCAATCATGTTTTGTCAAAATTGGTTCGTGGATTGCTCAGAATTACTTTTTGAATTTTCAAAATTTTGAAATTTGGGATAGACTGACCCCCTTGCACTTCGCAACTTTTTAAAAATTTTGTACTTGGAATCCTTTCAAATGAATGGTGTTGTTTGAAAGGTGATTCAAAAATGAAAGTATAGCCTAAATTTCATATTTTTTCACTCATTAATTTTTTGGCAATTGAATTTTTAAATTGAAATTTGAAGCCTAGCCGAAAATCAGAGGGTGGTGGGGAAGCTTTTGAAAAGGTGTTTGAATTTGAAATTCAAACTTTCCACCAAAATGATTTCTTTTTAAGAAAGATTTTTTAAAAAAAAATATTTTCAAATTTTCCTTTTTTTTCGTGCTTTTTTTCTTTCAAAACTAACTAAATAATCTTAAGATTCATAAAGGGAAACCTATTCTAACTACCATTCTTTTATTTTTTTCATGAAAATAAATAGGCTTTTTTTTTCAAATGAAATTTCTAGAAGGAAATCTAACAAAAGGTTCAAATCAAACCTAGACTAAGAAAGATATGATGTGCACCTGGTATTTTTTTCCCATGCTCGTGTGCGTAAATCCCGTTTTTCCCTATTTTCCTGCACATCAAAAGACAAGCAGAGGAAGATTTATAAGTGATAATTCTAGAGATCGAAATAAAAAATGATGTTGCCTCCCCGGCAACGGTGCCATTTGTTTTCATCGTAGAGTACGTATTTGATCAGAAATGCGTCGTAGTATAGTTTCGAAATACGATCAACAAAAATAATTTCTAAGATAACGAGACTTAAGTCCTGGTCATTCGTCTCTGAGAGGCATTTTGGAATTACAAATTCAAATTCGATCTTGCTCTCTCTAGTCGTTCAAAATCGCATGTCAATTTATACTAAATATGTATTAATACACAGGATCCTTTTGCACACAATTTTCAATCACAGATTTTAAAGTCCAACCTCTTAACAATCCCAATTTTTAAAGTGACTACTGAATTAATTTGATTCAAGCACTTTAGTGGTCTTAGATTTAGGTTTAATGCATATGCATGATAAGTAATTAATTCTCAAGAGAAGACGTACCTTCCTACATCTTTCTTCATGCAGTAATAAATGCAATGCAATAAAAATAAACTAGATGCGGCTCATTCAGTCCTAGATGGTCGTCCTATAGACATGCAACTTCTAGCAGGCAGTTCGAATTTTTTTTTTTATATACTAAACAAACAGACTTAATCTAACTAACTAATCGAAATTCAGTTCAAACAGTTCAAATAATCCTATAATTTGAATAAATGGGAACATGCTCTTGAAAATACGCTCCCATATACAAGAGCGATAAGAAATAAAATGGCACTAGGAACACGTTCCCAAAAATACCCAACAAGGGTCCAAAAGACAGAAATTAAATTCTAATGTCTATCTAACTAAGACATACTGCCTAAATCAGAAATAGGCTTCTCCGCAAACCTATGTGTGTGGGATCAAGGCCCACGAGTTCCAGTTACCATCCTCTAGGTGGCTTTAAGGTCCACCAAAAAGATCGTCTTCGCCGTACGCTCCCGTCGCATTCGCCACGTGTTTTTGCACAGAAGAAAATCCACAGTCAATAATTCAGAAAAGTTTTCAAAAGAGAATAAAAATAACAAAAAATTCCCGAAAAATTAATAGGCATTTTTCCTCCTTGGCAACGGTGCCATTTGAAAGAGCGAACTTCGTTTTCGTTGAAAACTTTATCATAAAATGATGTATCGTTATATTTAATTGCGTGGTAGAAAATCACTTTTCAAAACATTTAAAATTTCAAAACTAACCATGAAGAGTTAGGTCATCTCCACAGGGATGAATTAGCCTAATAAATTCACGAGTCAAGGAATGCACAGTTCGCAAACTCTTCTGTAACTTTAATGCGAGGAAAATGCTGTTTTAAATGAAGTTTGCAATTTCTTTAAAAGTTCAAGGGTGTTTATGCAATTTTCACATCAGAAATTAAGCCCCAAAAATATGTGTAAGATCCATGTGTACTGGCATATCATATGAATTCAACTTTCATGCAATTCTAATTTGAATTTCAAGATAGAAACATACACATAACACAAATAAAATAATTTCAAGAAAATCTGAGTGCATTAATGCAATGTGGCTAGAATAAAATATTAATATAAACTTGACAATGGCACTAAATGTAATTTTTAATAGAGGGAAAAATAGAGGATTTCTCCTCTCTCCTCTCGTGCACGGCCACGCACGGTTCGTCGCGAGAATCGTCAGGGAGGTGCGGCTTGACGAGAGCTACGCAACGGTGGTAGCGGCGTGGCCGGAGGTGGTCGGCGGCGGCCGGCGGAGGTGGCTGGAGAACCGGCCTGTTGGAGGAGACGGAGACTGCTGCAGCCACATGGTGGCCTGCACGCGCTTGCGAGTGCGGCGCGCGCCTGCAGGCACTAGCGAGCAGTCTGAAGGTGGCGCCTGTGGGTGTGGCGCTGATGGGCAGGCGCCTGCAGTTGGCACCTGCGAGTGCGTTGATGGGAGGGCGGTGCTACGCCTGAAGATGGTGATGTGGTGCGGCTGCAAATGAGTGGTGGGCCTTGCGGGCTCGCCTGTAGGGTGGAGAGGTGCGGGCTTGGTGCGTTGGAGAGGCAGGAAGGCGTGCGGTTGTGCGCTGTGTGTGGCTGCAGGGGTGCGTGTGCGCATGGTGGACTGGAGAACAGCCTGCAGCCAGTGTAGGAGTAGCCCCGCGGGCATGCAAGGGCAGAAAGCCTGCGGGGGGGGCAGTGCAGTGCCTGCGGGCTCTTGGGGGAGATGGGGCGGTGGCGTGGCGAGGGCAGGATGGGGTGGTGCACCTTCTCCACAGTGCATACTCTCTCCATAGTGGGGAGGAAGGATATCCCCCCAGGGGGAGGAAGAAGAACCCGTAGATGAAGAAGATCCCTCTTCTTTTTAACTTCTCCGTTGCACCTTCGAGAGTTAAGGGATTTTCAAATCCCTTAGCTATCTCTGGTTGGCGGCTGTTGAGGGTTCCCCGGAGAATGGGGAAAAGAACAACCGCCGGTGATTTGAAAAAGGGTAATTTATCCTTTTCCCCTCATTCTTTTGCCAATTATTTTTCTTGCACATAAAAAGAACATATTAAGTTATAGAATAAATGTAAACCTAAATCATGATGCATGCAAACCTTCTATAATTTAATATAGTTATTAACAAACCTAAAAGACATAATTAAAGTTACTTACGCGTAATATTAGTCCATTAAAATGGACTCATCAGCCATCCAGCAACCTCGAACATGGACACCCTAGACAATCCCTGGCTTAAAGACATGCTCACTACTATTTTGACCTGGGGGCTTAACAGACCAATATTTCCTATATTGGGGTACTGGGTATGGATTGATGCTTTCTATGGTCAGTCTATCATCCTGGGGGTATATCTTTGCGCTATCCCTTCCCCATTCCTTTTGGAGGATCCTTGTCATCCTCCCCCTACCCCTATGGAGGTCGTTATTCCCACCTATCATTTAGAACCTCCTCCGGTGACCTAGGAAGATTTCATTCCCATCATGGTTGGGCGAGCATTTGCTATCAGGATTCATCAAGTCGCCAACATCCTAAGTTACCTCTTTTCTAGGCGTATATTGTTACGCTCATTTTTAGGGCCTATTTCTGCGATCCTTGAACTTGACTTGCAGATTCTTTCGCTACTTGGCTGTTGACAAAATAACAGTAGCCCAACTCTAACCCAGGTAATATCCTTTTATGCAATGGGGACATTGCAGATTTTAGGCATGGGGGGATGTACTTAGGGGATATACATAGCATTTATAAATATTGCATTCATGCATTTAGTTAAAACATTTTTCATTGCATACATTTGCATTGATTTAAAACAAAAAGAAAAAACTGCATTAAGGCCTACAGTAGAATTGAGCTTAACTAGCTGGGCCCTGCATTCTTAGGCATAAGACCAGAACTTTAGGTTAGACTAAGTTGACTCTAGGTGTTTGACTTTAGAAGCTAAGTTGAGCTACTAGCTTTAGACCTTTAGGGTCCTTTGTGGACTTAAAAACTTAAGTAGGAGTTAAGTTGCGGACCATTCCTCAAGAGGTTGAGGAAGGAAAGCTAGGGATTGAGTTAAAGACTGGGTAGTACCTGATGTCTTTTTCTACCTTTTGTTTTATGGGTCTTCATAACCTAAGTATCCACATTTCACATACACTTGGTCTTGTGTAAGTAATGATCACCTTAATTTCTTAAAGAAAATTTCCTTCTCTTAGTTTTGACTTTTAGGAGAAGCTTGAAAACACAATTTGATTGGACGAGTTCCTACCACAGGAGAGCTAGAGTATGCACTCACCTTGATGATGCGATGATAACATGTCACCTCCTCGGTGCTTGCCTCTTAAGATACCTATCCTACTGGGGGCATCTAAGCGCATTGTGCAGTTCAGGTACCATCGGTAGCCCTATCTCGAAGTGTCGATTGCCATAGGCCTGAATTCACTTAAGAAATCCTTGGGTGATACTATCTCAAAGTGTCGATTGCTGGGAGTTCTTGGGGTTGCTATGGGCGGTGCTATCTCGAAGCATCGAAAGCCAGGCACCCTTCAAGGTTCGATGATGGACAATGAATCCGACACAGACAGTGTTGATAGTTGATCCAAGGTTAGACTTAGAGGAATCAAACAAACAAATATATATATTACAAGAAAAAAAACCAAGGTTTTCTTGTTGGCAATCAAACCAACCTTAAATAACTTAGACCAATGCACATGCACGAATGCTTTAATCTCTTGGACCAATAAACCTTAAGGTAGAGTTAGAAACCAGGGAAACTTGTGCCTGCAACTAGTCCTTAGCTGACCTAGTTTGTAACTTAGCAACTACTTGGGAACCTTAGGTCTAAAGTCTCTAACTTAGCATGTTTCTAAGGGAAGACTGATTGGGTTGACTAATCTATTTAGAGAGCTGGGTTATTGCTTAAGTTTGCTAGGGAGTAGCAAAAATTAGGCATGGGGGCTTTTGATAAGCCCATATTTGTGAGCTAATTAGTTACTTAAACTCCTGGACATTAGATTAGTATTGACATATAAATATCATACAATAAGATGTAAATAGATTAGTCTAATTATTCACTTATTTGCATATTTCATGCATTGCATTCATATCTAAATACATTTAGAATTCATTTAGAATGGAAATAATTAGTCTATAGGTTGCATTACATGCATGTATTAGAATTAACATTTTATGTGAGGGTTTGTAGATAAATAACCCATCATTTATTTTCTTATTAATCCATTTCTTCTTCTTCAACAGTTGCTGCCTTTTCGCACCAACTGCTCACATTGAAGACCTGCACTCGAGGAGTGGGAGAAGTGGATCTGGTCAATGCTCCATCTTCATCTTCGTCATCATCTTCCCCTGCAAGTATAAGAAAGGGGGAGTGATAAGCACATATAAATTCATCATAAAATGCTTATTTATAATAGTTCCTAGGCATAGCATTGCATATCATGATACAAATATTTCATAAACATCCATTGCATTGCATCTAGGATAGTTGCATATTATGTACATTAATTCCGTCATTTTACAAGGCCAGGAGGTAGTGTGACACCTTTACGGGCCTCAAATGAAGAATCCTACCATATGGATGGATTCAGAGCAACGATCGCAGTCCGTCAGCATGAGAATCACCCAGATCTGAGCTCTATAGCACCCTCCACAAGAAGAA
Source organism: Thalassia testudinum (assembly GCA_037157565.1). Classification (NCBI taxonomy): domain Eukaryota; kingdom Viridiplantae; phylum Streptophyta; class Magnoliopsida; order Alismatales; family Hydrocharitaceae; genus Thalassia; species Thalassia testudinum. The sequence goes on along the minus strand of JAZHRO010000068.1, from coordinate 10,238,120 downwards.
GAAGATGGACAGCCCAGATGGCACCACATGGCGCCATCCAGGCTGCCCCACCTGAGCCATGGAGTCTCCAAGCCCGTCACAAGATCAGATCCCAGCCGTTAGATCTCAATCCAACGGCTGAGCAGCCGCCTTCACCGTGCGGGCATGACTCTTCGTCGCATCACACCTGCAGGTGTGGCGCAGCGGAGAGGGGAAGAGCTCTCAAAGAGCGGACACGAGATCGAGCCGTGATTCGTCGCACCCCGCTACAGTGCCAAATGCAATAGCGTCGCCTGATCTTGATCGAGCGGTTGAGCTTTCCCACACGTGATCCAATGCCGCTCGCCAACATGAAGGCACACGCCAGATCACACGCATGCCATCTAAGGCATGCATTTAAGATGTCGACATGTAGCACTAGTCATCCGATCTCCTTAATCGCGCGAGGTGCGCGATTCAAATCAACCCACGAGCGATCTATTGGCGTGTCTCAACCATACGATGCAGCATCCAATGGCGGCTAGCGCACGCATGATGAGAAGCTCATCATGGTCTCTAATTACCCCTAATTAACTAGTCTTTCTAGTTAATTTGCGAGAAATATGTAAATATATGGGTTAATTATTAAATAAGGGATAAATAGTAAAGGACCTTCAAATAAGTTAAAAATGTTATATTATCATCCAATTAATATTATTAATAATTTAATTAATAATTGGACTCAAAATATTATTAATACTTCATTTAATTAATGTGTTAACCAGTTGAAGTATAATATATAACTAAATATGTAATAAGTTAAGTAACATTACTTAATTAAATAAATTAATCTAAAAAGATCAAAAATATAAATTCAAGGTCTAAATATAATAATTATCTTATTTATAATCATATATAAAAAGTTGAAAAATATTTAAATGAAAATAAACCTTGAAAACCTAAGTTTACATTTTAGTCCTTAAATTGTATTTCAATCGGGTCCTTATTCTTCATTTAGGTCCTCAATTTTCACTACGAACAAGTCCCTGAAACTTCTTCTTTCCTTCTTCAAACATCTGGATGGCTGATGACAGGAGGTTTGTCCACCGTCTGATCACCGCCCATCCAATGTCATTCCTTCTTCTCCAAGCTCCTGGAGCTTGTGCTCTGATGTAAATATGTTTACACTACATAAGATGTCTATTTATGCATATTCTTAAGCATGGAATTGCATTGCATACTATAAATATTCCATAGCATGCATCATCTTGCATTTAGATTAGTTTGAATAAAATGGAGGTTAATTATCTCCTCTTATATTCAGGGACAGGGCAAATTTTTATCGAGGCCTCAGATCAAAGATCCAACCATACATATTTGATCAGGGCGACGATTGGAGTTCAACGACTCCAAGATCGTCCTAATCAGACATCTGTAACATCAGATAGAGATCGGGGAACCCTAGAAGATCAAGGGCCAAGATGGTGTAAATCTACACTTCAAACGACAAATCCGACCACAAGGATGGATTTGGATCGATGATCGCAGCCTAACTATGTGAAAATCAACTCAATTAGACATCCGTGGCACCATCTACATCATCCAGAAGATGGACGACTGAGATGGCACCACGTGGCACCATCTTGTCCGCCCAACCATCCGCACGCATCCACTGAAGGCCTCTGCATCAATGTTTCCCCGCCGTTGGATCAAGATCCAATAGTTGGGATGCACTCGTGCTTAAGTTAAGTGCCCACCCATCCACGTGCATAGCACAGTGGGTGAGAGAGCTTAAGCGAAGCGCAGGCGAGCGATCGAACCGCAGGAGGCAGGCACGGGCGAGCGGGTGAGCGGGCGTAGTGACCACTAGATTGTGATCGAACGGCCGCGAGCTCTCAATAGTGCCCACGCACTATCGCACACCCGCGCATGGCGCGCCATGAGACGCAGGCGTTGCGGCTTGAAGAGGCGTAGTGAGGGCGCATCTCAGCCGTTCGATCTCACGATCGAACGGTTGAGAATTGAGGGATGTGAGCATGCATTTCATGTGCAGGAGGTGAGCGAACGGCGCACGTCGCCCAAGATGGGGGTTTAGCGACAATTTTATCCATCACTAAAGACCCCTTATTAATATTTTGCAATTGTAAAGACCAAATTGCCCTCACTCCTTGCAACTATAAAAGAAGACCTCCTCCATACAAAATTTGCATCCCTTCCTTCTCTCCTCTACCTCTCCAAAGCTCAAGAGAAACTTGTCCCACACCCAGGATGCTCCTCGAGAGATAAAGTCAAATTTCACTCTCATTTCGGAAGCGGATCCCGTGACGACGATGACGTGCTGCCCCATTCTCGTTCCTCCTACCTCGACCTCCTTCTTCTCGCTCCGTCCTCCTTCGTCCAGGCGACATCTCGTCTGGCTCGTCCTCCAAGAGATTGTCGAGGAGGATAACTTCTCTCTCCCATTATTCTTTATAGCTTTTTAAAGTAGAATTTTCCTTCTTTCTAGTGTAGCTGATTTCTCTTTTTCTAGTGTAATTCTTCTCTGGTTTTATTGAATTATTGAGTGCATGTTTTCTCTCTCTCTCTCATTTATTCTGATTGTTAATATTGCTTCATTATAATTACATCGCTTCGCTTTTCAACAAAAACTCTAAAAAAAATATAATTACGAATACAGATCGACGAGCCTCCCTGAGTTCGACCTGGGATTTCTATTCCGATACAAATTTTATTTGTTGAACACGAGTTCTTCGCTTGCAAACTACGACGACAGGTTTTTTAAAACCAAATACGTTAGCATAGTAGAATGTAGTTTCAACATTTTGGCACCGTTGTCGGGGAGGCGATGCTCTTTGATTTTTTCTTTCACGTTTTCCAACTTACGAATCATTTACCTCACTTCTCTCCTTTCTTATTGTGATTGCAGGTACTCTTTTGAGACGAACAAAAGTGGTAGATCGGAGCAAAGTGCTGTTGAAGGTTCTGTGAGTTATCTCCCATCCCCCACCCATTAATTTTCATTTCACCACGTAATAACACAAACACTAATCAACCTAGGTGTTCTTATAAACTCTAAGGTTAGTTTTGTTTGTTTATTTGATACCCACACCTGCCTCAACCTCCACATTTAAAAAGAAAAAAAAAAAAAAATCTCACAAAGGTACACAACCTCATCTGATTTACAAACTCAACCGATAAACCGATCTTTGGAACCGGTACACACATCCAAACACATAATTGAGTAGAAATTAGATTAGGTAATCACTTGTGTGCCTAATTAAGTGGTGCAACAGGATAATTATTTGAGTTGATTGGGCCACACCACTTCAATTAAAATCAACTCATCAAGTAGCTGCCGTTTAGGTTCAACTCTTAGGGATTTACCAGGCACTCCACATTCTTTTAAATTTCAAAGGAAAACACCTTCACCTGTTCTTTCAAAACTTCATGTGCCAACAAAACTTGTTTGAAAATACCTAAAGTTGAATCCTAAAAGCTACTAAGCAAGATTTGAACCCTAAAATTCATCTCATCAAAAATAATCTTGCTTGAAAATCACTGGTTGTGCACGCACACACAAATCAATCAATCATTAAGGGCACAACCCAGATAAAGGGCTCATCACATTCCAAAGCACATTCAAACCTAGCCCTTAATAAAATTGAGTAGATGTTGGCCTTAAGGTCTGATTCGCTCTTCAGGGCCTAGTCTGAGATTGTCTTTGATTAACCTACTTGTACTGATTAATCTGATGTCTAGCTAGGGGAGTAGCGTCAAACGACCGCAGCTGGGGGTACACTAGGAACCGGTGGCGAAAGCTGAAGGAAGAACCTTCTCCCCAGTCCCTCCTAACTGGTTGGATTAAGCAGACACAAGTAGAGTAAATCATTTACAATCTTAAGGTGGGTTTTGGGAGTTAGTAGATCCTTAGGCTACCCCACTTAAGGACAACCTTGTTTTGTTATGCTGCAAGGTCCCTATCCCCAGTCCTTTCAACCTTCTCCTAGTTTATACTGGGAAGACGGTCATTGAATTCCCAATTGGAAGGACCACTAGAGTATTCTACGAGGCGCAAATTAAATTTTGGTCAAATTGATCCCATGGCTGACCAACAGCCTCCTCTGCCTACAGATCCACCAAAAGAATTTTGAAGGCAGCTAGAACAAATGTAGAGAATGCAGGGCACTCAGCCCTTGAAGGATTTTTATGATCCTTCAAATTACGAGGAACGTCCCAACGTCCAGATTCCAGCCAGCAACGTAGAAATCAAGCCCCATGTGATAAGCCTGATCAAACATTATCACGGGCTTGGCTCCGAAGATCCGTTTCAACACTTGGAAGACTTGACCACTTTGGTCCAGACCACCAAGGCACGAAACGTAAACAAGGAGCAAATGATCACGAGGCTCTTCCCCCACTCTCTTAGGGATAAGGCTGCTCATTAGTACAGGACAATAGGAAGACCAATTGCAACTTGGAATGAGTTGAACTTGGCCTGTCTAAAGAAATTCTTCCTAATCGGACGTACCAATGCCTTGAGATGGGCAATCACTACCTTTACCCAGTGGCCGAGGAAGCAGTTTCATGTCGCCTGGGAGTGATTCCAGGGCCTATTGCGGAGGTGTCCACACCATGAGGTGCTGAAATGGCAACTCGTGCAAATCTTCTATCATGGGTTGACTGAGCAACTGAGAAATCATGTGGATGCTTCTTGCAGAGGCAATTTCCTCAATAAAGATGCAGATAGTGCACACGATTTATTTGATGAAATGAGCGAGAATTCAATCAATTATGCCTCCATGGATACATTTAACTAATCCCAGTAGCCTAGATCAAATGTCAATGACGTCCATGACTCCCATTCATTTGATATGGAATTGATTTGTAACAAACTAGACAAGGTGGACTTGGTTGCTAAGAGAATGGAAGAGTGGATGGCTGGAAATTCTATAAACAACTCTCGATCCACTCAATCCCAAAATTCGGGATTCCATTCTTCACGAGGTCCTTCTAGACAGGAGTTCGTGAATCAACTCGATGTGGCTCAACCTGTGAGTTAGCATTTTTCAGAACATCACAGGTTCCAAACTGGGGCCTTTTATCCCAATTTTTCTGATGCTTCCCTTTCTTTCTCTCCATCCTCACCCTATGAGGATGTCTGTGCTGTACAAGAGAATGTTAGATCCAACCCCTACTCTAATGCTTATAATCCGGGTTGGAGAAACCACCCTAACTTCTCTTGGAAAAACCTAGGGCAACAGACCCAATTTCGACCCGGCAACTATGCTCCGCAATGACCAATGGGTCAGGATCATGTATATACTTAGTTGCCCGCAAATCAGGTCAATCAGCCAACTTGGAAAGCCTGTCAACCTGTAGGGTAGGCTGATTTGAACCGGCAAATGGTAGAGATCCAAGGATCCATGCTCCAGCTCATGCAGCAAATGAAAACCTCGTTGGTCAACTTGCAAACCGGGCTCATTGTTAACTCTCGTCAACCTGGATCTCTACCATCCCAACCCGTACCCAACCTGTAAAATATTCTGAGTCCAGGCAACCAAGCCCATGGGTACAAAAATCAGAGGGACCCACATGCACGTGCTCAGGTGGTTAAGTCAGGTCCCTCCTCTTCCTCTTCTTCTGCAAATTAACAATTCCTGGCTAATCAAGCCCCTCCAATCTTTCCTAACCCTCCCCAAGCCCCAAACTCTTATGCATCTGCAAATTCTGTCACCTTGAGGAGTGGTAAGCAAACTCAAGATCCACAACCACACTGTTCTAATCTATTGAATCCTGAAGAACTTGAGGAGAGAGAGGAGAATTCTGAAGAAGAAATCAAAGCTCAGGAACTTGATTCCAAAGATCTGACTCATGTTCCTTTTCCTGAAGCCTTGATCAAATCAAAGAGAAGTCTGTTGATAGCAATGAGGAGCTTCTGAATCTATTTAAGAATGTTGAGATCAATATCTTGCTTCTCGATGCTATCAAGCATATACCGGCTTACGCAAGATTTTTAAAGGATTTATGTACACAAAAGCGTAAGTCGAGAAAATCTATTTTTAGGAAGGTGGTACTCTCCAAGCAGGCTAGTTTTGTTATCCTGCATCACCTCCCTTAGAAAAAGAGAGATCCAGGTGCTTCATTTATTTCTTGTGTCATCCGAGATTACACATTTGATAGAGCACTTTTGGATCTGGGTGCATCATTCAACCTAATTCCGACTTCTCTTTACAATAAGTTTTGATTAGGTGAACTTCGGCCAACTTCAGTAACGCTACAGTTCGCGGACAACTCGGTCACAAGTCCGCGAGGTGTTATTGAAGATGTTATAATTAAGGTCAAGGATTTTTATTTTCCTGTAGATTTCCTTGTCCTCGACATGGATGTACTTGAAAATCTGAGGAACAACCCATCATTCTGGGGCATCCGTTCCTGGCTACTTCTAAGGCCAACATTAATTGTGAAAGCGGTAGCATGGAAATCACCTTTGGGGATCAACAAATGAAATTGGATATTTTTAAGGTGATCAATAAATTTTAGAATTGTAGATTTATTGAGGAACTTAAAGCGGATAATGAAAACATTAAAACTTATTTAATGGTTTCTTCAATTGAAAGTTCCTCCTTTGATGACGAATTTGACTTGCCACCCTCTATGGCAGACCTACCATCTTCTGAAGAGGTTATTGATTTTGTTCACTCACAACCTCTTCCTCTTGTTGAGTCTTCAGCATCTTCCTTACCATTAATCATCAACCCGCCCCAGCTTGAACCGAAACCATTGCCTAAGAATTTGAAATATCAATTTTTAGAACCTTAGAAGACACTCCCTGTGATTATCAGTGCTAAATTAACAAAGGAGCAAGCGATTAAATTGACCAAGTTCCTAAAGGAACATAAGGAGGAAATTGGTTGGACCATTCATGACCTCAGGGGGATCGAGCCATCATACTGCAATCATAGAGTATTCTTGGAAGATGGATCCCGCCCTTCTTGCCAGATGCAGAGGAGATTAAATCCAAATATGCGAGAATTAGTCAAAAAAAAAAAATCAAGTGGCTCGATGCAGGAATTATTTATCCAATCTCTGATAGTCCCTGGGTAAGTCCCGTGCAGATTGTTCCGAAGAAAGCTGGGATTACCATTGTGACTAATGAGAGAGGAGAATCTATCACAACTCGTTCAGCTTCCTCTTGGAGGGTTTGTATTGATTATAGGAAGCTGAGCATAGCCACTAAAGAGGATCATTTTCCCTCGCCTTTTATCGATCAAATCTTGGAAAGATTAGCCGAGCAGAACTACTTCTGTTTTCTTGATGGCTACTAGGGATACAACCAAGTTCCTATCTATCGCGAGGATCAGGAAAAAACTACTTTCACCTATCCCTACAGAACCTTTGCTTTCCGTAGGATGCCTTTCGGTTTATGCAATGCACCTGCGACTTTTCAAAGGTGTATGTTAGCCATATTCTCTGACATGGTGGGAGAGTTTATGGAAGTCTTTATGGATGATTTCTCTATTTTTGGAGAATCATTTGACTCTTGTTTGGCTAATCTGGAAATGATTCTTAAGCGATATATCAAAACAAGATTGGTCCTTAGCTGGGAAAAGAGTCATTTCATGACCCATGAAGGCATCGTCTTGGGTCATGTAATCTCTGAACGGTGAATCGAAGTGGATGAAGCTAAGGTTGATGCTATCGCTAAACTTCCTCCTCCCACATCTGTTAAACAAATCCGATCATTTCTTGGTCATGTGGGATTCTATCAAAGATTCATCAAGGATTTCTCGAAGGTTGCTTGTCCCCTGAGCAATCTTTTTGCCAAAGAAATGCCGTTTGTTTTCGACGAATCATGCCGAAAGGCATTTGATTTCCTGAAAACGGCAGTCATCTGTTCCCCAGTATTGCAACCACCAATTTGGACAACCCCTTTTGAGATCATGACCAACACTTCTGATTACGCGGACGGGGTTGTCTTAGGTTAGAAAATTGATAGAAAGCCCTCTATCATCTACTACGCTAGTAAAACTCTAGATGAAGCCCAGAGGAATTACACTATTACTGAAAATGAATTACTAGCTATAGTGTTCGCTTTGGAAAAATTCAGGGCTCATCTCTTAGGGTCTCATGTTATCATCTATACCAACCACTCAGCCTTGAGACATCTCTTGGCCAAAAAGGATGCCAAACCCCAGCTTATTCATTGGATTCTTCTGCTTCAAGAATTTGATCTTGAAATCAAGGATAAAATCAAGGTACAAAATGTGGTGGCGAAGCATTTGTCGAGACTCCTAGGTGATTCTTCTCATCCAGACGTCCCGATTGCTGACACTTTTCCGGATGAAGCTATTCTTACAGTTTCAGGTGTCCACACCACGTGGTTTGCTGACATTGTTAACTATTTGGCTGTTGGTCAAATCCCCCAAGATTGGACCAAGCAACAACGGGATAGACTCAAATCTGAGGCCAAATACTACTTTTGGGAAGACCCTAAACTGTATTACATCGGCTTTGATCAGATTATTCACCGATGTGTACTGCAGAATGAATTCAATAGTATACTTGAGTTCTGCCATGCATTTGCGTGTGGTGGACATTTCTCTAATAAAAAGATGTCTATAAAAATCTTACAATCTGGCTTCTATTGGCCAACTTTATTTAAAGATGCCCAGGATTTCTCAAAGTCATGTTCTCGATGTCAAGCACTCTGGAGCATAACTAAGAGAGATATGATGCCCCTAAACCCAATTCTTCCTGTCGAAATTTTCGATGTTTGGGGCATCGATTTCATGGGACCCTTTCTCCTTTCATTTGGACATCCGTACATTCTTGTTGCTATTGATTATGTGTCCAAATGGATTGAGGCGATTCCCACCCGAACTAATGACCACAAGGTGGTCATCGATTTTGTCAAAAAAAATATCTTCAGTAGGTTTGGGATTTCGAGAGCCATCATCAGTGATGGTGACACTCATTTTACCAGTGCCCAATTTCAAAATTTGTTGACCAAATACGGAGTTAATCACCGAATTTCCACACCTTACCATCCCCAGACAAATGGACAAGCCGAGATCTCCAATCGGGAGATCAAGAACATTCTGCAGAAAATGGTTAGGCCTAATCGCAACGACTGGACTCAAAAGCTTGAGGACGCTCTTTGGGCCTACCGCACGGTGTATAAAATGCCCATCGGCATGTCTCCATTTCGTTTGGTGTATGGAAAGGCGCTCCATCTACCCATGGAGATTGAACACAGGGCAATCTAGGCGATCAAACAATGTAATTTAGATTTGAATTTAACTGGGAAGACTAGGAAACTCCAACTATCTAAGTTGGAAGAGCTTAGAAATGATGCATATGAGAATGCCAAGATCTACAAGGCTCGGACCAAAGCTCTACATGATCAATTGATTTCCCGCAAGAGCTTTAAGCTGAACCAAAAGGTCTGATTATTCGATTCTAGACTTAAGCTCTTTCCTGGCAAACTTCAATCTAAATGGAATGGCCCATTCATAATTGACCAGGTTTTTCCAAATGGAGCCGTTTAGATTTTTGACCTAAATACGGGTAACACATTTAAAGTCAACGGTCAACATCTAAAGCCTGTTATTGACCGTACTCTTCCAAAACCCATCTCAGACATGGTTGCTCTAGCCATTTTGTGAGTTCTTTGGCTGGACTTCGCCTAGATGATGGCATTAAACTCAGTAGTTGTACATATGACACAAAGCTGACACGAGCTTCATATTCAGGTGACACCTTTCATACTCTACCCTTTCTTTCATGTCTCTTTCTTAATGTGGACATTACATCAGCTAGGCATGGGGGGGTGGATTCATTTTTTTAATCATTTGGTGAGCTTTGTGAAATTCATATAAATTGTTTTTCTCTTCTTATTTATACATAAAAAAAAATTGAATTAGGAAGGAATAGTTGGACATTAGAACTTTTCAATCTTAGGAAATATTACATTAGGATCTGAACACAAAGACCCTTCAAGTCTTTGGACTTAATTGGCCTGTGTATCCACTAAAATGTGGATTTGTTTTTCGAGTCCTCGCTATCTTAATTCTATTGTAATTAGAGTAAATAAGTTTGGGTGATAAGTACACCACTTATCAATCCACCCCTGATTTGAGGGAACTTTGAGTTTTAAGCATCTACACACTTTCTTTGCACTGACTCATTGTTCGCCGATTTTAACAGAAATTGGGTAGCTAATGAACCTTCTAGGGTGATATGGCTGGAAAGTTATCATGGGTAACAGCCCATAGGTAGGTTATTCAGAGCCCAGTCACTGGACCATTCTCTTTTTGCTGCCTTTAGGTAAATCTTAGACTAGGGAAGTCACCTACTTAAAAAGAAAAAAAAAGAGAGAAAAAGAAAGTCAAAAAGAAAAGAAAAAGAAAAGGAGAAAAGAAAAAAAAGAAATAAGCCACACTTCACCGCACGAGTATAGCTGGCAAGTTGTCGGTGGTAATAGCTCATCGACCGGTTGTCTAGAACTCAGCTCAACAGTGAAAATTCCTAAAAACACTTGGGAAGAAGCGGAGAAGTAGAATAAATCGGGGAGATATACACTGGATTCACCTTTCTATTGACCCCATAGAAATAAAAGTAGGGAGAAAGCTACCAGTTGTAAAGATACACCTTTAGGAAGAATTCTCTTTTTAAAGTTACCTAGAGGCGTAGAAATCCGAAGTCCGTTTTAACTGCCGATCAACGAGTCTATCACATTCACAATAAGATGCTTAGAACTTAGGGTTCTCATCAAATCTTAGGTGAGTTGAATGGTCGTAGAAAGCCACTATTAAATCCTAAAACTCAAAAATTCAAAAAAAAATTAGAAAAGAAGAAAAAGAGAAAAAGAAAATTTTCTTTGAATAAGGCGAGGGCTTGAGGCGGTCTGCATTTCGGCAGATACCCAAGCACTATTGTGTCTTTAGAAGTTTAGATCCTAAGTAAACATTTTCTTAATGATTGAAAATAACTCATGTCCAAATAATCCAACCTAATTCTTTTATAAATAGCATATAGTTTTTTCTAGGGACTAGCAAAAGATAGGCATGGGGGTGTGATGTAAACATGTTTACACTACATAAGATGTCTATTTATGCATGTTCTTAAGCATAGAATTGCATTGCATACTATAAATATTGCATAGCATGCATTATCTTGCATTTAGATTTGTTTGAATAAAATGGAGGTTAATTGTCTCCTTTCATATTCAGGGACAGGGCAAATTTTTATTGGACCCTCGGATCAAAGATCCAACCGTACAGATTTGATCAGGGCGACGATTGGAGTTCAACGACTCCAAGATCGCCCTAATCAAACATCCATAGCATCAGATAGAGATCGGGGAATCCTAGAAGATCAAGGGCCAAGATGGTGTAAATCCGCACTTCAAACGAAAAATCCAACCACACGGATGGATTCGGATCAACGATCGTAGCCTAACGGCATGAAAATCAACTCAATCAAACATCCGTGGCACCATCTACATCATCCAGAAGATGGACGATCGAGATGGTGCCACATGGTGCCATCTCGATCGCCCAACCATCCGCACGCATCTACTGAAGGCCTCCGCATCAATGCTTCCCCGCCATTGGATCAAGATCCAACGGCTGGGATGCACCTGCGCTTAAGTTAAGCGCCCGCCCATCCATGCGCGTAGCGTAGTGGGTGAGAGTGCTTAAGCGAAGCGCAGGCGACCGATCGAATCGCAGGAGGCAAGCATGGGCGTAGCGACCATCTGATTGCAATCGAACGGCTGCGAGCACTCAATAGCACCCACGCGCTATCACAAGCCCGCACATGACGCGCCATCAGACGCAGGCGTTGCGGCTTGAAGAGGAGCGGCGAGGGCGCATCTTAGCCATTCAATCTCATGATCGAATGGTAAAGAATTGAAGGACGTGAGCATGCATTTCATGCATGGGACACGAGCAGGCAGCACACGTCGCCACGATGAGGCTTTAGCGATGGTTTTATCCATCACTAAAGACCCTTTATTTAATGTTTTGCAATTGTAAAGACCAAATTGCCCTCACTCCTTGCAACTATAAAAGGAGACCTCCTCCATATGAAATTTGCATCCCTTCCTTCTCTCCTCTACCTCTCCAAAGCTCAAGAGAAGCTTGTCCCACACCCTGGATGCTCCTCTAGAGATAGAGTCAAATTTTCGCTCTCATTTCGGAAGCAGATCCTGCGATGACGACAATGTGCTGCCCCATTCTTGTTCCTCTTGCCTTGACCTCCTTCCCACTCCATCCTCCTTCGTCCAGGTGGCATCTCGTCCTACTCGTCCTCCAAGTGATCGTCGAGGAGGATAACTTCACTCTCCCATTCTTCTTTACAACTTTCTAGATTGGAATTTTCCTACTTTCTAGTGTAGCTGATTTCTCGCTTTCTAATGTAATTCTTCTATGGTTTTATTGAATTATTGAGTGCATGTTTTCTCTCTCTCTCATTTATTCAGATTGTTAATATTGCTTCATTGTAATTACATCGCTTCGCTTTTCAACAAAAACTCTAAAAAAAATATAATTGCGAATAAAGATTGACATAACCTCCCTGAGTTTGACCCAAGATTTCTATTTTAGTACAAATTTTATTTATTGAACATGAGTTCTTCGCTTTCAAACTATGACGACAGGTTTTTCAAAACCAAATACATTAGCGTAATAGCTCGTAGCTTCAACATGCTCACCATCTCCTTTTCATCCACCGGTCTGGATGATGCTAAAATCCTTTTTTAGGGTTGGAGATAACCTCACTGGCATTGGAGAAGACACCGATGGTTACTCCACTCCTAGCCGCTTCTCCATCTAGATTCCACCTCCATCGCAGTCGCCGCCACCTATAAATACCCCTCCACACCGTCGATTTTCACAAAGTTAGCTCCCTTCCCTCTTCTTCACTGAGCAAACCCGATAGGCTATTCTCTCTAAAACTCTGGCTATCTTGCTCTGCCTCATCCGTCTTCCTCCATCCATCTTCGATAGCTCTAGACCTCCACCAACGTCAGCCCAGTCTTCTGACACAAATGCTAACTAGGAGCTCCTCTGCTTCACCTCATAACCGCCCGCCAGACTCCTTCTCCTACCCTCTGATTTGCTCCTCCGTTATAAGCCACCGACGGAGATCTCTTATCCCCTTCGTCTAGGTAACAATAGATTAGGTAGGTAGATTAGCTAGGATAGTTAGTTAGGTAGATTAGGTAGTGTAATGTTAGATTTTGCACTCATCTTCCTCAACCCCAGCGAGCTCCTTGAGCTTGTCAAGAGCAATTCTTTTGTATTTTTAAGTCACCGTTCACCTTCTCACACTTTCCATGAACATTTCTATCATCCTTAATTACTCAATTGATCATTTAATCGCCTAAACCAACTACTCCTGCTGTCCATGGCAGCAGTAGTTGAGCTATTTCCACCTTTAGTGGCTCCTCCACATTTATTCATCACCTAAGGGCTCTAATCCTCACTCTAATTTGAATAACTACCACCTATAACTTAAATGCCCAATTTTAATTAAGCTCCTAAGCTCATTGTCAATGGCTGCTCAGGATAGTTCAAATCATTAATTACTACATATATATCATCGCAAATATCTGTTGACTTGTTTTCTCCACTCGATTGAGTGGAAAAACAAGTCCTGAGCCTAATCCAACTCAAATCTTGTCCAAAATGAATTCACTGTTTAATCTTCACTTTAATGGATAAATGACGAAATTAATTTGTTCATAAGGTTCCTTGTGACCTCAGGAAACTTTTTGAATCATTAATGGCACAATTTCACAATTATATGTACATTTTCACCTTTTTCTAGACTCATCGAAGCTCCGGTGAGCTCCGACGAGTCAAAACAAGCTCTCACCCTATAGAACTTAGTGTGAAGCTCCAGAACTCTGATTTGAGGTTTTCTGATCATGTTGAGACATTTTAATTTAGGTTTTAGTGCTTGGAGCTTATCCTAGGTCTTCATCTTCTCCAACCCCGACAGAGTTGGAGATGATTGATAGTTAGGTTTAAGTCTTATTTAAAAGGTCTGAAAGCACCAGGGTTGTGCCCTGAGTTCATTTCCATGATTCAACCACTGTAACAAACCTTGGTTTGTCCTGACGAACAAACTCCTTTTCAGACTCAGGCGACAAGCCTGGAACCCTAGGAACCTTAGTTGAATCATCTTTCTAAGGGTTTGAATCTGTTCCTATGGTTGAAGAGAAGATGTTTAAGGTATTAATTCCCTTTGAAATGGCTAAACTCAGAAAGTCAAAATTCGAGGCTAATTGGTCAAACTTGAGTCTGATCCTTGGATTTTGGATTCAAACAGACAAATTGAGGAGTTCAAGTTGTTGCGGGGATGTTTGTGAATGATTTAGATAAGATTTGGATGAGCTCTGATCAGCTATATGGTAGAATTTGATTTCTGTCAGTTTGGGTTATTTTTTAACCCAAACTAATGACAGTGGATTTTTGATGAGATTTCAACATTTTAATGGTGCCATTGCGAGGGAGGTAATATTTTGCTTCATTTTAATTCACCAAAACATTCCCTTGCATAGCCTTGTCTAATCAACATTTTAATGGCGTCATTGCTGGGGAGGTAACTGTAATTATATTCGCCATTATTACTGTTTTGAGTTTTTTATGAATTAGTTTTGTTTTTGTTTTTATTTTGTCTTCTTTTCAGGTTTACCTCTGCAGGTAATCTCAGAAAAGAAGGTGGGTTTTCTTTTTCTATTTTTCATTATACATACCATTGTAAGTACTCTTTCCTTAGTCTCTAGTTTAGTTTGAATTGTTGCATTTAGTTAGTAAAAAAAATTTAAAAAGTACAAAAATACATAATTCTTGACTAGAAGCAGCATGATATAGTCATACACTTTTAGGAGTGCATTTACCTGCTAGCACTTTACGATCTGACTCGGGAAGATTTCTACCATTTTTCTCTCATCAGTAGGAAAATACATGAAAAAAAAATACGTAGATCCCTATTCTGGAGATAATATCAAGACAACATATTTGTTGAAAATACTTAAAAAGTGGTCACCTTGCTTCTTTTGATCATATTTTTTAAAAGATTAAGTAACAAAAGAGGATAATAAAAATTGTGACTTAAATCTGTTTGCAGAATGCATGCAAGTTTTATTACTATCGTCTGTTACATGCTATCGCACACACAGCTCGATCACTAGAGTCACACGAGTCTAAATTTTCTATCTCTCCTCTTTGTAGCTCTTAGGGCTTTGGTCGAAGATCAACAAGTCTATCCCACTACTAGAACCCCGGGGAGCCAGTAGTGAGCGGTCTCGATCCTAGACCTTAGGCCTTTGAGCTTTACGGATACACACTTGCATAGACACAGGTGTTTGGTTTTTGGAAAACCTGTCGTTGTAGTTCGAAAGCGAAGAATTCGTGTTCAATAAATAAAAATTTACACCGAAAAGAATTCCAGGTCGAACACAGGGAGGCTACGTTGATCTATATTCGCAATTATATTTTTTTTAGGATTTTTGTTAAGCAAGGCGATATAATTACAATGGAGCTATCAAACTAAAAGAGAGAGAGAGAGAGAAAGAGAACATTCATTCAATATTTCAACTGTTTATAAAAGTTACACTAGAAAGCGGAAAATCAATTACACTATAAAGTAGGAAAATTCTACACTAGAAAAGCTGTAAATAAGAATGGGAGAGAGAAGTTATCCTCCTCGACGATTGCTTGGAGGACGAGCCAGACGGGACGATGCCTGGACGAAGGAGAACGAAGCAGGATGAAGGAGGATGAAGCAGAAGAACAGGAACGGAGCAGCACGCCGTTGTCGTCGCGGGATCCACTTCCGAAGGGGAACGAAAATTGGACTTTATCTCGCAAGAAGCATCCCGGGTGTGGGACAAGCTTCTTTTGAGCTTTGGAGCGGTAGAGAGGAGAAAGAAGGGATGAGAATTTCATATGGAGGGGGTCTCCTTTTATAGTTGCAAGGAGTGGGGGCAAAATGGACATTACAACTTCAAAACAATAAATAAGGGGTCTTTAGTGACGGATAAATCCGTCACTAAAGCCCCGACGTGGCCGTCGCCTCCGCACCCACGTGCGCCTCCTCGGCTGCCCGCTCCTCAACGCCCACACATGTCCAGAGCTTTTCAGCTATCCGATCGCAAGATCGGACTGCTTAAGATACATCTGCGCCCGCGTGCTGTGCGCGTCTGATTGAGCATCCGATTACGCGTCCAATTGCCCGTCGGTGCTATCGGGC
This sequence comes from Thalassia testudinum, assembly GCA_037157565.1. Taxonomy (NCBI): domain Eukaryota; kingdom Viridiplantae; phylum Streptophyta; class Magnoliopsida; order Alismatales; family Hydrocharitaceae; genus Thalassia; species Thalassia testudinum. Next base: position 10,221,899 of record JAZHRO010000068.1, on the reverse strand, counting down.
GCGCGCGGCCGTCCGATCTCCATCCAATGCTCCAATTGCTCGTACCCGCCGCTCCTCGCCACGGCTCGAACCCGCGCCCCGAGCTCGCGATAGCGCGCTCGACCGCTGCGCTATGGGGCGCGGATGGTCGAGCGGGCGTTTTTAAATGCGAGCGCCCAAAGCCGTTGGATTAAGATCCAACGGCGGAGAGCGATTGTGCGTGGGGCTTTCACAAGACGCAGGCGGCCGTTTGGGTGGCTGAGATGGCGCCACATGGCGCTGTCTTGGCCGTCCACCTTCTGGAAGTTGTAGATGGTGCCACGGATGTCGGATTGACTTGATTTTTGTGTCGTTGGGCTGCGATCGTCGATCCGAATTCATCCATGCAGTCGGATTTATCATCTGAAGTATGAATTTACACCATCCTAGCCCTTGATTCTCTAGGGTTCCTGGGTCACTATCTGATGCTACGAATGCCTGATTAGGGCGATCTTGGAGTCGTTGAACTCCAATCGTCGCCTTGATCACATCCATACGGTTGGATCTTTGATCCAAGGCCCTGATAAAATATTTGCCCTGTCCAAGCACATAAAAGGAGACAATTAACCTCCATTTTATTCAAACTATTCTAAATGCAAGATGATGCATGTAATGCAATATTTATATCATGAAATGCAATCCTATGCTTAAGAACATTCATAAATAGACATCTTAAGTAGTGTAAATGTGTTTACATCATACCCCCATGCCTATCTTTTGCTAGTCCCTAGCAAAAACTATATGCTATTTATAAAAGAATTAGGTTAGATTATTTGGACTTGAGTTATTTTTCAATCATTAAGAAATTGTCTACTTAGGAACTGAACCTTCAAAGATACAACAGTGCCCGAGTATCAGCCAAAATGCAGACCGCTTCAAGCCCTCGCCTTATTAAAAGAAAAATTTCTTTTTCTCTTTTTTCTCTTTTCTAATTTTTTTGATTTTCAAATTTTTGGGTTTAAGAGTGGCTTTCTATGGCCATTCAACTCACCCAAAATTTGATGAGAACCCTAAGCTTTAAGCATCTTATTGTGATTGTGATAAACTTGTTGACCAGCAATTAGAACGGACTTCGGATTTCTACGCCTCTGGGTGACCTAACCAGAATTCTACCTAAAAGTGTATCTTTACAACCGGTAGCTTTCTCCCTACTTTTTTTTAAACGGGGTCAACACAAGGGTGAATCCAGTGTATATCTCCCCGATTTATTCTACTTCTCCGCTTCTTCCTAAGTGTTTTGGGAATTTTTAGTGCATTTTCTGAGCTGGGTTCTGGACAACCGGTTGATGAGCTGTTACCACCGACAACTTGCCAGCCATACTCGTGCGGCGAAGTGTGGCTTATTTCTTTTTATTCTTTTGTCCCTTTTTTTTTTTTAGAGTAGGTGTCTTCCCTAGTCTAAGATTTACCTAAAGGCAGCAAACTAAGAAAGGTCCAGTGACTGGGCTCTGGACAACCTACCTGTGGGCTGTTACCCACGATCACTTGCCAGCCATATCACCCTAGAAGGTTCATTAGCTACCCAATTTCCGTTAGAATCGCCGAACAACGAGTCAGTGCAAAGAAAGTGTGTAGATGCTTAAAACTCAAAATTCCCTCAAATCAGAGGGCAGGTTGATAAGTCGTGTACTTATCACCCAAACTTATTTATTCTGATTATAATAGAATTAAGATGGCGAGGACTCAAAAACAAATCCACATTTTAGTGGATACCCAGGCTAATTAAGTCCAAAGACCTGAGGGGTCTTTGTGTTCAGATCTTAATGTAGTTTTTCCTAAGATTGAAAATTTTCTTAAACCCAAATTCTCTTTCCTAATTTTGATTTTTTTTTTAATCAAAATAAAACAAATCTACGGAGCTGACGAATGAATTCAGAGATAAATATCCACCCCCCCATGCCTATCTAATGCAATGTCCTCATTGTATTAAAAAGACATAAAACAGAGTGAAAAAATGAAGAAAGCACCTGAATTGCGTGAATGTCAGGTCTGCTCCGAGATTAAAAATTAAAAAGAACTGTATAAGTGCTGAGTTTAGTGCCTTCAGCTAGGCACACTATACAAAGAAAAGAAATGAAGAATTCACATGTGCAGGTTAGAATTAGAATAAATAGAAGAATCCTCCGACCTGTCAACAGAGGTCCACAGATGTGGACCAGATTGTGGTGCAGACCCACACCCCATAATCGAGAATATCTTAGGTTCTGGATAAAAATTACCTAAAACCTAAAATCAGAATGTAAGCGGGATCGGGCCTGCGATTTCTAAGGATGCAACCCAAGACCAAAAAGTCAGGTTACAGAGAATTGAAGCTCAAAAGGATAATCGTTGAATGTGTGCTTGGGTTTGACATCCTCGAAACAGATGTCGTAAGGGTTCTGATTTGATGGTTTCAGCTTAAAAGGAACCCTTCGACTCAATTTTCTATTTCCTCCAAAATTGACTTCCCAAATCAGAACTTCCCAGCTCCTATTCTCCTCATTCAGCTTATCAAATTCTAGGACCTCTTGTATATTCATCACCCCGTCTGAAATCTCCAAGTCTAAAAGATGTGGCAGAATCAAAATTGACTTGGGTCTAATTATCTCAGAATTAGAATCATCAATAAGCTCAACAGGGTGTAACTGATAATCAGGGCATTGAATTGATTCCCCAGAAAATGCGATTCTGGATCCGTAATGTGTGCCTTAATAAGATCAGTGTCCTCAATTGTTGGGCTATCAAATGATCTATCAGATTCCTCAGGCCCAATCGTCTCACAGAAATCGTGTTCAGAAAACTCGCGTGAGACTTCTCAACTTGAATCTTCACCAGCAGGATCTGTATCAATGTATGTCCCAAAATCATTTGTCACTTTCTGTTCCAAGGAGACATACGTTTCCTTGTAACCCGGCTTAGGGATCTCAGGTGAAGAAATCAGATCATCCTTCATTGGTTGTTTTAATTCAATCTGGTCAGCCTCGTAACACGTGTCCCCCCCAACAGGTGCCTGAGCGGGTTCTGTCATTGGTTTTCCTGAAGAGGGTTCATCCTGGGAATTATTCCAAGATTGAATCAAAGCAACCATGAATCTCATCCTCAATTTTGCTAATTTCCCAAGTAAAAACTCACCTGGGTTCTTATCCTTAACAACCTGGAGCCAATCCAACAAAGACTTATTCAAATCATCAATCATTTCAATCAGGGGCTCCAATCTCTCAATGGAAGGTATTGGCTGAACTTCTAAAGATTGTATGATATTCCTCAAGTTAGCTAGAACCTTATCTTGAACCTGGTTAACCTGAACCAAATGAGTTGGTTCAGGGTTGGGCAGGTTTGGGCTTAATGCAAGGGAATTAACAAATTGAGATTCGTTATACCCTTCCTGATAGTAGGTCATTTCAGATTGTTGAAAAGATGGTGATGACCTAAAGGCAGTGAAATCAGAGGATGGGTAAGGATCGGTGTATCCTTCTTGATTGTAGATCGTATTAGGTTGTGCATGAAAGGAAGACGATCTATAATCGATGTAGCTTGAGAAGTATAGAAATCAGAATCAAAGTGTTCAGGGTTAGACCCTAAACACGGGGGTCCGGAATTGTATCCCCAATCTGAAGTATCCCAACTAACTGATGGTTGATTACAATACGAGTTGGGATAATCGTCATGTTGAGGATAAGTCACAATAGGAGGGAAAGAGCGGGAATGTGTGAAATATGTGGAAGGATTCATGAGACTCGGGAGGAAGAAAGGTGCCTGCAATACAAACAATCAAACCTGTCCTTAAATGGGTTAGCCTACAGACCTACAGACTCTCAAAACCCGTCCTGAGATAAAGAAAAGATTTGATCTACTTCTGTCTATTCAATCCAACCAGTTAGAAGGAGGGACTGGGGAGAAGGTTCTTCCTTCGGCTTGCACCTCCGGTTCCTAGTGTACCCCCCAGCCGCGATCGTTTGACTCTGCTCCCCTAGCTAGACATCAGATTGAACATTAGAAATAGACTAATCGAAAATAATATCGTTCTGAGTTCTGAAGAGCGAGTCCAATCCTTAAGGCCAACGTCTACTCTATTTTATTTAGGGCTAGGTTTGAATGTGCTTTGGAATGTGATGGGCCCTTTAAATGGGTTGTGCCCTTAATGATTGATTGATTTGTGTGTGTGTGCACAACCAGGGTTTTCAAGCAAGATTATTGATAATGTGTGAATTTTAGTGTTCAAATCTTGCTTAAGTAGCTTTTAGGGTTTCAAATTAGGTGAATTGCAATCAAGTTTTTAGGCAAACCAAGTTGTAAAACACAGGTGAAAAATTATTTTCCTTTAAAATCAGAAAGAAAGTGGAATGCCTGGAATATACCTAGATTGAAAACCCTAAGGAGGAGCTACTTGATGAGTTGGTTTTAAATAAAGTGGTGCGGCCCAAACAACTCAAACAACTGGCCACAAATGCACCACTAAGTTAGGCACTCAAAGATGATTAACCTAGAATGATTTCTACTTTGTTATGTGTTGCTTTGTGTGTACCGGTTCCATAGATCAGAGCCCGGTTGAGTAGAAAACTAATCAAGTTGATCAAGTGCCTTGAATGTGGGTGTGTGTTTGTTGAATATTACCCCACAAGATTATCTTTTTGTTATTTTTTATAAATGAGGGTGGAATGAATGTGAGTGAAAATCCAAACAACCAAACTATTCCTAAGATTTATGCAAACACCTAGGTTAATTGGGATTTGGATTTAATGTGGCAAATGAAATCTATGGAGGGGGAAAGAATGGGGGAGCACTTACAGTTGTCTTCAACTGCACTTTACTCCAGTCTACCGCTTGTTGATTCCTTGATGGAGGTCTCTGCAAAACAATAGACACCAGAGAAAGCTAGTTAGAAAACAAATAAAGTGCAAGAAATGTGAAGAAAAGATCGGAAATCGTTGCCTCCCCGGCAACGGCACCAAAATGGTGAACGTGTTTTTGCAAATCGCTACGCTTACGTGTTTGGTTTTTGGAAAACCTGTCGTTGTAGTTCGAAAGCAAAGAATTCATGTTCAACAAATAAAAATTTATACCGAAAAGAATTCCGGGTTGAACACAGGGAGGCTACGTTGATCTATATTCGCAATTATATTTTTTTTAGGATTTTTGTTAAGCAAGGCGATATAATTACAATGGAGCTATCAGACTAAAAGAGAGAGAGAGAGAGAGAGAAAGAGAGACAGAGAGAAAGAGAACATTCATTCAATATTTCAACTATTTATAAAAGTTACACTAGAAAGTAGAAAATCAATTACACTATAAAGCAGGAAAATTCTACACTAGAAAAGCTGTAAATAAGAATGGGAGAGAGAAGTTATCCTCCTCAACGATTGCTTGGAGGACGATCCAGACGGGACGCTTGGATGAAGGAGAACGAAACAGGACGAAGGAGGACGAAGCAGAAGAACGGGAACGGAGCAGCACGTCATCGTCGTCGCGGGATCCACTTCCAAAGAGGAACGAAAATTGGACTTTATCTCGCAAGAAGCATCCCGGGTGTGGGACAAGCTTCTTTTGAGCTTTGGAGGGGTAGAGAGGAGAAAGAAGGGATGAGAATTTCGTATGGAGGGGGTCTCCTTTTATAGTTGCAAGGAGTGGGGCCAAAATGGACATTACAACTTCAAAATAATAAATAAGGGGTCTTTAGTGACGGATAAATCCGTCACTAAAGCCCCGACATGGCCGTCGCCTCCACACCCACGCGTGCCTCCTCGGCTGCCCACTCCTCAACGCCCACGCACGTCCAGCGCTTTTCAGCCATCCGATCGCGAGATCGGACGGCTTAAGATGCGTCCGCGCCCGTGCGCTGCGCGCGTCTGATTGTGCGTCGGCGCTATCCGGCGCGCGCGGCCGTCCGATCTCAATCCGACGCTCCAATTGCTCGCGCCCGCCGCTCCTCGCCACGGCACGAACCCACGGCCCGAGCTCGTGATAGCGCGCTCGACCGCTGCGCTATGGGGCGCGGATGGTCGAGCGGGCGTTTTCAAATGTGAGCGCCCACAGCCGTTGGATTAAGATCCAACGGCGGAGAGCGATTGGGTGCGGGGCTTTCACAAGACGCAGGCGGCCGTTTGGGCGGTTGAGATCGTGCCACGTGGCGCTATCTTGGCCGTCCATCTTCTGGAAGTTGTAGATGGTGCCATGGATGTCGGATTGACTTGATTTTTGTGTCGTTGGGCTGCGATCGTCGATCCGAATTCATCCGTGCGGTCGGATTTATCATCTAAAGTACGAATTTACACCATCCTGGCCCTTGATCTTCTAGGGTTCCCGGGTCACTATCTGATGCTACGGATGCCTGATGAGGGCGATCTTAGAGTCGTTGAACTCCAATCGTCGCCCTGATCACATCCATACGGTTGGATCTTTGATCCGAGGCCCTGATAAAATATTTGCCCTGTCCAAGCACATAAAAGGAGACAATTAACCTCCATTTTATTCAAACTATTCTAAATGCAAGATGATGCATGTAATGCAATATTTATATCATGAAATGCAATCCTATGCTTAAGAACATCCATAAATAGACATCTTAAGTAGTGTAAGTGTGTTTACATCAACAGGTTTAGGATGCGTATTTTGATACTGATACTATAATTGTTTGCGTCCAAAATATTTTGCGTATTCTAGGACTATCTTCTTTCCTTTGAAAGAAGAGAAAAACCTGCCTTTTCATGCTGTTTTGCGGGTTTTGTTGCCGCTTATTTCTGGTGGTGTGATGTGCCTTCGTACATTCTTTTCGTTTTATGCATGGGAGGCTATCCTTGAATCCACCTCTTGTAACTCCTTTGACAGGTGCTCCTCAATTTGTTGAAGCTAAGAAACCACTTAAATTCCCATCTGATTCATCTATTTCTATGGATCAATTGCAAAATCAGAATCCCAAGATCCCTTCTTCTTCTGGTCAGGGGGAGATGTCGCCTTTTGACATTCATGAGGTGCTCCTGATCCAGAATCTTAGAATGCTTGAACAAAATCGACAAATGAATCTTTTAACAACAGCTTTAAATAACTTACAGAATCTTCAAACTCGTCCTCCACCTCAACCTGAGGTGGGTTTTGACCTTCCTGATTTACCAATTCCTCATCCTAGGCTTCTACTCCGAGACTACTATAATCCATCTAATGCACAAGTAGAGCCTAATGTTAGGATTCCCATTGGGGAAAATGATCCAAAATTGAAGCCAAACATTATAGGTCTAATCCCACATTTTCATGGATTTGCATCCGAGGATTCATTCCAACATATTAAAGATCTTAAAAATCTATCTCAAACTCTTGGACCTCAAAATCAAAATAGGGAAATCCTACTCATGAAGATGTTCTCTTTTAACCTTAAAGATACATATTGGTACAGAACTATTACAAGACCAATCTCAACTTGGGCTGAACTCGAATCTGCATTCTTAAAGAAATTCTTTCCTATTGGTCGTACGAATGCTTTAAGGCGAGCAATCACAACTTTCAATCAAAATCAAGGAGAACTAATTCATGAAGCATGGGAACGCTTTCATGAATTACAAAGGAAATGCTTACATCATGACATCCCTCATTGGCAACTAATGCATATCTTCTATTATGGATTGCAAGAAGGCATTTGCAATCTGGTCGATGCCTCTTGTGGAGGGAATTTTCTCAATCACGACGTAGAATCTGCTTCAGAATTATTTGAAGGGATGGCGGAGAACTCGATCAATAATGCATCCATGTCGCAGTTTATGCGGGGCATGAATACAACACATCAAAATCCGCACAAGGGCATTCACGAGACCAATAATCCATCCAGTTCAAAGGATTTGGAAAATATTGTAGAAAAATTGGACAAAGTCGACATCATAGCAAAGCATCTCGATGAGGGCCGAAATACTATGAAAACCCTTACACCTCTACTTGCTATGCAAAATCTCGTGCATTCACCTGTTTTGCAAATTCCCACGGGGAGGGAATTTATGAATAATCTAGATTCTAGAAATCCATCTTCCTTGGATTTTTTATCTACTTCTGCACCAACCCAAGGAGGGACCTTTGTCCCACAATCTTTCCCACCCTTTTCCCCACCCTTTCCTGTTGCAGAAAACACACCATATCTTTTTGGTTTACATGCCATCCAGGAAAACATTCCAAGATCAAATTCTTATTCTAATACCTATAATCTTGGATAGAGAAGCCACCCAAATTTCTCTTAGGCTAATCAAAATCAAAGACCAAATTATCCAAATCAGACCCATCTAAACTCACCTCCATTGCCTTCTCAGCAAACCTAATGCGAGGCCTAATTCCATGAGTATGCAAAATTACTTTGGGCCAATTAGAGATACGTAGCTCAACCAGATTTTGAGAGCTGTTACAGAGAGTTAGCGACAAAATGCTGAAGCTCTCGCTGAGATCCAAAGGCAATGTAAGGTAGAATTGGCTGATTTACAAAATTAGATCACGCTTTTGGCTGAATCTTGTCAGCCAGGTACCCTTCCATCTCAGCCAATACCGAATCCTAAGAATTTGCAAAACCCTAGGCAACATCAAGGCTATGTACATTTCATTAATCTGGCCTTTGATTCTAATCAAAACCCATCCTCTGTACTTCCTGAAAATAATCCACCAAACCCTCATCAGTAGCCTTTATTGTATCAAAATGACCCACCAATTATTGAGAATTAGAATTGACTCTACTGATCTTCTGAACTTGGTTCGAATCATTATTTAAATTGCCTCAATTTTTATTATTTTACATCTCAACCTAAATCAGATCTGATCTTTACAAGGTTCACTCTTATCTTTCTAATATTTTTATAGGAATCTGATTTTGGTTCTGCAAGATCTATTTTAGGCAATCTCAGGATGAGTTTTTACCGGGTGGTCTTATTTGTTTTTTTATTTTTGAGCCAATTCTTCCATAACTCTTTTGTTTTTACCATGCATATTCTTTTTAGGAGTTCTTTACTAGGGTTTACGACTAGTTGAAGGCGTAAAACTTAGCGCATTTTGCACATAGCTGTTTCTTGCTTTTTACACTTCCCATAACTTTTCTGATTTTTCACTTCATCTTACATTGATTACCTTACATTTAGTTTGACTGTCCACTCTGACCTTTGGTCAGACTTGAAATCATCCACACAGAGATCTTTGATCTCCTCTATCCGACTCCTTCCATCACCCTACACTAAATGAAGTATAATATCTTTTCACACTTCTTACAATGACATTGTAAAATCTTGGCTTGGGGGGGTGTGAAGTGAAATTTTTACTTCAAGTGTATGTGTAGAGAAAATATATAAAAAAACACAAAAATTAAATACCCACGAAATTTTAAAAATATATATAAATACCAAAAATTCTAAAAATTTCAAAATCAAAAATATCATAAAAATTTAAAATTTTGAAAAAATTCATAAAAATTGGAAAATTGTATAAAACATAGAAAAACAAAAATATATAAATACAAAAATTTGGAAATTGAAAAATTATAAAAAAATTATAATACAAGGGGTATTTTCATCTAGAATAAAGAAAAGAAGAAGAAATATATATATATAAGAGCATTAAATCCTTATTTAGATTTTTACTTTTAACATTTTGTAAAAACATACTTTTATTCACAAAATTTTAAAAGAAGATTTTATTTGAATTAGAATCTTTAAACCTTAAAGCTTTATTTTTTTCTATTCCTACCCTGAAATTAAGAAGTTAAGGTGTATTAAGTTTAAAACTTAAGTTTTGGAATTAAATTGTTACTTTTTAATTAATTAGATTAAGTAATCCTTTTGCTTTTTGAATATTTGATTTTATTATAAAGTTAAGTAAAAAGGCCAGATATTCAGAATTAATTAAGTAAAGAGTTAGTAGAATTTTAGTCTTCAAGTCTATCAGGCTATAGTTAGCTTAATAAACTAAAGGACATTTGGCTAGACTTGGAGAATTTTTGTCTTGACAGATCCTATAGGAGGAAACTAAAAGTTTAAAGAACCTGAGAGTGAATGGCTTTGTTGTCCAAGCTCTGGTTTGAGAGCTAAGTAACCTAAACATCCAAAAATCACACACATAGAATTGTCTTGATGGCATCTGAGACCACGAAAACACAGAGGTTAAGAGATCGATTCTAAATCCTCTTTAGTCTAAGGATTTTCGTGGGGCAGTTCTTGAAAGGGTGAAGGATGTGCCAGTCACCTAGAACAAGGATTTGGAGAATAAAGTTAGTAAGAAAAATTAGAAGGGGGAGAAAAATAAAAAAATAAAATAAAACACTCTGCAGTTAAGTACCTCGCTACAAATGGGTACTTATGCAGTTTTTCCATAAAAATAAAGCATCTCGGTAAAAATGGATGCTTCCCTTCCTTCCATCAAATAAAAGAACACCTCGCTACATATGGGTGTTCTAACCTATAGAAAAAGTTAAAAAAATATGGAGATAAAAATTAGGAATAAGAGACCCAGTGGTCCACCGAGGAGATATACACAAAAAGTGTTGACCTCGGGATACAAAACTGGTGAGGAGAAAGCAACCAAACTTGAGTAAGGCCAAGCCAAAGGCTTGAATTGAATAATCTGGATTGGAAATTGATGTCTTAAGATCTGGATTTTTGCAAATTTGAATGCCTCTAGGACAACTCTCTTCACAAAGCACGGACGTTTTAAAATCATAGCTACTGAACCTTGGTATTGGGCAATGAAGCCTAAGAAATCAGGTTTTGAGGATTTGCAATTGAGACCTAAAGGAGAAGGATTAACAAAATCCCAGGTCTAGAAGTTTGTCCTTAGTGTTGTAGGCTAGTAGATTAAAGTTTTACTACTCTAAGTTTGATTAATGATGAATATCTGGTTAATTTGCTTAAACTGAGATTGATAAAAATCAAATATCATAAACAAAGGATTAACTTAAGTCTATTGAGCTTTTGAGTTAAAATTTAATTTTCAACTCTTAGGTTTTGTTTTCTTAAAACACTTTGAATTCTAAGTTTTAAGGGTTAAGAATGGTTACAAGAATAAGTGATTCTTGATATTCTAATTTTTGATAAAATTTTTGTTAACTCTATTTTTAATAAAGTGTGTTTTGAAGATGTTTTGAGTTTAATTCTAGGTAAGGAAATTTTCACAAAATGCTCTATATATTAGTTATTTATATTAAATCCAAAAATTTCTTCTGACCCAAGCTTTCCTCTATTTGGTTCATATTTATATTAATTTAAACCCAAGTGCTTTAATCGTCATATTTTTAGTAAAGTTTGCTAGGGACTAGCAAAACTTTGGCTTGAGGGTATGATGAGAAGCTCATCATGGTCTCTAATTACCCCTAATTAATTAGTCTTCTTAGTTAATTAGCTAGAAATATGTGAATATATGGGTTAATTATTAAATAAGGGATAAATAGTAAAGGACCTTAAAATAAGTTTAAAATGCTATATTATCATCCAATTAATATTATTAATAATTTAATTAATAATTGGACTCGAAATATTATTAATACTTCATTTAATTAATGTGTTAACTAGTTTAAGTATAATATATACCTAAGTATGTAATAACTTAAGTAACAATACTTAATTAATTAAGTTAATCTAAAAAGATCAAAAATATAAATTCAAGGTCTAAATATAATAATTGTCTTATTTATAATCATATATAAAAAGTTGAAAAAGATTTAAATGAAAATAAACCTTGAAAACCTAAGTTTACATTTTAGTCCTTAAATTGTATTTCAATCGGGTCCTCATTCTTCATTTAGGTCCTCAATTTTCACTACGAACAAGTCCCTAAAACTTCTTCTTCTTTCCTTCTTCAACCGTCTGGACGGCTGATGACAGGAGGTGCGTCCACCGTTTGATCACCGCCCATCCGACATCATTCCTTCTTTTCCAAGCTCCTGGAGCTTGTGCTCACCATCTCCTTTGCATCCACCAGTCTGAATGATGCTAAAATCCTATTTTAGGGTTGGAGATAACCTCACCGGCATCGGAGAAGACACCGGTGGTTACTCCACTCCTAGCTGCTTCTCCATCCAGATTCCACCTCCATCTCAGTCGCCGCCACCTATAAATACGCCTCCACACCCTCGATTTCACGAAGTTAGCTCCCTTCCCTCTTCTTCACTGAGCTAACCGAATAGGCTATTCTCTCTAAAACTCCGGCGATTTTGCTCCACCTCATCCTCCTTCCTCCATCCATCTTTGATAGCTCTGGACCTTCGCCGATGTCAACCAAGTCATCTGACACAAGTGCTGACTAGGAGCTCCTCTGCTTCACATTACAACCGCCCGCCGGACTCTTTCGCCAACCCTCTGATTTTCTCCTCCGTTATGAGCCATCGATGGAGATCTCCTATCCCCTTCATCCAGGTAACAGTAGATTAGGTAGGTAGATTAGTTAGGATAGTTAGTTAGGTAGATTAGGTAGTGTAATGTTAGATTTCGCACTCGTCTTCCTCAACTCTGGCGAGCTCCTTGAGCTTGTCAGGAGCAATTCTTTCATCTTTTTAAGTCACCATTCACCTTCTCACACTTTCCATGAACATTTCTATCATCCTAATTACTCAATTGATCATTTAATCGCCTAAACCAACTCCACCTCCACCAACTACTCCTACTGTCCATGGCAGCAGTAGTTGAGCTATTTCCACCTTCACTGGGTCCTCCATCATTTATTCATCACCTAAGGGCCCTAATCCTCACTCTAATTTGAATAATTACCACCTTTAACTTAAACGCCCAATTTTAATTAAGCTCCTGAGCTCATTGTCAATGGCGGCTCAGGAGTAGTTCAAATCATTAATTAACTACATATATATCATTGCAAATATCTGTTGACTTGTTTTCTCCACTCGATTGAGTGGGAAAGCAAGTCCTGAGCCTAATCCAACTCAAATTTTGTCCAAAACGAATTCACTATTTAATCTTCACATTAATGGATAAATGATGAAATTAATTTGTTCATAAGGTTCCTTGTGACCTCAGGAAGCTTTTTGAATCATTAATGGCACAATTTCACAATTATATGTACATTTTCACCTTTTTCTGGACTCACCGAAGCTCCGGCAAGTCAAAACAAGCTCTTCAGCTTGTAGAACTTAGTGTGAAGCTCTAGAACTCTGATTTGAGGTTTACTGATCATGCTGAGACATTTTAATTGAGGTTTTAGTGCTTGGAGCTTGTGTTAGGTCTTCATCTTCTCCAACTCTGGTAGAGTTGGATATGATTGACTGTTAGGTTTAAATCTTGTTTAAAAGGTCTGAAAGCACCAGTGTTGTGCCCTGAGTTCATTTCCATGATTCAACCACTATAAAAAAACCTTGGTTTGCCCTGACAAACAAACTCCTTTTCAAACTCAGGCGACAAGCTTGGAACCCTAGGAACCTTAGTTGAATCATCTTTCTAAGGGTTTGAATCTGTTCCTGTGATTGAAGAGAAGATGTTTAAGGTTTTAATTCCCTTTGAAATGGCTAAACTCAGAAAGTCAAAATTTAAGGTTAATTAGTCAAACTTGAGTCTAATCCTTGGATTTTGGATTCAAACAGACAAATTGAGGAGTTCAAGCTGTTGCTGGGATGCTTGTGAATGATTTAGATAATATTTGGATGAGCTCTGATCAACTATATGGTAGAATTTGATTTCTATCTATTTGGGTTATTTTTGAACCCAAACTTGCGACAGTAGCTTTTTGATGAGATTTAGATGAAAAATCTGCCCAGATGGATTCGTAACAACTTCTAGAGGTTGTTTAATTTGATTCAATAGGACTTTAGCTATCTGTTAGGACTTTTCAGAGTTTGAATCATAGTTCTCAAGCTCCCTGGAGAAGTTTTTAGCTTCTGCACCTTCCCTGAAGCTCCTGAGAGCTTATTTCCTTCATCAATAGCCACGGAATCAACCTCTGAACCTCTTCAATACTTTCTGGAAGTCAAAAGTCCAATTTGTGGACCTTAGAGCTGAAAATCCACTCTGCAAGCCAAAATGAACATAGTAAACCCAGGACCTTCGCCCTTCAAATTGCTGAGCGTACCCTCCCCTAAGTATCAAATTGATACTTCAATCGTGTAAAATAACTCAGGAGCTTTCCAACAAGCTTTTATTTGCTTGGAACGGAGCTCTGAGCTGGTTGGAATCGACGTTTGAAGTTTGGTCTGGGAGGGGGAAACTTAGTCCCACCTCGATAGGACTAGAGTGGCTGCATGAGTATAAAAGTTATTTGTGATATGGGCTTCTCAGTCGACAGCGCACGGTGCAAGGAAACGAATTGAGCATATTGGGTGTGTGTGTGGGTGTGTACAGTGCGTGTGCCCGGGTGTGTGTGCACCTGTGGGCGTGCGAGTGTGGGCCCGTGAGGGCATGTGCATGGGCCTGGGAGGTCGTGAGCCGAATGGGCTTGAGACTATGTGAACCGGAAAAAAACCGAAACTAAATAAACTAGGCTTGGACCTAGTAGGGTCTGGTCCCACCCTGAGAGGGATGCTGTGTATCCTCGACCAGTCCAAGCCGCCAATTAAAAACCTAATTTTTGATTTAAATAGTTAGATCGGTTCGACTCTGAAGGAAAGGGTGCTAAGGCTCAGAAGAGAAGGAGAAGAAGTAAATGAAAGGAAGAGAAGGATAAGAAAGAGAGAGCTCGTAGAGATAAAGGAAGGTTGAACAGGCAAGTGCTAAAGAGAAAAGGTAGAGTAAGAAAGAAGGAAAAGAAAGAGAAGAAGACTTGTATAAAGAAGGAGCTCGAGAAAGATTAAGGAAAAAGATTAAGATGATTAAGAAATAAGTAAAAAGAGAAAGAAAGAGAAAAAGGTAAAAGAAGAAGAGAAAGGAAGAGGCTAAAGACAAAGGAGAAATTCATGGTTTAATTTCTTGCATATTATTCATTCCTTTTGAGCTTAAAGTTGTCATAAGGCATATTTCCACTAGAATTACTTTTTCTTGCCTTAATCACTTGAAATAAAAAGAAATAAGCATGTTTACTTGCTGTTAAAGAAGATCATTTGTGTAAATGTGTTTTCTTATGGAATTTTGCATATTCTTCTAATTTAAAATCATTAAGAAAAATTCATGTTCTTAAAATAAATTTAATTATATTTTCTATAAGTAGCTCAGACTTAATGGTGAATTCTAATTAAGTTTACCTCCGAGCGAATGACCTGGACTCAACCAATTAAAAGAAATAAAATCTAAAATGTTAGGTTAACTTGACCCTATACTACTCAATCGACACAAATTCAAGTTGACCTAAGTTAGTTTCTTCTACACATAATTAAGCACAATTAACTTAATTAACTGTGCTGAGAAAGATGACCATCAACGTGCCAGCGATTCAAAATTCAAATGTTGGCTGGCATGCGGTCTCCTCTCGCAATCTCAGCCGTCCGCACCTGATCCAACGGTTGAAGATTGTTGCACCTTTAATAGCTGCTAGCGTGAGCACTGGGCGCGGGCTTTACAACGACAGAAGGGAAGGCCTTTAGTGATGCTTATAGCTGTCACCAAATGGCCTACGCAGTGCGTGCACTAGCCCAAGCAATGAAGAGGCGCGAATCTTCTGCGACAGCTCGAGCAGCCTTTAGTGACGCTTATAGCTATCATTGAATGCCTATGCGCGAGGCTCTCTCCTTCCCTCCACTATATAAACACCCCCCATTCCTCTTCATCTCTACCTACTCTACTCCCACCTACTCCCAAGCTCTAGCAAGCCTACCAATGCTCCATTAGAGCTTGTTCTCAAGCTCCCAAGGCTCCTATTAGTGTAGCAAACCTCTACCTCACCAAATACTCGTCCATCTTCCCATCCCCATTCATAGGTCACCTTGGAGCTATCCTCCCACCTCCATTCCGGTAGCAAATCATCTCCATCTTCTCACCTCCATTGGAGAGCCACGCTGAAGTTTCCTCGATCCGATGTCCTCCTACATCTCACCTCCGTCGTCTCACTCCTCACTTCCTTCGTCCGAGCATCCGCCAGGCACCGCAGTCTCACTGAAAAACCAATTCAGGAGATTTCCTCTCACCCCCCTCTCTTTTTATGCTTTCATATTTGATTTTAATAGACATTGAAGTGATATCTATACCATATTTGTTCCATCTCTATTTTGTGATTCATTTGCTTGTCTTCTTACAAAAATACAAAAAAAATAATAAAATCCTAAAATACCAAAAAGAAACAAATCGAAGCGCAGATTTCAAATAAAGTAAACATCACCTCCCTGTGTTCGACCTAGGACTCACTTTTCAAGTTTCGGTATAAATTTTATTTGACCACGCATTTTGCAACTACAACGACAGGTTACTCATAACCCCAATTTCAAACTCCCGAACCTGTGCGATCAGGGAGCCACAATTGGGCTGGAGGTGATGCCCCCACTCCACCACCGTGTTTTCCATCCACCATCTTGATCTCCATGGCCGAACTCCACCACACCGTGGACCAGCGAGGTGACAGCTCACCACGCCAAGCTGGTGGACTTGTGCCAACACCGTGCATAAGCCTTCATGGCTCCACTTCACCATAAATGTGGCCCCACTAGCTGCATGAATACCTTCTTCTCCATCTTCTTCATCTTCTTCCCTGTTTCATGTGAAAAACAACCCATCACCACCACCATCACTCCATCGCTTACAACTCGGCCCTGCACTTGACCACACATGGCCTCACCTCCTCGCGCACCACCCTCCTCGTGTGCACCACTACGCCCCCCGCCTCTGCATGCAGCATGCCACCCGCCTACGCGGGTGGCCACCCTCTCCACCTTCAGCTGTTGCACGCACACAACGCACTATCCTCATCACTCACGTAGCATGCCACCCTCACCCTCAGCTACGCACAGCTACGAGTGCACACGCCCGCACCTACCAACCTACCCATGCACGCACCAAGTAGCATCACCCATTCACTATTCATTGTCTTCCTCACAAAAGACCCATACTTCGTTCATGCACCACCAACATCAGCAGTCCCCTCGGGCCGCTGATCTCAATGCAAATACTGCCATCTCAATGCCCACGTGTTGCTGAATCTTCCCCGGCATCCACGACCGTCAACTGGAGCCTCCACACTGCCAACAGAATCTCTAGCCACTAGCCATCCAAGCCGCCAGTCGGCCAGCGACGGTTGCCATTCGCCATGCCATAACCTCCGTCACGAAGCCCTTGTCCCACTCATCCTCCGTCGTCAGCCTCACCTCCATCCATGGCCGACCGTGTGTGCAGTGAGAGCATCAAGGGAATCCTTTGTTTCCCTTTCTATTAGTTGTTACATGTGAATGCCATTGCTACCATTTTATTTTTTGTTTATTAATACTTAATTGTGGTAGTTTTGTGATAAAACCCTCATGTTTTACATAAATGCTCATTCAACATATCTAGCAATTGATAGCATATTCTAGAAGGGATTTCAACTCAGTGTTTGGGGGAAATATTCGGTGACTAATTGTTTATGACTTTTGAGAGTTTAGATGGGCTAGTGTCTCCCTATGGATACGACCTGCTCTCCCAAGTGGTTTATTTTAAATACTTTGATTAGTCGATTTTCCACCACTTAAAAATACAAATGACAAATCATTTTAACTATCATCTTATTAAGTGAAGATCGTCTCATCAGTGCTCTGTTAAGGCATCTGATGCAGTACTCTTGTCATCTGATTTGGTTTGGATCTAGTTAGTGTTGAATGATTTAAGAACCTAAGTTAACATTGAATTCTGATTGAGGATTACTATTGTATAATTTGAGTAATTGAATACATGCTTAATTAAAGAGAATAAGTGGTGATTCAAATCACCATTGTTTTTATTCTCCTTACTGTTGTATAATTTGAGTAATTGAATGCATGCTTAATTAAGGAGAATAAATGGTGATTCAAATCACCATTGTTTTTATTCTCTTTCCTTTTTGATTCCATGATCTTCTGAGATATTAGATTTCATTGAATATCAATCTGCTCAGTTTTATTTATTGAATATCTGTTATTGTGATTAATTGATTATGCTCATCTATGTTAAATGAAGATTAATGTGTGAGTTTCATATTTGCTTCCTGCGAACGACCTCATACTCCTTTGGAATCTGAGTTTATAAATTTAAATGCTTGTTGTGAGATTTTGTCGATTATACTACAATGCATACTTTTCTTAACACTCGATGAAACCCTAACAACACTATCCCCTTATCAATCATGCTCCACCCACCTCCTTAGATCCCTCCTTTCCCATTAGTGCAGCACTTCTCTCTTCTTGTCAACTTGGCTGTAGAGTGGCATGGCTCTTGTGATTAGGTGGTCGTGTATCATCCTTGATCTCCATGACCACTGTGGGATCTTGATCGTGTGGCTTATCATAGATAAAATGCCAAAGTTAAGCTAGAAACTAAGTTAAAATAGTATCAATTAATTCAAGAAAAGGATTAAGTGTGGGAATTATGGGAAAAGACCTAAAACATCAAATTTGTCCTAAAAATACATAATTAGGTAACAATTATGAGATTCTATACTTAGATTATAAATGGCTAATTCTAAAGCCAATTGAACACCTAAATGAGCTTAATTTCACAATTCAACTATTGGAATAAATTCTAATATGTTCAAGTCACATTCCATAAAAACTTCATTGCATTCTGACATCATTTAGGCCTTGGAACTAGTGAATTACATTAAGGTCCTTCCTATTTAACATTACCTTCACATTTTCTAAAACCAAAAAGTCACTGGGACTCATCTGCAAGCATTTAGGGATCAGGGGTTAATGATTCCTATCACTTTTGGGCTTCCTGGCAATTTCTCTACCATTTCAATTAAGGGCTCTTCATGCAAAAAGGATAATAGACCTACACCCTTCATATCTCTTCAGCTGTTGCTCAGCGAAGAACACGCACATTGTCCACCATCCATTCCCTTCTTCCCTCATCCAACGATGGATCTACCACCTACCTCCTATCACCAATACCCACTTCTTCGTGCCGTCACCCAGATCACATCCAATGGCCATCTTTTACCCTAATCCATTTCCCGCCTCTCAGATCCCATCCACACCTTTCATCCCCAACAGCCTTTACCCATTGCTTCCGGTTAGCACAGCCCACTTGAGCCTATATAAACACCACTCTGAGTTCCTTTGATCATTTACCATCTCCCTTCCCCTTTAAGTTGGTCATCCATCGTACCACTTGAGCTCTCCCTCTCCTACTTCGTCTACTACTTGTGACAAGGGTATCACTCCTTTCCCCAAGTCCTCCTTGCCACTAGGGATAACAAAACACTTGAAGGAAACTCTGAGCTCCTCCCTACGAGCTTTCTCTCGCTAGAGTCCTCCTCCCTCCCTTCATCACCATTGACCATCAGTCGTCGTCTATACAAGTCCCTTTCATCCATTAGATTAGGACTTTATTGCTTTCTTTAGTTTAGATTACATTAGATCGGTAAATTAGATTAGGATTTACTATTCTATTGCCTTAGATTAGCACATATTAGTTTAGAATAGGTTAATTGTAGTTCATCACTAATCTTCCCTCCCTGATCAACTCAGATCAAAGAGGATGAATTTGCACTTCCAATTCAATTCACCAATCTCCCACTTCATGATCATATTCTACTATTTTCCTCGCATTTTTAATCACCTAATCACTCCTTCCATCAATGCTACCATGAGACCTGAAACTTTCTAGCTTCCAGGTCTTTTGGTATGCCAAATCCATGGAGGGTCTATCCATTCATTTCAAAGATTCACAAAGACCCTCCCTATGCTTGGAATTGAACTAATTTGGTCAAATGAATTCGATTTAATTTTTGATGTTGATTGTGAAATTTCTGGAGCAATTGTGTCTAATAGAGTTTTATTGATTAAATTGAGTTTTTCTTTGTTTGATTGGACTATTTGCCATTGGATTAAGCCGCTTTAATTTTCTTTTAATCACACTTTGAAACCATGCCCAATTTGAACCATGGATACTATTTTTCTGCTTCCTGAGGTAGCGAGGACCTATGAAACTCGATGCACTAAGTTGTGGTTCTTGCATTGACCTAAGCATTTCTATAGCATTGCCCAATCATTTTGAACACCAATCAATGGTGTGCAGGATGATTAGTTGATCAAATCAACATAGTGAAGCCATATCAATCGTCTAGGTGGGCAACAATGGATTTTTGATTTAAATGGTTTTAGTGTGTTGATAAGAGTTTGAATGAGATCAGAGATACTTTAATGAAGGTCCAAGAGTGATTTTCAATTGAATTCACTACCTAATTTGAGTTCTTTCTTTCACATTATCTATAGTGTAAAGAGGGAAATCAATTAGGATTTCTTCAAATTTTAAATCTATGATATGATATGTAGAGAGTTCTAGAACATCTATGGGATAATTATGACACCTAAAATTGGAATTTAATTGCCATGAATCTGATCTAGGATTTGTGGTCTCAAAATTTTAATTTTCAGTTGATCTAGAAGTCCAAAGGATTTTAATCAATGTTTGATTCTTTGCAAGAGTTCTAAGATGATTTTAGGTGCTTACGCATAAGGTTAAAATGATTTAAAGAACATATGAACGTCGATCTTGATTTAATGGTTTTGAAATAACCAACTGCAGCTATTTTACTCTTGATTTAAGACAATTGATCTTGATTGATGATATGAATGAGTTTGATTAAGCTTACATGGATTTTTCTTGGAAGAGATGTTGATGTGCAGACTACCACGGTGAAATAATAACGGTGTTTTAAGTGTCGTTATTGTAGTATATTTGTCACAAATGTAAACCAATATCATGTCATTTTTATTTAATTATAATTTTTACTATTTAATTTCTAGGTTATTCATTGGGAGGTAGTTATTGATATACATCACTTTTTAAGTCCAAAAATATTCTTTTATTCCAAAAATATTAATTTTATTTATAAATGAATGAATAAATCACACAATGAATGAATTGGTTAATAATATACTAAAGAATCAATTATTTCTACTTACATTGCCTTAAACATATGTACAACTAATAGGCATAAGAAACTAGCTACTACTACACTTTCATTATATACAACTAATGTAAGTAATACCTAGGTATAGGTACAAAAATAGCTACTAGTATATAATATGTTAAGCTATATTAACATACTAATATATATAGTAACATATATTACATATACAGTAACACATATATACGTCGTTATAGCCCTAGTAACATATGTACATAACCTAAGGTAAAAAGAACTACTTATACTAATGTATATAAATATATATAGTGGCATATATGTCTATCGCTAAAGCCCTAGTTTATTTGTATACATATAAGGCTAAAACAAGGCCTGCTACTCATACCTATGTACATACACATCTATACTATACTATCTACATATATATTTTATATATATATATATATATAAATATATACACACGCACAAACACTAGTAGCCAACACTTAGCCACTTAGCTGTTTTCATAGCTCTCATTCTCTTCTCAACACTTAGGCGCTTAGCTGCAACCTTTCTCTTGTTCCTTCTCCTCTTCTCTACACTTAGTTGGATTTTCTTCTCACAACACACGCACACACTATTTCTTAACCAAAAATTTGGTTTTAACTGGGTGGGCTGGCCCACGTTCGAGGGATACACAATGCCCACAAAGGTAGGACTAGACCTCTACTAGTGGACTAGCCCTAGTTTATTATTTATGCTTTTTTAACCGATACCAGGCCCAATACAGGCCTACTACAATGCATGGCTCCCAACCCACCACTGTTCAAATATAAATTCATAAGCTCGTATAAGGTCAGGAGAGGGTAATGGTATGTATGTGTGGGTGCCCGATGACATGATGACTGAAGCATCGGCACAGCGAAAACAAAATAAGGCGTTGTAGAAACTACTACGTTAATGATGTGGCACTTTCAATGTGCCAGATTAAGTGTTGTGCGGTGCACGCACACATGCTGATTTGATGATTTTGGCCCTCGATTTGAGGGCCATAATTAGTTCCAATTTTTAATTAAAATATACTATTAGAAAGCCCTTATATAGGGCTATATAATGATAACAATAATTTAGGAAATAAATTATTTAGATATATAATAAAATTAGTCAAAATTGATGATTATTTATTACACATTTTTATTGTATTTTAGAAACTTTATTTTAATTTATTTACAATTAAATACACGTTTAAGTTAGTTATTCATAGAAAAAATTTATAAATACTATAATACACTATAAATATATTATAAATGGGTTGAAAATACTTAATATAATATTATACAAGTATACATTATAAATTATTTTAGTTTTAACTTAAATTACTAATTTATTTTATTTTAAGTTAATAAATTACTTAGTTAAATTAATAACTTAATTATTTACTATAAATATATAATTAAATCAATTTACAGGTATTATATAGTACATGTTACATAGTTAGGTGTGTATATACGGTATTAGATATAATAATGTACATATAGATAGGTTTGTATAATTACTTAGATTATTATGCATTTAAGTTAATATAAATTAATAGATAATTATACAATAAAGTTATATATACAATAAATCATCCTAAATATTTAGTTTAATATATATAATACATATATAAGTTAATTATGTACATTATCTACATATTGCACACTATATACATATAGCTTAGGTTTAATTTATATTATACATGTACATAATATATAAGGTGTTTTGGGGTATAATTAGGTATTTTCTTATTTTTATAGCTTTTATATGTATAGTAGAGATAGGGGATGAGAGAGAAAGGGTGAGGTGGGAGATAGAAGTTTCTTTTTATGATTTTTCAACTTTGGTCTTTTATTAAATTTCAAGGTATACTGAATCATCGATTGGGATGTTCTACCAAGCCAAAGGTTCAGATTACCATAAAACATGGTGAACACTTAGAAAAATTGTTAATCCTACTTGAAACATCTTTATTTTATTATTTTATTATTTTTTTATCAATTTATTTATTTACAAATCAAGCACACAAGAGGCCTAAAATGAGATATGACAATGGAACCTAAGGCCTGAAATTGGTTCTAAGTGCTAGAAAAACAATTCAAACACTCAATGATGTCCAACACTTCACACAAAAGATGTTCAAACATTTAAACAGGGTTTTTAATTCAATTCTCATGCAATTACATGTTTGGATAGTTAATCCAAATTCAAATAGCTAATAAAGGATTTAAACCTAAATTACAAGCAATTCTAATTGAATTTCAATCAATTTAAGGTACATGAATGCTTATACACATGAGTTCTGTCATAATACGCAAGTCAGCTTCATAAAAATCCCAAAATCCACTTCAAATTCTCCTCCATTAGTCATTACTACTACAATGAAAACAACAGCAACTACAACTAAGTTTCAGTAGCAAATTCAACTACTATTGCTGCTATAATCGTAGCAAGTACTGCTGAAAAGAATCAGCAACTCTCATCTGCTGTACTACTACAAAAACTAAGCAAATGATGTTGCTATGTAAATCTTAAAACCTTTAGCAACTACTGTTGCTACCATAAAAATTAGACCATTGAGAAATTCAAGTCCTACTCTCAAATCTGAACCAAACATTTAAAATACCCCTTTCAACTTTGACAAATTGACCATCATAAAGTTTTAAATCTTTGTAAAACCAAATCTGGCATTAAATGACCCTGAAACCCCTAATATGGCCTTCACATCACACTATAGGCAGCGTGGAGTGTTCGTTGCTCTGAAACAGGTTTTAAAATCGTTGCATTGTAGTATAGCTTAGATTAGTGCGAAAACATGTAAAATTTATTACTCAAATGAAATCCAAGGTCAAACACAAGGAGCAAGTGGCAATATAATTCTCAAGATTGCAATTCAAATGCAATATAAGAATTTCAAACAATAATGATATACAAATGAAATCTGATGTTAATAATGCAAAAAGATGAGAGGGTAAAATGGTGATTTGAATCACCAAATTACCCTACAATGTTAAACATAGCAAGCTACTCAAAGTAATAGATCATATAAGCTAAGCACAACTCAATTTAACCAACAGAACCAAGATGTCAGATATCAGATGACAGAATAGGCTTAGACGCCTTAACAGAGGCAAAGGCCTCTGGTTCGGCACGTTAAATTGGGAATGAATTGACGGTAAAAATCGACGTGCCCCAAAAGGATCGGATGCCTTTCACTGAGATAGGCATAGGGAGTTTGGAAATTAGATTCACCTTGGCTTGATCAACATGGATGCCTTTTTCAGAGATGAGATGTCCTAGGATAAGTCCCTCAGGTACCATGAAGTGGCTCTTTTCCAGGAAAGAACTAAATTCACGTCTATGCATCACCTGAGGATTTGGACCAAGTGCAAGTGGCAATCATCAAAAGATTCACCAAATACCGAGAAGTCATCCATGAAGACCTCAAGGTATTCACCTACCATATCTGAGAGTATGGCAAGCATGCACCGCAGAAAAGTAGCGGGTGCATTGTAGAGACCGAATGGCATCCTTCGGAAAGCGTATGTTCCGAAGGGGCAGGTGAAGGTGGTCTTCTCTTGGTCCTCAGGATGGATTGCAGCCTAATTAGAACTGGAGTACCCATCTAAAAAGCAGAAGAATCGATTTCCGCTAGTTTCTTGAGTATCTGATCAATGAACGGTAGTGGGAAATGATCCTTCTTCATGGAGGAATTGAGTCTTCTATAATTAATCAGACTCTCCACGAGTTCGCTATATGGGTCGATATGGTTTCTCCAGTTTCAGTCATGATGACGGTGAGCCCTGCCTTCTTAGGCACAACTTAGATTGGACTCACCCACCGACTGTCAAAGATCGTGTAGATGATCCCTGCATCTAATCACTTGATGATCTCCTTTTCACAACATCCTGCAGGTTTGGATTTAGGCGTCTCTGCATTTCACGAGATGGTCATAAGCCCTCTTCAGTGTAGATGTGATGTGTATAGTATGAAGGGCTGATACCAGTCAGATCATCGAGAGTCCATCCAATGGCTCTCCGATGCTGCTGGAGAATAGAAATTAGGCGTGTTTCCTGATCAAGTGTGAGGCAGGAGTTGAAAATCATAGGAAATGTCTGATTGGAACCCAAAAAGATGTATTTTAGATGATCAGGAAGAGGCTTTAATTCCATAACTGGGTTGTCAGCAACAACAGGTGGTTCATGGTGGGTGTCGGAAGCAAAGGAAGGAGCTATGGGTGTGTCTAGGTTAGGTTCAAGCTCCTCTAATTGCGGGTTTTGATCTTCTTGTGGTTGATCAGAAATAGTCGGGTTTTCCTCGATACATAGGTCATCAACCACATCCTCGATATCGCAAATTTGGTCTATAACTCTGCAATTAATTCCTTGTTGGGCCTTAAAGATGTCAATCTTCGATGTCTTGCTCCCAAATTTTAATTCAATTTGGCCCTCCTCGCAATTAATATTGGCCCTAGCAGTAGCCAAAAAAGGTCTCCCTAATATGATCGGTGTATTCTTCACATTCTCAAGAGCATCCATGTCTAAGACAATAAAATCCACAGGAAAATAGAAATCAAGTACCCTAACTATGGCATCCTCGAGAATTCCTTTTGGTGACTTAATAGATCAGTAGGCTAATTGCAAAGTCATTTCTGTTGGTTTAAGCTCAGATTCCTCAAAGTAGTCTAGTAGGGATGTGGGTATCAAATTTATGGAGGCTCCTAGGTCCAATAAAGCTCGGTCAAATTGTATATCACCAATTGCATAGGAGATCAGAGGGGTGCCTGGGTCTTTAGCCTTAGGCGGGAGTTTGCTCAAAATGACGGAGCTGGCTTGCTCCGACAGTACGATCTGGTTCCTGCCTTTATTTCACAGCTTACGCTTGGGTGTACACACGTCTTTCCAGAATCGTGAGTAGGTTGGTACGTGTCGAATTGCATCCATCAATGGGATGTTTATTTGGACCTACTCAAAGAGCTTAACCAGGTCCTCCTCAGGTGCCATGGGTTGGGGTTTCCTTTTTCCTTTGGTCAAGGCCTCTGGAAATGGAACTTTTGCAGGTTCCTCTAGAATGGATCTAGGTTCTTGATCTGGGATAGAGGTATCCTGGATGACTATCCTAGGGTTTGAGTTTGCATTACCAGGTTGGGAGTGGCTTGGATAAGGTGGGTCCTGTGTTGCTTTGCCACTACGGGTAGTAACAAAATTTAGACTTGCCTGGTTCTGGACTAGTGTAGGAAAAAGAGGTGATTACTGTTGATAACCCACGTATGATGTCGAAGCCTCTGGCCCATCAAGTGATGGGGTAGAAGGGGCCTGATAAACAAAGTGAGCTTGGCCCTAAGTCAGGTTCATAATGCGCTTTTGGTTTGACACGTTATTTGGATTAAGCAGAGGTTGTGAAGGAAGTGCACTAGTTTGGCGGGGATTTGCCATTTGGATGAGTTGATTGCAAATCTCTGTGATCTCGTCTTTGTGTTGTTTTTGCATACTTGCGGTCATTTTCTGAATGTCAGCTAGAGTCTGAAGGATAGGAGTCATCTGATCTGTATAAGTCGTCTCGGATTGATAAGTTGGGTTGGGCCAAGGCTGAGGTGGCTAATATGGAAGAGGAGCTTATGGTCGGGGCTAATATTGTGGTCTCTGATTTTGGTTGTTCCTTGACCAAGTCAAATTAGGATGATTACGCCATCCGAGCTTGTAGGTGTTTGAGAATGGATCATTCTGAATGGCGTTGAGGTCCTCACAGGTTTGAGGAGCCTTGAAAAAGTCAGAATATGAGGGTTCAGAGTTCCCCCAACTAGAATAGGTGGGTCCAAAGTTTCCTCCGAATCCTGAATTAGACGAGGGTGGATACGAGTCCATCCCCTGAGAAGATCGATGATAGATATTATGCACAGCCTCCCTGCCAGAGGGCGGTTGCGCAAATTGGCCATCAATTCCAAGTCGACAAAAGTGGACAGGCCCTATGTCTCATGTGCTCCCTTTGGATTTGTCAATGCACAGGCATTAGTCCAGTCGAACATGCCCATGGATTCATTATTGATGGAGTTCTCACACATATTCTCGAGAATCTCCCACACGGTGTCTTCGTGTTGACCCATGTTGTTTCCTCCACAGGTCGCATTGACGAATAATCTAATATCCTCACGGAGTCCCTAGTAAAAAGAATAGACTTGTTCCCATTTAGGAACTCCATGATGGGGCACTTTCGCATGAGATCTAAGAAATGATCCCATGCCTCGTGAAGTAGTTCTCCTGCTTGCAACGTGAAATGCGTGATCTGGTGCTGTAAAGCATTTGTCCGACCAACAAGGAAGAACTTTCTCAGAAACTCTGATTGTAGTTCCACCCAGGTGTTGATTGGATGCATTTGGGTTTGGTACCAGTGAGCAGCCTTGTCCATGAAAGAGAAGGAGAATATTTTCATGAGTAAGACATCCCAATTTTGAGCTTCTAACCTGAAGGTCTAAGCCAGATGCTTGAGTTTTATGATATGCTGGAAAGGATCCTCAGAATTATGCCTATGGAATTTGGGAATAGCATGAATCTTGTTGGGCTTGATTTTAGTATCAGGACCTCCAGTGGGGATTTGGACTCAAGGTTCGATTGCCACTGCAGCGGGATTGTAACGATCTCGCATCATAGGATGCTGCGGTGGATTCACAAAGGCTTGGAATAGATCATTGAGGCGCTGAAGCTGATTTTCAAGATTGTTTTCTTTTGCTGGTTGCTCCATGATGATGGATGAAGGATAATAAAGTTCAGATGAATCAGAAGAGATATCGATCGGGTTGGGTTGTTACACAAACAAGGAGGTCGAGGCTTGGCCTCGACGGGAATGAGTAGCTAATAGAGGCCGCAAGGATGGTCTTAAAGACCTCCTCCTAAACATGCACCAATGGAGTAGATGAGAGGTAGAATGTGATGGACCCAATCAAGACACCCAAAAATTTTGGATGACTTTCGAGGTTTGGGGCGGATGATACCCCTTAGTCAGAAAGCCGTCCACCTGAGAATTACCTAGGCAGCCAGAGAGGGAGAGTCCCGTGAAGACCCCTACACGGTATAGCACCCCCACGAGTTACAGGGTTTCCCCCACCCGACCTCTCTTGTCACTGATGATCCAGGTAGACCAGAATGGGGACTTGACCTCTTAAGTCTACTAGTTTTTAATTAAAAGCAAGGGTGATTATGATTTCTCTTTAACTTTTAAGATGTTTTTGTGCAAAGTGACCTAATTTGAAGATTGGTTAACCCAACAAGGTGGGTCAACTTCACCTATTTTGTCCTGTGAGAAATTTAGGTCTCTTTTTTAGTGTTTAAATGAAATTAAGAGCCTGATTTTAGGGTTTGCTTGTATAGATCAATTCAATCAAGGCTTAGGCACACATTGTTTGAAAAGGTCAATTCTTGATTAGGCAAGTGTGTCCCTAAAATCCTAAACTGGAAACCTTAATTGGCTCTGATTGGTCTAATTTAATTTTGTCTAAATGTGGTACCTAAGGCTTCAAGCAAGAAGGTGATAGCCCTAGATACCTTAAGATATTAAGTAGGTGCACAAATTAGTGTTTGGATGTTTCTCTATAATGTATCAAATTAGGCAACTTGATGATTTGCCTAAGAATAGAATGCAAAAAGCCCTAATTGATTTTTTCCTTTTTTAGCTGTTTTAGATTCAGGGGCTTAAAAGAGATTGGATTTGTGTTTTACGAGCCCCTGGAGTGGATGATGTGCAGCTAATCTTCTTTCAAAGAGCCCCCTACACAGATCACAATCAAAAGAGATAGAGCAAGTTAGTACCAGATTAGATATTGCAATCCAGAGATCTAAATTGTGCATTGCTCCCGAGCAATGGTGCCAAAATGTTCATCACTCTAAAACAGGTTTTAAAATCGTCGCGTTGTAGTATAGCTCGAATCAGTGTGAAAACATATAAAATTTATTGCTTGAATGAAATCCATGGTCGAATGCAGAGAGCAAGTGGCAATATAATTGTCAAGATTGCAATTCAAATGCAATATAAGAATTTCAAACAATAATGATATATAAATGAAATCTGATGTTAATAATGCAAAAAGATGAGAGGGTAAAATGGTGACTTGAATCACCAAATTACCCTATAATGTTAAAATTAGCATGCTATTCAAAGTAACAGATAAGATAAGCTAAGCAAAACTCAATTTAACCAACAAAACCTAGATGTCAGATATCAGACAACAGAATAGGCTCAGACGCCTTAACAGAGGCAAAGGCCTCTTCCTCTTTCTTCTTCAAGCCTCAAGGAGAGGCTTCTCTCTTCTTCACTTCCTCTTCTCTTCTTCTTCCTTCTCTGTCTCTCTTTAGCTTAAGAGAAAGAGAAGGTGCAGCACAGGACTTAGCATGCCAGCAGAGGCAAAGGCCTCTCTTAGATCTCACAAGAGTCAAGAGGAGGGCAGTAGAGCAAAACCCCCCTCTCCTCTCTTTTCTTTTCTTCCTCTCTCAGAGCAAGCAAACCAAACCCGGGTATCCAGGTAATCGAACCAAGCCCAAACCCATAGGGCGTAAGCACGGGCAAGGGAGTAAGTGGGCACATTCGAGGGGACCTCACCCCGTGCTTATTGAGGCGAAAAGGTTGTAGCACAAAATCAATTTAAGTCCACGCACCACTTCGTCAGCTGCCGAGCTAGGACTAAAGTTCCACCCTTTCTTCGCGTGCGCTGCTGCAGTGATGATGCCTCAAATTGGCGCAACTTCAAAGGATGACGCCTTCAATTAGCACCCTGGGATCCTTCCTGGAGGTGTTCCGTGCAACTTGGGCATAGGGTCTGGAGCTGCGAACTCAAGAACATGATGAAAGCTTGCTTGAACCAGCTACGATAATGGTGGCAAAGGTCTTGAACATGAAATCCAAAGAACAATCCTTCAGCCAAGTTAAACCAGCTCAGTAGCATCGCCAGACGATGACAAATGTGATGGTGGCAGTGCGATGGTGTTTGGTGGGGTGAGGAGGTCGTATGACCTCAAAACGTGGGTGCAGTGAGCGTGGAGTATGGTGTAGTGATAAAGTGGTTAATAGGGTGAATTTGTAGAGGGCTTTTGTTGATTGGAGCATGGCGAAGCTGATGGAGGTGATAGCGATGAGTTTTGAGCAATGTGGTGGTGTGTAGGCATCGCCGGAGCAGAAGAATGTGACGACGTTGAGGGAGAAGCGATGGTCGTGTGTGTGTTGTAAGTGTGGGAGAGCAAAATAGAATGAGAAAGCAAGCAAGAGAGGGACTTAGTGAGGTGGGAGTGAGGCGGAGGCAACCGATTTTGATCAACCAGCACCAGAGAAGGAGGTAAAGGCGGTGAGGTGGTGACAATGAATCAGACGGAGGAATGCCCTCCCATTGGCTGGGGAGGGTCGTGAGGAAGAGGGGAATCTAGTTGGTCAACCAATTTGGTCGTTGGATGGCCAGAGGAGGAGGGTCGAAGAGGTCGCCAAGGCAGGGGTCTACGGTGGTCGGAGATACATTTTTAGGGCCTTTTGACGCACCAAGACTTGCTGAAA
This sequence comes from Thalassia testudinum, assembly GCA_037157565.1. NCBI lineage: Eukaryota > Viridiplantae > Streptophyta > Magnoliopsida > Alismatales > Hydrocharitaceae > Thalassia > Thalassia testudinum. Next base: position 10,191,446 of record JAZHRO010000068.1, on the reverse strand, counting down.
AGCTTGGTCGTGTGACAGGGTTTCTTTTATAGGCCATAGGAAGCCCTTCCAAGCTTGGAAAGAAGCTTCCAAGCTCAGAAGGTTTTTGCAAAATAGGATACCCGAACCTTTGAAAGGTTTGCAAGACCTTTTGGGGAAGACTTAGAGCCCAAGGAATGGCTCAAATGGAAGGCAACTTCCCAAGGAATCCCCGTATCAATTTTGGGAGAGATTGATTGAGAATCGAGTGAGAAATCCTTACTCGAAACTCAACGGTGAAGGTTTAACCCTCCAAAAATGGCGTGGGGACCTATTTTTGAAAATGATGACAAAGTTAGGGCCCTTTTTGTAGGAATTTTGAAAGTTAAGGGCATATGTCTGATATAAAAGAATCAGACAATACCAAATTACAAACTAGGTCAAGACAATCTTAGATTGTGCCCAAATTTTGGTACAAACCTAATTTGGACCTAAGGAATCTAATGGTGATTGGATTTTGATTTTGACTAAGTTTGGCTAGGTAATTTTTGCAGAAACCCAAATAAGGGCAAGACTTGCCGGTCTGAGACTCTGTTTTGGGTCAAGACAGGTTCCAAAGGCCAAATCAAGCATGCCAAATCCTAGAGAATATTTTTATATGAATTGTAGAGGGTTTAGGTGAGTTTATCTTGACCAAAACCTCAGTTAATTAAGCGAGTTTGTTTCTAGGGTTTCAGAAGTCATTTAATTCTCAAAACATGCGAAAACCCTTTTCTATCTGTTCTAACCCACTTGTTAGCCTTTTAGAACCATTTGACCCTTAATTAACCCCTGAGAAAACCCGTGGTTATTTTGCATTCAAGATATGATGGTAAATTTATATTTTTAACCCTTTTTTCTTGTCTTTCTCTCAGAATGATTATGCAATGAATTAAATCCTCTAGCAGTTATGTAGGATCATTTAATGACTTAATCAGATCAAATTGATCTAGTATGGCTCATGATGGTGTTCCCATCATGGAGACAAAGATCCATATCAATCCATAAAATCAATCTCAAACAACTCCAGATCTTCATTAAACCATTTCAAATCCCAATTAACATCTACAAATCATATTAGAACCACTTTTGAAACTCAGAAGTCATTCCGAAGTGAAAATCAAATATTGCCCAAATTAGGCCTTTTCTTTTAGAATTTGCATATGTGATCTAGTCACTAGAACCTCTCAAACACTAGAGACCAGTGTTTAGGAATTCAAGCAATCCTATAGAAACCAAATGAGTCATGGTCATTCCTTATCTCAGTGATTCTGAGACTCCTTGGCAAAACTATTCAAAACAAGGTTCAAATTGGGCATTTGCTCATTTGAGAATAAATACCTCTATCAAATCACCTCAAACTCATTGCAATATACCCAATTGAGCACATCTAAACTCAAACCACTCGATTAAATTCATTTAAAACCAATTTGACTCCAAATAACGAGAATGGTCATGAAAACCAATTCTAGATGAATCGAGCGAATCAAGTCAACTAATACAAGATCGGGGGTTCTTGTGAACTGATGGAGTGTGAGTAGACCCCAAGTGATTGTAAGCACTATCTAGATCATGAAATCCGAGAATTTTAGATCTAGATATGCTGGGATGGATGGGATGAAATGCGAATCAAATTGCGAGGGAAATCAATAGAATGTGGATAATGTGGCGATGAAGAAGAACAATGAATCGAAATGAAAATGCGAAAAACTCCTCTCTGATCTGAGTTGATCAGAGAGGTCAGGTCGGATCTAAACTAGATCTATTATAATTTGATGTGGACACATCTAATTGACTTGAAATGCCTATTTATGCATGTTTCTAGTGTCATAGAAGCATTCATGCCTTATAAATATTGCATAACATGCATCATCATCCATTTAGGTTACATTATATAAACTTAGGTTAATTTTCCCTTTTTGTGGTCAGGGAACAAGGCAACATTTATCGGGGCCTCGGATTGAAGATCCAACTGTACGAATCTGATCAGGGCGATGATCGAAGTCTAACGCCTCAGAGATCACCCCGATCAGACCTTCGTATCATCAGATACAATCTGAGAAAGATCAGAGGTCAAGGGGTTAGGTGGTGTTAAATCCAAACTTCATATGACAAATCCTACCACACGGATGAGTTCGAATTAATGATCGCAGCCCAACGGTGCAAAAATCAGTCCAATCCGACATCAGTGTCGCCACCTACAAAGCAAAGAAGATAGATAACCATGATGGTGCCACTAGTGCTATCACAACTGCCCAACACTGGCTGCAACACTCCTCTTCACCGCCCGATCTAATCTCAGCCATTGTATCATTGATCCAACAGCTGAGATTCAATCTCAAGCCGTGCACTAACTCTACTGAAGTAAAAGGTGTGAGCGCTCTCGACCGTTGATCACCTTCCAACGGTTGTGAGTGATCACCCCTTAAAACACAAATGCAACCAAAGAGCGTGTCTAGTGTAGCGGTGAAGGCGCTACGCCACATCAAGTCACTCATTTGAGCCACTTCTCCTCACCTTCTCACGTGTAAGAGCGAAATCTGGCCCTCCAATCAAGAACATGCAGCTCAAATCAGCAAATCGGATGGACGTACAATTAAATGCTAATCTCACATGAGATCACACGTGTGGGAGGCATGATTGGTAAAGGCACACATTCTGAGCCGTTGATTGCTCATCCAACGATGATGAAGCAGCTACGTCACCTCTTAATGCATGAAGAGGAAGCGGTAATGCGCAATCGTAGGTGAAGTGCTCAACGACTGAAGATAAAAGGGCGAGGGCAGGGGCACACGCATGTTTAGCGATGTGGGGGCTTTAGTGATGGTTATATCCATCACTAAAGACCCTTTCATTAATGTTTTATGATTAAAATGACCTTTTGCCCCCTATTCCTCACCTATAAAAGGCCCAACGCCCTCCACATTTTCATCATCCCTTCCTCTCTACTCTAACCCCCTCCAAAGCTCTACGAGCTTATTCCAAACCTGGGATGCTCCATTAGAGTTGAAAATACAATTTTTCCACCTTCTTACCCCCTTCGTGGAGCATCCCACAGTTGTCCTCTCACCACCATTCGGGAAGCAGATCTCGCTGCGATGTCACCTTGCTTCATCCTCCTTCCTCCATCTTTGTTCTCCCTCATCCAGCATCTTACCACCTTCGTCCGAGCACCTCGTCAACATGGCTCATCCTCCAAGTAGCCATCAAGGAGGATAACTTCTCTCCTCTTTTTACTACTTTCTAGATTAGATTTCCCACTTTCTAGTGTAGCAGATAGATGTAACGAACATAATTTTGTGCTTATGAAAATTTGTCTATTCTCTCTCTATTTTCTCTTTATTTGTATTATTCTTTCTCTATCTTCTTTTATTTATTCTTTAAGTAGAATAGTTAGGGTAGATTTAATTCGACTAGCTACTCTACTTCGTGACAACAAATATAAATGTGATTTTTGATCAAGCGTATGCCTTCCCATGTTCGACCCGAGACTCACCAGAGTTTCAGTTAAATTATCCATTTGACAGATTTTTACACAACTACAACGACAGGGTTTCAAAACTCAAATTGTCAATGTACAAATCCCATTCAACATTTTGGCATCGTTGCTGAGGAGGCGACACTCTTTGATTTCTCGCATTTTCCCACCTTATTTATCTTTTACCTCACTTTTCCCTTTTCCTACTGTAATTGCAGGTACTCTTTCGAGGTAGGCAAAAGTAGTAGATTGGAGTAAAGTGTTGTTGAAGGGTTTGTAAGTATACCCACCTCCCACCCATTAGTTTTCATTCCATCACCTAATAACACAAGCCCTAATTAACCTAGGAGCTCTCATTAACCCTAGGCTTAGTTTGGTTGTTTGTTTGCTACCTCCACCCACCTCAATGTCCACTTATAAAAAAAATTCTAAAAAAAAATCCCACAAAGGTACACAACCTCTTCTGATTCTTCATACTCAACAGGTAACCCGATCTTTGGAACCAGTACACCCATCAACACATAATTGAGTAGAAATCAGATTAGGTAATCACTTGTGTGCCTAATTCAATGGTGTATCAAGCCAATTGTTTGAGTTGTTTGGGCTGCGCCACTTTATCTAAAAATAACTCATTGAGTAGCTTCCTCTTAGGGTTCAATTTTTAGGAATTAACCAGGCACTCCACATTCTTTTAAGTTTTAAAGGAAGACATCTTTACCCATGCTTTCAAAACCTAGTGTGTCAATTGAACCTTGATTGAATATACCTAAAGTTGAACCCTAAAAGCTATTAAACAAGGTTGAACCCTAAAAGACAAATCATCAATAAACCTTGTTTGAAAACCATTGGTCATGCACGCACACACATTGAAATTGATCTTTAAGAGTACAACCCAGATAAAGGGCCCATCACATTCCAAAGCACATTCAAACCTAACCCTAATTAAAATAGAGTAGACGTTGGCCTTAAGGATTTGACTCGCTCTTCGGGGCCCAGATATAGATTATTTTCGATTAATCTGATTCTACCGTTCAAATCTGATGTCTAGTTAAGGGAGTAGAGTCAAACGTCCGTGGTTGGGGGTATCAAAGGAACCGAAGGTGAAAGCCAAGGGAAAAACCTTCTCCCTAGTCCCTCCCTCTAATTAGATGGATTGACCGGAAAGAAGTAGATCAAATCATTCTTTTCATCTTAAAGTGAGTTCTAAGAGCCTGTAGATCTTTAGGTTACCCTACCTAAGGACAGGTTTGATTATTTGTACTGCAGGGCACCTTTATTCCTCCCACTTGGCCATGGATGCTTCCACATCCTACTCGCATTTCCACTCTTACCCTCCTAACACATCTTATTCCCAAGATGATTATTATCCCAATAAAACTTATTCTCATCCATCTACTAGTTGGGATAATCCTGATTGGGGATACAATTCTAGACCTCCGTGATTAGGGTCTAACCCTGAATACCATGATTGTGATTTTTATCCTTCTCTGAGCTATAATGATTATGGATCTCCACTCGTTAATGATCAATTTAACCCAATCTACAATCAAGAAGGATATCCTGATTACAGCTCTTACCCTTCCTCAGATTACACTACATATGGGTCACCACCCCTTTATGAACAATCAAGAACCTCAATTTGTTGACTCCCATGGACTGAAACCAAACCCACCCAACCCTAAACCAAACCGTTTGGTTCAGGTGAACCAAGTCCAAGATCAGGTGTTAACTAACTTAAAGAATACCATACAATCTTTAGAAGCTCAGCCAAAAAAATTGGAACCTCTAATTCAAATGATTGATGATCTTAACAAATATTTGTTTGATTGGCTTCAAGATGTTAAGGATAAGGACCCGAGTGAGTTTTTACTTGGGAAGTTATTGAAATTTGTGGTTCCTTTAGTTCAATCTTGGGATGATTCCTGGGATGAACCCCCTTCAGGAGAGCCAATGTCAAAACCTTCTCAAGCACCTGTTGGGGGAGACACGTGTTATGAGACCAGGATTGACCATATTGGTCTAGAGCACCCAATTGAGGATGAATTAATTTCTTCACCTGAGATCCATGAACCAAGGTACGAGGAAACATGTCTCCTTAGACCAGGAAATGATTAAAGATTTTGAGACATATAAATGAAGATCCAGAATTCTTTGATTATGAAGGTGAAGAATTATTGTGTGAAGTCTCACCTGAATTTGAGGAAGATAATTTTAGTAAGGCAAATAGGCTTGCAGACTATGAGAAATCATTTGATGGCCCAATAACTAAGAAATTGATCTTGTTGGGTCTAGCATGGTAGATACAGTTCCTGATTTTATGAAGGATTCAATTCATAACCCTAGCTCTCAATTACACCCCTTCGAGCATAATGACGATTTTGATTTTGAGATCACTAGACCCAAGTCAATTCTGATTCAGCAACAAATCTCGGACTTGGACATATTAGATGGGGTAATTAACATGTAGAAGGTCCTAAAATCTGAAGTCCTAATTATGGAGGATAGGAATTTGGAAATGAAGATATGGGAAGGCAATTTCGAGGGAAGTAGAAATTTGAGTCTAAGGGTTCCTATAGACCTGAAATCACCAACCTTCTACTAGGACCCTTATGACATTTTCAACTTCGAGGATGTCCAACCCAAGCAAAAATTCACTGATTATCTTTTTGTTACATATTTTCCTATTATCCGACTTTTTGGACATGGGTTGCATCCTCACAAACTGCAGGCCTGACCTCACTTACATACTGATCTTAGCTTCTAGGCAATTTTTATCCAGAACCTTAGATACACTCGACCATGGGGCATGGGTCTGCACCACAACCTCATCCACATCTGTGAATATCTTCTCCTGATAGGTCCAAAAATAGATTTTCTTATCTTGATCTTGACCTGTAACTGTGAATTCTTTATTTCTCCTTTATTTGTATAGTGTGCCTAGCTAAAAGCACTAAATTCAGCACATATACAGTATATTTTGATCTTAGAGTTGACTGGGTAATCACAAAATTCAGGTGCTTTCTTCTCTACTCCACTCTATTTCATGTCTTTTTAATATAATGAGGACATTGCATTAGATAGGCATAGGGGGGTGGATATCATTATCTGAATCATCTTGTTAGCTTCGTAGATTCTTTTTATTCTCTCTTTATTTTTGAAAAGAAAAATTAAATTAGAAAAAGAGAACTTGGGCTTTAGAAATGTTCAACTTTAGGAAATAATATAGTAGGACCTGAACACTTAGACCCTTCAAGTCTTAGTACTTAATCAGCCTAGGTGTCCACTAAAATGTGGATTTGTTTATTGAGTCCTCGCCATTTGGAATTAAATTTTTAATTGGTTAAATAAGTTGGGGTGGTAAGTACACGACTTATCAACGCGCACTCTGATTTGAGGGGAATTTAAGCCTAAGCATCTACACACTCTTTGTACTGACTCACTCTTTGGCAGTTTTAATGAAAATTGGGTAGCTAATGAACCTTCTAGGGTGGTATGGCTGGCAAGTTGTCAGTGGTAACAGCTCATCAGTAGGTTGTCCAGAGCCCAGCCACACGACCATTCTCTTCCTGTTGCCTTTGGGTAAATCTTAGATTAGGGAAGCAACCTAGTTAGAAAAAAAGAAAAAAAAATAGAAAAATATCCAAAAAGAAAAGAAAAAGAAACAGAAAAGAAGAAAAGAAGAAAAAGAAATAAACCACACTTCACCGCACAAGTATGACTGGCAAGTTATCGGTGGTAATAGCTCATCAGCCGATTATCCAGAACTCAACTAAAAAAAATGCACATTTAATTCCAAACACTTAGGAAGAAGTGGAGAAGTACAATATGCTAGGGAGATTTACACTAGGTTTTCCATTGTGTTGATCCCATAAAAATAAAAGCAGGGAGAAAGCTATCGGTCATATAGATACACCTTTAGGCAAAATTCCTTTTTAAGGTCACCTAGGGGTGTAAAAACCCGAAGTCCATTTTGACTACCTATTAGTGAGTCTATCACATAGACACAAAAAGATTCTTAGTACTTAGAGTTCTCTTCGAGTCTTGGGTGGGTTGGGTAGTCATAGAAAGTTGCCTCGAAGCCCTAAACTTAAAAATCCAAAAAAATTAGAAAAAGAAGAAAAAGAAAAAGATTCGTTTGTTTTTTAATAAGGCAAAGGCTTGGGCAGTCTGCATTTTGGCAAACACCCAAGCGCTGTTGTATCTTTGTAGTTCAGGTCTTCATAGAAATTTTTTAGTGTTAAAAAATAACTTCTACCCAAGAAATTTGATCCTAATTCTTTTTATAAATAGCATGTAGTTTTGATAGGGACTAGCAAAAGATAGGCATGGGGGTGTGATGTGCAGACATTTAATTTACCTAAAATACCTATTTATGCATGTTTCTAGTGTCATACTCTATCCTCCGTCTTTGTCCTCCTTTGTCTAGCATCTCACCACCCTCGTCCGGGCGCTATATCAATGTGGTTCATCCTCCAAGCAACCGTCGAGGTGGATAATTTCTCTCCCACTTCTCTTTATCGCTTTCTAGATTAGATTTCTCTCTTTCTAGTGTAGCAAGTAGTTGTAATGAACATGAATCTGTGGCTATGAAATATTTTTTCATTCTCTCCCTATTTTCTCTTTATTTGTATTATTCTCTCTCTGTCTTCTATTAATTATTCTTTAACTAGATAGCTAGCGTAGATTCAATTCAACCTGCTAATCTACTTGTGACAACAAATATAAACGCAACTTTTTATCAAATGTACGCCTCCCCGTGTTCGACCTAAGACTCACAAGAGTTTCGGTTAAATTATCTATTTGATGGATTTTTACGGGACTACAATGACAGGGTTTCCAAACTCAAATTTTCAGCGTATATATCCCATCTAACAGGTATGCATGAAGCACTTGTGACATATTTATTGAATTTTCCCCTAAGCAACCCACCTGAGAATGGGGTTGAGCTCCCTGGCGTGCTCATTAGCAAGCGCATCCATGAGCTCGTGTACTATGTGTGACCTAGTCTAGCCTATAGTGTGTGTCCTAGAACCTAGAGCCCATTAGGTTGGTGATACTCGACAAAATCATGAGGAAAACAGATTAGGTTTTCAGAGAAAACCTACGTCATAGTATTTGCGAACAAAAATTCGAGATCAAAAAACATTTGTAACTGAGACGGTGAATCCTGAGTCGAATACGGGGAGGCTAGGTTCAATTTTAGGAAATCTGCTTTTGATTTATTTATTTTTAGGAATTTTCACCTTTTATAATTTTTTGGTATTTTTTATAGTAGGACATCAAATGGAATAATTCTAGGCTAAGCTAACTACTCTACCCTACTTAACAGACAAATAAAGTGAGAGAGAGAATAGAGAGAAAATAAAATATATAAGATTTACCTAATGTTCGCTACAAAACATGCGGAAATAAAACTACACTATGAAAGCACTAAAAAAAAAAGAGATAGAGGAATCCTCTTCAATGACTATTAGAAGGACGAGCCACTTGGATTGCGCCTGGACGAAGGTGGTAAGAAGCTGGATGAAGGAGATGAAGCTGGAAGAAGAAGGACAAGGGAGGGCGACGTGACAATGGGATCCACTTCCCAGAACGATTGTAAGAGGACGACTGTGGGCACTCCATGAATGGGGATGAGGGGAGGGAAAAATTATTTTTATTTTTATCTAGTGGAGCATCCCGGGCTTGGGACACACTTAAGATGTCCTTTTGAGATCTAAAGAGGATAGAAGAGACTAGGAAGGGATGAATGGCCATGGGGTAGGTGGTTTATATAGGCATTATGCCAAATGATTTGGCACATAGTGCATCAATTGCAGTGCGTAGGGCACGCTCCATGCGTGGCGCACATGCTAAGGCCACACATCGCACAGCGCAATTGTGCACGCACATTGTGTACAATGCTGGCAAGTGAGGAGCGATGCAAACCATCAAATCACAATCGTAGGGCTGTTATTCCTCGCAATCGTGCACCTCAGGCTTTAACCGCGTGCGATGACACATTGATGGGAACACAGTCATAAGCCCTAACTAGCCACTTTTAGTCAAGTATGATTGTTAAAAGCTCCTACATAATCATCTGAAGGTCGTAATCCTGCATTGTTCTAATTTAAGAAGGAAAAGGGAAATCAGGATTTATTATCTAATTTTAACAGCACATCATAAACACAAATTAACCAAGGGATTTTTTAGGGGTTAATTAACGGTCAAATAAGCACTAACATCAAATGAATGGGTCTACATAGGTAGAAACAGGGTTTTGTGCATTTCAAGAATCGAAACAACAAACAAAACCCTAATTTCAGACCCACTTGAATTAAAGAGGTCATGGTCAGAATAAAATTCATCTAAACCTCATAAAATTCATAGAAAAATATTCTAAGAGGTTTGTGATAAACGCAAGTTTATGATCATTTTTACGCATTAAAACAAACCTAGCTCTTAGGATTTTGCTCCGCAAACAGGTTTTTGGGCTGCATTTAGGCATTAATTAGGTTAGGCACGCATTGCACTTTTTATTATCTTTTTAATATGTTTTTGTAAGTGTTAGGGATATACAGATTACCATATCCCTAGAACCCTAGCACTCAGGAAGGCAACTAGTGAAGGAGAAGCTCTCACCAGCTGGAACTCAGCTTGATCCAGCTCACCATAGCGGGAATCCAACTAACTTGGACTAGGGTCAGCTCATCCTAGCTCCATTCAGCTCATCTCAGTTGAAAGCTAGCTCAAGAGCGCTCATCTCAGCTCACCCTAGCTCAGGTCAGCTCAGATCCAACTCAACTTAGCTGAGTCTAGCTCATCTCATCTCCCATGAGTTCACAGGGAGCTCTAGCTAGCTCAGTTGAGTTGATTGGAGTTCACCTCAGCTCAGAACCAACCTGATCCATTTCCACTCAACTCTAGCTAGCTGAAGATGAATTCATTCCAGCTCAAGTCCAGCTCCCAGGGATTTAGCTTAGCACAACTTAGTTGAGCTAATCTACCTTAGCTGCCTTAACTAGCTCAATCCTTTTAGGGCACACCAGACCTAGCTCACCTTAGCTTAATTCAGTAGAAGCCAGCTCACTTTAGCTTGGCTTAGCAGCTAGCAAAAAACTAGAAAGCTAAGCCAGCTAGAGTAGCTCCATGCTAACCTCTTCAGCAGCTGCCAGCTCCATTTCAAGCTCCAGACTACTCCTTAGCTCCTCTCTTCAAACCCCCATCCTAACCCTACACCTACCCATATAACCCAACCTAGCCACCCACCTACCCCTCCTTCTAGAACCCTACTTGGCACCACCTAAGCCCCCCTTCTAGAACCCATTTTGGTGCCAACTTCAAGGGGTGCCACCACCCATAACCACCATCTAGGTAACCCTTGGGTTGGCGCCAATCACCCTTAGCCTTAGGATCCCCAACTACCCCCCATATATCCTAGCCATCCATTCCAAGAGCCACCTATGCCCCCCTTCTTACTCTATATATACCCACCTAACTTCTCACATTTTCATCATCCTCCATTTAGTATAATTCCACCCTACAACCACCATACCCACAGCCAAGGAAGAAGAAGAAGAGAAGAAGATTAAGGGAGCATCCTGCCCGCCCCCTTGGTGCCTTCTTCCCCTTTTCCTTCTCCCTTGTGCCACTCTAAGGAGGAGGAGCACTCCCCCACTAGGAGGATGGCCAGGAAAGGAGAAGCAAGGGTGGTGCACACCCACCCTTGAAGGAGATCATTGAAGGTGGTAGCTTCCACCTTGGAGGACATCATTTGGAGGAGCATCTCAAGGAAGGAGAAGGAGTTGTCTTTTCAAGTCAAGGAGCTACTTGGCTTGGAGCAAGAAGCCCTCTTCTTCACCATTTTATCTAGAGGATTTGTGTTTTATTTTTCTTGTATTTTCAAGTAGAGTAGAAGCATTCCTCCATAGGTTTTGTGTAGACAATTTTCATTAAATCGAGTTGCCTTCTCTTAATTTTTGTTGCATAGTTTTTTTTTTTTTTACAAGTTTGGCCTAGCATTTGTTTCACTCCCTCTCCCTAGTTACTCTTGGCCTCCACGTGCCTAGGGTGAGCTTGGGGAGAGTCTCTACCTATCACCTTAGGGTTAGCCTTATTAAAATAGGTATTAGTTGTTTTCCCGCTATCAGCAAAACTCACGTGTTCTCGTTATTTCAAAATCCTAAAAAATGATATATTGAAAAAGATCAAAAAGAAAGTTGAGATCTATTTTCCAAGCAAGGGATTTGATTTGCAAGTGTATTGCCTCCTTGGACAACCCCAGATACCCCACTATCTAGGTTATAAATTTTAAAAGCGAATCCATTTGTGTGCATTACGACTTAAAATCCTAAATTAACAAACCACGCAAAAATGCAATCACTTTTCGGCGCCGTTGCCGGGGAGGCACAGCTTTGCTTTTATCACTTTTCTCTTGCTTGAAGTGGATCTCATCCCCTTCTCTTTTCTTCTATCTCTGTGTGTAGGAACTACAGGAAGTAAGCGGGAATTCTGGAAAGAACTCAAATCCCTTGTCTTCTCGTGGATTCGGTTGGTTCCCTTTCTCCTATCACACCTAAACTAAAAGACTACCAAAATACACTAAACTTGGCTTTCAGGACCCTAAACAACTTAATTAAGTGGAGTGGTGCATTTTAAAATTCATTGTTTGCTTGTATGCTTCATTAAACACCACTCCATTTCAAGTGTTGGTATTCTATTTTTCAGGTCCAGATTTCTATACAGACTTGAAAAATCAATTCCTAACACCACAAGACTCCTAAAATCTTGAAATTTCACTTAGGGATTCTAAATCAAGTAGGGAACATCAATTCCAAATTTCAGATCAATTGATTTTTTATTTAAGTTTTAAAAATTCGTGGACTACAGAGGGGTCACGCCCTTTATTCTTTCTATTTTGTTACTATCTGTGAATTTTTAGATTTTTTATACTTAGCCAATTTTTATGAAATATAGCTTTCTGAAATCCTTGTGAAATTTTACACATCATATAAAATTACCAAAATTTTTTGATGCCGGTGGTGGTACAGAAAGTCCAAAATACCCACGGATATAAATGCTGAACTTTGACATCAGCACAAATAAAAATTCAAAACAAATAACAAACAAATTCCTAAAATCTTAAAAAAATATTTTCTGGAATCTTTGTTTGATTTTATTCAAATTAGTGGTGTTGTTTGACTTGTTTGGACCACTACTTAATACAAGAAGCCTAAAAACAATTCACTGGTAGTAATTTTCTATCTTACAGACAATTGGCTTAGGGTTTCTTTCTTTCTTTTTAGAGACTCACATTAAAGGAAATTAACTATCACCAATATAACTTGTTTTTCCTTTTATTGTGTAGTTTCAAACTTGTTTAAAAATTTAAAAAGAGAAATCCTAAAACACATTGAATTAAATCAAATCCTAAAAGACAAAAATACAAGAAATTGTGTGATAACTTACTTTTTAATTGGAACCACTTTACAATTCTCTCACACACACAAAAAATTGAAATAACAGGGCAACAACCCAATCAACATCCTCCACATTTCGTGTGCACTTTAGTATCCTAGACCTAACTAAAATTCATAGCAACTTGACCCCTAAGGTTTCATCAACTTAGGCTTGTTATATAGGTCTTAAGTTTTCTCTAATTAATACCAATTCTGTCATCTATATCTGGTGTTCAAGCTGAGGGGCCGTGCCAAACAACCAGACGCAAGTTTGTACAAGTACCTAGGGATTTTCCTGGGAAATGGTTGTGCCCAAACTTCCCCTTAAGCAACTTGGCTAGATTTGTTGACAGAACAGGTATTCACTGTTGATTACTTATTTCCTAAGTAGACCAAGTCTTAGGTTAATTTTTAGGGAGTCATAATTAAGTTGGTTTGGAATTTGATTGCTTGTGTGCACAGTTCTCTCATCTCCATCTCTTCTCCTCCCCTCCTGTTCTTCCATTTTATGCACGGGCGATGGTCTCAAAATCCACACTTGGAGGGACCAATTGATTTCGCCCCACGCTTAAAAAGATCGCTTTTTCTATCTTCTTCTTCTCACAATATGGAAAATCAACAAAATAGGTCCACTAACCCTTCCACTTCCACCTCTAATCCCACCTCTAACCCCACTAATAATCCTAATTCTGACCCTTCCACCCACAACCCCCCACCTTTGACTTCCCACACTTGGAGCTCCCTAATGCTGATTTGCCTCAATCACAATATCAAGCCCCCCTCCTGATCTCTTGACAATGATGGTTGAGCAGATTGCTAAATTGAACGCCAATCAACAAACATTGACTAGGAACATCCAAAACCTAGCCAATCAAAGGCCAAACCCACCACCCCGTCAGTAGCCTGTTATTCCTCTAAAATATTTTATCATCCGTCTTATTAAGAGGAACGACCAGGGATGGTCATACCAGAGGGGGACTTCAAGATCAAGCTAGCAGTCCTGAACCTGATTAAACACTTCCATGGCCTTCCTAGGGAAGACCCTTTCTGCCACCTTGAAGAGCTGACTCTTCTTGCACTAACAACCCGTTCCCAAAATGTGCAAGAAGACCTATGGCTGATGCGGCTATTTCCATTATCTCTTAAAGATAATGCCGCTTATTGGTTCAGGACCATTGGCCGACCCATCACAACTTGGCCTCAACTCAAGAGCACCTTCCTCAAGAAATTCTTTCCCATGGGTCGTACTAATTCCCTGCAAAGATCTATTACGACCTTTCAACAAAAATCTGGTGAGACTTTCCATGATTCTTGGGAAAGATTTCAAGATCTCTTAAGAAGTTGCCTACACCACGAGATTCCTTTATGGCAGCTCGTGCAGCTCTTCTATCATGGATTTGAAGATCAAATCCGACATTTCGTCGACACCTCATGTGGCGACAACTTCTTAAATAAGGATGATGAGAGTGCCTATGTCCTTTTTGAAGAAATGAGTGAAAAGTCATTTAATCAAGCTTCCATGAACACATTTGTAGAACTCCAAACCTACAGTTCAGTGTTCATGAAGTAGGCACCCAAGCTATCCCTGTCACCCAAGATGATCTTCAAATGATCGCCCAAAAACTCAACCAGATGCACATTAACCAAAAGAAGATTGAGGAAAGACTTGCCACATCAACCTAAGCTCCGCAGAGTCCACATCTAACCCAACCTAACTTTCCACGAAGAGAAAATTTGTACAATCTCAACACTACTTCTATTGATTATTACCAGTATTCTGTGGTTGCCCATGATTCACTGGGGAATTACAACTATCCAGATCTTAACCCTACTCAAAATATTTCTGCCATCCAGGAGCCATTTAAAAATTCTTCCAATTAGAAGACTTACCCAAACTACTCTTGGAATAATCAGGTTCCTCCCCAACCAAATCAATTTAATGGGTATGGATCTAATCCGACCTTTCATCTTGGACCATCCCAACAAAACATCAATTCCCAGATGATGAGAACCCTATAGGACATGCAAACAAAAAGGATGGAAGTAACCCACACCATCACAAATCTGAACAATCAAATTAGGGTTACACCCACTCAAAGACTTGTAGGACATCTTCCCTCCCAACCCATGCCCAACCCTAATCATCAAAGGAATCAATATCCAGGCAGAAATCCACACTACCCGAATCAATCTCCTACTAATCCACCACCTCAACAGCCTCCAGGTTTCCACAACCATAGGCCCCCCCACCTCCTCCAAATAATAATCCGACTGCACATGCAGTTACGTTGAGGAGTGGGAAAACTGCCACTGATCCCGGGCCTTCGCAAAAACCTGGTGAAATCCCCATCCCTGTGTAAATTGACTCTCCACCTCCCCATTAGGAAGAAAAAGAAACACAAAAATCTCAAGACACGGCTCCTATCCCTTTTCCACAAGCTCTCTACCCCACCACCAATAGAAAAAAGAAATCTGATCCCACCACAGACGAACTCGTGGATCTATTTGGGCAAGTTCAAATCAATATTCTTCTCCTAGATGCCATCAAATATATACCTGCCTATGCCAAATTTTTGAAGGAGATTTGTACTCCTAAAATGCAGGCCAAAAATCTAGGACAGGTACATCTTTCGGAGACTATAAGCTCTGTCATACAGAGCAAGCTGCCTCCTAAGATGAAAGATCCGAGGGCGCCATTAATTTCACTGATTATTGATGATACTACCTTTGACCACACCCTCCTTGATCTTGGTGCCTCAGTTAATATCATTCCCACGATTTTATTTGAAGAGTTTCAGATCGGTGAATTAAAACCCGTCGAGGTTACCATGCAATTAGCCGACCGATCTACAATTAAACCTCGCGGGATTGTTGAGGATGTTTTGGTTAAGGTCTAGAATTGTGTCTTCCCTGCAGACTTTCTGGTCCTTGACATTGAGGTATTCGAATCTTTATTGAATGCCCCAATAATCCTTGGATGACCCTTTTTGGCCACTGCAAAGGCAAATATCAATTGCCACACAGGCAAAATGGATACCACCTGTGCCGGCCAAACTATCACTCTAGATATTTTTAGATCCTTCAAGAGATTCCATGATGATAATTTTTTTGAGGACTCAGATACTGAAATTTTGAATATGGTGGAGGAGACATTATTGGCAGATACCCTTATCGACCACAATATTTTTTAGGAATCAGATTAAGAATTAGTGGTCGGCGAAATATGTGATTTGGAGACTTGTCTTGACCAAAAATCCATTCCTGATGAACCCCCTGATCACCCTAACCCGCCCACTCTTCCCTCACCCCACCTTTCCACACTAACTTCACCCAATCCTCACCATTCCTTCCCTGACCCCTTTCCTATGGACCTACCACCAGACCTACCCGAGTTTGGCATTCAACCTGATTTAAAACCATGGCCAGACTCAGGCTACACTTATCATTTTCCATCCAACTTTGATCCCTATATTTCCTCTAATCAATTTTCTAGGGATCCAGAAGAAGACACATTTTATGCGGGCATCCAAGTGTCCAATTATTTACATGATTTTCCATCTTTCGTGCATACCTTCACACCCGACTGAATGGCATAAAAGATAGCACTGGATGGGAGGTAACCCAACATTTTTCCTGCTTTCCTTTTTCCTTTCTTTTTCCAGGTTTTGACCATCCTAAACTCAACCGCTCTTCACTAAGGTGATCCCTTTTCCCTCCTAATGCATGACATAGCATATCTTAAGCATGGGGTGGTGTTTCTAAAATTTTGATGATCGATTTAGGATTTTCAAAACCTAAAAACATGCATTTTTCTTTAGTCATTTTATTTTCCTGCTTGCATACCCAAAAAAATAAAAATATTGAAAACTTTTTGAGGAAAATTTTGAAATAGGGACTAAGGTTGAAAACTCAATTTTGGTACAATGGGATTTTATCATTAACAAACTAGGGATGAGGATGCAGATCTGATCATTAGAATTTCAGGGTCTATTTTTAGACTAGATCAGATATCCTTCTCTAAAATTTCACCTAAACTCATGATAGTTCAAGTGACTTGATCCTCTTTGTAATATGGAAAGTATCTGGCTTAGTTTCTGATTCAAAAACTTCTTTTCTTGCGGAACTACTTGTGTCAAATTTCACATACAAGCCAACACCTAAAAATCACTAAAAATTAGAAAAACCCCTTGCTTGGACTTAGTAAAAGTCTAAAGCAGATCATTGGTTTGAGTTCCCACCATCGAGAAGGAGGAAAATACCTCCTTTGAGGATGCGATGTCAACATGTTACCGCCTCGGCACTGCTCCATATCTATATTTCATATCTTTAGATGGAGCATTAAAGTGCATTTTAGCAACTCAAGTGTCATGGATGGTGCTCTACCTATAGTGTCAGAGTAAGAGCTTGAGTTTGCTTGGAGCGACCCTTTACACTACATTGTGTTTTGGGGTTGTAAGCTCCCGGGTGGTGTAATGGATGGTGCTATCCCAAAGTACTAGCACCAGAGCCCCCTCAAGGATTGGTGACGGGAATGATGATCCCGACACATCTGTTGTAATACTAAGTTAGAAATAAGCATGGGGGACAAAAAAAAAAAGTTTTAAACCAAAAACACACCCTTATAAATGTTGGCTTTTCACAAGCACAAACACAAGGTTTTAAAGGTTATTGCAAGTTGCGAATCAGATTCAAGAGCCAGAAAAATCCTAAAAACAAAAATTTCAAGTCATCTGAATTAACGAATTAATCTATGGATTTTCTGAAGGATATATTGATCTCGTTTTGTTTAATTTTTGGATCCAAAAATAAATCCCAATGTTTATCTTTAACAAATCCCATTCCTCCTGTGTTTAAACCAACCAAGGTCCCATAGTCTCTTTTTCCTCAAAAGTAAAAAAAAATTATATTTCCTAAAAATTTCATTTGTAAAAATTAAAGTTTTGCTAAGAGACTATCAAAAGATAAGCATGGGGATGTGATAAACGCAAGTTTATCATCATTCTTATGCATTAAAACAAACCTAGCTCTTAGGATTTTGCTTCTCAAATGGGTTTTCTGGATGCATTTAGGCATAAATTAGGTTAGGCACGCATTGCACTTTTATTGTCTTTTTAATATATTTTTGTGAGTGTCA
Source organism: Thalassia testudinum (assembly GCA_037157565.1). NCBI lineage: Eukaryota > Viridiplantae > Streptophyta > Magnoliopsida > Alismatales > Hydrocharitaceae > Thalassia > Thalassia testudinum. Next base: position 10,173,400 of record JAZHRO010000068.1, on the reverse strand, counting down.
GGGATATACAGATTGCCAGATCCCTAGAACCCTAGCACTTAGAAAGGCAACTAGTGAAGGAGAAGCTCTCACCAGCTAGAACTCAGCCTGATCCAGCTCACCATAGCTGGAATCCAACTCACTTGGACTAGAGTCAGCTCATCCTAGCTCCATTTAACTCATCTCAGCTCACCATAACTCAGGTCAGCTCAGATCCAGCTCAACTTAATTGAGTCTAGCTCATCTCATCTCCCATGAGTTCACAAGGAGCTCTAGCTAGCTCAGTTGAGTTGACTGGAGTTCACCTTAGCTCAGGACCAGCCTGATCCAGCTCCAGCCAACTGAAGATGAATTCATTCTAGCTCAGGAAACTCAAGTTCAGCTCTCGGGGACTCAACTTAGCTCAACTTAATTGAACTAAGCTACCTTAGCTACCTCGACCAGCTCAATCCTCCCCAGGAGCACCAGATCTAGCTCACCTCAGCTCAATTCAGCAGAAGCCAGCTCACTTTAGCTTGGCTTAGCAGCTAGCAAAGAACTAGCAAGCTAAGCCAGCTAGACTAGCTCCATGCTAACCTCTTCAGCAGCTGCCAGCACCATTTCAAGCTCCAGACTTCTCCTCCTCAGCTCCTTTCTTCAAACCCTAGCTTCAATACCTCCTCCTCTACTCCACTACTAGCTAAGCTAGCTTAGGCTAGCTTAGCTTAGCTTAGCTAAGCTAGGCTCCAACTCCCTTGGCAATCCACCACCTAGAAACCCTTCTTAGCTAGCTCTACCAACTAAGCCCTACCTAAGCTCACCTAAGCTAGCTCCACTCTACTCCTTTTGGCACCACCACCTAGCCTACCCACTACCACCAAAAGACACCACTAAATGGCACCAAAACCACTTATAACTACCCTTGTTTTGGCTCAAAAAATTCCCTCCAAAAATCCCCCCATCCCAACCCTACACCTACCCATATAACCCATATTAGCCACCCACCTACCCCTCCTTCTAGAACCGTACTTGGTGCCACCTAAGCCCCCCTTCTAGAACCCATTTTGGCACCAACTTCAAGGGGTGCCACCACCCATAACCACCACCTAGGAAACCCTTGTGTTGGCGCCAATCACCCTTAGCCTTAGGATCCCCAACTACCCCCCATATCCTATCCTAGCCATCCATTCCAAGTGCCACCTATGCCACCCTTCCTACACTATATATACCCACCTAACTTCCCACATTTTCATCATCCTCCATTTAGTATAATTCCACCCTACAACCACCATACCCACGGCCAAGGAAGAAGAAGAGAAGAAGATTAAGGGGGCATCCTACCCACCCCCTTGGTGCCTTCTTCCCCTTTTCCTTCTCCCTTGTGTCATGCCAAGGAAGGAGGAGCACTGCCCCACTAGGAAGATGGCCAAGCAAGGAGGAGCAAGGGTGGTGCACACCCACCCTTGAAGGAGGTCATTGAAGGTGGTAACTTCCACCTTGGAGGACATCATTTGGAGGAGCATCTCAAGGAAGGAGGAGTTGTCTTTTCAAGTCAAGGAGCTACTTGGCTTGGAGCAAGAAGCCCTCTTCTTCACCATCTTATCTAGAGGATTTGTGTTTTATTTTTCTTGTATTTTCAAGTAGAGTAGAAGCATTCCTCTATAGGTTTTGTGTAGACAATTTTCATTAAATCAAGTTGCCTTCTCTTAATTTTTGTTCCATAATTTTCTTTTTTTTACAAGTTTGTCCTAGCATTTGTTTCACTCACTCTCCCTAATTACTCTAGGCCTCCACGTGCCTAGGGTGAGCTTGGGGAAGGGCTCTACCTATCATCTTAGGGTTAGCCTTATTAAAATAGATATTAATTATTTTCCTGCTATCAGCAAAACTCGCGTGTTCCCGTTATTTCAAAACCCTAAAAAATGATATAGTGAAAAAGAACAAAAAGAAAGTTGAGATCTATTTTCCAAGCAAGGGATTTGATTTGCAAGCATATTGCCTCCTTGGATGACCCTAGATACCCCACTATCTAGGTGATAAATTTTAAAAACGAATCAGTTTGTGTGCATTGCAATGACTTAAAATTGTAAATTAATAGACCATGCAAAAACGCAATCAGTTTTGTACCCTTGGTTTGACCATCTGAACCTATTTTGACCTTGAACGGAGTCTCAAACGGGATTTTGCCCTAATTTGGGCTTCTGTGCAAATTTCCTAGACAAATATGGTAAAATTGAAATCCAAATTCACCATCAGATTCCTTGGGTCCAAATTATCCTAAGACCAAAATTTGGGCCCAATCAGAGTCCATCTTACCTAGTTTGCATTTTAGCCCTTAAAAACCCTATTTCTTACATTAAGCCCATCAGGTTTCAAAATTTTTGCAAATGGGCCCCTAACTTCTCATCGTTTTCTTCACTTTGGTCTCTACCACCATTGGCGGTGAGAACACATCTTCAGCGAGGTTCGAGGGAGATTTACTCCCTCGAATCAAGTCCAATCACCTCTAAACTTGGAGGAAAGATCCACGAGAAGTTGCCCAATCTCTCAAACCGCCTCATAATCTCCAGATCAGGCCCTCGAACTCGAATGAGCTCGAAGAAATCAAGGATCCTTTTCCCTGATTTCACGGCCAAATCAAGTCATTTTCCTTGCTTAGAGCTTGACCTTGAGCTCTATAAAGAACCCTCTCGCCCAGGCCAATCTCTTTAGCAAGTTTTAGGGCCAAAAACACCCTCCTCCTAACTCTGGCCTACTCCATCCCACTCCGGTGACTCCTCGACTCTGCCTCCATCGCCTTTTGCCACATACCATAGGCAGAGTGAATCTTCCTCCCTCCATCGTCCGCTCCACGCCATACCAGCCAGGAGCTCCCTCTCCCTTCAACGTCATCGTTCGCCCTCACTGGAGCTTTCCCCTTCTCCAACTCTAGCCCATCATAGTTGGGCACCCCCTCCTCTGTCTCACTCTCTAAGTCCCTCTAAACTCATCTCCTATTCCTCTACTTCATTTCTTTCCACCCAGATTTTGCTATTGACCCTTGCTTCACCCTCAATGCCCTCATTTTCCTCAAGTCCGGCATGAGCTCCAGCGAGCTCGCACCAGCACTACACCACACCAATACAACGCCACCACCTCCACTAACTTCGCCATGACCCACTGATCAAAAGCCCCAACTTTATTGGGACTTTGACCCTGCAAAAGACAAATCGAACACACCCAGTCACGTGCACCTCCTCCATCAACGTCAGCACTCCACCGACCGCCGCATTCCTCGAAACCACCACCACCACATTTTCCTCTTCACGGTGAACCTTCTGAGCATATTTAACAAGGCTACGAGGCCGTATTTTGCATTTTAGGTACACGCCGAAGCACCATCACCGCCACCACCTTCTCCAGCTCTGTTCGCAGTTCTCCGACTGCCTTCATCCCCATTATTCCCTCTAGGTGCTATGGAATTCTTCTATGAGGAGCTCTAGGTCCTTAATCGAGAGCAACTAGCTAAGTAGTAGCTGAATTCATCGAAACCTTCGCTTGTAGCTGCACGCAATGGAAGGACTTTTAGTTCCACCTCGGAAGAGCAAAAGCACGCAACAACAAATAAAGGCATTTCATGTTGACAGCTATTCACCTCCGAGCTCACGGGGTGAGGTCCCCATGCACGGCCATCGCATGTGCTCACACGTGCTTGTACATGTGCCCTTGCCTGTGGTTCACGCCACATGGGTTTGGGTAGTGGATCTGTTTACCCGATTTTCCAAGTCTGACTTGGTTTTGAAGAAGGAAACTTTGAGAGGGAGGAGGAGGTTTTCTGCTACCTCGAGATTCATGCCCTCTCCCTCTCTCAACACTTAGTCTCTTGAGACCCTTGTGCCTCCACTGCTGCTGTGCCTTCGTGCCTTGAGGTTAAGGAGTCTGACCTCTCCTCTCAACGTTTCAGGCCTGTTGAGAGCGCTGAATCAGTGTTTAGGAGTGTTGCATTGTAGTATAGCCGAAATAGAGTTCAAAAAAAATATAATTTTATTACTAAAATATATTCCAAGGTCAAACATAGGGAGAAAATGGAATTCACGCACTAATCTCAATAATAAATGCAAATTGAACACATAATATTACTCAAAATCTAATTAGGAATGTAGAGCATGAGTATATGAAAAATAAAAAGAGTTGTGGGCAAAAAAATAAAGAGAATATGAGCATCAGACATGTTAAATATCTAGTGCTACAGTGCCTTTCTTTCCTTCTTCTGATGTCTTTCTCTTATTTCTCTTTTGCCTCTGCAAGCCCTCTTCTTCTTTCTCTTCTTTCTTTCCTTAGCATTCTCTGTCTTCTTTTTCCTTCTTCTCTATCTTTGGCCTTCTCTTCCTTTTCTCTTTCTCTACCTTCTACCTTAAGCTTCCTTCGTCTTCAGCTTCTTCCTTCTTTCTTTGCTTTGCCTTAAGCCCTGCGGTGCTCCTATCCTTCTTCTTCCTGACCTCCTCTTCTTCTTATTCTTCCTTTTCTACTTGACCTCCACTTCTTCTTCTTTGAATTGGCTAAGTGTGGAGCCAAACTCCTCAAAGAAAAACCCCCCTTCCCCTGCATAGCTTTCCTCTCTTTCTTTCTTCTCTATTTCAAAGCCACTCTCATAGAGCCTTTAACCAGTCGGGTAATCAGACCTAATGGAGACCTTGTTCCAAGCTAACCGGCATGTGTGGTGAGTGAGGAGTGAGTAGGTCGGGTAATTGGGTCGAGGCCAGGTTCGCGAGGGCAGTGCCGCAGACGAGTCTGTGAGAGGGGGGAGGAGGACCTCACCCTCAATGTTGGAGGCAATAAGCCTCTAACACAAAATCAACTTATGCGACTTTGGGCGATCATCCACTTTCGAGGTGGGACCATCTGCCCACCTTCCTTTTGTGCGCACAGCAATAGATGGCCTTCACAATTGTAGCAGCAATCGAGGTCATCGACTCCAATTGAGAGCCTGAGTGCATGCGCGAGGGACTTCCGTGCACCTAGAGCAACAAGGCAAGGGCGTGGCTTCAAGCTCCGCAACAATGGTGGATGAGTGCCTAAACCTGGGAACACGAAAATGGCCTCGCAGCCTTATCAGAGCTCTCAGAGAGTGTCGCCGGAGCATGGCGAATGTGCTAGGGTGGTTGGCATGGCTTGTGGGTGGCTGTGGTGACGTATCTAAGGCTTACTATGGGCGTGTAAGTGGGTGTGTTCGGTGGGATGTTTGGGTGGTCGATGGAGAGATTGGAGTGAGGGGATGTGATCAGGGAGTCGAGGCGGAGGTCGTAGGGTGGTTGGCGAGGTGGATGGAGGTGTGGAGCTATAGGGGCACCTCGTCGGAGGTATTGCTGAAGGTGGAGAAGGTGACGGTGGTCAGTGGCGTTGAGGGTTGGTTTAGGGAAATAAAGAAAGGGAAAGGGAGTGTGAGAGAGAGATAGTCTTTCACCTACCTCTAAAGGATGAAGAGGGGTAGAGAACCCACACCAGTATGGTCGCCGGACGTGGGGAAGATGAAGACCTTCGTAGATGAGGCAGCGGCGAAGATGAGGCAGAGGCAGCATCAGCCAGTGTTGCGCAATGTGGAGGAATAAGAGGAAGACAACCTGACCACTGATATTGTGGTTGGGTGACGAGAGAGCGAGGGAGAAGCCGCCGGAGCTTGTGGAGTTGTTGTGTTCGGAGGGGAGAGAAGAATGGAGGGAATCCGGCCCAATTTCAAGCTGAGGGAATGCAGTTGGATCTGGGGCTTCTTAAATAGGTCTCTAGAGAAGGATTTGTGCTTGGAAGCCAAGCTTCCAAGCAAGGCATGGTCATCAGAGTTGGCAACTTCAAAAGACCCAAATCTCTCATGCATTCGCAAGAGAGATTGGGAAACAATTATGGATCACAAATGGGTTCAGATTGGAGGAGATTACTCAGAGAATCTCTCTTCCAATTTTGGGAGGGATTCTCTGAGCAATCAAGGAGAAACCGCCTTTCAAAGCTCGCTAGAGTATGATTCCTTCACTATAATGGTGGAGGGACCTATTTGTGAAGATGATAAGAAATCTAGGGGGCTAATTGCAAGGGCTTTTGAAAGATAGGGGTAGAAATGTAATCAGGCTGGACCTTTTTGCAAAGTAGGTCAAGATGAGTTCCCCTTAGGTCCAAATTTTGGTACAAACCTAATTTAGATCTAAGGAATCCAATGGTGAAGTTGGATTTTGGGTTTAAGCATGTCTGACTAGGTAATTTATGCAAAAACCTAATTTAGGGTAAATATCTATCTGAGACCCCATTTTATGTCAAGATGGGTTCCAATGGCCAAATTGAAGGTACCAAACCATAGAGGATATTTTTCTATGATTTTTAGAGGGTTTAAGTGAATTTTATCCTAACCAGAACCTTAGTTAATCAAGTGGGTCTATTTTAAGGTTTTGAGAAGTCATTTAATTCACAGGGTACGTACAAACCCTTTTCTGTCTGATCCAACCCACTTATTATCTTATTACGATCCTTTGACCTTTGTTTAGCCCTTGGTAAAATCTATTGTTGTACTGCATTGGTAGAATTACAATTTTACCCCTATTTTCTTATTTTCCTCTCAGAATGGTTGTGTAGTGAATAATGACCTTCAGTAGGTTATGTAGGAGCTTTTATTCCCTTCATTGGGTCAAAATGAGCTAGTTATGGCTCATGATGGTGTTCCCATCATACCCCCATGCCTAGCTTTTGTTAGTCCCTTAGCAAAATTTTAAGGTTTTAACTTTGATTCTAGACCATGTAATCTTTTTTATGCTCAAAATTGTGATGTGTGATTTCTTCTGTTGATTTGGTTAGAATGCTAATAGTAGGCCAAGAGGTACTCAAGTACCAACCAAAATCTGGGCCTGACCAGCTCTAGCCTCAGTTCACCGCGAAGGTTTTTAAGGCCCACACAAACTATCCTAAGGTTCGTTGGACTCTACGGTTAAAGCACCCATGCTTGTAACATATTTTAGCCTTGGTTCAGTTTGCAATGCGTTTTTGTAAGAGAGATACAGAGGAATTTTTTTTATTTAAAGAGTTTTCTCTCCCTTTTCTTTTTACTTCTAGCTTCAGATAGGTTTCACAACATGGTCTGTATTGGATTCCTAGTCCCCATCATCAATCCTCGAAGGGTTCCTGGCAATCGATGCTTCGGGATAGCACCGCCCATGGCAACCCTCAGAACCCTGGCTTTCGAGATTTCAAGATAATCTTGCCCATGGTGTTCTGTAGCTAAATCCAGACCCTGGCAATTGACATTTCGAGATAATGCCTCCCATGGCATCTGAACTAGCACAGGGTGCTTACATGCCCTCAGTAGGATATGTAGATATCCTAGGAGACAAGTACCGAGGAGACAATATGTTATTTCGCATCTTCGAGGGGAATTTCCCACCTCTCCACGCCGGGAACTCATCCAAATCAACATGTGTTGATCAGCCACTCCTAATCTAGGCAACTTTTTCAGAACGATTCAAATGCATTTGCGTGATTTTGATACTTAGGTGCACTGAACCAAACTACGTGTGAATTGGGGTGCTTAGGTTACCAAGTCCCACAAACGAGAGGTCAGTTAATGAGGCCGAATACTCCCTAAACCTTAGACCTAATAGTTAAGCTTCGCATTCTCCCCAACCACTTGAGGACTATCCAGATCTTAACGGATACTTGAATTTTTAAGGTTATGGTCATAGCCCAAGAGGCCTAAGATCAGTTGATGGGAACACCATCATGAGCCCTAACTAGCTCAATTTGACCCAAAGAAGAGAACAAAAGCTCCTACATAACCAACTGGAGGTCTTAATTCACTGATAATCTTTCTAAGAGAAAAGCAAGAAACAATGGATAAAACTGTAATTCTACCATTGCAGTACAACAACGGGTTCTCTCAAGGGCTAAACATAGGTTAAATGATCTTAACAGGATAATAAGTGGGTTGGATCAGACATAAAAGGGTTCGTGTGAGTTTTGGGAATTAAATAACTTCTTGTAACCCTAAAACAGACCCACTTGATTAAACAAGGTTTTGGTCAATATAAAATTCACCTAAACCCTCTAAAAATTATATAAAAATATTCTCTAGGGTTTAGAACTTTCAAATTGGCCATTGGAACCCATTTTGACCTAGAATGGGGTCTCAGACATATATTTATCCTAAATTGGATTTTTACATAAATTTCCCAGTCAAACGTCGTCAAATCCAAAATCCAACTTCACCATTGGATTCCTTAGGTCCAAATTAGGTTTATACCAAAATTTGTACCTAAGGGAAACTCATCTTGACCCACGTTGCAAATAGGTCCATCCTAATTACATTTCTATCCCTATCTTTCAAAAACCCTTGCATTGGCCCCCTAGCTTCTTCATCGTTCTTTGCAATTAGGTCCATCCACCATTATAGCAAAGGAATCCTACTCTGATGAGCTTTAGAAGGTGATTTCTCCCTGATTTCTCAAAAAATCCCCTTCAAAATTGGAAGGGAGATTCTCTGAGAAATTCCCTCCAATGTGAACCCAATTTGAGGCCCTACTTAGTACCCAATCTCTCATGCGAATGTATGAGAGATTTGGGTCTCTTTCGAGTTTCCATCGCTGGCAAGCCTACCTTTCTTGGAAGTTGTCTTCCAAGCACAAAATCGACCTCCAGGGCTCTATTTAAAGGAGCCCAGTTCGCCTCGACTCCTCTAAGCTTGAAATCGACCAGAGATCCCATCAATTTCTTCTCTCCTCCTCCTGCCAACTCTCTCATCAAGCTCCGGCAACCATCCCTAATCTTCTCCATCGCCTGACCACAATACCGGTGGCAGGTTCTTCTCCCTCACGTTAGTCCACGTCGCGCAGCACCCACCGACGCCCCTACCTCCCCTTCGTCCTCGCCGACCGTCTTCTCTGAGCATCTTCATCTCGGCGTCTGTAATACGCGCCAGATGCCATCTCCGTCGCCCTTTCATCTCTTCACCTCCTTGATAAGTTCCTCTCACCCTCTACATTCATTCCCCCTCTTTATTTCCCTCAACTGCCTACTGCCGCACTCCACCACCATCATCTCCTTCACCTCCAGCCACCAACTCCGGCAAGATCACTCCACCACCACAGACCACCTCCCTCCTTGTCGACCAGTCCTAAGCTCCACCTCGATGCCTTGATCACAAGCCCTCACTCATATCACCTAAACACTCACCCTAACACACCCTCGAACACACCCACACATCCCCACACAGTGTGCCCTAGGCATGCTCCCTCAGGCATTCCCACGCCACGCTGACCACCGCAGCACACTTGCCGTGCCTCGGCGAAGCTTGCTGAACATTCTGACGTGGCCGCAAGGATGTTGTGGTGATTTCAGGTGCAGGTATGCTCCGCCATTGGTGCAGGGCTGAAAGCAAGCTTGAAGCGAACTCTAGGCTATGCCAACCCTAGGTCCATGTCCCAAGTTGCACGGAATACACTCGCGTACAACTCCAGGAATCCAATTGGTGCTAAGGGCAGTGGCAGCTGCTGTAATTGAAGAGAGCTCCTCTGCCGCAGGCACGCATGAAGAAGGTGGTAAGATAGTCCCACCTCGGAACTGGACGAGCAAGCGGGTGCGCATAAATTGATTTTCTATCAGAGGCTTATCGCCTCCAACTCACGAGGTGAGGTCCCTCTCTTACCCGACTGACTGGCCTCGTCTGTGACCACTCCCCGCGGACATGGTCTTGACCCGACCCAACTAGCACACCTCGCCCATCACCGCATGCCAGTGGGCCTGGTCCCAGGTGCGTACCTGACCCGATTACCCAAGAAGTGTGGCTCTGGGAGAGCAGAACCTAAAAGAGAAAGGAGAGGAGAGTTCACACGGGTAGGGGGTAGGTTTTGCTCTGCAAGACGAAGAGGAGAAGAAGAGAAGCTAAGGAAGAACAAGGAGAAGGCAAGGAAGCAGAGAAGGCAGAAGTCAGAAGAGAAGGAAGAAGCCAAAGGAAGAAGAGGAAGCTGAAGGAAGAAAAGAAAGCAAGGCAAAGGAAGAAGGAAAGGCAACCAACAAAGAGAAAGAGAAAGAAGAAAGCCAAAGAAGAAGAAGCAAGCAGAGAAAGCTAAGGGAAGGGCTAAGGCATAAAACCTGAAGAAGAGAGAAAGCCAAAATCAGAAAGAGAAAGAAAGGAGGGAGAAGCTAGAGAACAGAGAAGAAGGAAGATAAAAAAGAAGAGAAAGAAAGAAGAAGAAGATTGAAGCCAAAGGCAGCCAGTAGAAGAAGCACTGTAGCATCATCATTTTAGGACGTCTGATTTACAAATCAGACGTCCCATTTTGATTTTCATTCATATACATTGGTTTCTTTAGCATTTTGTGCCCTACATTTACTCCTATCTTTTTTCACTATGACATTGATATTATTGCATATTCTTTTAAATTCTAGGTTGTGATCTTAATTTCTAAACCCCAATTTTCTCCCTTTGTTTGACCTTGGACTTTAAAATTTGAGTAATAAAATTGTATTTGTTTTGAACGTTTTTCTGGCTGTACTACAACGCGTCATTCTTAAATACCGATACAGCGTGATAAACATCAGCGTTCATACTAATCTCGTCAATGTTTCATTAGCACTTTTTTCCTTTTATCTTCTTTTGGATATGGCCTATAACTCACTTAATTCCTTAATTTCTTACTAATCACTATCTCTTTTCTCTTTCTTTTCAACTTGTGCTCCTTTTCAACAATTTTTACTTCTCCCCTTTTTCTCCTCAAGATTTGTATGGCCTCAAAATCTTCTCTCCTCTCATTTTTCTGTTCTTTTTCACAATTTTCTATTTTTTTGGTATTTTTGGAATTTGTGATTTTTTTGTGAGAACCCTTCCGAACTTTGATTTTTGTATGTTTGCACTTTACCACTTCCCAATGCCTAAGTTTTTCAATGTTCTCATTATAACGAAGGGTGTGAAACAGGTTTCGGTTCAGGAATTTAGAACAGGATTATCGAGTGGGCAAATGGGTTGGGATGACTGTTGCGGATGATTTCAAGCTCTGGCACGTGTACCAGAGGTGGGATAGACTGTTCTAAGATGAAAATCAAGGTGCAATAGACGTAATGTATAGAAAGATAATCAGAAAGATCTCAATTTTTGGAATGACGGGTTGCCTCCTGTTAAGTGCTAAATTTAATGCCTTCAGCTGAGCGGGAAATGGTATGGAGAGGGAGTGGTCAAATCAGATGAGTTTTGTAGAATAAGCACCTTGATCAAAAGCCTGGTTGGTCCAACCAGGTGCTTGTTCAGATCAGCAAGCTAATGATGCAGCCCAAACCCAATCAATCTGGTGGGTTGATAAATGTAGTTCAAGAGATGTGGAACCCACCATATGTTGTGAAGCTCGGAATGATATGGAAGTGTGAATCTAGGGATTGGCTGAGTCGAATCAGCCTGATCAGAGTAGGGATCCTTAAATGAAAAAGAATCGGTGGGGGATGTAGGAACCCTACAGGAGTGATCAGAGAAGGATGGGGTGTGTTTTGTAGTCTGATTGATGTCCGAAACTCGATAAAAATGTGGAGGCGAATCATCTGCAATCGATTCAGTAAGAGGGGAATCAGAATAGAAATTGAGTCTGGTTGCGGGTCAGGGTTGAAAATGGGTTTGAATAGGTTCCATATTTGTAGAGGAGGTGGCATCACTAAGAATTATGTATGAGGGCTCATCTAAAAAGGAATTAAAGGGGGGTTCATTTAGAGAGTCCTCATAGTAGCCATCAAATTAAAAGGTAAATGCCTAAAGAGTGTTTATAGGATGAAAAAAAATCGGAGTCAAGAAAATATTCAAATTCTGGGTTGCAGTCACTCTCGACACTTTCTAGTTTTGATTCCTGAGGATCGCAAAAAAATGATTCCATTTCAATGGAACCTGAATTTAAATCAGTGATCTCGGGATCAGGGACCTCAGAGTTAGAGTCGAAGAATGAATCATGTGAGCTGAGGTTGTAGATTGGCTCGTAGTCGTCAGGAAATAATGGTTCTCTGAAATCATGGTAAGATTCGAAATCATCTGAGAAATTGCTAGAATCAATTTCTGAATTCGATTCGAGATCAGAGGTTCCACCACAGAATAAATCACAAGATGTAGACTCAGCAACCTGAATTGGGTATAGCCTATTCTTAGATTCTGAGCTCAAAAAGGTGTCCCTATTAGGTCTAGGCTCGAGTTCTAGGCTTGTAGGAAAGACCCAATCAAAACCCCACTCTTCCAACTCCTTGACTTCTATATCGTAGATTGGCGTGACTTCTGAAAAATCAATCTGTATCTCTGAGGATGTTGGAGAAGGACATTCATCAAACAAAAGCCCAGGATCATAATCCCAATTTAAACTTTGATCTTCGTCATATGGGGCCTTGTAATCTTAACAATAAGATTTAGATCTAGATTCTAGGCTGAGAATGTGCGTTGAATTACTAGAATCTAGGTTAGAATTGCCTTCGAGGGTCACCTTATCAGAATAAGGGGCGGGATTTACACCCTCGAGAGGTCTTGTTTTAATCTCATCACTACAAGAGTCTCGGAATTCTATGCTTAGTGAACTAGGATTTTGGTTTTCTAGGGCTGGCTCAAAATCATGTTCTCCTGCAATTGGGACTTCCCAACCTAATTCAAGATCAAGCATGTTATATTCCATCTGGGTTGGGAATCCACAACAACTTTGTCCCTTAAACCTTGGATTTGGGAAGTCATGTTGATCCTTAATATTAGTCCAAGATGTTTCATTAACTATTTGGGGCATGTACGGGTATTTTTTATCGATAACTTGTTTCAACAATTTCATGATCTCTTCTCGTTTTTCAAGATCATCTTGGTGTTTTTCCCAAAGTACAGAATGTGTCATGCATTGGAGATATTCAAAGTTATGCAATTTTTATATCTCAATGTATCCTGTTTTGAGAATGTCTCGAGTTGATCCCTTTGTTGCTTTTGTTAATAATAGTTGGGCACAGTTTAAGATGAAGATTGTTGTTGTTGGTATACTAACCTGAATGTCTTCTACTAGTTTTGAGGTTTTGTAATTAATCTCAAAAAATTTAAGGGCATCCTCAACCATTCTATCTCTCATGGATCTTTGTGATTCAGGTTTCTTGAATGGTTTCCCTAAGTAGTTGGGCTACATGTTTGAATCAGATGGTGGAATCAAGATGTAGAATCAAAATTTAGGTTTGGATCGAAGTGATTTGATCTGAAAGAGAATCCCACTGAAAATATGTGTGTGTGCCCTAAAGAGAAGGGTTGAGGGACTGGATGTGATGTTGACCTAATCAAGGCACCCAAAAATTTTTGGATGACTATAGAGGTTCGGGGCGGATGATACCTCTGGATCAGAAAGTCGTCCACCTGAGAAATACCTGGGTAGCCAGAGAGGGAGAGTCCCTCAAAGACCCCTACACGGTAGAGCACCCCCACGGGTTACAGGGTTTCCCCCACCCGACCTCTCTTGTCACTGAGGGTCCAAGTAGACCAGAATGGATAACTTTACCTCTTAAGTCTACCAGTTTTATGTCCAAATTTCTGCCTTTGTTTTCACTTGAATTAGCAATTGATTTGACTTGTGACCTAATTTGGAGGTTGGTTGCCCTATAATGTACACCAACTTTACCTGACCTGCCCTAAAGATGGCAAAATGACTCTAGGTCAAGACCTAGAAATCACCGTGATTTGACTCCCAGGTTATTAAGACCAAGGATTTTAGGGTTCAAGTGAGTTTAGAGCCTGATTTTAGGATTTTTCTTGATTAGATCTTTTCAATCAAGGGCTTGGATAGCACACAAATGCAGGCTGTTTTGTTTCCCTTTATGCAGGCAAAATGTGAACTAGCACTCCAAAACCCTAATGTAGAAACCCTAATTTAGCTTTATTTCCAAATCCTCTTTTGATTTTGAAAAATGTTCTCCTTGGACTTCAAACAAGAAGTGCATAGTCCAAGAAGATTAGAATTTAAGCATAGTCCCTAATAGGCGTAGGAATTTTGGGGTAGGTGATGAGAACCTCATCATGAGCCATAACTAGCTCATTTTGACCCAATACAAAGGATAAAAGCTCCTACATATCTCAAGGAAAAGCTTAACTCAGAGAATTCTGAGTTTGAGAAGAAAACAAGTCATAAGGGGTAAAAGTGCAATTTTACCAATATAATCTGCATACAGGGTAATTCAGGGCCCAAACATAGGTCAAAACAGCTTAATAAGAATAAAAGTGGGATGAGATGATCTAGCAAGGGCTACAGCACTTCCAAGGAACCAAATGATAATCTGTAACCCTAAAACAACCCACTTCAATTCACAAGGTTCGAGGCAAAGTAAAAATAGAATAAACCCTCTAAAATTCATAGAAAAATAATCTCTGGGGTTTAGAACCATCAATTTGGCCTTTAGAACCCATTTTGACCTACATTGAGAACCATGCCCAATTAATAACTTAATTTGGGTTTTTGCGCAAATTGACCGGTCAAACAAGGTTTAATATGAAAATAAAATTCACCATCAGATTCCTTAGGTCCTAATTAGTCATGTATAAAAACTTGAGCCTAAGAAGAAACCTCCTTGACCGACTTCACACTTTGGTCCTCATATATTTACTCTTTGGCCCTCAACTTTTGAACCCTCGCATTTTGGCCCCTAACTCTCCTTCGTTCTTTGCAAACAGGTCCCTCCTGCAAAACCCTGCCAGCACCATGCTCCGGCGACCTTGCGCGGAGCATGGCGCCGCGCAGGGTGAGGTGGAGGACCTGGCAAGTGTACCGGGGGTGCCCTGCGTCGTCAGCCGTCGCAGGAGCACCCCCATGGTCATTGTAGCCCCCCATACCGGCCGTGCGAACGCACGGACGGTATGGGTTCGTATTCCGACCATTCTCCGGCGAGGGAGACACGTCGTCTCCCTCCGCCTTCCTCCCTGCTTCAACCCTATAAATACCCCCCGCCGCTCCACCGACGAAGGCAGCCTGGATCTGACGGAGAAAACCCCCAGCTTTCTTCTCTTCTTTCTCTGGCAGACGCTCACCAGCTCCGGCGACTTCCTCCCCCTCCACCTCTTCGCTCTGCCGCAATACCAGCAGCAGAGACTTCCTCCCCTGCTCTTCCCGCGCCACGCCGCACCCAGCTGGCGCCTCTCCAGCCCTCTGCTCGTCGCCGCCCCTCTCTCTGAGCATCATCTTCTCCGGCGACAGTCGATACGACTGTCGCCCTGTTCCTCCCCCTTCGTCCCTGCAGTTAAGTTAGACTTACTCCCCTTCTCCTCCTCTTTCTTTCCCCGCTTTCGATTTAGTCAATTAAGCCCTCTACCGACCCTGTTCACCCTCATCCTCTCCGCCTCCGACCACCCTCCGGCGAGCCGCTCCCATCACCTCAGCGACCCACACGGCTCGCCGACCACCGCAGAACCTCCGCCTCCTCACCCTGATCCTCTTCCGCCCCTCCACTTCCCACCAAACACCCGCTGCAGACCCACCGAACACACCCACTCCCTCGCTCACAGTTTGACCTAGGACGACCAGTTAAGCTCCATCTCGCCCCCTGCAGACCCCCTGACCACCTTCGCCGTGCCACGGCGAAGGTCCCCCGCCTGTCTGATTTGGCCGAGAGGCCGTGCTATTGATTTCAGGTTCCAGGCCTTGACCGCCATTGGCGAGGAAGCTCGAAGCCTGCTCGAGGTTGCTTCAAGCCGAGATATCCCAGGTTGAAAAGCCACGGCCAGCGCGGAAGAGTCTCGCGCACACACCCTGGCCCTCAATTGGAGCTGTGCGCCTCAACAGCTGATGCAATTGGAAGCGCCATCCCTGCTGCAGGCGTGAGAGAAACGGGTGCGCGGATAGTCCCACCTCGGAACCTCTCGAAGGCGCGCGGACGCATAAAGGCAAAAACTGCCTTATGCTGTTTGCCTCAGTTACCACGGGGTGAGGTCCCTCTGACCCGACCCGACCCGACTCGGCCTCGTCCGTGACCACGCTCCGCGGACCTGGCCCGACCCGATTAGACTGACCTGCACTCCTCGCCCACCACGCACGCCGGTGGGCCTGGACCCGGGCCTGACCCGAACCCGATTACCCGGTAGCGCTCTGGGAGAGCTTCCGAAGAGTGATTTCAGAGAGAGAGATACGCGGGGGAGGGGGGTAGAGTAGGTTTTTGCCTCTTGACGAATAAACTCTGAAGTGTGCAGCCAAAGAAGAAGCAGACCCGCTGAAGAAGAAGGAGCTGCTGCACTGTAGCGAAGGCTTTGTTAAGTCGTCTCAGCACCGGGGCAGACGACGGAAGGTCAGCAGACAAAGAAGAAGAAGGAATGAAGAGAAGCAAGAAGCAAGAAAAGAAGAAGACGATCTGACGAAAAAGAAAGAAAGGAAACAAGGAAGAACAGAAGAAGAAGAGCACGAGGGGAAAATCTGAAGAAAGCAGAAGAAGAAGAAGAAGAAGAACAGGAAGAACCAAAGACAAAGAGGAAGAAAGAAGAAAAGAAGAAGAAGCCATATTTTCATCTCTCTCTCTCTCTCTTTATTTTTGTAATAGAACTTGTATATCTCTAGAATACAACTTGCTCCCTGAGTTCGACCTCGGGAACTCTTTTATTTTTCCGAGTAAAAAAAAATTTTTATATGAAACGTTGGTAACAACCGGCTTTACTACAACGACATAACCAAAACCGGTCAAACCCGCGCTTATCATTTTGGCGCCGCTGCCGGGGAGCAACGGCTATTCTAGAGGTAAACATTCCTGTATCTTTTAATTTCTGATAATCTCCTCTCTTTTGTGCAGCTACAGGAACTCAAGAAGACAAGCAACCACACGACAACCACTCCGAAGACAGGTAAATCTTTTCTCTCACTATTAACCCCTACACTCTAAAGAGAAAGAAAAGAAAAGAACAAAGCAATATAGGGCTAACCTGTCTTCCATACTTAGTAACCATAAAAAGTTGCATGTTTTCAACTCATCACTCCTGCACACTATTAAGGGTATTTAAGGGCTAACACATTCTTGCTTGAGCCCTAATTGCCCAACAAAGAGTTAAATGGACCAAGTAGAGCCAACATAAGGTCAAACATTAGGATTTCAGTAGAGACACACCCCTTAATCAAGAATTGAGGAAATCCTAAAGAGGTGTGCCCAAGCCATTGATTGAAAATAATTAACAAGAAAAATCCTAAACAATTGGCTCTCTCTAAACACTTGAACCCTAAAAGACAGGACCTAAAAAGCTCTTAAAGAAAACAATAGGTAAAGTTGACCCCTTGGGTTAACCAACCTTAAATTAGGTCACTCTTTGCACTTAAAAAGACTAAAGTTCAAGTGAAACCTTAAGCACCCTGATCTTAAAATTGGTAGACTTAAGAGGTCAAGATCCCCATTCTGGTCTACCTGGAACCGCAGTGACAAGAGAGGTCGGGTGGGGGAAACCCTGTAACCCGTGGGGACGCTCTACCGTGTAGGGGTCTTCGCGGGACTCTCCCTCTCTGGCTGCCCAGGTAATTCTCAGGTGGACGATCTTTCTGATCAAGGGGTCCATCTGCCCCGCACCTCTATAGTCACCCAACACATTTTTGGGTGTCTTGATTGGGTCCATCACCTTCTAAACTTACCTCTCCCAACTGTGCATGTACGGAAGGAGGTCTCTAAGACCACCCTTAAGACCTCCTTTAGAAATTCACTCTCGTCAAGGCCAAGCCTCGACGCCCGTGTTTGTGCAGCAACACCCTCACATTATTCTCTCTTCTGATTCAGAACCAAGTTCTTCTTCTTCCCCCATCATGGCTCAGCCAGTTGAGGAAGAAAATAATCTGGAACACCAGCTCCAGCGACTCAATGACCTCTTCCAAAACTTCGTGCACCCACCACAG
This sequence comes from Thalassia testudinum, assembly GCA_037157565.1. Classification (NCBI taxonomy): domain Eukaryota; kingdom Viridiplantae; phylum Streptophyta; class Magnoliopsida; order Alismatales; family Hydrocharitaceae; genus Thalassia; species Thalassia testudinum. The sequence goes on along the minus strand of JAZHRO010000068.1, from coordinate 10,155,605 downwards.
CGTCCTATGATGCGGGACCACTACAATCCTGCTGCGGTGGCAATTGAGCCTCGAGTTAGAATCCCGATTGGAGGACCTGATTCCGAACTAAAGCCCAACATGATTCACGCTATACCTAAATTCCATGGGCTTAATTCTGAAGATCCCTTCCAGCACATCAAACAGCTTAAGCATCTGGCCCACACTTTTGGATCAGATGCGCAAAATCGGGATATTCTTCTCATGAAGATGTTCTCCTTTTCTCTTATGGACAAGGCCGCCCATTGGTATCAAACTCAGACCCGGCCGATCAACACTTGGGAAGAACTTCAATCCGAGTTTTTGAAAAAGTTCTTTCCCGTTGGTCGGACCAACGCCTTGCGCCATCAGATTACACACTTCACTCAACAATCAGGAGAACCTCTCCATGAGGCATGGGATCGTTTTCAGGATCTCATGAGGAAGTGCCCCCATCACGGAGTTCCTAAATGGGAACAAGTCCAATCTTTTTACCAGGGACTCCGTGAGGACATCCGCCTTTTCGTCAATGCAACCTGCGGAGGAAACATCATGGGTCAACATGAAGACACCGTATGGGAGATTCTCGAAAACATGTGCGAGAACTCCATCAACAATGACTCCATGGGATTATTCGACAGGACGAATACCCGCGCAGCGACGAATCTTAAGGGAGCACATGAGACGCAGGGCCTGTCCGCATCAGTCGACCTGGAATTAATGGCCAGTCGATTGGACAAGGTCTCAATTATTGAAAAGAAGGTGGATGAGCTGACTCAGCACTTGCAGCGAGCCACCTCTGCGCGTAACTCCTTTGCACAACCTCCTTCCACACAGGAGACTGTGCAAAACATCCTACACCGATCCTCCCCTGGGATGGATCCATATCCATCCCCATCTGATTCTTGGACTGGAAGATCATCCGATCCTTTCTTCACCAGCCGGGGGAACTCCATTCCCCCTTTCCCTGATTCTCAGGAGGTTCCTCAGACCTGCGAGGACCTCAACGCCATCCAGAACGACCCATTCTCCAACACTTACAACCCTGGATGGCGAAACCATCCAAATTTTCAGTGGGCGGGAAATTCTCAAACCCAAAGACCACCTTTTCATTCCCGCCCACAGCCCTCTCATCACTACCAGCCGCCTCAGCCTCGGCCCAACCCTACTTATCCATCAGGGCCAAATCAAGATCAAATGTCCTTAATCCTTCAGACTCTGGCTGACATTCAAAAATCGAATGCGGCCATTCAAAAACAGCACAAGGACGAGCTTACTGAAGTTAAAACTCAGCTGGCCCAGTTGGCAAATTCTCGCCAGCCAGGCACACTCCCTTCCCAACCCCTTCCTAACCCAAATAACGTGCCAACCCAGAAGCGCGTTATGAATCCAAATTTAGGCCAAGCTCAATGGATTTATCAGGCCCCCACTGCTCCATCTCCAGACGAGATGGAAGCCTCTACTTCTCGTACGGGATTTCAGCAGCAGCCACCCCTCCTACCAAATCCAAACCAAAATCAGGCCGGATTAAATTCTGTAACAACACGTAGTGGTAAGACAACTCAGGACCAGCATTATCCAAACCACGCCCAGCCTGATAATCATGACCCTAGGATAGTTATCCAAGGTACCGCTGTTCCAAACCCACAACCAGGACCTATCCTAGAGGAACCAACCAAGATCCCGTTTCCCGAAGCCCTGACCAAGGGAAAGAAGACCACCAAACCCGTGGCCCCTGAGGAGGACCTGGTCAAGCTCTTTGAGCAGGTCCACATAAACATCCCCTTGATGGATGCAATCCGCCACGTACCAGCTTACGCACGATTTCTAAAGAATATATGTACACCCCAACGTAAGCCGCGAACCAAGGGAGGGAGCCCAATTGTTCTGTCAGAGCAAGCCAGCTCTGTAATCCTTAGTAGACTCCCACCCAAGGCAAAAGATCCTGGAACTCCCCTGATCTCCTGTAAGATAGGTGGTACCCAATTTGACAGAGCATTGTTAGACTTAGGTGCATCTATAAATCTGATACCCACATCCTTACTTGACCATCTGGAAGAATCTGAGCTGAAACCAACTGAGGTGACATTACAATTAGCAGATCGATCTATAAAGTCACCAAAAGGGATTCTCGAGGATGTTATCGTGAGAGTGCGGGATTTCTATTGGACTTTATAGTCTTAGACATGGATGCACCTGAGAACCCTAGGGATACACCAATCATTCTAGGGAGACCTTTCTTGGCTACTGCTAGAGCCAACATCAGCTGTGAGGAGGGCCAAATAGAGCTTAAGTTTGGAGATCAAACACTGAAAATTGATATATTTAAGGCCCAACAAGGAATTAATTGCGGCGTCATCGAGCAAATTTGTGACATCAAGACTTTGGTTGATGAATCACACCTCCAGAATGACTTGAGTATTCCTCATCAACCACAGAAGGATCTTGACCCGCAAATAGAGGAGTCCAATCCGGATGTGAACAACCCAGTAACTCCCACCCTTGAACCTCACATCTATACTGAACCACCCGCTGCTGCTGAAAACCCCATCCTTGAACTGAAACCCCTTCCTGCTCATTTGAAATACATCTTTTTGGGTTCTAATCAGACCCTTCCTGTGATCATCAATTCCAACCTCAATCCTGAACAGGAATACCGTCTGATTGTTGTCCTCCAGCAACATCGCAGAGCCATCGGATGGACCCTCGATGATTTGACTGGAATAAGTCCCTCTTATTGTACTCATCATATCTATTCAGAAGAGGGCACACGACCTTCTCGTGAAATGCAGAGACGCTTAAACCCCAATCTGCAGGAGGTCGTGAAAAAGGAGATCATCAAGTGGTTAGATGCCGGGATCATCTACCCGATCTCCGATAGTCGTTGGGTGAGCCCGATTCAGGTCGTGCCTAAAAAGGCAGGACTCACCACTATAACGACTGAGACCGGAGAAATCATTCCTACCCGATTAGCCAACTCGTGGAGAGTCTGTATAGATTACCGTCGACTCAATTCCTCCACGAAGAAGGATCATTTCCCACTACCCTTCATTGATCAAATTCTCGAAAAACTAGCGGGAAATAGGTTCTTCTGCTTTCTTGACGGGTACTCCGGTTATAACCAGGTGGCAATCCATCCTGAGGACCAAGAAAAGACCACATTCACCTGCCCCTTCGGAACATACGCTTTCCGAAGGATGCCTTTTGGTCTTTGCAATGCACCCGCTACTTTTCAGCGATGCATGCTTGCCATATTCTCAGATATGGTAGGTGATTATCTGGAAGTCTTCATGGATGACTTTTCAGTTTTCGGAGCATCATTCGACGATTGCCTCCAGCACTTGGTCCAGATACTCAGGCGGTGCATCGACGTGAATTTGGTTCTTTCCTGGGAAAAGAGCCATTTCATGGTGCCTGAGGGAATTGTCCTGGGACACTCAATTTCGGAGAAAGGTATCCAAGTGGATCGAGCTAAGGTTAATCTGATTTCTCGCCTTCCTATGCCTAGCTCGATCAGGGACATCCGATCCTTTTTAGGGCATGTCGGTTTTTATCGACGATTTATCCCTGATTTTTCAAAAATCGCACGCCCCCTGACCACTCTTCTCTCCAAGGATGTTCCCTTCGAAATCTCCAAGGAATGCACTCAAGCATTTGAAATCCTGCGTGACCGAGTCACCCAAGCCCCGATCCTACAGTCCCCTGATTGGTCTCAACCCTTTGAGATCATGTGTGATGCATCCGACTTCGCTGTAGGAGCGGTTTTGGGGCAGAAAAATGACAAGAAACCTGTGGTCATTTACTACGCCAGCAAAACACTCGATGAGGCTCAGCGTAACTATACAGTTACTGAGAAAGAGCTGCTAGCTGTAGTATTTGCCCTAGAGAAATTCAGATCATACCTTCTGGGTTCCCATGTCATCATATACTCGGATCACACGGCTGTGAGGCATCTCCTTGCAAAGAAGGACGCGAAACCTCGATTGATCCGATGGATCTTGCTGTTGCAAGAATTTGACCTCGAGATTCGCGATAAAGCGGGAAAACAAAACGTGGTAGCTGATCACTTGTCCCGTCTTCCTTCTGAAATGATAGACCCTTCCGGACCCATCACTGAGCATTTTCCCGATGAGCACCTGCTGACTATTGGTACTAGCCTTCCATGGTTTGCTAATATTGTAAATTACTTGGCATCTCATCAGACCCCGTCCGATTGGCCGAAGGCCAAGAAAGACAAATTACGCTCCGATGCCAAGTATTACATTTGGGAAGACCCGTACCTCTTCCGCATAGGTGCCGATCAGATCATCCGGAGATGTATCCCGGAAGGGGAAGTCAACAATATCCTCTCTTTCTGCCATGACCAGGCATGCGGTGGCCATTTTGCCGGGCATAAAACCGCATCAAAAGTCCTCCAGTGCGGCTTTTACTGGCCCACACTGTTCAAAGACGCATACAGTCATTGCAAGGCATGCAGTCGTTGCCAGACTTTGGGCAACATGAGCCATCGCGACATGATGCCTATGCAACCGATTCTAGTATGCGAAATCTTTGATGTATGGGGGATTGATTTTATGGGCCCCTTTCCTGTTTCGGATGGTTTCGAATACATTCTGTTGGCTGTGGACTACGTGTCCAAATGGATCGAAGCCATACCGACCCGAACCTGTGATCACAAAATCGTTCTCAAATTCATTCATCAACACATTTTCTCAAGGTTCGGGATTCCTCGTGCAATAATCTCTGATGGGGGGACCCATTTCACAAATGCTCAGTTTAGGTCACTGATGACCAAATACGGGGTGTCTCACCGAATCTCTACTCCTTACCACCCCCAAACTAATGGTCTAGCTGAGCTGTCGAATCGGGAGATCAAGAAAATCCTACAGGTCACTGTTCGACCTGACAGGAAGGACTGGTCGTCCCGACTTCCGGAAGCATTGTGGGCCTATAGGACCGCCCACAAGACCCAATTGGGCATGTCTCCCTTTAGATTGGTGTACGGAAAGGCATGCCACCTTCCCGTCGAACTGGAGCATAAAGCCTATTGGGCAGTACGGAACTGTAATCTAGATCTTTCCAAGGCTGGGACCCACAGAAAACTCCAAATCAGCGAGATCGATGAATTACGCACAGACGCGTACGAGAACTCGCAAATCTACAAGGAGCGGGTTAAAGCCTTCCACGACAAACACATCTCGAGAAAGATCTTTCATCCTGGTCAAAAGGTCCTACTCTTTGATGCCCGACTCAAACTCTTCCCAGGAAAACTGAGATCTAAGTGGGTCGGACCATATTTGGTCCGACAGGTTTTTGGAAATGGAGCAATCGAAATCAGTCCACTCAGCCACGATTCTGAACCTTTCATCGTGAATGGTCAAAGACTCAAGCCGTTCATTGATGTAACTTCTACTGATTTGGCTGAGGCATCTCATATCCTCCTTTCCCCTTGAGCTTATTGCGCCCAGCCGATGGCGTAAAACTCAGCGCTTAACGGGAGGCAGCCCGTCATTCTCTTTGAAAACCTGAAACTTGTTCTGACACCTTTCAGCACTCGAAGTTCACCCTGAACTAAGACCCCCTAGGTTACAATGAGGACATTGCAAATCTTAGGCATGGGGGGGTAGGAAAGTGCAAAAACTTGTAAGAAAAGGTTTCAAACAAAAAAAATTCACATATGCCAAAAATACCATAAAAATTAAAAAAATTTTCGAAAAAGAATAAGAGGAAAAGAGGAGAAGGAAAATTTTGTGAAGGAGAGAAGAAACAAAATGAAAAAGGAGCACAAAATTATAAGAAAAGTTGATAGTCATTAGTAAGGAACTAAGGAATTAACCTAAGTTCTAGACCTCATTCAAGAAAATAACTGAAAAGTGCACAATGAGATTAGTAAGAATGCAAACCTTAGGCATTCTTGAATAGACTCTTAGTACTCATTAAGATCTGGACACTCCTCAAGAGGTTGAGGAAAATGAAAAGCTGAAGTATTAGGTCTAAGGCTTAGGAAGTATTCGGCCTCGTTAACTAATTTTTGGTTTACGGGACTCAGTAACCTAAGCACCCTAATCTCACACACAGCCTGGTTCAGTAAGCGTAAAAATCAGAATCACGCAGAAGCGTCACAAAAATCTGAAAAGAACACCTAGAATAGGAATGGCCGATCAACACAAGTTGATTTGGACGAGTTCCCAGCGCAGAGAGGCGGGAAATCCCCTCGAAGATGCGTAACAAAATATCATCTCCTCGGTGCTTGTCTCTTAGGATATTTACATATCCTACAGGGGGCATGTAAGCACTCTGCTGGTTCAGATTCCATGGATGGCATTATCTCGAAGTGTCAATTGCCAGGGTCTGGATTCGGCCACGGAATACCATGGATGGGATTATCTCGAAATCTCAATAGCCAGGGTTCCGGGGGTTGCCATGGGCGGTGCTATCTCGAAGCATCGATCGCCAGGAACCCTTGAGGATTGATGATGGGAGCAAGGAATCTGATACAGACCGTGTTGAAAAGCCAATCCTAGACTAGAACTAAAAAGAAAAAGAGAGAGAAAACTCTCCAAACAGAAAAAACTTTCTATCTCTCTCTTACAAAACGCACTGCGAACTGAGCCAGGGCTAAAATCATTTCAAGCACGGGTGCTTTAACCACGAAGTCCAATAAACCTTAGGTTAGTTCTTGTGGGCCTTAAAAACCTTTGCTAAAAGACTGAGGCTAAGGCCAGACAGATTTGGATCTTGATTGGTACTAGAGTATCTTTTAGGCCTATGGTCAGCATTCTAACCTAATCTATGCTCAAATAAAAAGGCACTTATCTAAAACCATTGAAAACTTCATGGTCTAGAACAAGGGTTGAAACCTTAAGTTTTTTTTTGCTAAGGGACTAGCAAAAGCTAGGCATGGGGGTATGATGAGAACCTCATCATGAGCCATAACTAGCTCATTTTGACCCAATACAAAGGATAAAAGCTCCTACATATCTCAAGGAAAAGCTTAACTCAGAGAATTCTGAGTTTGAGAAGAAAACAAGTCATAAGGGGTAAAAGTGCAATTTTACCAATATAATCTGCATACAGGGTAATTCAGGGCCCAAACATAGGTCAAAACAGCTTAATAAGAATAAAAGTGGGATGAGATGATCTAGCAAGGGCTACAGCACTTCCAAGGAACCAAATGATAATCTGTAACCCTAAAACAACCCACTTCAATTCACAAGGTTCGAGGCAAAGTAAAAATAGAATAAACCCTCTAAAATTCATAGAAAAATAATCTCTGGGGTTTAGAACCATCAATTTGGCCTTTAGAACCCATTTTGACCTACATTGAGAACCATGCCCAATTAATAACTTAATTTGGGTTTTTGCGCAAATTGACCGGTCAAACAAGGTTTAATATGAAAATAAAATTCACCATCAGATTCCTTAGGTCCTAATTAGTCATGTATAAAAACTTGAGCCTAAGAAGAAACCTCCTTGACCGACTTCACACTTTGGTCCTCATATATTTACTCTTTGGCCCTCAACTTTTGAACCCTCGCATTTTGGCCCCTAACTCTCCTTCGTTCTTTGCAAACAGGTCCCTCCTGCAAAACCCTGCCAGCACCATGCTCCGGCGACCTTGCGCGGAGCATGGCGCCGCGCAGGGTGAGGTGGAGGACCTGGCAAGTGTACCGGGGGTGCCCTGCGTCGTCAGCCGTCGCAGGAGCACCCCCATGGTCATTGTAGCCCCCCATACCGGCCGTGCGAACGCACGGACGGTATGGGTTCGTATTCCGACCATTCTCCGGCGAGGGAGACACGTCGTCTCCCTCCGCCTTCCTCCCTGCTTCAACCCTATAAATACCCCCCGCCGCTCCACCGACGAAGGCAGCCTGGATCTGACGGAGAAAACCCCCAGCTTTCTTCTCTTCTTTCTCCGGCAGACGCTCACCAGCTCCGGCGACTTCCTCCCCCTCCACCTCTTCGCTCTGCCGCAATACCAGCAGCAGAGACTTCCTCCCCTGCTCTTCCCGCGCCACGCCGCACCCAGCTGGCGCCTCTCCAGCCCTCTGCTCGTCGCCGCCCCTCTCTCTGAGCATCATCTTCTCCGGCGACAGTCGATACGACTGTCGCCCTGTTCCTCCCCCTTCGTCCCTGCAGTTAAGTTAGACTTACTCCCCTTCTCCTCCTCTTTCTTTCCCCGCTTTCGATTTAGTCAATTAAGCCCTCTACCGACCCTGTTCACCCTCATCCTCTCCGCCTCCGACCACCCTCCGGCGAGCCGCTCCCATCACCTCAGCGACCCACACGGCTCGCCGACCACCGCAGAACCTCCGCCTCCTCACCCTGATCCTCTTCCGCCCCTCCACTTCCCACCAAACACCCGCTGCAGACCCACCGAACACACCCACTCCCTCGCTCACAGTTTGACCTAGGACGACCAGTTAAGCTCCATCTCGCCCCCTGCAGACCCCCTGACCACCTTCGCCGTGCCACGGCGAAGGTCCCCCGCCTGTCTGATTTGGCCGAGAGGCCGTGCTATTGATTTCAGGTTCCAGGCCTTGACCGCCATTGGCGAGGAAGCTCGAAGCCTGCTCGAGGTTGCTTCAAGCCGAGATATCCCAGGTTGAAAAGCCACGGCCAGCGCGGAAGAGTCTCGCGCACACACCCTGGCCCTCAATTGGAGCTGTGCGCCTCAACAGCTGATGCAATTGGAAGCGCCATCCCTGCTGCAGGCGTGAGAGAAACGGGTGCGCGGATAGTCCCACCTCGGAACCTCTCGAAGGCGCGCGGACGCATAAAGGCAAAAACTGCCTTATGCTGTTTGCCTCAGTTACCACGGGGTGAGGTCCCTCTCACCCGACCCGACCCGACTCGGCCTCGTCCGTGACCACGCTCCGCGGACCTGGCCCGACCCGATTAGACTGACCTGCACTCCTCGCCCACCACGCACGCCGGTGGGCCTGGACCCGGGCCTGACCCGAACCCGATTACCCGGTAGCGCTCTGGGAGAGCTTCCGAAGAGTGATTTCAGAGAGAGAGATACGCGGGGGAGGGGGGTAGAGTAGGTTTTTGCCTCTTGACGAATAAACTCTGAAGTGTGCAGCCAAAGAAGAAGCAGACCCGCTGAAGAAGAAGGAGCTGCTGCACTGTAGCGAAGGCTTTGTTAAGTCGTCTCAGCACCGGGGCAGACGACGGAAGGTCAGCAGACAAAGAAGAAGAAGGAATGAAGAGAAGCAAGAAGCAAGAAAAGAAGAAGACGATCTGACGAAAAAGAAAGAAAGGAAACAAGGAAGAACAGAAGAAGAAGAGCACGAGGGGAAAATCTGAAGAAAGCAGAAGAAGAAGAAGAAGAAGAACAGGAAGAACCAAAGACAAAGAGGAAGAAAGAAGAAAAGAAGAAGAAGCCATATTTTCATCTCTCTCTCTCTCTCTTTATTTTTGTAATAGAACTTGTATATCTCTAGAATACAACTTGCTCCCTGAGTTCGACCTCGGGAACTCTTTTATTTTTCCGAGTAAAAAAAAAATTTTATATGAAACGTTGGTAACAACCGGCTTTACTACAACGACATAACCAAAACCGGTCAAACCCGCGCTTATCAGTAGGATCTCTAGATAGAATCGCTTCAACTTCAATAAGATTTTAAAAAAATTCTGCAAATCAGGAACTTGCCTTTTAAATGATAATTACTATGAAAAATAAGGCAGGTGATTCCTAATTGGTTGTTTCCTTTTTGTCCTCCCAAGATTAGGAGGTTGATTAGGGAAGAATAGAGAAGTTACCTGCCCTGGAGTGGTTGATTTGCATAGGAAATCTCCTCGTGAAGTACCTCGCAAAATCACAATAAAGTAAATAAGGCAAGTTAGCGCTCAAATATAATCAAATAATGTAGAGAATAGTAGTGAATTGCGCGTTTCTCCCCGGCAACGGCGTCAAAATGTTGAGAGCGCTGAATCGGTGTTTAAGAGTGTTGCATTGTAGTATAACCGAAATAGCATTCAAAACAAATACAATTTTATTACTCGAATATATTCTGAGGTCGAAAGCAGGGAGCAAATGGAATTCACAAACTAATCTCAACAATAAATGCAAAAATGGCCTCGCGGCTTCGTCAGAGCACTTAGAGAGCGTCACCAGAGCACGGCGAATGTGCTGGGGTGGTTGGCGTGGCGTGTGGAGTGGCTGTGGTGGTGTATCTAGGGCATAGTGTGGGTGTGTAAGTGGGTGTGTTCGGTGGGATGTTTAGGTGGTCGATGGAGAGATTGGAGTGAGGGGATGTGATCAAGGAGTTGAGGCGGAGGTCGTAGGGTGGTTGGCGAGGTGGATGGAAGTGCGGAGCGATGGGGGCACCTCGCCGGAGGTATTGCCGGAGGTATAGAAGGTGACGGTGGTTAGTGGCATCAAGGGTTGGTTTAGGGAAATAAAGAGAGGGAAAGGGAGTGTGAGAGAGAGGGAGTCTAAGACCTACCTCTAAGGGACGAAGAGGGATAGAGAACCCACGCCGGTATGGTCGCCGGAAGTGGGGAAGACGAAGACCTCCGTAGATGAGGCGACGGCGAAGACGGCGTAGAGGCAACGTCGGCCGGTGTTGCATGACACGGAGGACTGATACGAAGACAACCCGACCACTGGTATTGTGGTTGGGCGATGAGAGAGAGAGAGGGAGAAGCCGTCGGAGCTTGCGGAGTTGTTGTGGCCGGAGGGGAGAGAAGAATGGAGGGAATCTGGCCCAATTTCAAGCTTAGGGAATGCAGTTGGATCTGGGGCTTCTTAAATAGGTCTCTGGAGAAGGACAAGGCATGGTCACCGGAGTTGAAAACTTCAAAAAACCCAAATCTCTCATGCATTCGCATGAGATATTAGGAAACAATTATGGATCATAGATGGGTTCAAATTGGAGATTACTCAGAGAATCTCCCTTCCAATTTTGGGAGGGATTCTTTGAGCAATCAAGGAGAAGCCTACTTTCAAAGCTCACCGAAGTAGGATTCCTCTACTATAATGGCAGAGGGACCTATTTTTCAAGATGATAAGAAAGATAGGGGGCTGATTGTAAGGGTTTTTGAAAGATAGGGGTAGAAATGTAATCAGGCTGAACCTTTTTGCAAAGTAGGTCAAGATGAGTTTCTCTTAGATCCAAATTTTGGTACAAACCTAATTTGGACCTAAGGAATCCAATAATGAAGTTGGATTTTGGGTTTGACCACGTTTGACTAGGCAATTTATGTAAAAACCTAATTTAGGGTAAATATTTGTCTGAGACCCCATTCTAGGTCAAGATGGGTTCCAATGGCCAAATTGAAGGTACCAAACTCTAGAGGATATTTTTATATGATTTTTAGAGGTTTTAAGTGAATTTTATCCTGACCAGAACCTTGGTTAATCAAGTGGGTCTGTTTTAAGGTTTTGAGAAGTCATTTAATTCACAGGGTACACACAAATCCTTTTCTGTCTGATCCAACCCACTTATCTTTTTATGACCCTTTGACCTTTATTTAGCCCTTGAGAAAACCCATTGTTGTACTGCATTGGTAAAATTGCAGTTTTACCCTTATTTTCTTATTTTCTTCCTAGAATGGTTGTGTAGTGAATTATGACCTTCAATTGGTTATGTAAGAGCTTTTATTCTCTTCATTGGGTCAAAATGATCTAGTTATGACTCATGATGGTGTTCCCATCAAGGCCTTATGCTAATTCTAATCTGGTGCTACTGTGGAGTTATTTATGTGGATATTTGGTGGAAAGTACTATTGAAATATTTGAGATAATTACATAATCTAAATATTAGGGTTAATTTGGTGATTCAAACCACTATTTTAACCCCATCTTTTTGCACTCTCGTTGTTGGTTTTATTGAAACATTAGTCTGATTACATTGAACATTATTTTCGCATATTCTTCTTGATATTGTGATTAGTTGAATTAATTTGCTAATTGCTCCCTGTGAACGACCTTGGACTCATTATTTTCGAGCTTTATAAATTTAAATGTTGCTGTGTTTTCGTTGACTATACTATGACACATATTTCTTAATTAGATGCAAAATGCATGCAACACACATCATTTCATTTCTCTCCATCAGCACTTCCACATGGAGACTTCTCTACCACACGATCAGAATCGCCCAGCACTGACCATGCGAGGCTCGCGTGCTTTAGCTATAAGGGGTGTACGCTTCTGATATGCAAGCGACGTTGCACCTTCTCCACCGCTTGATCTCAATCGAGTGGCCTACTTTTCATGTAGGCACGATGAGGAGGGCCAGTGCATCGCAGCTCAAACCTACGTGCATTGCTTGAAAGGGGCAGGGCTTCACCATTATGTTGCACTTAAAAGGAATGGATGTGGGTCGTTTGATCATAGATCCAACAATTGAAATCGATTGAGGGTGCATCTTTGAAGCTAAGAGGCGCAGGTACAGGTGACGTGGCCGATCTATAGCCATTGGATCACAGATCTAACAACCAGATCGTCCCTTGTGCGCATTCCAACACTGAGCAAAAGCTTTAGGGTATTTTGAATGGTCAAGATGGTGCCACATGGTGCCATCTGGACCATCCATCTTCTTCCTTTCGTATCAAATGCTACAGAGCTTCCATCAAGACGATTCTCATGTCAATGGACTACATCCGTATGATTGGATTTTTCATTTGAGGCCTGAATTTGCATCATCCTGTACCCTAGCCGTTGATCTTTTATGGCTTATAGAAGATGATACGAATGTCTGATTGAGGCGATTTCAAAGGCGTTGGACTCCGATCATTGCCCTGATCACATCTGTACAATCAAATTTTCCATCTGAAGCCTAGCGATGTGTCACCGTGTCCCTAGCCAATAACATAAGAAAATTAATATACAATTTGTACAAATTAATCTAAATGCAATATCATGGATGTTATTCATTATTTATAATGCCAAATGCATTTAAACAACTTAGGAACCAGCATAATAGGCATTTTATCATGAAATATTGTAAATTTATCACACCCACATGCCTTCCTTTTGCTAGTCTCTAGCAAAATTAAACTAAATGCTATTTATAAAAATAGAATTAGGGTTTCATTACTAAGGCATTAGTTGTTTATGAACAACGAAAAATTATACTAAAAACCTAAACTCCAAAGACTCAACAGCATCTAGTTGCCTACCAAAATGCGAACCGCCTAAGTCCTTACCTTATTCTGTACATAAAAAAGAAGAATTTTATTCTTTTCCTTCTTTTCTATTTTTTTTAGTCTTTTAGTATTTTAGGGTTTCGGGGCAATTTTCTACGGCTACCCAACCCACCTAAGATTTGGGAGAACTCTAAGTACTAAACATCTTATTGTGCAGAGGTGATTGACTCACTAAATAGTAATCAAAATGGAATTTAGGTATTTACAAACACTAGGTGACCCTATATGGAAGATTTCTGCCTAAACGTCTATTTTTTCGATCGGTAGCTTTCTCCCTGCTTTTATTTTTAGCAAGGTCGACACAAGGGCAAACCCAGTATATATCTCCCCAAGTTAATTCTACTTCCTTACTTCTCCCTAAGTATAAGGAATTTTTCGTGCATTTCTGTGGGCTAAGCTACAGACAAATGGCATGGGGGCTTACCTGCAGTAACTTGCCAAGCATACCCATGCGGTGAAGTGTGGCATATTATTTTTCTCTTTTTCAATTTTTTATTTTTTTTCTTTTTGGGTGTTTTCTATTTTTTTCTTTTTCAAAGCAAGTGGCTTTCCTAGTCTAAGATTTACCTAAAGGCAATGGTCAAAGATATTAGATTGCATGGCTAGGCTCTAGACACCTGGCTATGGTCAAAGATATTAGATTACTCACAACAACGTGGCAGACCTTGGTATGTTTATTAGCTAACTAATTTCTTTTAAGATCGCTTGTAAAGTGAGTTAGTGCAAAAAGTGTGTAGATTCTTAGGCTATAAGTCCTCTTAAATCAGAGGACAGGTTGATAAGTCACATACTTATCACCCCAACTTATTTGACCAATTTAAAATAAATTCAAAATTGGTAGGGACTCGAGAAACAACTCTACATTTTAGTGGACACCCAGGTTAATTGAGCCTGTAGACCTGAATAGTCTAAGTGTTCATGTCCTACTATATTATTTCCTAAAGTTGAAAACTTCTAATGCCTAGCTAATTAATTTCTTTGGACTATGGAGCTGACACAATAATTTAGAGATGAACATATCCACCCTCTATGCCTAGCTAATGCAATGTCCTCATTGTAAAGTAAAGGCATGGAAAAGGGGCAGAATAGAGAAGATAGCACGTGAATTCCATGATGATCCCAGTTAGCTCCGAGTAAAAATAAAATATACACAGATTCTAAGTTTAGTTTCTTCAGCTAGGTATATTATATAAACAAAGGGAAGAAATAAGAGATTCAGAACGACTAGTTAAGATCCAGAGAAAAAGATTGATCATCAGACCTACCAGAAGAGTATGTCCACAGATGTGGACCAGATTATGATGCTGACCCAAGCCCTAGGGTTGAGTGGTTCTAAGGTTATGAAAGAAAATCACCCACAGCTAAAGATCATTCTGCTTATGGGGACAAGCCTACGATTTGGGAGCATGTAACCCAAGTATATAATGTCAGATAATGGTTAGGTTTAAATCAATAAGAGTGGTTGTCCATTTAACATTCAGCTTGAAATGATCATTCACTATTTTGGGTTTCATGTCCTCGAAATCAAAAATATCATAAGGGTCCTAGTAAAAAGTTGGTGGTTTGAAACATATAGGAACCCTAAGATCCAAACTTTTGTTTCCTCTGAAATTATCTTCCCTAATTATCATTTCCAGGCTCTTATCCTCCATAGTCAGAGTTTCAGTTTCTGGGACCTTTAGATTATTACTCACCCCATCTGAAATATCCAAGTGCAAAAACTTTCGTTGAATCGAAGTGGACTTGGACTTAGTGATTTCGAAAATGGAATTATCATTATGCTCTTCAGGGTGTGCTTGAGGAATGGGGCTACTGATTAAATCATCCCTGAATTTAGGATTTGGATCCACTATGTTAGCCCCAATTGAATCACAAGTTATAGGGCTATCAATTAACCCATAAAGTTCTTCAGACCCGTTTATCTCACTAAGATTCCCTTAAAGCTGGATTAATTCTAGTGAGACTTCACTTAGAGATCCTTCACCCTCAGCATCAAAGAATTCATGATCCTCATTAATATATTTCTCCAAATCATATATTGTTCCTTGGTCCACAAAGAGATATTTTTCTTTGTACCTTGCCTCGGTGATATCGGGTGAAGAAATTAGTTCATCCTCAATTGGTTGCTCCAAATCAACCTTGTCCTCCTAGGTCTCATCAAACAAGTCTCCCCCTACGAGTTGTGATATTGGTTCATCTGAAAGGGGTTCATCCTGAGAATCATCCTAAGATTGGACTAGAACAACCATAAATTTCATCCTCAATCTTGATAACCTCCCACGTAAAACCTCACTCGGGTCCTTATTATAAACCTCTTGGTGCCAATCTAATAATGAACTGTTAAGATCGTCAATCATTTTAATCAAAGGCTCCAAAGCTTCATTGCAAGGTAGTGGCTGAGCTTCTAAAGATAGTATGGTTGTCCTCAAGTTAGCCAGCACCCTATCTTAGACTAGATTTTCCTGAGCTACATGGTTCAACTCAGAGCTGGATAGGTTTGGGTTTATTTCATGAAGGTCAAGAAATTGAGGCCCCTAGAGCCCTCCCTGATAATAAGTCAGTGTAGGTTTTTCATTAAGGGGTGGTGGCCTATATGTAGTGTAATCTTGGGGAGGGTAGGGGTTGTAATCCTCATATCCTTCTTGATTATAGATCATATTAGGTTGTTCATAAGAGGGTGAAGATCTTTATCCAGTGTACTCTGAGAAGGATAGTAATCAAAGTCTTGATGTCTAAGGCTAGACCCTAGACATTGAGGTTCGGAATCATATGCCCAATTAGGATTATCCCACCTAGTAGATGGGTGGGTGGTGGTTAGGTCAAGATAATGAACATATTGGGGATAGGGTGTGTCAGAAGAATAGGAGTGGAAGTGTGTGTGTGAAGTGGAAGAATACATGACGATGCAGGAGGGAAAATAAAGAAAAGGAGGGTGCTTTACAATAGAAACAATCCAAACCTATCCTTAAGTGGGTAGCCTAAAGACCTACAGACTCCCCGAACCCAACTTAAGATTATAAATGATTTGATCTACTTCTATCTAGTCAATCCAACTAGTCAGAGGGAGGAGTTGGAGAGAAGGTTCTTCCTTTAGCTTGCGCTTAAGGTTCCTTCGATACCCCCTAACTACTATCGTTTGACGGTACTCCCCTAGCTAGACATCAGATGGACCGATACAAACAGATTAATAAAAAATTATCTTAATATGATCCCTGAAGAGCAAGACCAATCCTTAAGGCCAACGACTACTCAATTTTAATTAGGCTTCAGTTGATTGTGCTATGGAATGTGATGGACTCTTTAATTGGGTTGTGCCCTTAATAATCAGTTAAAAAGTATGTGTGTCCACAACCAGGGTTTTCAAATAAGATTATTTGATGATTTGCCTTTTATGATTTAATCTTGTTTAGAAGTTTTTAGAATTCAATTATTAGGTTTGATTCAATCAGGTTTAGTAAGGTACACCAAGTTTTGAAATCACGAGCATAGATATATTCATTTAAAAATCAAAAATAATGTGGAGTGCCTAGTTTAATCCCTAAAAATTGAATCTTCAGGGGCAAGCTACTTGATGAATCTATTTTTATATAAAGTGATGCGGCCCAAACAAATCAGACATCTAACTTGTTGCACCAATAATTAATGCACACAAAATGATTTAGCCTATTATGATTTCTACTCAATTATGTGTGTGTTTTTGCATGTACCATTCCACAGGTTGGAATCCCGGTTGAGTAAAAAAATCAGAGAGGTCGTGAACCTCAAGTGGGTCTATATAGTGTGTATGCTAATTAAGTCCCATAAACAGGTAAGAGATATTTTTTTTGTATATTCTTTTTAAGTAGGTGGGTAAGGTGAGTAAAGGTGACAAACAACATAGAATCTAACCTAGGGTTGATGTGAACACCTAATTCGATTCAGATTTGAGTTATTTTTGTGGCGGAATGAAATCTATGGGGTTGGATGGAGTGTCAGTGCCCTTACAAATCGTCTACTCACACTTTACTCTGATCTACCACTTTGGCTCTCCTCAATTGGCTACCTGTAAGACAATAGATTCAAACAAAGAGAGGTTAGACAATAACTATAGAATAACGTGGCAAAACAAATCAAAGTTCATTGCCTCCCCGACAATGACGCCAAAATGATACTCGGTAAAATCGTGAGGAAAAGAGATTAGGTTTTCAGAGAAAACCTGTGTCAAAGAATTAACGAACAAAAATTTGAGATCAAATAGAATTTGTAACTAAGACAATGAGTCCCAGGTCGAACACAGCGGGGAGGCTAGGTTTGATTTTAGGAAATCCACGTTTGATTTATTTATTTTTGAGAATTTTTTCCTTTTGTGATTTTTTTGGAATTTTGTATAGCAAGATAGAAGGTGGAACAATTCTAGGCTAAGCTAACTACTCTACTCTACTTAATAGATAAATATAGCAAGAGAGAGAGAGAGAACAAAATATATATATAAGATTTACCCAATGTTTTCTACAGAACATGAAGAAAATAAAACTACACTATGAAAGTAGTAAAAGAGAAAGAGATAGAGGAATCCTCCTCTATGGCTTCTTAGAGGATGAGCTACTTGGATGACACCTAGATGAAGGTAGTGAGAAGCTGGAGGAAGGAGAATGAAGCAGAAAAAAGAAGGACGAGGCAGGATGGCATCGCAGCGAGATCCACTTCCTAGAATGGTGGTAAGGGGATGGCCACGGGTACTCCACTAATGGGGATGAGGGGAGGGAAGAATTATTTTTAATTTTCTCTAGTGGAACATCTTAGGCTTAGGACACACTCAAGATGGTCTCTTGAGCTTTAGAGAGGATGAAGAGAGAGAAGGAAGGGATGAATGGGTGGGGGGGATAGGGTAGCGGGTTTATACAGGCCTTATG
The DNA here is from genome assembly GCA_037157565.1 of Thalassia testudinum. NCBI lineage: Eukaryota > Viridiplantae > Streptophyta > Magnoliopsida > Alismatales > Hydrocharitaceae > Thalassia > Thalassia testudinum. Next base: position 10,137,558 of record JAZHRO010000068.1, on the reverse strand, counting down.
CCAAATGATTTGGTCCACAACGCATCAATTTTATGTGTAGGGCACACTCTGCACATGGCACCCATGCTAAGGTCATGTATCATGAAGCGCAGCTGTGTGTGCACGCTATACAAAGGGCTGGCAAGTGAGGAGAGATGCAGACTATCAGATCACGATCGTAGGGCTCCTCAGGATTGCCTCAACCACATGCTATGCCACGTCATCTTGTTTCTCTCCATCCGCGCTTCCACGTAGAGACTTCTCTGCTGCCCAAACAAAATTGTACAGCTCTGATCACGTGAGGCCCACAAGCTTTGGCTATGAGGGGGTGCGCTTCTAATGTGCAAGCGACATGGCACCTTCTCCACCGCTCTATCAAAATCGAGCGGCCCAATTTTCACATAATCATGATGAGGAGGGCCAGCACATCACAGCTAGAACCCACACTGGTTGCTTGGGAGGGGCGGGGTTTCACCACTACACTGTGCTGAGGGGGACCATTGGATCATAGATCCAATGGTTGAGATCATTTGAGGGCGCGTCATTGAAGCTGAGAGGCATGGGTACAAGTGATGTAGCAAATCTATAGCCATTGGATCGTGGATCCAATTGCCCAGATTGTCCCTTGTGTGCATTACGATGTTGAGCAGGGGCTTTAGGCGACTTTGGATGGCCTAGATGCTGCCACATGGCACCATTTGGACCATTCATCTTCTTCTCCTCGCATCGAATGTTGCAGAGCCCCTATCAAGACGATTCTCGCGACAATGGACTACTATAGTTGCTCTAAATCCATCCATACGGTTTAATGTTTCATTCATGGCCCAAATTTACATCATCATGTCCCCTAGTCATCGATCTTCTATGGCTTGTAGAAGATGCTACAAAGTTCCAATTGGGGTAGTTTCGAAGGTGTTGGACTCCGATCATTGCCTTAATCACAGTCGTATGGTTAGATTTTCTATCTAAAGCCCAGAGATGTGTCACCCTATCCCCTAGCCATTAATATAAGAAAATTATATACAATTTGTACAAATTAATCTAAATGTAATATGATGGATGTCATTCATTATTTACAATCCCAAATGCATCTAAATAACTTAGAAACCAAAATAATAGGCATTTTATCATGAAATATTCTAGATTTATTAGTTAGGGCTCATTGTGCATGACCCACTACAGGCGACCCTGTAGGGTGGCCTTCGAGCGCCAGGTGGTGGAATCCTGTGGCTCTGCCCTTCCCCATACGGGTTGACTTAGTAGTTGTACCGATTTGGCCCTCTGGGCTATTGATTCGACGAAAAGTGTCCCATTCCTTTTAGGGTAAGTGTTTACAGGCTAAGTGTAGTGTGTGTTGTGTGTGTGTGCATAATATATTTGGTAAGTTAAAAATGTTGATGCTAAGTGTCGCAAAATGTGGATTTAATTAGAAAACATGTCGTACTATAGTGCAAATCATGACTCAAACAAAAATTTATAACGAGCCGGTGAGTCCCAATCGATCTCAAGGAGGCAGATAATTGCAAAATTGATTCTTCTTTTTTTTTGTCTTTTTGCTTGCTTAAAATTGTACGTCGATTTTGAGTGTACAAATGTAAGTTTTGCCAATCACATTATTAACCCTAACTACGTGTGCATGCATCAGATAAATAATAAATGTGAAAGTATGAGTGCTAGTGCACACAATTCTCACTTCGCAATGGCTGTTAACGGAAAACACATCAATCGCAAGATCGTTAATATTTTCATAACTGACTTGTTTGTTGCAATATAAATATCTTATGAAGCAGGAAACTGTTGATTTTTATTTCTCAAAAAATATTGTCATTACAATGATTCTAGAGGAAAGCTTGTACATGGAAATTGAAAATACTAATTCTAGGTAACAGAAAAGATATGCATGCATAGATCTAGGGTAGAGTATGCATGCATTCTTAGAGAGAGTACTACTACTACTACTAGCAAGATATTAATGCAGAAATTAAACTACGAAGAACATTAATCTAGCTACTAGAAATTAAGGCCTTGGAGGTGGTCTCCAATGGCCGTGTGGTTGGAGGTGGTAGGAGGGAAGAGAGGGACAACCAAGGTGTGTAGGCCGGCCTCTTGAGAAGGTGGAGTTGCTTGCTCTTTGATCTTGGACATGGAGAGTAGGTGGTGCTTGATGGAGGAGCTCGCCAATGGAAGTGGTGGTGGAGATGGTATCCAAGATTGGGTGCATGGTCGTCCCCTTAGTCCTTAAATAGACCAAGGGAGTGGTCTTCTAGAGAATTATAGAATTCTCTAGAATTAGGCTTAGGTGGAGGCTAAAGAGGTAGGGAGTGGGCCTTCTTAGATCCACTTCCTGAGGTAGGTTGTGGACTCCTTGAAGACTATTTTTAGTCTTCAAGGTGGCACCACTTGGAGGCCACTCTAGAGGAATACTCTAGAGTGGATGGCTAAGTGGTGGTGTGTGTGTGTGTGTGAGTGAGTATGGGTGGTGGCTAGGTGGTCAAGGTTGAGTCCTATAGATCTAGGCAATTAGGTTTAAGTAGGTTTCTAAAAACTAGGTTCATAAAACCTAATACTAAAGTGAAAAGTGCAATTAAACTCACCACAAGCTTAATTGAGTGGGTGCATGTGTAATTAGGAGAGAATGTTCCCAATTAGGTTAGGCTTGAGTCAAGTGGACTCTCACTAAGTCCAATTGACTAGGTCAAGTATAATTGGCTTAAATCCAAGTCAATTGAGCTTAGTGAGAACCTAATTAGGTTCTTAAAAGGGTCTTAGGGTAGTGTACTAGGCTTAGGATACCCTAATTTATGTTTCCTCGGGTGTGGGATTGGGCTTAGGGGATTTAGGAATCAAGATCTAAGCTTGATTTCAAAAATAGCAACTGAAGAGGGGTTCTAGACATCTACTTTAAAGATCAAATGACTTATACCTCAAAATCAGAAGTCTAAGTTTCTTGTCTGGATGTCCAATGATGAATTAGTGTGGAGTTAAGGTTCTGTCTTGGATTTTTGTAGAAATTAGATGCCTGACACCTTGTCTGGATGTCCAATATTCCAGGAGATTGGGCTCTAAGTTCTACAGGTGGTATCTAAGGGGTCTAGATGTCCAACATCATACCTGGAAATCCAAAGAAGGGCTAGAATGTGGGTTTTGAGGTATTCTGGGCTAAGGTGACCTAATAAAGGGTGGCTAAGGTTTAGGAAGGTATCTAGGGTTGTCCTAAGGCTAAGGATAGGTGTATAAAAGTCCTATGTTCTTCATAATTTAATTCACACATTAAAATCCTACAAGTAATGTAGTATACCTCTTCCCTACATTATTTCATGATTCCAAGGCTTCATGTAGTCTTCATCTTGAGTGGCTTTATTCGAAGGCTTCTGCTCCAGCTCTGCTGCAGCTCTAGCTTCTTCCCTGCTTCAGATCCAGCTTCAAGCCATCTCCTAAGTTTCTATTGCCTACAAACCAAATAATATACTAATCAGTACATTATTATAGCATTATTTCATGATTGTCTAAGTAAAGCAGGAAAGATGCAATGTATATTACTAATGCATGAATTATACTACAATTATGCTAAGTTCTAACTCAATTCAGGTCTTTTAAGTACTATGATTGCTCCACAATCATGCCCCTATGTCTAAATCTTACTAGTCCCTAGCAAATGCAAAACTATGTTATCTACAAGTCGGTCCTAGCAAATGCAAAACTAAGTTAGCTACAAGTCAATCCCTAGAGGACTGATTATTTTTAACAAGTGTAAAACTAGAGATTCTTTTCCTTTTTGTTTTCATCAAAAACCTAGAAATCAAAACAATTGTGAAAGTGTAGTTATGTAGCTTATGCAATGGATTTGAGTGAAAAGTTGATTTACCTCTAAAGCCTATACTTGACCCCTAGTAAAATTCTATCGAGATAGGCAAACTTCTTCCCTTAGGGTATAGCAAAATATTCTATAATTTCTACCCTTGCTTTGAGCTTAGATAGAAGATGTCTGAGTCAAGTGGGTTTGTATTTGGTGGATCATACTCATTTGGTGCTACATATAAACTAGTATTACAGAATCTAGATTTCCAGAATATCAAGTAAATTAACTCAAAGAGAAGTGTAAAAACTGTGCTCTCTTTGGTTCCCTTATACTTACTCTCTCTTTTTCTTTTCTTCTTTTCTTTTTCTTTTTTTTTCTTGAGCTCACAATCTCACCAGATTTAGAATCCAAATTTGGTGGACTCTCATGGCATTATCACTTTAATAGAGTTCTGATAACCCTAACACTAAGTCAGAATTCCTCAGCCAGTATTCGGCAGTCAAAAAAACAAAAAAGTAGGCTAAGGCCATATTTGGTGGGTTGCAGACGTGGTGGATAATGTTGCCTCAATGCAATTGAAATAAACACTAAACACACTTATAAACTCATTTTTCTACTTTTTCTTAAAAAGAAAAATTCTCTCTTTCTCTTTTTAAATATTTTTTCTCTTTTTTTTTCTTCTCTTCTTTTTTTTTCTTCTTTTCCTCATATCAACACTACTCAATATAACATGATACCTGTAAATTTTATTCAGGAGGAATTATTGGGGATTGGTGGTGTTCAAAAGGATATCGGGTGGCTTATTTAGTGGGAGTGCCTACTCTCGGCACTGGAAAAGGGACGGATACGATGGCGTATTTTCTAACCTTGATATTAACACCTTCCTTCAGCCAAGGATTCCATAAAGAATAGTCATAACTATCCACCTTAGTCCTAGTTTTCTAGAACTCGATCTCTGCGTATTTGCCTTATTTGGTGGCTCTCCAAGATTCACACAAAGTTTATACGCGAGAATCGAGAGCGAAAACTTTGCCTAACTCCGAGTATCATTACCTAATTATCCTGAAATTAAGATTTATTGCACTAGTCATAGAGCACCAGTAACACTCTACTCTCACCTCACAACTATTTGGTGGATCTTCTAGAAGGTGATTCACTTGACTCCCTAACCACTATCCAGGGGTACGGGAAAAGAAGCACTACTTCTCGACAAACTAAAGATGCTTATTGATCTTCATAGTGAATCTATTACAAAATATACGTGAGTATGAAAATTATACTGGATTCTAGATTACAGGAATCAACTAAAGAATAAAATCCCTAATAAAACCTCTTGATAAAAATCCTTATCCATGGATGAAATATATATAAAAATGCTATATACAATTAACCTCATATGATTTGTACTTCAATATTGTTCCCTTATCGGGTTACATTCAGGTTAGTCTTAATTTAGAACAAAAAGTGAGCAAATGAGTTGAAAGTGGCTGTTGACAATTTCTAGCTCCAATGCGAGCATTAGAGGTGGAGCATTAGAGGTGGACTCGGTTGTTTTTAAATTATAGACCCTAAAGTATAATTATCATGCTGCTCGAAGGTTTTTCTAACTGTTGGCATAAAATTTTTTAGTTTAATGTGTACTACCCCCCATGCCTAAGCTCTTGCATGTTCTCATGCATGAATATAAAGGAAATAAATTAAAACATGGAGTAAGTGGGTAGAAATCACCTAGAATTGCTTTTGAATTTTTTGTTTAGCATAAGCCAACCTAATGATATATAATATGCAGAAAAATATGCTAAAAGAAAATATGCTATGTATAAAGGATATGTATATATGTTAAGTGCTAAGTTTAACGCCTCCAGCTGGGTGAAAACTCAATCACACATCCTCAATGAGATTAATGATTTCGTTAGCAAGAGGAGGTTCCTAGGCCATAAATGGCTTGAGGTGCTAGCCATTTACTGTAGAAATATCCCAGATTTTGGGTCCATGATTTGGACTACCCCATTAGAGTAGGGGTGAGTAATAAAATACAAGCCAATCCACTTAGACTTGAGCTTTCCCACAAAGAATTTAAGGCATGAATCAAATAACCAGACTTGCTGGTTAGGCATGAATACTTTCCTTTGGATGTGGCGATCGTGAAAAGCCTTCATCTTGTCTTTGTATATTTTTGCATTTTCATAGGCTTCCTGCTGAATCTCTTCCAGTTCACTTAGCTGGAGCTTCCTTTCATAACCTCCCGCATCAAGGTTAAAATTACATTTTCGCACCGCCCAAAAAGTGCGGTGCTTCAGCTCGACATGAAGGTAACAGGCCTTTCCATATACCATACGATATGGAAAAATTTCGAGTGGGGCCTTGTACGCAGTCTGATATGCCCAAAGTACATCAATTAATCTATCAAACCAATCCTTCCTATCTGGTCTAACCATCTTCTGGAGAATCAACTTGATTTGACGATTAGACACTTTAGCCTGCCCATTGGTCTACAGATGATACAGGGAGACAATACGATGATGAACCCCGTATTTCTTTAGTAATGACCTGAAATGAGCATGGATGAAGTCACTACCTCCATCTCTAATCAAAGCGTGGGATATACCGAATCTCACGAAAATATTATCTCGTATAAAAGAGATAATGGTCTTATGATCGGCCCATTTTGCTGGGATGGCTTCAACCCACTTTGAGACATAATCAACAGTGAGAAGTATGTACTCAAGCCATGCGAGTTCGAAAAAGGGCCCATGAAATCAATGCTCCATACCTCAAACACTTCTACAACCAAAATGGGTTGGAGAGGCATCATGTCTCTCTTGGTCATAGAACTGATCGACTGGCATTGCTTACAACACTTGGCAAATTCATGTGTATCTCTGCAAATGGTCGGCCAAAAAAATCCCAATTGCAAAATCTTTGCAGTAGCTTTTCAGCCTAAGAAATGACCACCACAGGCCTCACTATGGAAAAAAGATAACACACTAGAAATTTCAGAGTCAAGGATGCACCTCCTGATAATCTAATCGGCTCCAATGCGGAAGAGCAATGGGTCATCCCAAAAATAAAATTTGGCCTCAGAAATAAATTTGAGTTTCTGATCCTTGGACAAGTTCATGGGAGTCTTGCCTGCCACAAGATAATTTGCAATATCTACGTACCAAGGAAACTCGACAGAAGTAATTGCCAAACGAGACTCATCCGGGAATTGATTTAAAATAGGTGGGGAATAAGGAATGTGGACTGGGTCTAATCGAGATAAGTGATCTACCACAAAATTATGCTCTCCAACTTTGTCACTGGTTTCGACATCAAATTCTTGCAAAAGAAGGATCCATTTGATAAGATGGGGTTTGGCATCCTTCTTTGCCAACAAATGAAAAAGGGTGGAATGATCTGTGAAAATTATCACCTTGGACCTAAGCAAGTATGAACGGAATTTTACCAACCCAAATACTACTACTATCAGTAATTTCTCAGCGACTATATGATGACTCTACATCTAACGGTGATAATTCAATCAACTATAGTCAATCTCTAGGGTATATGTGCATTAATGATGTATCATAATGGGCCTGGGAACATTTCCTACATAATGAGTTAAGATTGCTTATAATCAATGTTTAATAGCCATGTGTACAAGTGCATGTTGAAACAGGCCTCAGATGAGCAATCAGGTTGCACAAATGGATCCAAATCGACGAACGAAGTCCAACAGACTCAAAATCACCACAATCAGACCTCTATAGCTCCCACAACAAGCCTAGAAAGTTCTGGCCATTGATCTAATGACCAACAGCCCAAAGCTAGCCACATGTTGCACATCTATGCGCCCACAACCACCGCCCTCTCTCCAGTGTGCCTTCATCAAGCAATCTCGACCGTCCATTCTCCATCCAATAGCCAAGATGTCTCCGCGTCCTCTACAGCAAAAAATCCGTGCGACCATCCATGCCTGTAACGTGGCAGAGAGCACCTCAACTCACGCACGTAAGACACATGTTCGAAACCATGCCCGTAGCCAAATCTCCTCCTTGCGAAGGCGCAGTGAAATACGACCTTAGATGAGGGAGTAGACAACGCAGATGGTGGCCATGCGGTGCACTCTCACACACCCGTCGCGCATGTGTCAAATGACGCACACTCCAAGCGTGATTGAGGTGCGATCTAAGTGCGCATTCACATGTGATCTGAGTCGTCGATCATGGATCCGACTTCTCTAAGCCAGCACACATGGATAGCCTGAGGGAAGAAGCACGCGCCTGGGTGATGGATCGACGGGAGGAAGCCTTCATCGGCACTTTTGGAATGGGTTTAGCGACATTCTGGACGTCACTAAAACCCCAGCCTGATTTAGGAACCCTTCCTTCTCTATAAAAACCCCCACACCGACTCCATTTATGATCATCCCTTCCTAGCTTCTCCTTAGCTCTACTTAGCACACCCTTCACACTCTCCCAAAGTTGCAAAGCCATCGACGAAAGCCCATCCACCGCCGTGATTGCCTTGCCTCTCCATTTCGCACCTCTTTACCCTAGTTTAATGTTTATGTATTTTAAAGATTTCCTGTAGCATTGTACTTGTGAAGCAACTTTACTTATACAATATATTTCCATTTCTTTCATCATATCATGTTTCATGCATGCACAAGTAATCACCATGCTATAATCTCATGTCTCTAACCCTACTTTCTCTCTCTTATTTTCTCGCAAGAAAACAAAACAAACATTGTTGTGACACCCTAAGTCGACAAACTAATCTGATTTCATGACTCCTCATGTTCGACACTTGGACTCACCAATTCCATATCTTCATTTAAAATTGATGTCGCAAATGCATGCTATAATGATGGATTTAACTTAACGCATTTTGACGATGTCAATTTTTGGCACCGTTGCCGGAGAAGCAACGGATCTTTTTGTCACTTTTATCCTTGCATTGCTATTCACATTTTCTAACCCTCTTTCTCTCTCTTTCTTTAGTCATTGGAACTCAGTGCATCGGCAACAAGAAGAGAGCAATCCACATTGATAGAGTCAGAGCAAAGTGCGGTGAAGAACTTTTGTGAGTACCACTTGACCTAGAGTAGTCCCATCTCTCCATTATCTAAAAAAAAAAGAAAAAAAAATTGCATCTAGGCTCATGCACAAACCCTAGGTTAGTTGATTGTTTGCTTGCTTAAAAATCTAAAAAAATATAAATTCAAAAAATGGCGTGGTGAATGATTACTTGACCCACATCTCAAATCCATCATCCGAACAAAAAAATACACTTTAATGTTCTTGAAGAAAACCTTTTTGGAGTGTTCTTTTCTTTTCAAGTGATGTTTGTGAAGCCATCCATGCTCTGTACTTGGTCGCACTACATCAACTAAAATCAATTCACCTGGTAGAGTTACATGAACTTTAGGGGAATACATTAGGGTTGTTTTTCTAAGGCCACATCATTCTCTTAAAAGGAAATCGACTATCATCTGTTGTGTGCAAAACATTGCATGCCTACTTAAACATTGTCTGAATCCATTGAGAAATTTCAACCCTAAAAATCACTAAAGTAAGGATGAATCATTAAAAGACACATCCTAAAAACCTTGCTTGAAAATCATTTTTTGTTGAGTGCACACACACACACTCAATTGGATTAACTAAGAGGCACAACCCCCAACAACGCCTCATCACATATCTTGAGCAAAAGCACTAACCTAGCCCCATATTAAAATGGAGTAGACGTGCCCTAGGTAAGATTAATTTAAGTCTTGGAAGAGTGAGTGGGTTTTTCAAGTGCTTGGCCTTAATTCCCATCGTGAAATCTGGTGTCTAAGCTATGGGGAACTGTCAAATGACCGTGGTTGTGGGGTACAAAGGAACCGATGGTACGAGCCAAAGGAAGAACCTTCCCCTCAATCCCCTCATAATCAACCTGGCCGGATTAACTTTGAAAAGAAAGGTTTAAGTGCTTGTTGACTTGATTACTCTTTCCAAGGCTTTTAGGTCACCTAGGTTAGACCATAAGGTGTAGTCTTGTTTGCTTGGTTGTGCACACACAATTCTCTCATATGTTCTTCCCTCATCCCTTCACTTCTTCCAAACCATGGATTTCAATGCCTATCCATCTTACCCAAACTATCCCCAACATGATTTGTATTCTAACCCAAGTAGACCGCATCCACAACTTACTTGGGATAACCAACCACCTAGTTGGGAATATAACCCAGAATACCCCTCTTGTCCCAACTATCCTAATTTTAACCAACCCGCACCAACCTCCTATTGGGGTACATCCAGCCCACCCGCCAAGGGGTATGATCCAAACCTTGGGGATCCTTATCTCGATCCTCCTCATGACTCTTCATTTAGGTCCACCCACTCACTAACCACTTTGATAGGACCTACACTCTAGGAGAACACCAAGATCCCTACTCTTCCCAGGACCATAACCAAGAAAGGTCATCAGAATTTGAGGATCTCTCCTACTTGACCTATGGATTGGAAGAGATGCTAGAAAAATGGAAGTCAAATGATGATAAACCTGGGCAAACCAAGAATGATCAACCCCTGCTTTGGACCCCTGACGAAGAATCCGACTGAGAGGAGGACTTAGAACCTCAATTATTCTGGAGTAGGACTAAACAGAAAATGGTGCCTCTTGAGGAATTGGACCTTGAAAATGATAGAATAAAGGACCCACCTAAGAACCTAAACCTCAGTATGGATGCCAATACACATCCTCAACCATACCCTCCCAACCTTTATGCTAAGGAGGAAATCCCAGGGAAACCTAATGACACTCAGTCAATTCTTGATAAACTTCAGTTGGAGTTACATTGACAAAATCAAGAATTGATTGAGGGGAAACAAGCCATGATTGATATGTTCCAACAACTGGATGAAGAGGGCCAAAGGACACTGTTGAAAGCAACACCTCTTATAGAATTCATGAAGCAAGGCCCTATAATGATCTATTGGACCACACCTATTTGCCTGAAATTGGTTCAGTACACCATTGTTGGACAATGATCGAGGCATGTTTCGCGAATTAAAATTAGAGGTTCGGAGGATCCATCGTCGTAGCTCACAAAATGCATCTATCAAATAAAATTTATAACCAAAACTCGAAAAGTGAGTCTTGGGTCGAACACGAGGAGGCGAACGTTTAATTTTATAAAAATCTATGCTTCACTTTTATTTATTTTTGGTTGTTTTTTTCTTTTCTAATTTTTTTGGTATTTTTAGCAAGCAAGAGATCAGGTCGATGAATTCTAGCTAATCTACTTGCAAAAATTTAAGAGAGAGAGGGAGAAAGAGAGAGAGAATCAATCATCTATTCATAAAGAATTGTTTGTTACAACTACGAAAGTAGAAAATCTACACTACGAAAGCGAAAGAAAGAAAGAGGTGAGAGAAATCCCCCTCGATGGTTGCTTAGAAGACGACTTGCTCTGACGTCACATGGAGGAAGGTGGTGAGGAGCGGGACGAATGGGGATGGAGTAGGACCGAGGGCGAGGAAGGACGGTGTCACGACGTGGATCTTCTTCCCAAAGGGTAGTGACAAGACGACCACGGGATGCTTCATGAATGGGGATGAGAGGTGGGAAAACTATTTTCCTTTCTACTCTAGAGGAGCATCCCAGGCTTGGGACAAGCTCTCTTTAGAGCCTTGGATGTGGTGAGAGGAAGAAAGGAAGAGATGAAGAAAAATGGGAGGGGTATGGGTCCTTTCATAGTAGAGGAAAGAATCAAATTCATATACAGGACATTTAGTGACGGTCATAAATGTCACTGAAGATCTTCTGCAAATGTCCCTGAAGATCTCGCTCACACGCCCCTGCTACCACACCGCTGGTGCGCGCTGTACGCGCCCTTGTCATGCATGCACACACAATATGCACCGCTGCTAGCGCTTCCTCCGCGGGCGCGCTGCGCTACTGCACGTGCCGCTACACTTGTGCATGCGTGCCTCCAAGCGCGTGTGCACGCCCACACTGCTATGCACGTGCATGCTCATGGCCTGCCTGAGTTGCGCCACGTGGTGCAATTTGGGCCGTCCAACTTCTTTCCTTTGTAAAGGATGCTACAGAGTTAGAATTGAGTCGATTTTCGTGCCGTTGGGTTGCTTTCGTTGACCTGAATCCATCTATGTGGTTGGATTTGTTGTTTGATGCTCTAGATTGCATCACCTAGTCCCTTGTCTATTGATCTTCTTTGGATTGCATATGGTGCTCTGGGACTCCGATCGAGGCAATTTCAAAAGAGTTGGACTCCGAATGTCATCTTGATCAGATCCATATGATCGGATCATCAATCCGAGGCTAAGAATTAAATATCCTTCTCTCCTAACTACAAAAAGGATGCAATTAACCTAAATTATATACAACTATTCTAAATGAAGAATGATGCATGCTATGCAATATTTATAACATGAAATGCAAATCTAAGCCTAGGAACATGCATGAATAGGCATTTTACCCTCAATAATTGTGTCTACATCATACCCCCATGCCTATCTTTTGTTGGTCCCTAGTAAAATTAAACTACATGCAATGTATACAAATAGAATTAGGATTCGATCGCTTAGGCCTGAGTCATTTATTAATAATGGAAAATTTCAACTACGGTCCTAAACAATGAAAACTCAACAGTACCCAGGTGTCTACCAGAATGCAAATTGCCCAAGTCCTCGCCTTATTTGAAAAGGGAAGATACATTTTTTTTCTTCTTTTCTAACTTTTTTGTACTTTTGGAGTTTAAGAGTTTCGGGATAACTTTTTACGACTACCCGACCCACCCAAGACTTGAAAAGGACACTACGTGCTAAGCATCTAATGAAAAGAGTGAAAGACTCACTAGGAGGCCATTAAAATGGATTTTGGGTTTCTATGACCCTAGGTGACCTTGCTTAGAGGTTTATCTTTTCGAATGGTAGCTTTCTCCCTACTTTTATTTATAGGGTCAACACAAGAGTGAGCCCAGTGTATATCTCCCCGATTTATTCTACTTCTCTGCTTCTTCCCTAAGTGTTTTGGGAATTATTATGCATTTTTGTGAGTTGGGCTCTGGACAACCGGCCAATGGGCTGTTACCTATGGCAACTTGCCAGCCATACTCATGCGGTGAAGTGTGGTTTTGTTTATTTTTTTATTTTCTCTTTTTTTTCCTTTTCTTCTTTTTTTTTCTAAGTAGGTGGCTTCCTTGATCTAAGATTTACCTAAAGGCAGTACGATGAAAATGGTCTTGTAGCTGGGCTCTAGACAACTGGCCGATGAGCTGTTACTACCGACAACTTGCCATCCATACCACCCTAGATGGTTCATTAGCTACCCAATTTCTGAAGAAACCACCGAAAAGTGAGTTAGTGCAAAAAGTGTGTAGATGCTTAGGCTTAATGTCCCCCCAAATCAGAGAGCGGGTTGATAAGTCGTATACTTATCATCCCAATTTATTTACTAGATTAAAGATGAATTTGAATTGAGAGGACTCGAGACTAAGTCCACATTCGAGTGGACACCTAAGCTAATTAAGCTCGAAGACCTAAAGAGTCTAAGTATTTAGGTCCTCTTGTATCATTTCCTAAAGTTAATAATACCTAAAAGCCTAAGTTCTCTTCTCCCAATTCTATTTTCTTTTTTTTTATTTTTTTGAATTTTCAATTTTTTTTATAAAGAAACTAAAAGAAATTCTACGAAGTTTACAAAATGATTTTAGGATTAAGTATCCATCCCCCCATGCCTAAATGATACAATGTCCTCATTGTAAAAATAAAGACATGAAAATGGCAGAGTAAATATAATATCACCTGAACATCGTAAGAAATCCAGTCAGCTCCTTAGAGAGAAGAGAGTATACATACGCGCTAAGTTTAATGCCTTCAGCTAGGCATAACATACATACAAAGAAAAAATTGAGAATTCACAAGTGCGGGTCAGAATCAAAATAAAAATATTGATCCTCAGACCCACCAGCACAAGATGTCCACATATGTGGACCAAGTTATGGTACAGACCCATACCCTAGGGTCGACTGGTTCTAAGGTTCTGGATGAAAATCACCCAGAATCTAAGATTGTTAAGTTTGCTGGGTCGAGCCTGCGGTTTTGTGGTGTGTAACCCAAGACTAAAGTGGTGGACAATGGGTAAATTTGTTTTACAAGGTTCAGATGTCCACTTAAAATTTAGCTTAGAAAGATAGTTAATAATTCTGCGCTTAGGTTGCGCATGAAAGATATCGTAAGGGCCCTGGTAGAAATTAGGTGGTTTCAGGTCAACAAGAACCCTTAGATCCAAAATCGTAGTTCCCTCAGAATTAACTTCCCAGATTTTCATTTCCACATTTCTATCCTCTAACATCAAGTGTTCAGATTCTGAGACCTCTAGCATATCATTCACCCCATATGATTTACCCAAGTCCAGAAATCGTGGCTGAATCAGGATTGACTTGGGTCTGGTGATCTCAAAAATATCATCATTCAATTCTTTAGGGTGTGCTTGAAGGTTGGGGCTATCGATTGGATCATCTATTATATTAGGATTAGTATCCTCCATGTCAGCCACAATCGGATCATAATCTTCAATAATCGAGCTATCAAATAGTTCGTCATGCTCCTTGAGCCTGATTGTCTCACTAAAATCCTCTTCCTTAAGTTCAAGTGAGACTTCACCAAAAGATTCTTCACCCTCAGAGTCAAAGAATTCATGATCCTCATTTATATATGTCTCAAAATCGATTGTCATTTCATGGTCCATGGAGACATATTTTTTGTCGTTCCCTGGGTTAGGTATTTTGGGTGAATTAATCGGTTCATCATCCTTAATTGGATGCTCTAGCTAACCTAGTCATCCCTGATCTCAAAAAATATATCCCCCCCGACCGACACCTGAGCGGGTTCTGACATTGGCTCTCCTGAAGGGGGTTCATCTTGAGAATCATCCCAAGATTTGACTAGGGCAACAACAAATTTCATTCTCAACCTCGACAATTTCCCAAGAAGAAACTTGCCTAGGTCCCTATCCCTAACACTTTGGAGAAAATCCAATAAAAAACTATTAAGTTCATCAATCATTTTGATCATAGGCTCCACTACTTCAGTGCATGGTGTTGGCTAAGATTCTAAAGATTGTATAGTGTTCCTCAAATTAGCCAACACCCTATCTTGGATCTGGTTCACCTGAACCGACTGGTTCGATTCAGGTTTGGGTGGGTTTGGGTTAAATCTAGGGGAGCCAAGATGTCGAGGTTCTCAAGTCCCTCACTGAAAGTAGGTCGCTCTAGGTTGTTCAAAGGATGGTGGCGACCTATATTCAGTTGAATACTGGGGAGGGTAGGTGTTATAATCATTATATCCTTCCTAATTATAGATCGGGTTGGTTTGGTCATCAAAGGATGGAAATCTATAATCATTGTAGCTCTGGGAAGGATAGCAATCATAGTCTTGTTGTCCAGGATTAGACCTTGGACACTGAGGTCCGAATTCGTATCCCAATCAAAGTTATCCCGACTAGTGGATGGGTAATTACAAGTCAAGTCGGGATAGTAATCATCTTGGGGATAAGTGGTGGTAGGAGGGTAGGCTTGGAAATGTGTGAAAGATGTGGAAGGATACACTGTTGAGTAGGAGAGAAAACAGAAGAGAGAAAGGTGCCCTGCAGTACAATCAACCAAACATATCCTTATGTGGGTAGCCTAAAGACCTACATACTCCCAGGACCCATCTTGAGATTATAAACAATTTAGTCTACTTTTATCTGGTAAATCCCACTAGTTAGGAGGGATTGGGGAGAAGGTTATTCCTTTGGCTTGCGCCTCCTGTTCCTAGCGTACCCCCCAGCTGCGGTTGTTTGATGCTACTCCCCTAGCTAGACATCAGATGGACCAACAAAAGCAGATTAATCGAAAAAAATCTCAGTCTAAGCCCCGAAGAGCAAATCAATCCTTAAGGCCAATGTCTACTCAGTTTTAATTAAGCTTGGGATGATTGTGCTCTTGGAATGTGATTTACCCTTTAGATGGGTTGTGCCCTTAATGATTGATTCAAATGTGTGTGCATTCACAACCAGGGTTTACAAACAAGGTTATTTGATAATGTGTCTTTTAGGGTTTAATCTTAGGTATATTCAATCAAGTTTAGGAGAACACTCCAAGTTTTGAAAGCACGAGTGTAGATATATTCCTTTAGAAATCACAAATAATATGTGGAGTGCCTGGCTTAGCCCTAAGAATCAATCCTAGGTGGCAAGCTACTTGATGGATCGCTTTTATTTTGAGTGGTGCGGCTCAAACAGTTCAAGCGATTGGCCTATTGCACCACTTAGTTAAGGCACACAGAAATGTTTGATGTGTTGAGTTAAGTGTACCGGGTCAACAGGTCAGATCCCAATTAAGTGGTAGAATCGATGTGATTGTATGCCTTAGGGTGAGAAGTTGTGGCTGTTAAGTGTGTAGCTTTCAGAAAATCTCACAAGAGAAGAGTTTTTTTTTTTAATATATGCGGGGGTGAGATGAGTGGAGGTGACAAACAAACAACCAGATCTATCCTAGGGTTTATAAAAAGCACCTAAGTCGATTTGGGTTGGAGTTATTAGTGTAGTGAAATGAACTAGTGGGTGGGGGTGGTGGGGATAAACTAACAAAACCTTCACCTGCACTTTTCTCTGATATAACCGCTCTAGCCCACCTCGGATGAGTGCCTACAATCATAGTAAGATCAGAGAAAAAGTGAGCTAAAAGTTAGGTGAGGCGAAAAAACACTGTAAGAAAAAAAACCAACGAGCATTGCCTCCCCGACAACGACGCCAAAATGATGGGGGCGCGCTTCGTGAAATGAAATCAAGGTTCGAAGGGCCCATCGTCGGAGCTCGCAAAATGTCTATCAGATAAAATTTATAACCGAAACTCGAAAAGTAAGTCCCGGGTCGAACACCGAGAGGCAAACGTTTGGTTTTATAAAAATTCGCGCTTTGCTTTTATTTATTTTTGGTTATTTTTATCTTTTCTAATTTTTTTGGTATTTTTAGCAAGCAATATATCAGGTTGATGAATTCTAGCTAATCTACTTGCAAAAATTTAAGAGAGAGAGAGAGAAGCAATCATCTATTCATAAAGAATTGTTTATTACAACTACAAAAGCAGAAAATCTACACTACAAAAGCGAAAGAAAGATAGAAAGAGGTGAGAGAAATCCCCCTCGATGGTTGCTTGGAGGACGACTTGCTCTGATGTCGCCTAGAGGAAGGTGGTGTAGAGCGGGACGAACAAGGATGAAGCCAGATGACGGAGGGCGGGGCAAGATGGCGTTGCGGCAAGGATCTTCTTCCCGAAGGGCGGTGAGAGGACGACCATGGGATGCTCCATGAATGGGGATGAGAGATGAGAAAACTATTTTCTTTTCTACTCTAGAGGAGCATCCCAGGCTTGGGACAAGCTCTTTCTAGAGCCTTAGAAGTGGTGAGACGAAGAAAGGAAGAGATGAAGAAAAATGGGAGGGGTAGGGGTACTTTTATAGTGGAGGAAAGAATCAAATTCATATATAGGACATTTAGTGATAATCATAAACGTCATTGTAGATTTGCCGCAAATGTCGCTAAAGATACCGCTCACGCACCCTTGCTTCCGCACCGCTGGCGCGCACTATACGCTTCCTTGTCGCTCACGCATGTACGATATGCACCGCTGCAACCGCTGCCTCCGCACACGCACTGCGCTGCTGCCCGCGTCGTTGCGCTTGTTCATGTGTGCCTTCCCGCATGCACATGCACCAGCGTTGCTGTGCGTGTACGGTGGCACATGCGTGCGCATGGGTGGCCTGGGTTGCGCCACATGGCACAATCTAGGTCATCCATTTTCTTTCCTTTGTAGGGGATGCTACAGAGGTCGGATTGAGTCGATTTTCCTGTCGTTGGGTTGCGATCGTCGACTTGAATCCATCCATGCAATCAGATTTGTTGTTTAACGCTCCAGATTGCATCACCTAGTCCCTCAGCTATTGATCTTCCTTGGATTGCATATGGTGCTAGGGACTCCAATCAAGATGATTTCGGAGGCGCTGGACTCCAATCGTCGTCTTGATCAAATCCATACGGACGAATCGTCAATCCGAGGCTTTGAAATAAATATCCATCTCTCTTGATCACAAAAAGGATGCAATTAACCTAAATTATATACAACTACTCTAAATGCATAATGATGCATGCTATATAATATTTATAATATGAAATGTAAATCTAAGACTAGGAACATGCATGAATAATCATTTTACCCTCAATAATTGTGTCTACATCATAAAACTCATTAGAAAATGTCATTAAGGATTCCTTGGGGAAGGTTGAGAGCAAAAACCAAGGGAAATTTGAGAATTTAGGGGTTGATGTTTGTGAATCCAAATCCAATCTCATCGAGGAAAAGGATTTGGTGAAAGTGACATCCAAAATTGAAGATAGGGAATGGAATTCTGAAATAAAGGGTTTTGAATCATTTGAAACTCCCATCACAGGTTTTGAGGAGGGCCAAAGGAACGAATCTGAGCCTGAGTTAGATGATGAAATTGGCCTTACCTCTACTACAACCTACGAAATGGAGGCTGATGTAAAAGAGGGTGAAGATAATATTCTAGGGAGCAAGGAATTGGAGGATATAAGCAATAACACCTTAGTTGAAGAAGGGATGGATTTTTCTTTGGAGAGCGACCTCATGCTTAGGGCCCATAGTGAAACTCTTGATTTTGTTACATGCCCTATCAGAATTGAAATCCCACAACTCAAATTCACTAGAATTAATATACCTTTGAGGGATTACAACTTTAAAGGGACACAAGCTGATTACAAAACCTACGTCTTTAGTGTCTGACATTTTAGATTTGGGTTGCACTCGTCCAAATCAACTTCTCTGCATGCTCGCAAATTAAGAAAGGAACAGACAAGGGCATGCATGTTACACCAGTTGAAGAGTTCCCACCCCTTAGGGATGGGACTCCACCAAATCTAGTCCGCATCTGTGGATTTCTGACTTTGGGTCTAGCTAATTTTGTCTTCCCATTCCTGACCCAGACCATTCAACTGATTGATCCTTTGTTGTCTATGTACTATGCCCGGTTGAAGGTACTAAACTCAGAGCTCCCTGGGAGGCAACCCAGAGGATTCTAGCTGACCAAATTAACTATTGAAACCCAGGTGATTTCTTTCCTTACTCCCTTGCATATATTTATCTTCCAATGAGGACATTGTCCAACTTAAGCATGGGGGGTGGTAAATTTGTATTCTTTGAGTTCATACCATCAGCTTGAATTTTTGAATTATAGTGTGATAAAAAAAAAAAAGAATTGGGATAAGAAAACATAGGCATTAGAAGCTTGTTAACTGTAGGAAATAATACGTTAAGGACCTGAACACTTAGTCTCTTCAGGTCATCAGGCTTAATCAACCCAGGTGTCAACTAAAATATGGATTCGATCTTGAGTCCTCGCCACCTTAATTTATATTAATCTGATCAATAAAGTAGGGTGATAAGTATATGACTTATCACCCCGCCCTCTAATTCAGGAGGACTTTTAGTCTAAGCACCTGCACACATTTTTCACTGACTTACTCGACGATTCTAATAAAAATTGGGTAGCTAATGAACCTTCTAGGGTGGTATGGCTGACAGGTTGTCGTGGGTAACAGTCCATTGGTCGGTTATCCAAAACCCAGCCATAGGGCCATTCTCTTTTACTATTACCTCTAGGTAAATCTTAGATCAAGAAAGCCACCTACTAAAAAAAATAAAAGAAAAAAAAACATAGAAAAGAAAAAGAAAAAGAAGAAAACAAAGAAAGAAATAAACCACACTTCACCACATGAGTATGGCTAGCAAGTTGTCGTGGGTAACAGCCTATTAGCCGTTTGTCCAGATCCCAACTCCCGAAACGCACAAAAAAATTCCAAAACACTTAAGAAAGAAGCGGGAAAATAGAACAATCTAGGGAGATATACACTGGAAACACTCTTGTGTTGACCCCACACAAAATAAAGTAGGGATAAAGCTATCGATCAGACAAATACATCTTTAGGCAACATCTTCTTTTCAAGTCACTTAGAGGTGTAGAAACCCGAAGTCTGTTTTAATTACGGTCGAGTAAGTCTATCACAATTTTCACACCAAGATGCTTAGCACTTAGAGTCTTTTTTCGAGTTATGGGTGGGTTGGGTAGTCGTAAAAAATTACCCAGACACACTCAACTCAAAAAATCCAAAAAAATTAGAAAAGATGAAAAAGAAAAAAATCTATATGCATATATGTGTGCTTAAATTTAAAGCGAGGACTTGAGAAGTCTGCATTTTAGCAGACACCTGAGCGTTGTTTAGTCTCTATGGATTAGAATCTTAGTATAAATTTCCTCCTGTTGACAAGTAACATATGCCTGAGCAATCAATTCTTAATTCTAGCTGAAAATAACATTAACATAACCTTGCTAGGACTAGCAAGGGATGAGCATGGGGTTATGATGACTCTACATCTAACGGTGATAATTCTATCAACTAGAGTCAATCTCAAGGGTATATGTGCATTAATGACGTATCATAATGGGCTTGGGAGCATTTGATGCATAATGAGTTGAGATTGCTTATAATCAATGTTTAACAGTCATGTGTACAAGTGCATGTTGAAACAGGCCTCAGATGAGCAACCTGGCCACATGGATGGATCTAGATTGACAAACTGAGTCCAAGAGACTAAAAATCACCTCAATCCAACCTTCGTAGCTCCCACAACAAGCTTGAGAAGTTCCGGTTGTTGATCAAATGATCAATGGTCGAAAGCCAACCACTTGTCGCACATCTGTGCGCCTGCAACCACAGCCCTCTCTCCAGTGCGCCTTCATCAAGCAACTTCGACCTTCCATTCTCCATCCAATGGTTGAGATGTCTCCGTGCCCTCCGCAACAAAAACATCCGTGCAACCATCTACGCTCGCAATGTGGCGAAGAGCGCCGCAACCCGCGCATGCAAGACGCGCATTCGAAACCCCGCCCGCAGCTAAATCTCCTCCTCACGAAGGCACGACAAAATACGACCGTAGATAAGGGAGCGGACAATGCAGATGGTGGCCACACAACCCACTCTCGTGCACCTGTCGCGCATGCGTTAGATGACGTGCACCCGAAGCGTGCTTGAGGCTCGATCTGAGCGCACATTCAGCATGATCTGGGCTATCAATCATGGATCCGATGGCTCTGAGCCAGCGTACATGGATCACGCAAGGGAAGAAGCACGCGTGCATGTGATGGACAGGTGAGAGGAGGCCTTCACCAACACTTTTGGAATGGGTTTAGCGATGTCCTGGACATCGCTAAAACCCCTAGCTGATTTAAAAACCCTTCCTTCTCTATAAAAACCCCCACACCCACTCCATTTATGATCATCCCTTCCTAGCTTCTCCTTAGCTATACTTAGCACACCCTTCACACTCTCCCGAAGTTGCAAAGCTGTTGATGAAAGTCCATCCACCGCCGTGACTGCCTCGCCTCACCATTTTGCACCTCTTTACCCTAGTTTAATCTTTATGTGTTTTGAAGCTATCTTCTAGCATTGTACTTGTGAAGCGACTTTACTTACGCAATATATTTCCATTTGTTTCATCATATCATGTTTCATGCATGCACAAGTAATCACCATGCTATAATCTCAACTCTCTAACCCTACTCTCTCTCTCTCTCTCTCTCTCTCTCTCGTTTTCTTGCAAGCAAACAAAACAAACATTGTTGTGACATCCTAAGGCGACAAACTAATCCGATTTCACGCCTCCTCGTGTTTGACACATGGACTCACCTAATCTATATCTTCATTTAAAATTGATGTCGCAAACGGATGCTATAACAGCAGATTTAACTTAACACATTTCGATGATGTCACTATATAATTATGCTAAGCCTCATTCGGTGTCTTACTAGAATAGTAGATTTCAAAAGGATGTCACTCCCGACATTGGCCTAAAACAGCTCCAATGACAAAATCATAGGCATCACACATAACCTCGAAATCGAGAGACCAATTAGGTGGTTGGAGAATCAGGGAATTAGAAACAATGCTTCGTAAGGTCTCGAAAGCACTAAGACACGAGGAATTAAAGTCAAATGGGGCATCGGCTACCAGAAGATTTGTCAACGGGAATGCTTTTTTTGAGAAATCACAAATAAATCTTCAGTAAAATCCGACGTGACCCAAGAATGATCTAATTTGCTTAACTGAGCTAAGTGGAGGTAATCAGGATATGACTTCTAATTTAGCTCAGTCAACCTCGAGTCCGTCAGATGAGATCCTGTGACCTAGTATAATGACATCCCTCACCAAAAAATGGCTTTTCTCCCATGATAATACTAGGTTTACTTCAATGAATCGGTTTAGGATCTTAGTGAGGTTATCAAGACAACATGAGAAATCATCTCCGAAAATGGATAAGTCGTCCATAATCACTTCCACAAAATCCCCAATCATATCAGAGAAGATGGCCATCATATAATGCTGAAAAGTCGCTGGTGCGTTGTAGAGGCTGAAGGGCATTCGCTTAAAAGCGAATGTTCCAAAGGGACACGTGAAAGTGGTCTTGTCTTGATCTTCCTAGTTAATCACTACCTGAGTATAGCCGGAGTATTCATCCAAAAAGAAAAAGAAACTATGTCCAGCTAACCATTCTAAGATCTGATCAATAAGCGATAAAGGACAATGATCCTTCCTGGTCGTTGAGTTTAGTTTCCTCTAGTCAATGCAAACCCACCATGAAGTCGAGGTGTAGGTTAGGATGGATTTGCCCTTATCATTTTATATGACAGTGAGTCCTACTTTCTTGGGTACAATCTAAATAAGACTCACCCATTGGCTATCAGAAATTGTATATACAATGCCTACATCCAGCCATTTAATGATCTCTTTCTTAACAACCTCTAGCATATTCAGATTTAGTCATCTTTGAGGTTGTCTCGAACGCTTCACCCCCTCATCCGTGTAAATATGATGAGTGCAATACGAGGGGCGAATCCCACGGAGATCAGCAATGCTCCACACAATAGCAGCCCTATGATCTTGTAAAATCGAAATCAATTGATGCTCTTATTCGGAGGTCAAGTAAGCTCTAATAATAATAGGGTATGCCTCACTATCTTCCAAAAACACATATTTGAGTGAGTTAGGTAAGGGCTTTAGTTCAATCACGGGTGGGTGGGAATCAAAATTGTGAGTGGGAGGAGTATAATCAATAGTGGAAATCTGATGACCCTGATATGTGTGAATTCCCACTAATTCGCTACCTGCACAATAGCCAGTCATGACTACATTAATGGGAAACCTATTTGTTGTAGTCACGTCTTCCTGTGTCAATAGGGATAATTCAATAATTGATGGATCATGATAATCAGAATCAGGGGTGTCGTGATCAAATGAACACCTCAGACAATTGGATCCGTAGGAGGAAATGTGCATTGCGGTAGTCTCAGTCCCATGTGGATCGAGGTCTAAAAGCCTTGACAATGAAGACAAATGTGACATTGGGTCATTACAAAGGAGCCCAATGTTACCACAAAAGGCTGATTCTTCATCTTCACCGTCCTTGATGTGATCACAGTTGAAGTTCCATGATGCCCTGAATATGTCCAGTCTAAGTCTTTCATTTCCTAGGGTAATCTCCATACACCCGGATGCACAGTCAATGTTCGTGTGGGCTGTCGCCAAAAATGGGCGACCTACAATGATCGATGCATCTCAGAGATTAGGAGGAACCTCCATATCGAGAACGAAAAAGTCCATGAGAAATCAGAATCCACAGACCTTAACGATCATGTTCTCAACCACCCCCCTCTGTCTTTTTATTGACCGATTAGCAAGCTGAATGGTAACTGATAAGTCAGTTTTCGCTATCGAATAATATGCTTAAGATGATTTGTCATTTTAGTATCAAAGTGGTGGAAAATTGCTTAACAAAATAATTAAAATAAGAATTAAACTATTCACAGAAGAGCAGGTCGTGTCCACAAGACGACAATGTTGCAATAAATTCACAAATATTTTTCTCTTGTATTCGTTCAATTGAGTGCAAAATCCATTGTCAAATCTGACATGAAATGCGACAAAAAGAAGACACAATAATTCAAGAATGTAAGGTTATATGTGCAATTTTTCCTCACTAAAATATTTAATAAATATGTGATCAATCTCTGTAATTTCCAATTGCACATATATTAGAGAGAAATTGTGTACATCTTAATCCAAAACCAATGTCAAAAGATGTGAATAACAAAAGCCAAGCAATTATGAGAAAGCATGAGCATAAAGTTGCAATTTCACTCAATATATCAAATATTAAAATCAAAAATGAGAATTTGGCAATGGCAATGAAATGTAATAACTAATTAAATGTTTCCTGTAGCAAAATAGGGGAGAACATTTCCCTTAAGCGTGTGCACAGAGCAAGGGATGGCCGGAGGGGAGGAACTCGCCAGAGGGAGAAGGAGCCATGACGCTTCCAATGGTGGTGGTCTCATGGAAAATGGTGGTCAGAGCCAATGGCGGGGCGACGAGGAGTGATCGGCGGTGGTTGTTGCTACTATTGGTGTAGCAGTTCAACGCACTGCTGGAGGCGAGGAGGAGCGCTGGAGAATGCGTGCTACGCGCGAGTGGAGGTAGCGAAGGTGTAGCACGCTCTACGCGCGCAGCTAGGCTGGAGGTGCTATGCATGGTGGAGAGTGGCGTGAGTTGCTGCACACTGGTGCATGCTGCAGGAGGTGTGACGCGTGGTTGAGAGTGCACTGTAGCTGTTCTGCAAGGAGCGTGCATTGGAGGACGCATGCAGGGAGGTGCGCGCGAGCTGGAAGTGGGGCGCGGCTGCTACGGGTGTGCAGCAGGGGCTGAGGGCATGCTGGCAGAGGTGCGAGAGGGTAGCTGTGCACGTGGTGAAGGGTGGTGCATTTAGTTTGTTTTTGGGTTCTTTTTGATGGAGTGGAGGAAAAACAAAGGATGGGGTAGAAGATGAATAGTGATGGATTTTGTTGAGGTGGAAGAGAAACAGAGGAAGAATGAAGAAGATAGAGGTGGTGCTGTATGTTCCCAGATGTCTTAATGGACTGGGGAGATGAAAATGTAGGGTGTGAAGTTGCGGCAAGTGCGGTGGTGGATGCTAGTGATGGCAGTGAAGATGATAGCATGCACGCCTGTGAGTGCTTATGGTGGGGCAGTGTGCATTCATGGTTATGCAAGCAAGCTCCACATGGCGGTGCGACCTGTCACACCCCACGCCCGCGATGGTGGAGGCTTGTCGTCACTGTTGAGGCCAGTGGTGGTGGAGCGGCTGAGAGTGGTACACTCTCTACACAGTGATGAATCCGGGTGGAGGCCTCCGCAAGCACAGTTGCCTTCCCTCCATTATAGTCGAAACTGCCCCCAACCAGATCCATCTCTCCCGCTCCTCCATGAATGGGGTCATGAGTGCAAGCAGTTGGAGAAGATTGAATGCGCAGGCGGAGGAAGTGGAGTGGTTGCCTGCGGGAAGAAGAACTAATAAAATAAAATATTCAGATTATTTATACATAAATCCTTACGTTCTATGTTAATTAAAACAATGCATGTAATGCACCTAATGCCATTCTAAGTCAATTCCAAATGCCTTTAATTATGAATGCAATGCATGAATTATGTAATTAAATCAGAAATATAAATTAATCTATTTACATCCTAATGCATGATAAATAAATATTAGAATTAACTAAATGTCTAGGCATTTAAATACTTAAATAGCCCACAAATATGGGCTAATCAAATAACCCCATGCCTAATTTTTGCTAGTCCCTAGCAAATCTAAGCAATAACCTAGCACTCCAAGTAGACTAGCCAACCCAATCGGTCTTCCTTTAGAAGCATGTTGAGTTCAGGCTTTAGACCTAAGGTTCCCAAGTAGTTGCTAAGTTACAGACTAGGTCAGCTAAGAGGAGTCGTAGGTATAAGTTTCCCTGATTTCTAACTCTACCCTAGGGTTTATTGATCCCTGGGATTAAAGCATCCATGCATGTGCATTGGTCTGAGTTATTTGAGGTCGGTATGATTGCCAACCTAGAGAGGAAAAAGGATTTTTTTTTAATGTATATATTTTTGTTTGATTCCTCTAAGTCTAACCTTGGATTAGCTATCAACACGATCTATGTCGGATTCATTATCCCCATCACCATACCTCGAAGGGTGCCTGGCTTTCGATGCTTCGAGATAGCACCGCCCATAGCGACCCCAAGAACTCCTAGTAATCGACACTTCTAAATAGTATTGCCCATGGATTTCTTAAGCGAATTTAGGCCTGTGGCAATCGGCACTTCGAGATAGGGACGCCCATGGTGCTTAAACCACACAATGCGCTTACATGCCCTCAATAGGATAGATATCCTAAGAGACAAGTGTCGTGGAGGTAACATGTTATCATCACAACCTCAAGGTGAGTATATACTCCACCTCTCCTGTGGCAGGAACTCTTCCAATCAAATTGTGTTTTCAAGCTTCTCCTAAGTCAAAACTAAGAGAACCAAATTTTCATTTAAGAAAGGAATTAAGGTGATCACTTACTTACACAAGACCAAGTGTGTGTGAAATTTGGATGCTTGGGTAACAAGGACCAATAAATCAAAAGGTAGAACAAGACTCCAGGTACTACCCCGCCTTTAACTCAATCCCTAGCTTTCCTTCCTCAACCTCTTGAGGAATGGTCCGCAACTTAACTCCTACTTAAGTTTTTAAGTCCACAAGGGACCCTAAGGGTATAAAGCTAGTAGCTCACTTAGCTTCTAAAGTTCAACACTTAGAATCAACTTAGTCTAACCTAAAGTTCTGATTTGCTTAAGAATGCAGGGTCCAACCAGTTAAGCTCAATAATACATTTTTTTTTTTAATGCAATATGCATGAATGAATGCAAAGTTTAGACATGCTATAAATAGATGCCTCAGGTCCTCTCCCCCATGCCTGGTTCAAAAAATGTCCTCATTGGAAACAAAACAGTTAAAGGAAGATATTACTTGAAGCGGAGAATGGCAGGAGCTAAGGCTCCCCAAAAGTAACCTCGTCAACCAAATGGCCATCCAAAGTAATGTATGGTTTTAACCGTTGATCGTTGATGATAAAGGGAGTTTCTAAAGAGGAAGGGCTTTTAATCTCCACAGCTCCATGTGGAAACATTTTAGTGATTATGTAAGGCCCATCCCAACGAGATTTTAATTTCCCTGGAAAAGGCTTAAGTCTAGAATTAAAAAGCCAGACTTGTTGGTTGGGCTTAAAGGTCTTTCTAAGGATATACTTATCATGCAAGACCTTAGTTCTCTCTTTATAAGCTTGAGAGGTGTCATAAGCACCATTCCTCAGCTCCTCAAGCTCACTTAATTCCAAAAGTCGTGCCTTACCCGCCTTTTCTAAATCCATGTTAACACTTCGAATAGCCCAAAGTGCCCTATGTTCCAACTCAACGGGTAAATGGAATGCTTTCCCATACACAATCCGAAAGGTAGATGTACCCAAAGGGGTCTTATAGGCCGTTTGATATGCCCACAAAACATCATCGAGTTTTTGGGACCAGTCCTTCCTATCAGGTCTAACGATCTTTTCTAAAATATTTTTTATCTCCCTATTCAACACTTCAACCTAGCCACTCATCTAAGGATGGTAAGGGGTAACGACCTTGTGAGTCACTCTTGAACTCCTAAGTAGCCAATTGAAGTGGTGGTTTCGGAAATGAGGTCCCCCATCACTTATAATGGTTTTGGGGCAGCCAAAACGAGATATGATATTGGCCTTCAGAAATTTCAAAACCACAGAGTGGTCATTTGTGTGCGTAGGAATGGCCTCTATCCATTTAGAGACATAATCAACTGCTACCAAGATATATTCATAACCATGGGACAAAGGGAAGGAGCCCATAAAGTCAATTCCCACACATCAAAAATTTCAACAGACTGAATAGGGTGTTGAGGCATCTCATTCCTCTTCCCAATCGTTCCAGTCTGTTGACATCTAATACAGGCCTTAACAAAATTATGAGAATCCTTAAATAACAAAGGCCACCAAAAATCGGACTGGAGAACCTTAAAAGCAGTTTTCTTAGCACTAGAGTGTCCTCAACAATGAAGTTCATGGCAAAAACTTAGCACACTTTGTTGTTCCTCTTCAGGTACACATTGTCTCAATACTTGTTCTTGTCCAATTCTAAATAATTCCGGCTCTTTCCAATGAAAGTATCTAGCCTGGGAAATGAATCTCTTTCTTTTCTGCTCATCCCAAGAGCCAAGAGCTTCTCCAGTGACCAAGTAATTTACGGTATCATCATACCAAGGTGAAGTTGGTGTTATCGCCATAAGGGTTTCATCGGGAACTGTCTTGCAGATGTCTCCAGATAGAGAGTCATTAAGTGGAAGGCGAGACAGGTGGTCAGCCACAACATTTTCAACTCTTTTCTTTTCACGTATCTCCAAGTCAAATTCTTGAAGGAGTAGGATCCACCTAATCAGACATGGCTTAAAATCTTTCTTAGCAATGAGATGTTTCACTACCGCATGATTAGTGAAAATAACCACCTTAGACCCAAGAAGATACGACCTAAACTTCTCCAGAGCAAAAACTATAGCAAGTAATACCTTTTCAGTGACGGTGTAGTTTTGCTATGGTTCGGCTAAAATCTTGCTGGCATAATGTAGCACATGAAGCCTTCCCTCAACCCTTTGTCCAAGGACTGCTCCCACTGCATAATCTGAAGCATCACACATCAGCTCAAATGGGAGTGTCCAATCAGGAGCTCGAAGAATAGGCACAGAGATCAGGCCTCCTTGAAAGTTTGAAAGGCCTTGGCACACTTTGAATCAAAATTGAAGGAAGATTCCTCCAACAGGTCACAAAGTGGCCTAGAAATTTTACCAAAATTTTTAATAAAGCGCCTATAAAAGCCAGCATGGCCCAAAAAGGATCTAATCTGTTTGACATTCGTGGGCAATGGGAGTTTGGAAATAGAATCAATCTTGGCTTTATCTACTTCCAAGCCTCGCTCAGACACAACATGCCCAAGTACAATTCCTTTCTGTACCATGAAGTGGCTTTTCTCCCAGCTGAGGACAAAATCAGTCTCCTTACATCGCTTCAACACATTCTCCAGGTGCAGGAGACACTGGTCAAAAGACGAGCCATAAATGGAAAAGTCATCCATAAACACTTCAACATACTTGTCAATCATGTCAGAAAAAATGGACATCATACATTGCTGGAAGGTTGCAGGGGCATTACATAATCCAAACGGCAAACACCTGAATGCAAAGGTACCGTAAGGACTCGTGAACATCATCTTCTCCTGGTCATCAGGGAAGACTACAACCTGGTTGTACCCAGAATATCCATCGAGAAAGCAATAGTACTTATTCCCTGCCAATTTCTTGAGAATTTGATCAATAAAAGACAAGGGAAAGTGATCCTTCTGGGTAGTGGTGTTCAACTTGCGGTAATCAATATAGACACTCCATCCAGTTGAAGGTCTAGTCACAACTTGTTCACCTTGGTCATTAAATTCCATAGTAAAGCCTGCCTTCTTTGGCACCACATGAATAGGACTTACCCATTTACTATCTACAATGAGATAAATGATCCTAGCATCCAACCACTTCAAGATTTCCTTTTTAACCACCTCCCTCATATTAGGGTTCAGGTGTCTTTGCATGTCCCTAAATGGCTTGATGGAATCATCAGTATAAATGTGGTGCATGTAGAGTGTAGAGTCTATGCCCTTAATGTCAGCAATGCTCCATGCAATAGCTTCCTTGTGCCTAGACAAGCATTCAATCAGGGCTCCCTCCCGTGCTTCAGATAGCACAGTTGAAATGATAATGGGGAGCATATCATTGGCACCAAGGAGGACATACTTGAGGGTGTCAGGGAGGGGTTTCAACTCAACGTCGGGGGCTTGTATGGTTGAGGGTTTCATAATAGATGTCCCCATCTCAGGTAGCAAATCTACCTTGGGTAGAGATGATGGGGAAGGAGACTCAACAAAAACACCTAGCAACTCCTCAAGCTCTAGTATATCCCCTTCACATTCCTCCAAGAGATGGGAATGCTCATTTAGCATGACATACTAAAGGGGGTAATCACATAACATTGAAGGGATTGTCTCTTCAATTAGGTCATCTATCACCTCAACTTGAGAACAATCCTCAAGCCCGGCTAGTTTGTAAGCATCAAACACATTAAGCCGGATATTCCTGTTCCCAAAGTCCATTTTCACTGCCCCAGTATTGCAATTGATTGAAGCATGCGAAGTTGCAAGGAAGGGGCGGCCCAAAATGATGGAGGGTTTGGTTGGCTTGTTGGTAGGTTAGTGTCCAAAACTAAGAAGTCAACAGGGAAGAAGAAATCCTCCACTCTTCTGATGACATCTTCCAAAATTCCCTGTGGTGTTTTAAGTAATTGATCAGCAACTTGGAGGATTACCAGGCTAGGCTTCAGATTGCCTCCCCCAAGTTGTTCATACACGTAGCTCGGAAGGATGTTCACCCCCGCACCTAGATCAAGTAGAGCCTCATTAATTTATAAGTCACCAATAACCACTGAGGTGTACAGGGCTCCTAGGTCCTTAAGTTTCAGGGGTGTGACATGTTGAACAATTGAGCTAACAGAATCGGCAGGACAACTTTTGATTGGACCTGTTTCCTAGATTGCTGCCTTTTCGTGCATAGGTCCTTTAAGAAGCGGGCATAAGATAGAATCTGCCTGATAACTTCAAGCAAAGGTAGGTTAATTTGCACTTGCTTGAAAGTTTCCATGATCTCATCCGTCTTATCTTTGGCTCCATATGAACCAGCAGAAGTATGCCCAGAGGTGGATAAGCGCTCTGGAAAGCACACTCTTGATCTCTAGGTGGAAGGGTTGTCATGTCAAGTAAGGGGTGGAATGGGGGCAACTTCTTTGGGTGAGGTGATTTCAAGCGGAGGAGATTTGGGCAAGTCTTCTCCAGTGTGGGTGAAAGTCGATGTGGATGGATTTTCAGAGAGTGAGACTATAGGAGCATCGGGGTTGGAAATTTCTTTCCCACTCCTCAGAATAATCATCGCTCGAGCATGCTCTATAAAGACAATCCCTTTTCCTTTAGGATTCTCCTCAACAACACTAGGAAGCTTCCTAGTTTCCCTCTATCTAACGGCCTCAACAAGGTGTCCTATCTGCGATTTCATCTCATGTACAGCCTTGTCATGAGATTGGATGATGGCACTTTGACTTTCTTGCATAGTTCTCAACATTGCCTTCAATTCATCCATCTCAGAGGTCTTAGGTTGGGCAAAGGTCTAAGGTTGGTTCATTTGATGGTTTTGAAAGGATTGTGGTTTATAATTCCCTAAATTTGAGACATTTCCTTGTCTCCATGAAATGTTTGGGTGGTTCCTCCATCCCTCATTATAAGTTTCAGAAAAATGGTCATTACGAGGGCTAGGACGGAACCCTTGAGCGGCATTCAGATCCACCTGTACAAGCTCAGGGAATTGGGAGGCAAAGTGGCAATTCATAGTGTCGTGTGTATTGCCTTGGCAAATGGAGCATTTAGAAGCTTGGCATGTGGTGGTGTTAGATACGAATTGGCGTGGGCTCGACATAAGCCTTTCCATGTTTTGATTCAATAATTGAATCTAATAGGCTAAATTCTGGATGTCCCTTGCCTCATTCGCCTCCAACTTTCTTTGAATGAGAGTGGGTTTTCTATCCATGTAGGCAGAATTCAAGTGAATAGAATTCACACACAAAGTATCACAAAGGTTTCAAGCTTCAACCTCAGTCTTAGATAGAAAGGTTCCTGCATAGGCCCCATCTACAGTCTGCCTGTGCGAATCATTAAGTCCAGAGTAGAACCTTTCAACCAGTTGCCACTTAGGCACCTGGTGATGTGGGCAAAGTCTCAACAGGTCATTAAAGCGCGCCCATGCATCATGGAAAGCTTCCCCATCCTTTTGAACAAAACTCATAATTTCACTCCTAAAGTGATTTGTTTTTCTCATGGGGAAGTACTTCTTCAAAAACTCCTTCAGGGCATCCCAAGTGTTAATATCATCAAGGGTATGATACCAATACTTGGCTTTGTCCTTGAGGGAGAAAGGAAAGAGGGTCTACATTTGAGCGTCATCAGTAATGCCCTGCAGCTTCATCGTGGAACAGACCTCGGTGAATTCCTCTATATGCCTGTAAGGGTCTTCCCTAGCAGTACCATAAAAGCATGGCAGCAAAGATATGGTACTGCTTTTGATCTCGTAAGGATTGTCCCCTCCAGGTCTACGTAGTGCAAGGCCAGCTTGATTGGTTGGAATGAAATATTCCTTAAGGCTCCTTTGACCAGCCATTTCTTCCCTTAGAAGGTTTCTTCTTAAGATTCTTTCAGGATCAAACACAAGTTGTTTCCTAAGAGATCGCCTACCAAGCATGCACTACAAACACAATTCAAAAGGACTTGTTCGGTCTTTACAAATTTAGGCTTTTGACTTTAATTCAAATTGTAGGTGACAAAGCAAGTTGCCCAATCAATTACGCACCTATTGTCGACCTTCGAAATGCCTAAAAAAGACCTAGTTAGAGCTTAGGTGTTCTTCTCTAAATCTCAAATGGTAAATCAACTCCAAAAATGAAAGATTGAGGGATGCAAGTAGGCCTAAGCCTTCCTTTGAAGCTGTGCTTTCATAGTGCTTCTTAACTACCCCTAAAAATCCGTGGCAGGGTATCCCCCTCTTTGGATTTACAAAACCTTTGATCTCAAGTTCCAAACACTTTAGAATCCAACGGTAGGGGGGCTCTTGTCCTAGTAGTTCCAAGACCTAGGAGTGTCTAAATGCGTGCCATGGTGTAAGAGATATAAGTGTGCATACAACGCAAAAGATTTTGAATTTTGAATCGCATGCCAAGTTTGAAAATCAAGTCCTTGATTTTTAAATGTCCCTCCTTTAATTAGTCCTTTTTCAAAAATTAAATGTGACAACTTTATTAGATTGCTTCAAGACAGATTATGTGGTCTAAAAATTAATCCAAATGCATTTGCATGACAGGAAGAAATGCAAAGTTAGAAGTGCATACCTGATTCCAGCATTCTTCATGCAATGTGCAAGACAAGAAGTTCAATCTAGATGCTGCTCATTCTATCCTAAATGATTCGACCTAAGGGCAGGCAGCTTCTAGTAGGTAGCTCATTTCTTTTTTTTTAGCTACTTATGCACAAGCAAATAAATGATAAACAACCACAAAATAAAATGAAAACCTAGATCTAAAGAAAAGGGAACAAACTCCAGAAAATTAGCCCCAATTACTACAAGGGCGAGACAAAAGGAATAAAACTTGTGACAAAGGAGAATCCCCTATGGAAGCGGGATCCAGGTCTCCTACGTCTTCCCTGCATGTAGGCGTCGCTCAAGGTTGACGTCGTCTCCCAGATGTACATGTCACCTCCACAGATTCCTCACACAGAAAAGATAACTAATGGTCAAATCACTATGCAACGAGAAATAATCAGAAATAAAAATCAGGTGAAATTATTGCGTCTGTTGCCTCCCCAGCAATGGTGCCATTTGATAAGTCAATTTTCGCTTTTGAATAATATGATTAAGATGATTTGTCATTTTAGTATCAAAGTGGTGGAAAATCGGCTAACAAAATAATTAAAATAAAAATTAAACCACTCACAGAAGAGTGGGTCGTGTCCACAAGGAGACATGATTTACAAGATGCTTTTAATGAGCTTTTTGAAGTTAGTAAATCACTTAGAATCGAAAACAAAAGCATTAAAAAGAATCTTAGTTTTCTTAGAAATGAAAATGATAGGTTAGAAATAAAACTTAAGGATCTAGAAGCTAGTCCTAAAAATGATAACCTATTATTAGAAAATCAAAACCTCATCAATGAAAATAATAAGTTGATTGAGGAAAATGATAGTCTTAAGTTAGAAATTTCTGATTTAAAGACTAAGATGAATACTATAGAAAAAGAAATTGCATGTCTTAGGGAAAGCTCTAACAAACTAATCAACAAAGTAGATGATTTATATAGCCCTAAGATTGAGAAAGGATCTCCATCAAGGAGACCTTCTAACAAATCCGGATCCAAGCCCACTTGGATACCGAAAAAAAAATTAGAATCTTGTTTTGTAGGGTTCAGGGATAATTACAACATAAGGGACTGGACCTACAAGCTCAAGGCTGGTCAACTCAAGGTAGGGGAACCAAGGAGTAGACCAAGGAGGAGAACAAGAAGACCGACGAAACGGCGAACAAACGACGGACCCGCCGCACGTCGACCACCAGATTGGAGACCGGCGCCGATTCCCGGGCCTCCAAGCTACGGATGGGAGCCCCATCCGATGTGGCATCCACCACCACCATTCGGGCCATTTTATTGGCCATGGTAGGTGAGGTAAAATTCTTAACCCTATCTTTTTATAAGCATTTAGATAGGGGGAGTTAAAAATAAATGAGCTAATTGTCAATTTTTAAGGGGGAGATATAAGGTAGCTAAATTTCCTTTAGAAAGGGGGAGAAAAATAATAGCTATCTCATTGTTACAAAAAGGGGGAGGACATTACCTTTGTCACAAGAAACTCATAGAAGAGCATGTTTTAAGGGGGAGTTATAGGAATTTTAAACCAATCAAACCTTTTTGATAATGTCAAAAAGGGGGAGGATTTTTATGTATTTACGGTTTTGTCATCATCAAAAAGGGGGAGATTGTTGGTACTAGAGCACCACGATCATTTATTTTGATGATAAAAAAACATGTGTTATTTAACATTTGCAATTTGAGTCCTAGATTTCAGGTCAATTGCAAATGTGGACGTGTTTAGACGGAGTTCGAGCTCGCATCCAGGACGGATTGGAGGAGCTTGACGGAAAACAGAGGAGGTTCGCATGGAGCGAAAGATTGAAGATGGAAGGAAATGAAGAATAGGATAGATTTCCTTCTTTTGTACTTGTTGTATTTTTCATTTCTTTTGTTGCTCTTTATTTCCTTAGATATTTCATGTTAAAGAGCCTCAAAGAACCCTAACAGTAGTCCTAGGAACACCGGCACAACCCTAGGATACTTAGGTTTTCTGTAGAATACTTAGAAAACCAATATAGGGTTCAAACAGCACTTCCAGACGTCTAATTCCCAAATCAGACGTCTGATAAAGAATTTTAAGACGTCTGACTGTTGTTTCAGACGTCTGATAACTGTTAGGCTGGACATAGTTAGTTCTATCTGATGAAATCAGACGTCCTGACCTTAGACCAGACGTCTTATGAGACGTCTGATGACTTTGCCAGACGTCCAATTAGTGGACCGTTGGCTGGCTTAGAAAACACTCAAGATTATGACCGTTAGAGCCTTATCAGACGTCCATAGGACTTACCAGACGTCTGATAAATGACCGTTTTGCCTCGGCTGACCCAAAATCTCTTCTCAGAGATTTTCTAGCCGTTGCAACGTTTGGAAATCAATTCCCATAGTAAAAGTAGGTTTCCAGACGTCCAGACATAGTACCAAACATCCTGTATGTCGTCTGATGGACTTGCGCAAAAACCCTGTTTAGATCTGATTCAAGTCAGGGAGAAACCCGCATAGAATCAGACGTCTTAAAGTGGCCTTCCAGACGTCTGATACCAGAGTTAGACGTCTGATAACCCTATCAAATGTAATCATTATCCTGATTTCAGCCTGATTCTCTTGGGCTTTGCACCCAACGGCTATAGAACCTTTCTTAAGCCTTCCAAAGCCTTCCTAAGGCCTCTATAAATAGAGGGGAGCCTTTGCAACACAAAAAAACACACAAGATATACACTTGGATACACTTAGACACACAAGATATACACCTAGAGAGACCAAGATACACTAAGATCAAGTATTTCCACTCTCTTGTGTCCAAGAAGCACTTGCTCTCTAAGCTCAAGCTCCATCATCTTGAGAGCATCATTCCCTTCGCACACCCGCTCTCCCGCCGTTGTTCACGAGAGCGACATTGCGCCGTTGCGTGGCTCACGCACCCGCGTCATCCTCGATGCACTCCTTGCAAAGGGGAGTTTCCTTATTCCTATAGAAGCTAGGTTCTTAATTACTTTGTTGGCTCTATAGGACCTGTTGTTTTATTTTATCTTTGTTATTTTGGTTGGGTATTCGCTTTGCGAATTCCCGTCTCCTTCGTGGGACAAAATCCTTCTCGTGGAGAGAAGGGGTTGAGGAACGCTACCCTCGTACTTGTAGCGTGGTTGTACTGAGGTTGAATCACCCTCGTTTTAAAGTGATTCGGTTAGTGGATTTGATCAACTAGGTTGATTGGAAAATCCTAACTCGAGAGGGTTAGGTGGTGGTTTTCACCCGGTTTGGGTTTCCACCTAAAAATACCTGTGTACATTGTGCGATTGATTTTTGTGAGATTGCTTTATATTTTTATTTCCGCATATTATTACGTCACCCCTCCTAGTAGGGAACTTTCAGGGAGGCGCACACGGGCTAAAAGTGGGGCGTGGCTACTGCGGGTGTGCGGCAGGTGCTGTGGGCATGCTGGCAGAGCTGCGGGAGGGTGGCTGCTGCACGTGGTGAAGGGCAGTGCATGGAGTTTGTTTTTGGGTTCTTTTTGATGGAGTGGAGGAAAAATAGAGGATGGGGTAGAAGATGAATAGTGATGGATTTTGTTGAGGTGGAAGATAAATAGAGGAAGAATGAAGAAGATGGCGGTGGTGTTGTATGTTCCCAGATGTCTTAACAGACTGGGGAGATGAAAATGTAGGGTGTGAAGTTGCGGCAGTTACGGTGGTGGATGCCGATGGTAGCATGCACTCCTGTGTATGCTTATGGTGGGGCAGTGCGCATTCACGGTAATGCGAGCAAGCTCCGAATGGCGGTGCGGCCTGTCACACCACATGTCCATGGTGGTGGAGGCTTGCTGCCACTGTTGAGGTTGGGGGTGGTGAAGCAGATGAGAGTGGTACATGGTCGGGCCTGGATAGGTTGTGTTAATATGGTGATTTAATCGTTGAAATGAGTATAGTGGTTAACCTAAATCGAGCCTAACCATATCTTTACAAAATTTTTTTACCTGGCCTACTTGATTTTATCTTGGTCACTTTTAGGCCCAGGGTCGAACTCAAGGAAGTGGGATTAGAGGTGAATAAGTTTCTACGCCCTTCCTACAACGAATCTCTTCATTTCATTTATTATGTTTTTGGTGTTTTTCTATTTAATATTTTTTTCCGATAATTTTTGTCCTTGAGGTACACCCTCAAAATCAGGTTCTTGACTTTGAGCCAAATTAGGGTTCCAAAACTGGTCTTGCTATTAGCAAGACTGAGTACCTGCAAGTCAAGGATTATCTTTTCTCTTTTATATATTTTTTTATCTTTCTAATTGAAGAAAAGAGAAATAGAAATAAGATAAATATAGTATATATATATATGTATATATAATATATGTATATAGGGGTGGGGGTGGAGGTGGAGATTGCGTGTAGCACGGTGTCGAGCCGGTCATCGTCTAGGAAGACACAACCAACAGGACGAAGTGCTGTGTGGAGTGTAGGATGGATGGTGAAGATGTGTGCGAAAACGCTTTCTGTATGCGTGTATCGGGGAATATCAGCAACTGGTGCAGATATTCCCGCGATACAATGTGTGGTAGGTGATATGAAAATATATATATGTATATGTATAAATATATATCTATATGTATATATATATAGATATGGTTACAATTATATAGGTGTATATGTAGTTATATATGTATATATATAGATATGTAAATATATATATAGATAGGTGTATGTATATGTGTGTGTATATATATATATATATATTTATAATTAGATATATATGTATGTATATGTAACTATATATAGGTATAGATATATATATATATGTATATGTATTTATAATTATAGATATATGTATATATGTATGTATATTTGTATATATATATGTATCTATACTTATACTTAGTTATATAGGTACTACTATATGTATAGATATAAGTATATATATATATATGTATATAAATATATATATATATAAATATATATATGTATGTATATATATATATGAGTATATAGTAGTGTATAAGTGAGAGTGTGTGTGTGTATGTGTCTGCTGAGGGAGTGAGAGAGTGCTGTGAGAGAGAGCGAGAGAGAGAGAGCGTCTGCTGGAGTGAAGAAGCAGCGAGTTAAGTCGTCCGCAGCCTCCAGTCGTCGTCTGATGGCAACGCACAGGTGCAGGTGCATAGGTGCACAAAGATGCACGTGCACGCAGGAGGGAGTGAGCGTGAGGGAGAGACCGCAACGCACTGCGCTGCGCGGTGAGGCAGGTGCAGCGAAGGTGCTATGCGCTGAAGCGGGCGGATGCAAATGCTGGAGCGGGCACTGGGAGAGATGCGGGCGCGGGCATGCTCAGACAGGCTGGCACCAGTAGCGGCACGGAGAGAGAGCGCCTGGTGACCGGATAAGTGAGAAACTTACCGGTCACTGCACTGTATCCACAGTGTCGCGCTCTCTAGCGTGAACAGTGGCTACAGTGCGCGCTCGGCTCGCGCGACCACCTGCACCCGGTTCTGCATGTGCGAGCGCCGCTGAGCGAGTTGGAGCGCGCACAGAAGGACCGCGCCAGCTGCTGGCGAGCGCGAAACTGACTGGGCTACGGGCGGAGTTTCGCGATAGGGCGCGCGGAGAGGGGCGAGGGCGACCTGCTGGCACGCGTAGAGGCTGTGGAACAGGCGCCTGAGGCGCGTGGTGGCCTGCGCTGCTGCTGGCTGCCACTGCTTCTGCTTGAGCTTCCGAGCTTGAAGCTCCTATGGCAATGGCGGAAATGGCTGAACGACGAAATCAAAGAAGAGAACCACCACGCCCACCAGCTCTTTGATGAGCTAAGCGGTGGTGGGACTCACAGTGGTGGTTGTGCACCACTGTGAGCTGCTCCTACCCACAGCGTAGCTCTTCAAGAAGAAGAGAGGCTGCGTATGGAGGGGAGAGGGGAGGAGAGGGCCTGGAGAAGAAGAGCTGTTGTGTGTTGGGTGGACTAGGCTCTACTTGCAAAGAAGATAGCCGTGCCTTTTTAAAGAGGAAGAAGGCCTGCACAACCATGCCCTGGCTGTGCATGGCTGTGCATGCGGCTGGCAGGGCAAGCTTGCTACAGAGAATGGCGTGAAGAAGGTCCAGCCATGCCTTGCAGCCACGGAGAAGTCAAATAAAAATAAAAATAAAGATGGTGAATTTGTGAGGCAACACTTGAGGAAAACGTTAATTTCATGACCATTTTATTCACTCTCCTCCCCTCTCAAATAAATACATGCATGCATGAATTTTCACAAATGCGACTATGGCTACCTAATATGCACAAGCAATGCTAGGAAATTGCACCAGATGGCACAATTGTTGGTGTATTTTTGCTGTGCAATCATACCCCCATGCCTATCTTTTGCTAGTCCCTAGCAAAATATTTTTTGTATTGTATTTAGAAATAATCTTAAGCTAAAGATTTTCTTCTAAGGCGACATAAGTGTGTTTATTTGTTGGATATTGTGAGAACCAATTGTAGAGAAGACTACCAGTACTTTAAGTCTTATGTGACATAGATCATCTCTCAACTAACCTAGACTCTTGATATTTAAACCTTAAGTATGATTTCCTAGACCAAGGAGGTTTTTGCTATACTCGAGAGCTCAAGAGATTATGGCTTGTGCATAGTGAAGGATCAAGACTGACCAGATGAACATTAAGACTCATGCCCAGGGTTTCATGAATTTTTAAGTGCAGGTTGGTCCCAGTTTCAGCTCGTGTCTTTGGATTGACCCTTAAAAAGATGACGGAAAACTCAACTCCCATTTTATGACATTTGTGGCTCAAAGAAAATAGGGTATTTGTGACTTGCCCTGAAGAACTTTTGTAGGGGGAAGACTTTACAGATATTTACGAGATATACTGACTTATTTGCATCTTTTTTTTTTTTTGGAAACACGTGTCAGTATATCTCTTACAACTTTATTTGGAGGAGTACACTTTTCTTTTGGTGGAAGAGTTCCTTTTTGGTGGAAAGAGTCTCTCCTAAACACAAGACTAAAGCCTGGGATTAGAAGTCTACCTGAGCGCACAGGTAAGGACTCCACCTTCCCTAATTAACACTAGGGTTGGATCTTATGTTCTCCTGGTCTTTCTTGATATGTGTAGTGTGAACCAAGATTACTTAGGCTCTCGAGTAGAAGCAAACCAACGAATCTTGTACTGGTGTCTCAGGTACAAGAATACGTCCTAAGTTAGGAGAGATTCCGATCTATTTTGTCAATGCTCAAGTGAATTAAGCCTGAGCCTGAGCGAATCAAGCTTCTGTGGCCAGGAAAGTCTTCAAAACATTGGTTGAATATCCATAAACACTTATTGTATTTTTGTTTCAGCCTTCAGATCATTACTAAACACCATTTTTTTTTCATATTTATAGATAAATGGAGACTACATGATTCCATAAAATACCCAGATCCTATGGATGCCTACCCACCCCCTTGCCAAATGATGCTATGTCCTCATATGCATGCAGGGGAGGGTAAAGGACGAAAGATCGGGAAATGAGAGCTGAGGTTCAGGGTATACAGCAAGGTGGTAGGGTGGGTGGATGGTGGGTGGTGAAGTGAAAAGTGAAGTGAGCATGACAGTGGCGGAGAGTTGTTGGGGTGCCTCCCAACGAGCGCTGAATTTAACGTCCACAGCTAGACTTAGAATGAGACACAAAATTAGTTACCCTCAAGCAGGGCAACAGTTTCTCCAACGAGGGCAGGTTCCTGAGTAAGATAGGGTTTCAAACATTGCCCATTGACCGTAAATTTATGCCCAGATTTGGGATCTTCAATCTCAACGGCCCCGTTGGGAAATGGTCTCAAGACCAGGAAAGGACCAGTCCATTTGGACTTCAGTTTCCCAGGAAAGAATTTGAGTTAGGCATTGTAGAACCAAACTTGCTATGGCTCAAATTCCTTCCGCCGAATACAGCTGTCGTGAAAAGCCTTAGTGCGCTATTTGAAAGTTAATGCAGAATCATAGGCTTCACGACAGAGCTCTTCCAGCTCCTGGAGTTGGAGTTTCCTTTCTCGACCACACAGGTCTGGGTCGAGGTTACATTGGCGAACTGCCCAATAAGCACGGTGTTCCAACTCCACGGGCAAATGACAAGGCTTCACGTAAATGATTCTATAAGGAGACATACCAAGGGGAGCCTTGAAGGCGGTCCGATACACCCAAAGTGCGTCAATTAGCTTGTCGGACCAGTCCATATGGTCAGGCCAAACCATTTTCTAGAGAATTTGCTTGATTTGCCAGTTCGACACCTCTACCTGGCCATTCCTCTGAGGATGATACGGAGATGCGATACGATAGTGGACTCCGTATTTCCTCAGAAGTGCCCGAAAAGAAGCATGGGTAAAGTGGCTTCCTCCATCCGAGATAATGGCTCGAGGGATCCCAAAGCACGCAAAGATGTGGTCTTTGACAAATCGAGTGGATATAACATGGTCAACACAGTGCGTGGGAATAGCCTCGATCCATTTCGAAATATAATCAACAGCCACGAGAATAAATTCGAAGTCGTTGGAAGGAGGAAAGGGACCCATGAAATCAATTCCCCAAATGTCGAAGATTTCTGCAGCTAGGATGGGTTGCAAGGGCATCATGTCACGACGTGACATTGACCCTAACAACTGGCACCTAGTGCAATGTTTGGCATAATTGTGTGCATCCTGGTGAAGGGAGGGCCAAAAGAAACCGCACTGCAACAACTTGGCTGCAGTTTTCCTCCCAAAGAAATGGCCTCCGCAGGCCTAATCATGGTAGAAGGATAGCACACTGGGGAATTCGATGTCAGGAACACAACGACGGATGATTTGATCAGCACCTATTCAAAAAAGAAGTGGATTATACCAGAAATAATACTTTGCTTCTGCCATGAGACGCTCGCACTGGTTGTTAGGCCAGCCACGAGGAAGGGATCCAGAAGCAAGGTAATTGGCAATGTCGGCATACCAAGGTCCACTTGCCACATTAATTGCCAATAGGTGCTCATCGGGAAAAATCTCATTAATCGGCAGAGTAAGTCCAATATGGTCAGGGTCCAGTCTAGAAAGATGATCAGCTACAACATTCTGGGCTCCAGCCTTATTGCGGATCTCAATGTCAAATTCTTGAAGCAGAAGGATCCAACGAATTAGTCTAGGCTTAGCATCCTTCTTGTGCATGAGATGGCGAATGGCCGCGTGATCAGTGAAAATAATAACATGTGAGCCCAGAAGGTAAGAGTGGAATTTCTCCAGCCCAAAGATGACCGCCAGTAGTTCTTTCTCAGTGGTAGTATAATTACGTTGGGCCTCGTCCAACGTCTTACTGGCGTAGTACACCACGAAGGGGTGTCTATCGCGTCTTTGTCCTAGGATGGCTTCGACTACATGGTCGGAAGCGTCACACATGAGTTCAAAGTCGAGGGACCAATCAGGTGGCTGGAGAACAGGGGCCTTGGTGATAGCATTATGTAGCTGCGTGAATGCTCGTATGCAATCGGGGCCCAAATCGAAGGGTACGTCGGTCGATAGGAGATGAGTTAAAGGTCGAGAAATCTTGGAGAAGTCCTTGATGAATCTCCTATAGAAACCGACGTGTCCCAGGAAGGAGCGGATTTGTTTGACAAAGCCAGGAATTGGTGAATCAGCAATTACATCAAGCTTAGCTCTGTCAACTTCGATACCCCTATCGGAGATGATATGTCCGAGAACAATTCCCTCGTGTACCATAAAATGATTTTTTTCCCAGGAAAGCATGAGGTTTACATCAATACATCTCTTTAGGATATGGGTCAGGTTGGCAAGACATTCATCAAAAGAGGGTCCAAAAATTGAAAGGTCATCCATGAAAACCTCGAGAAAGTCACCCACCATGTCATGAAATATCGCCAACATACATCTCTGGAAAGTTGCTAAAGCATTACAAAGTCCGAATGGCATCCTTCTAAATGCAAAGGTGCCGAAGGGGCAGGTAAAGGTGGTTTTCTCTTGGTCCCAGGGGTCAATTGCCACCTGGTTATATCCTGAGAATCCATCCAGGAAATAGAAAAATTTATTTCCCGCTAACCGCTCCAGGATTTGGTCAATGAAAGGTAGCGGAAAGTGATCTTTCTTAGTTGCAACATTGAGTTTCCTATAATCTACACACACTCTCCAAGATGTAGGAGTGCATGTAGGGATGGATTCGCCCCTGTCATTGACACGGATGGTGAGTCCTGCCTTTTTGGGTACGACGTGAATCGGACTCACCTAGGGGCTATCGCTGATCGGGTAGATTATACCTGCATCCAGCCACTTAATAATTTCCTTCTTAACGACTTCCTACATGTTGGGGTTGAGACGTAGCTGCATCTCATGGGAAGGTCAAGCCTCCTGCTCCGTATATATATGGTGAGTGTAGTAGGAGGGGCTAATGCCAGATAAGTCTGATAAAGACCATCCAATGGCTACCTTATGTTCCATAAGGACCTTCGATAGTTTGCACTCTTGCTCCCTGGTCAATTTTGAACTGATGATTACGGGGAGCGTTTCATTTGGCCCTAGGAAAACATACTTAAGTGTACTAGGCAGCTCTTTCAGCTCGAGAGTGGATGGTGAAAGATCTGGCATTTCTTGGGACGAGAGTATCCCAAGCGGATCGGAAAACAAGTCAGGAGGAAGAAGTTGGCCCTCAGATTGGCCAAGAATAGAGCCTTCTTGGATAGATGGATCCAAAAAGGAATAGCCCCAATGAGTAGTATATGGGCTCAAGGTCCCAGTGTGGAGTTGCAAATCCGCCTGATTTGGCGGGAAAGAAAGGGCAATCCGGCCTTCAAGAGTGTGGACCGGCGGTGAG
This sequence comes from Thalassia testudinum, assembly GCA_037157565.1. Taxonomy (NCBI): domain Eukaryota; kingdom Viridiplantae; phylum Streptophyta; class Magnoliopsida; order Alismatales; family Hydrocharitaceae; genus Thalassia; species Thalassia testudinum. The sequence continues at coordinate 10,093,899 of JAZHRO010000068.1, read as the reverse complement.
CAGCCTGGATATGACTCAAACCATGAGGTATGGGAAGCGAAGAAAACCTCGTCAGAAGTCTGGTCAGGAGAAGGTATGGGACAAGGGAGGGATGGGGGAACGTCACAATATGTGTCGGTCAGGCAATTGCCAGTGTTTACAGGTAATCCGCAGTAGTCAGAATAGGTCCCAATTAGTCCGATACACGCGCTGACGGCCATGTCCTCATCAGACGTGTCATCCTCGATGTAATCGCAATCAAAGTTCTTGGCTGCCTTGAAGATGTTAAGCTTGAACTTTTCAGATCCAACGGCAATCTCAATACAGCCTGACTCGCAGTCGATATGGGCACGGCCTGTGACTAAGAAAGGTCAACCAAGGATGATCGGACAATCAGAAAGTGAGCTAGGAACTTCCATATCTAGAACAAGAAAGTCAACAAGAAAACAGAGACTATTGACCCTAACCACCACATCTTCCACCACACCCTTTGGAATTTTGATAGAACGATCTGCCAACTGTAACGTGATAGGGGTGGGTTTCAGATTTCCCAAGGAAAATTTTTCGAGCATGATGGTTGGTATAAGATTGATGGAAGATCCTAGATCAAGTAGGGCACGGTTAAAATTGCAGCTTGGATGCTACAGGAAATAAGCAGTGTGCCCGGATCTTTCAGCTTCGGTGGTAGATTTGACAGTATAGCACAACTCGCATGAGGCGAGAGAACCACCGGATTCTTAGTTTTCTTTGACTGTCGCCTGGGTGTTGTGTAGTCTTTGAAAAATTGGGCGACAGTAGGCATGTGGTCGATAGCCTCGAGCAGGGGTACCTTGATGTCAACATCCCTGAACAAATTACATAGGTTATCAAAGGCCTGCGTATCTTTCTTGTTGCCTTTTGGCTTCCTCAGTGGAGACTCAGGGAATGGGACTGATTGTGGCACCAATTTGGGTGTATCGTCCTCTCGTGAATGCGGTGCGCATCCTGAATGAGAGGGCGATGAAGAAGACGGACCAAGATCAGGTCGAGGCAGATCGACGGTCTGCTTGCCGCTCCTCGTAGTGATCGCATTGGATGATGCGGGTCCAGTGGGATCATAAGGCAGAGGAGGGATCGCAATAGGGACATAAGAGTGAGGTGCTATAGCGGGATTAACCTGAAATCCCGGTGGAATGCTCGGAGCCTGCAGAATCTGGTGAACTTGCTTCTGAGAAGGTCGTACCTGTGGTTAAGGACCACGGGGTACAAAATTTCGCGGGTTGGGAACAGGTTGGGCTGGAAGAGTGCCCTGAGATCGAGTCGCCATGCGTAGTTGACTGATCTCAGCATTCTGCTGCGCCAATTGGTGCTGAAGAGAGGTCATGTTCTCTTCATGGCGCTTTGACATTTCCGTCATCATTCGCATCAATTTATCAAGAGGACTTGATGCGTGTTCTATTTGCGGTTCGCAAGGACCCGATGGCAGATTCGCCATAGGATTAGACTGGGCCCTTGGGATGACGGGTGCGAACGGTCGCATTGGTCCACCCGAGGGGTTTTGGCGCTGCGGGTTGTTGGACCATGCGAAGTTCGAATGATTTCGCCACCCTGGGTTATAAGTGGCAAAGAACAGGTTGTTCCCTAGGGTGCAAGTGTCTTCTATGCCAGAAGACGCATCTGCATGTAAATATGCTTTCGAGCACATGGAGGCTTGGTCCTCCATGTCAAAATACTGGCTAACAGAAGCCAGATCCACATGACTTACCGAATCGCTCGACGTGACACTCGGTAAGGAAGGTCTTACGGGGTTTCTTGGGATAAGCCTGGTGTTGGAAGAATTGGGATTGTGACGAAGTGGTGAGGTGGGGGTGTTTGCCATAGAACGGGCAGGGTTGGACAGAAGCTCATCCAGCTTCTTGTGCACGACGGAGACTTCATCCAATTTCTGTGCGATAAGGCTGAGATCTATGGATGAATGTGAGGGTCCCATGTCAACTTCGTGGACATTATGGGGCAGGCTGGTACGATTAAAGGCGACAATGTAGGCATTGTTCATTGAGTTTTCGCTCATATTTTCAAATAATTTGAATGCTCCATTCTCATCTTTATTCATGAAATTCCCTCTGCAGGAAGCATCTGCAATCTGCTTCAAAGTCTCATTTAGCCCATAGTAGAAAATCTGGGCTATATGCCACTTAGGCAGACCGTGATGCAGACACTTCCTGAGGAGGTCATTATATCTCTCCCATGCCTCATGAAACTGTTCACCATTTTGTTGCGTAAATGAAGTGATAGCACGGCGAAGCGCATTGGTTCGCCCGATTGGGAAGAACTTCTTGAGAAATGCTGTTCGCATCTCTTCCCAAGACTGGATGGTTCTCCCAAGGGTGTGTAACCACTGCGAAACTTTATCCCACAATGAAAATGGGAACATTTTCATGAGGACTATAGGTAACCCGATATTTCTTGGCTTAACAGTTTCAGCCAATCGGGTTAGGTCTTCTAAGTAGAGAAAAGGATCCTCACTTGCAAGACCATGGAAGTGAAAATTTATCAGCCCAATTATGTTAGGTTTTAATTCAAATTCGTCCCCACCCATGGGGACCCGAATTTGTTCGACGGTCTCTGTAGCAGCGGGATTCTGATAGGAGCTAAGAGACCTAGGCTCCTCCCGTTCGGGAGGGTTCTGCATTTCCTCCAATGTTTCCCGAATGGCTTCAATTTGTTCATTATACATTTCCATTTGAGCTTGGAGGTGGGTTATGGGATCCAAGGCTCCACCACCTGGTGGGTTTTGAGGGCGGTTTCCTCCCTCGGGATTTGGGGGTGGGCGTGCAGCCATGTTTGTGAAGGAGGAGGATGATGCGACTTCTTTCCTAAAATTATTAGGCAATTCACACAGTTCAGGGTTTTGTGACCTCCTCCCAAACATGCACTACCGCAGGAAGAATTGGGGGGATACGAAGGGAAAAGAGATGAGAGAAATGACGCCTCAAAGGTACACTTGATGACAAATCAATACAATCAACCTCCTAACCTCTACAGTGTGCCCTTAGACCTAAAGATCTAAGTTACCTACTATCACTACCAACGGAACCGAATGCGAGAACCGCGAAACCATCGGGCCAAATTGAAAGGCTGTTTGCCCCAGTCTTAAACACCCGATAGCACGTGGGAACCCTCACCAGCACGTAGGCACTACACACAGGTAGTTAGACCTCCAATCCTTAATAAGGGTCAAGCTGCTACCAGTTTTAGTTAGAGGTTTAAGATCAAGTGCTTTTGGAATGTGAAGGGATTTATTTACGGGTAATGCCCAAGTGATTGATTTTATAGAGTGTGTAAACCAAGCATGCAATGGGGAAATCTCCCCAAATTGAAGTTTTAATTGGTGAATGGTTTTTAGAATTCAGCCTTAAGTAGTATGGATTTTAGGATTTCTCTAAATTACCAATTCAACCAATCTTCGGGTTTTGAGAGAATACAAGTTTTCTTCTAAGCCCAACAAACCCTTCTTCAATGTCAGTTGGTTAATGCATGCTAAAATGCAATGGGCTTCCCTAGATGGATATTCCTATGCGTGGATGCACGAATCAATTTTAGATTAGTGTGAAAGTGAGACAAAGCACTTCAATTTAAGTGCTCCCAATCACTAGAATGATGTCCACACACAAGGCTCAACCATAAGATAAAGAAAATCAAATTATTGGGGTTGAAGTATTCAGGATCTAATCTTAGGCACGTGAAAGGTCGTGGTGGGGTTGAAATCAACTCAATTCCAAGTCTCCCCACCAAAAATGTGATCCCGAATTGCAAATAAATGAGGCAAAGAGGGATGGCAATCAATCTATTTATTTTTTCCTCAACGAATACTTCACATGGCGAAAAATTCAAGAATCAAGATTCTTGGATCTTCGCTATGCGAAGTTTGGCAGGAAATCCCGGGGTGGTGGGAGTGAAGGTAAATAATCAAACAAGTGATTTTTAATCCACTTTCCCCAAGAGATCCCAAGAAGTGTTTTTAGTTTTTTTTTTCTTTTTTATATTTTTTATATTAAGGTGACAAGTTAACCTAAGTTGCTAAGAAAGAAAGACATACTTGTTCAGCAACGTGTGCGAAGCTCTAATGCGGTGCCGGCATCTTCACGCTCTCGTTCCTGCCTTGGATCTACCCACGTTTTCGACTTTGTCTACCTGCCTTCTCTGGTTCACTTTCACACCAACAAGCAGAAACACCCATGAAGAGAAGGGTGTGAGAAGAGAAAAATTAAAGGAATGGAGTAAAAACTTACTTGAATGCGTACTTCCCCGGCAACGGCGCCAGAAAAGAGTTATGGTCGGGCCAAGATAGGTTGTGTTAATATGGTGATTTAATTGTTGAAATGCGTATAGTGGTTAACCTAAATCCAACCTAACCATCTCTTCACAAAATTTTTTTACCTGGCCTACTTGATTTTATCTTAGTCACTTTTAGGCCTAGGGTCGAACTCAAGGAAGTGGGATTAGAGGTGAATAAGTTTCTATGCCCTTCCTACAATGAATCTCTTCCTTTCGTTTATTAAGTTTTTGGTGTTTTCTATTTAATATTTTTCTCTGATAATTTTTGTCCTTGAAGTACACCCTCAAAATCAGGTTCTTGGCTTTGAGCCAAATTAGGGTTCCAAAACTGGTCATGCTATTCTCAAGACTGAGTACCTGCAAGTCAAGGATTATCTTTTCCCTTTTATATATTTTTTTATCTTTTTAATTGCAGAAAAGATAAATAGAAATAAGATAAATATAGTATATATATGTATATATTATATATGTATATAGGGGTGGCGGTGGAGGTGGAGATTGCATGTAGCACGGTGTCGAGTCAGTCGTCGTCTAGGAAGACGCAACCAACAGGACGAAGTGCTGTGTGGAGTGTAGGATGGATGGTGAAGATGTGTGCGAAAACGCTTTCTGTACGTGTGTATCGGGGAATATCAGCAACTGGTGAAGATATTCCCGCGATACAATGTGTGGTAGGTGATATGAAAATATATATATATATATGTATATGTATAAATATATATCTATATGTATATATATAAAGATATGGTTACAATTATATAGGTGTATATGTAGTTATATATGTAGATATATATATATGTGTATATATATAGATATGTAAATATATATATAGATAGATGTATGTATATGTATATATATATATATATTTATAATTAGATATTTATGTACGTATATATAACTATATATAGGTATAGATATATATATATATATAGTAATATACGTATATAGTTATATATATGTGTATATGTATGTATATATATATATTAGTATAAGTATCTTTGTATATTATGTAGATCTATATATATATATATATATATATATATATATATATATATGTATGTATGTATTTATAATTATAGATATATGTATATATGTATCTATACTTATACTTAGTTATATAGGTACTACTATATGTATAGATATAAGTATATATATATATATGTATATAAATATATATATATATATAAATATATATATATGTATGTATACATATATATATAAGTATATAGTAGTGCAAAAGTGAGAGTGTGTGTGTGTGTATGTGTCCGCTGAGGGAGTAAGAGAGTGATGTGAGAGAGACTGAGAGAGAAAGAGAGAGAGAGAGCGTCTGCTGGAGTGAAGAAGTGGCGAGTTAAGTCGTCCGCAGCCTCCAGCCATCGTCTAATGGCAACGCGCGGGCAAAGGCACGTAGGCACACGAAGACACACGTGCACGTAGGAGGGAGTGAGCGTGAGGGAGAGACCGCAGCACACCGCGCTGCGCGGTGAGGCAGCTGAGGGCAAAGATGCTATATGCTGAAGCAGGCAGTTGCAAATGCTAGAGTGGGCGCGAAGAGAGTCGCGGGCGCGGGCTTGCGCGGATGGGCTGGCACCGGTACCGGCGCGGAGAGAGCACCTGGTGACCGGATAAGTGAGAAACTTACCGGTCACCGCACTGTAGCCACAGTGTCACGCTCTCAAGCGTGAACAGTGACTACAGTGCGCGCTCAGCTCGCGCAACCACCTGTGCCCAGTTCTACATGTACGGGCGCCGTTGAGCGCACTGGCGCGCACGCAGAAGGACTGCGCCGGCTGCTGGCGAGCGTGAAATCAGCTAGGCTGCGGGCGGAGTTTCGCGACAGGCACGCGAAGAGGGGCGAGGGCGGCCTGCTGCCACGTGCAGAGGCCACGGAACAGGCGCCTGAGGTGCGTGGTGGCCTGCGCTGCTGCTAGCTGCCGCTACTTCTGCTTGAGCTTCCGAGCTTGAAGCTCCTGCGGCAATGGCAGAAATGGCTGAATGACGAAATCAGAGAAGAGAACCACCACGCCCACCGGCTCTTTGATGAGCTGGGCGGTGGTGGGACTCACTGTGGTGTTTGTGCACCACCGTGAGTTGCTCCTGCCCGCAGCGTAGCTCTTCAAGAAGAAGAGAGGCTGTGTATGGAGGGGAGAGGGGAGGAGAGGGCCTGGAGAAGAAGAGCTGCTGTGTGTTGGGTGGACCAGGCTCTACTTGCAAAGAAGATAGCCGTGCCTTTTTAAAGAGGAAGAAGGCATGCACAGCCATGCCCTGGCTGTGCATGGCTATTGATTGCACTGCAAAAATACGCCTGCAATTGTGCCATCTTGTGCTATTTCCTAGAATTACCAATGCATATTAGGTCTGCATAGTTGCATTGTAAAAATACATGCATGCATGCATTTAATTGAGAAGGGAGGAGAATGAAATAAGTGGCCTTGCATTTTACATTTTTCCTCAAGTGCATCTTTGCAAAATATCCATTTCCATTTTTTATTTCTTTTTTATTTTGACTTCCTTCCCGTGGCTGCATTGCATGGAACAACTTCTTCTCTTCACGCCATGTCCTGCTTCACCTCTCGCTACAGCCACAGGCACCTCTCCCTGCCAAGGCCATGCATAAGCCATGCACAGCCAGGGCATGGCCGTGCATGGCTTTCATCTTCTATATAAAGTGGGTGGCTTCTTCTTCAAAGGCAGCCTGGTCCAACAGAGAAAAAAACCACCCAGCACTTCTTTTCCAGGCCACCGTCTTCTCCTCCATTTCCCTCCACACACCAGCCCTCCTCGGAGACACCCGGCGAACAGGAGCCCTCACTGTGGTGCACACCCACCACAGTGAGACCACCACCGCCTAGCTCTTCAAAGAGACGGTGGGCGTGGTGGCTCTTTTCTCATTTTTTATACTTTTCCAGCACCTTCAGCCATGGCCGCAAGCTTCGAGGTCTGAAGCTCGAAACTCGGTGGCAGCTGCAGCACAGCAGTAGCAGCACAGCAGTAGCAGCAGCCTCAGCCACTTCCGCGGGCGCCTGCAGGCGCCCTCGCACCCAGCGTGCGCCTGCAGGCCTCTCTGCCTCCCGCTTTCTCTGCCCTGTCATGCTCTCTTCCGCCCGCAACCGACCTCTGCGTGCCTCTGCAGTGGCCGGCCAAGCACCCCAGCACCACCTACAGACCTCCGCACGCCCTGTCGCGCCCCTTCGCTCACGACCCAACCCCCCTCCGCGTGCTCTATCGCGAGGTCACACCCGCAAGCCAGCAGCCGAAGCCACTCTACCGCGCACGCCGAACCGTCCGCACTCACACAACCGCCCGTACCTAGTCACGCGGCACGGTCTTACACATTAGCCACTATTCACGAGACTCTACGCGACACTGTGGCTACAGTGGGGTGACTAGTGAGCTTCTCACTTTACCGATCACCCGGCACGCCGCTACCGCCGTTCGCCCGTGCACGCACCCGCCCGCGCGTCTGCCAGCCCTCTCCCAGCGCCTGCCTTAGCCTGCTTCCTTCACCACGTGCACTTGCGAGTGCCAGCGCCCGCTCCAGCCTTCGCACAGCACGGTGCGCTGCCTTTCCTCTCCGCACCCAATACCCCAGCATGCTCCTCTTTGCGCACAGACGCGCATGCGCGTGAACACGTGGAACCTCCAGACGGCGCTCTGAAGCTGCGAACGTCTTAACTCGCCTCTAGCAGCGTGGCTGCTCTCTCTCCCGCTCTCTCTCTCTCTCTCTCTCACAACACTCTCTTCACCAACGCTCGCCCACACATACACTCACAATTCCACACACACACACACACACCTATACACTATTATATACATATATATATACGTATACATATATATATTGATCTATATATATACATATATTTATATACCTATATATATACATACATACATACATATATATATATATATACACACACACATACATATATATATATATATACATACATACAGTTATATATTTGTAGATACATACATATATATATATATATATATATATATATATATATATATATATATGTATGTATCTACAAATATATAACTGTATGTATGTATATATATATATATATGTATATATACATACATATATATATATATATATACATACATACATATATATATATACTTATATTTATACATATAGTAGTACCTATATACTTATGTATTAGTATACATACATACATATATACATATATATAACTATATACTTATATATATACATATATATATATATATATACACACACATATATACATATACTTCTATACATATACACACACATATATATATATACATACTTATATCTATATATATAGTATATATATATATGTATATGTATATAAGTATATGTATATATGTGTGTGTGTGTGTATATATATATATATACATATATCTATATACCTATATATATACATATATACTTACATATATACATATACTTATATACATATACATATATATATTTATATACATATATCTATACATATATTAGTACTTATATAAATATGTATTAGTCTATATACATACACATCTATATATATATATATACATCTATATACTTATATATATATATATACATATACATACATACATACATACATATATATATATATATATATATATATATATATATATAACTATATATACATATATACATATATATACATATCTAGCTACATATACCTATATATACATATATTATTATATATATATATATACATATATATATATATATAGACATCTATATAGTATTATATACATACATACATATATATATATACATCTATACATATACTTATATATATATTTACATACATATATATATATACATATACATATATACATATATAACTACATATATATACCTATATATATTTATAACCATATATATATATAGATATATTTATATACATATATATATTTTCACATTATTTACCATACGCTATATCGCGGGAATATCTGCACCAATTGCTAATATTCCCCGATACACGCGTACAAAATGTGTGTTCGCATTCATCTTCCACCATCCATCTTACACCTTACACGCAGCACTTCGTCCTGTTGGTTGCGTCTTTCTAGACGACGACCAACTTGACACCATGCTACACTCCATCTTCGCCTCCACCCCCACCCCTTTATATACCTAATATATACCTATATATATATACTGTATTTACTTTATTTCTATTTCGCTTTCCTGTTAGTAAAAAGATAAAAATATATATATAAAAGAGAAAAGATAATCCTTGACTTGCAGGTACTCCATCTTGCGAATAGCAAGACCCATTTTGGAACCCTATTTTGGCTCAAAGCCAAGAACCCAATTTTGAGGGTGTGCCTCAAGGACAAGATTACCAGAAAAAATTCTAAATAGAAAAACACCAAAAACACAATAAACGAGTGGAAGAGACTCGTTGTAGGAAAGGCACAGAAGCTCAACTTATAACCCCACTTCCCTGAGTTCGACCCTGGGCCTAAAAGTGACCAAGATAAAATCAAGTAGGCCAGGTTAAAAATTTTGTAAAGAGATGGTTAGGTCCGATTTAGGTTAACCACTATACATACTTCAACGATAAAATCATCATATTAACAACCTATTCGGGTCCGACACCAGCTGTGCATGTGGCTGGCAGAGCAAGCTTGCTGCAGAGAATGGTGTGAAGAAGGTCTAGCCATGCCTTGCAGCCGCAGAGAAGTCAAATAAAAATAAAAATAAAGATGGTGAATTTGCGAGGCAACACTTGAGGAAAACGTTAATTTCACGACCATTTTATTCACTCTCCTCCCCTCTCAAATAAATGCATGCGTGCGTGAATTTTCACAAATGCGACTATCGCTACCTAATATGCACAGGCAATGCTAGGAAATAGCACAAGATGGCACAATTGTTGGTGTATTTTTGTTGTGCAATCAGTACACTCTCTACACAGTGATGAATCGAGGTGGAGGCCTCTGCGAGCACAGCTGCCTCCTCTCCCTTGTAGTCGCAACTGCCCCCAACCAGATCCATCTCTCCTGCTCCTCCATGAATGGGGTCATGAGTGCAGGCAGCTGGTGAAGATTGAATGCGCAGGCGAAGGAAGTGGAGCGATGCCTACAGGAAGAAGAAGAATAATTAACAAAATAAAATATTTAGATTATTTATACACAAATCCTTACATTCTATGTTAATTAAAACAATGCATGTAATGCACCTAATTCCATTCTAAGTCAATTCCAAATGCCTTTAATTATGAATGCAATGCATGAATTATGTAATTAAATCAGAAATATAAATTAATCTATTTACATCCTAATGCATGCTAAATAAATATTAGAATTAACTTAATGTCTAGGCACTTAAATACTTAAATAGCCCATAAATATGGGCTAATTAATAATCGAGGTGGGTTTCAACTCCCCGAATCAAAAATGATCATACGGTAGTAGGAGTTAGGTTGATGGACAAACCCAGATCAAGAAGGGCCGGATCAAATGGAGAATCCTACAAAAAGTAGGAAATGAGTGGGGTACCAGGGACTTTCTTCTTAAGCGGTAGGTCAACTAGAATCACAGTGCCGGCTTCCTTTGACATACTGCCTATCGTCCATTTTTCTACAATCTCTTCGGGGTACAATAGTCCTTAAAGAACATAGCGACAACTAAGATGTGATCCATAGCCTCGAGGAGAGGGACCTGAATATTAACTTCCTTGAACATTGATTTCAGGTCCTCAAAATTCCATGTACCCTTCTTGTATGCTAAATCTCATGTCAAAGCCTCACAAAAAGGGATGGGGATCTCATGGTTAATTTAATTAGCCTCTTGCCCTTATTTATCTTAGGTGGCTCCTGAGAAGAGGAAGGAGTCGAACCATCCTGTGGTGAAGGGCATGAAAAATCAAGACCCGCTTGCCTAATGGGCAAGTCGTGTGTCTTCGTTCCGCTCCTCAATGTAACAACTTTTGCATCGGCATGTTGTCCATGAGGTGGTGGAGGAGCAAAAGGGGCAGAATATGTGGGATTTTATAGAAAAGGCAGCTAACCTTGAGCATAACCAAGTGGTGCAAGAGGGACCTACAATATGGCATGTGCTTGTCCCTATGCTGCCTTAAACTTAGGCGGGGTGCCTTGGTTCTACACATATCGCAGGTTAGGGACAGGTTGAGAGGGCAAGGCTCCCTATGACCTATGCTTCTACAACAACTGGTTTTACATGTTTTGGATGCTCTGTATCTGGTCAGCCATTGCCTTCATGATCTACAAGCTATCCTGAGTAGTTTTCCACATAGATTCTTGCAGTTAATGCCTTCAAAGGGTCGACCCGCTTTGGAGGGTGACTAATAGCTTGATGTAGCAGCTAATATATGGAACAAAACTATTGCTGAGGCTGGAATGGCTGCTGCCTTGGCTATGTGTTTTGCACATTCCCATATTGTCTACTCTAGTAGTGTGGATCTTGATGTGGTCTCTACGAATTACCTAACCAGGAGAAATTCAAATGCTGGCGCCAACCAGGGTTATACGTCTCTGAGTATGGGTTATTATGCCCATATCCATGAATAGTATTGACGTCTTCGTAGGTCGACGACATCTAAGACGTATATTCATGAAGGGAATACGCAATAAAATCATCATGTGGGGTGTAACCCTAATTATGTTGTGCCAGATCGAGATTATTCACGGATTCCTAATATGCAGGACGCCATGAATACGAAGAAGATGTATCTCGAGTGAGTAAATTTACTTGAGTAGGAGGGGCTCGGGGTGCATAAGAAGATCTAGATGAAGCAGAATTACCAAAGAATTTGGGTCGAGCTCGAATCAGTTCGTCAAGCTTCTTATCTAGCAAATCCACCTTATCCAACTTCTTGGTGATAATGTCCAAATCAGCTCGAGCAAATTCGACATGAGACTCATGGACACTAACTCGTTGCTGTCCAGGTGGCTGGAATTGGTTCATCAATGAGGCATACATCGAGTTCTCTGTCAAGGATTAGAACAACTCAAATGCGTTGTTCTCGCCCTTTACAAAAACTCTCGCCACTGAATGCATTGACCAGATACCAATGTGTGCCAACCAACCCATGGTAAAAGATCTATGCTAATTGCCATCTAGGCACACCATGGTGCGAGCATTTCCTGAGAAGATCATGAAACTGATCCCAGGCATCATGTAACTTCTACCCTAGTCGTTGGTAGAAAGTCATAATTGCATGCCTCATCTCATTCGTTCGACCGATTGGGAAGAACATTTGGTGGAATTCACGATGTAATTCCACCCAAGTTCCAATTGGCCTCCCGATGGTCTTGAACCAATATGAAGCTTTATCCTTAAGAGAAAATGGAAAAAGCTTCATGAGAACTATTCCCAGATCAACATTCCTTGGTCGAACCATTTCCGTGATTCAAATCAGGTCTTCTATGTGCTGGAAAGGATCCTCATTCGAGTTTCCATAGCAATAAGTCTGAATCAGACTTGTCACATTCGGCTTCAGCTCGAATGCATCTCTGCATAGAGGAATTCGGACTTAAGGTGCTAGAATTGGAGCTGCCAGATCGTAGAAGTCCTGCAGCTATTCTCTGCGAGGTGGATGCTACATTCTGTCAAAGGTTGTAATAATTCTATCGATGTTCTGCTGATATCTTTCCTCAGATTCGACGACCCAGGCTTCCAGGAGAGCCATCGGGTCCAGATTTGCTGGATCCTAACCAGGTTCAGGTCCATGTTCAGGGTTAGCCATCTCAGCTAATTGAGAGGAAGAAGAAGGTAGATGAGAAGGAGGTCCGAGTGATGCAATGAATCGCCTTCGCCTCCTTGGGATTGGCTCCCAAGGTCCAACCAATTGATGTCTAAGTGACCTCCTCCCTTACATATACCAACCAACCCAGGTTGGGGCAGCCAATAGAAACAAGGCTAAGGCCTTGTCAATCAAGTGGTCGTTAAGATCAGGTGACTAGATTTTCCTTTAAGATTCTAATTATTGAAGAAAAATTCATTACAAAACCGACTGAAAATAATCCTAACCCCTCAAGCTAACCCAACCAATCTATTAGGAGGGGACTGAGGGGAAGGTTCTTCCTTTAGATTTTGCCTCTAGTTCCTTTGTACCCCTTATACATAATCGTTTGAGACTACCCCACAGATTCGACAATGGGTTCGGCTTTTGTTATGACCCAGTAGTTCAATAACAAATTTAGGTTAATTAATGTATTTTATGAAATTTTTCTTAACCTTTTTTCTTCAATTTGGGTTTTTGTGAGTGGTCCACAAGGTGACCTAACTCACCAACTAACCAATAGACTTGATTAAGTCTAGGCTAGTCAAGTGTGGTCTCTAAGCTGTAGCCCCAAAAGTGGAGCCTAGGGTTAATGTAATGGACTAAGTGTTTAGGCAGCAGATAATAGTTCAACTTAAAAATATTCTCCATGGCAAAGTATAAATCTAAATGATTTCAATTTTAGCAAGCAGATTCCTTTTTCATTTGAATTTTTAGAGAATATTGTTTTGGAATTTTTACCATTTCAATTGAGTAAATACATATTTTTAACTGTTAGGAGGTTGATCTGGAATTTTGACTACTTGTCGATTTTTCTTTTTGAAAAGTATCAATTTTGCTTCAAAAATTCACAAAAAATTATGAAAATGAAAGCTAATTAATAACCTTTCAAACCCCACCATTTTTAGTCAAATCTGATTTGTGTGCTATTCGGAATCTGAGTCTGTTTGACCAACTTGTAATTCATGAACTTTGAAAAATTGTACAAATTGAATTTTTCAAATGAATGGTGCCTTTAGAAAGTTGATTTGAAAATATAGCTTTAGCCAGAATTTCAAGAATTTTGGGTCAAAAAATATTTGGCAATTGAATTTTGAATTCGTAAAAAGAAATCTTGCCGAATTTCAAATTTTTGAAAAAGTTTCAATTCAACAACGACCCTTTTCACAAAAATTTTTTTTCTTTTCAAATTTGCGAGCTTCTTTTTTCTTTTGAGGGAAAATATTCAATTTTTTTTTCTTTTTTTTTTCCGAAAGCAACTCTAACCCTAAGATTCAAAAGAAACCTAAGTATAAGATCTTTTTTTTTCTTTTTCTTCACGAAATTTTTCAGATTTTTTTCTTTTTTCAAAAATCAAATCTAATCCTAGGATTCAAAGGAAACCTAACTAAGATTTTCGATGTACACCTGATTTCTTCAACTGTGCCAGATGTGTGCATAGAATCCGCTTTTCCTGCTCCTGCACACCAAAAGCAAGCAAAAGCAAATATGTTAAGGTTAAACTCAAAAATCAAAAGCCAAATTCATGTTGCCTCCCCGACAACGGCGCCAATTATTGAGTGTTGCAAAATGCGGATCTAATTAGAAAACACATCGTAGTATAGCACAAATCAAAACTCAAACAAAAATTTATAACGAGACGGTGAGTCCCAGTCGATTTCAGGGAGGTAGATAATTGCGAAATTGATTGTTAACTTTTTTTGTCTTTTTGCTTACTTAAAATTGTACGGCAGTTTCGAGTCTGCAAATGTAACTTTCGCCAGTCATGTTATTAACCCTAAATACATGTGCATGTGTCAGATAAACAATAAATGTGAAAGTGTGAGTGCTAGTGCGCACAATTCTCACTTCGCAATGGCTGTTAACGGAAAACACATCAATCACAAGATCATTGGTAATTTTAGGAACCAACATGTTTGTTGCAGTATTTATATCTTACAAAGCAGGCAACTATTGATTTTTATTTCTCCAAAATATTTTCATTATAATGATTCTAGAGGAAAGCTTGTATATGGAAATTGAAAATACTAATTCTAAAAGATATACATGCATGGATCTAGGGTAGAGTAAGCATGCATTCTTAGAGAGAGTACTACTACTACTACTAAGATATTAATGCAAAAATTAAACTACGAAGAACATTAATCTAGCTACTAGAAATTAGGGCATTCGAGGTGGTCTCCAACCACTACTAGAAAAATGGGATATGTCATCGATTACTTGTCGTCAGTTTTATAAACGGATGGAAAAGATATTTTTGCTGTCGCTTATTCAAATAGGCGACGGTGAAGGCCTATACTCAACCTACCATCAATTGAAAAAAAGTGATTGGGCGTGTAGTGGTCATTAATATTTAGTGTTGGTTTATTAAGCAATGGCAAATAGATTTTTGTCATCGGATGGTTTACTACGCAATGGTGAAAATACAATTGAAATTAGCACCAAAAATTTAGGTGGGATTAGTGACTTCTGTCATCGATTAGTGGAATAAGCGACGGCGAAATGTGCATTAAAATTAGCGGCCAAAATTTAGGTGCGATGGAGCAGTGATTGAAGTTATCCTTTGCTGTTGGTTTGTTTAATAAGTGACAATGGAAAGATGGTTAAAATTTGCACCTAAAATTTAGGTGGGATTAGTGACTCCTACTGTCAGTTAGTGGAATAAGTGACGGCAAAAAAATAGGTTAAAATTAGCAACCAAATTTTGGGTATGATGGGGGAAGAACTGAAGTTATCCTTTGTCGTTATTTCTGATAGAACCGACGGCTTAGATCGCTTCATCTATCATGCGTGGGGTGACCTCCCATCACTATTCATCTTCCCCAAACCTAACCCAAAACCTCCTCCCACAGCACCGTCGGAGCTCTCATCGTCGACCCTCCTCCTCCTCAAGTAACTTCTCCTCTTCCCAAACACCCACCTCCCCCTCCTCAGGTAATTTCTCCTCCTCTTCCCTGACACACTCCACCTCCTCATCTCCTCGTCATCCCCCTCGCTGTCCCTAGCAGCCTCATCGTCCTCCTTCCCCTCCACGATGTCATCCTCCTCCTCCTTCTTCGATAGGTTCATCCTCCTCCTCCTCATCATCCCTATGCTTCTCCTCCTCCCGGACACCCTCCTCCTCCCCAACACCCTCCTGTCGCCCTCCTCCTCGCTGACCCCCTCCTATCACCCACTCCTCCTCCTCCTCCCCCTCCTGTCATCCTCCTCTTCCTCCCTGACCCCTCCTGTCGCCCTTCTCCTCCTTCCCAACCTCCTCCTATCGCCCCCTCCTCCTCCCCAACTCCTCCTCCTCCTACTTTCCTCCTTGCCACCATCCTCCTCCTCCTACTTTCCTCCTTGCCACCATCCTCCTCCTCCTACTTTCCTCCTTGCCACCCTCCTCCTCCTCCTTGACGGCCCCTGCCCTCCCTCCTCTGCTTGCCATCCCCCTCCTCCTCCTACTACTGCACCTTCCCTTCCTCCTCCCAACTCCCATTCCCCTCCACCACTGCCCCTTCCCTTCCTCCTCCTCCTCCCTACCCTTCCTTCACCACCTGCCCCTCCTCCTTCTCATCCCAACTACCATCCCCCATCCTCCTCTCCTCCCTACTACCACCCTCCTTATCCTCCTCCACCGACCCCCTCTTCCTCATCTCCTTCTCCTACTTCCACCCTCCTCTTGATCCTGATAGCGATAATACGCAGTTTGTTAAATACGTCGTTGTAACGCGCAAAATCGATCAACTCTTAAATTTATATTCCTAGATAGGGGAGTATCTAGGGTCGTCCAAGGAGGCAATATGGTTGCAAAATTGATTCTCTTGCTTGGAATATATCTCAACTTTCTTTTTGGTAATTTTCAATATACCATTTTTCTTTATTTTTGAACTAAGGCAACAAGCGAACTGATGGCGGGAAAAGTGTTTACACTTCCAATTAAGTAAACAACTCTAAAGTAGCAAGTAGAGCCTCTCCCTAAGCTCACTCTAGGCAAGTGGAGACCTAGAATAATTAGGGAGAGGAAGTGAAGAATGTTGAAAATAAGCAAAAAGAAATGCAAACAAGATATGCGAAAAAGGCAACTAGATAAGTGATAAAGTGTTTAACAAAAATGCCTAGTAGAGGAATGCTTCTACTACTTGATAATTGAAGTAAAAGAAAACACAAATCCTCTAAATAGATGGTGAAGAAGAGGGCTTCTTGCTCCAAGGTTGGTGGCTCCCAAGCTTGAAAAGAATCCTTCAACTCCTTCCTTGCAGAACTCCGCCAAGGTGATGACCTCCAAGGCAAGCCCTAAGGGGGCGTGCCCTAAGTTTCTCTCCAAGGGTGGACGTCCGCCCTAAGTCCTTCTCCCTTGCCTGGCCGTCCTCCTTGAAGTGGAAGAGTCCTCCTCCTTGGCGTGGCCCAAGTTGAAGAGAGTGGGGAGAAGAAGGCACCAAAAGGGCTGGTGGTGTGCCCCTTTAATCTCCTTCTCTACTCCTTCTCCTTGGGCGTAGGTATAGGTGGATGTAGGTAGAAAATACACTATAGGAGGATGCCCAAAAATGGTGGTAGGTGGTGGCTTTTTATAGAATAGGAGGGGGGCTATGGTGACCTTTGAAATGGATGGCCAAGATGAGTAGATGGAGGTGGTTGGAGATCCCATGGCCAAGGAGAGTTGGCGCCACCTTAAAGGGCACCAAGGGGTAGTTATGGGTGTTGACACCCTTTGGTGTTGGCGCCAAAATGGGCATTCTAGAAGGTCATTAGGTGGCGCCACCTTAAGGTTCTAGAAGGGGGGGTATGTGGATGGCTAGGATGGCTTATGTGGGTAGGTGTAGGGTGGATTTAAGGGGCTGAAAGTGGCGCCAATATAGAGGTGGTTAGGGGTGGTTTTTGGCGCCAACTTGAAGTGTCTTTTGGTGGAGATAATGGGGTGAAGGGATGGCTAGGAGGTGGCGCCAACTTGAGTAGAGTAGCTAGCTTAGGTAGGCTTGAGTTGGTGGAGCTAGCTAGGGTTGATTTTGGAGGTAATGAATGGCCAAGGAGCTGGTTGTTAGCTATGCTAAGCTAAGCTAAGATAAGCTAAGACAGCTTAGCTAAAGGTGGAGTGGAGGAGAAGGTGTTGGAGCTAGGGTTTGGAGGAAGGAGCTGAGGAGGAGAGTCTGAAGCTGGAGCTGGAGCTGGCTACTACTGAAGAGGCTGGCATGGGGCTACTCTAGCTGGCTTAGCTTGCTAGTTCTTTGCTAGCTACTAAGCCAAGCTAAAGTGAGCTAGCTTCTACCAAAATGAGCTGAGGTGAGCTAGGTCTGGTGCTCCCGGGGAGAATCAAGCTGGTTGAGGCAGCTAAGGTAGCTTAGCTCAACTGAGTTGAGCTAAGCTGAGTCCCCGGGAGCTGGACTTGAGCTTCCTGAGCTGAGATGAATTCTTCTTCAGCTGGCTGGAGTTGAGTGGAGCTGAATGTGGCTGGATCTGAGCTGGGGTGAACTCCTGTCAACTCAGCTGAGCTAGCTAGAGCTCCCTGTGAACTAGTGGGAGCTGAGATGAGCTAGACTCAGCTAAGTTGAGCTGGATCTGAGCTGACTTAAGCTAGGGTGAGCTAAGATGAACTCTCTTGAGCTGCCATCCAGCTGAGATTACCTGAATGGAGCTGGGATGAGCTAACCCTAGTTCAAGTAAGCTAGGTTCCAGCTGCGGTGAGCTGGATCAAGCTGAGGTGAGCTAGATCAAGCTGAGGTGAGCTGGATTAGGCTGAGTTCCAGCTAGTATGGGCTTCTCCTTCACCATTTGCCTTCTTGAGTGCTAGGGTTTTAGGGATCTGTGCATCTGTACATCCCTAACACTCACAAAAACTCATTAAAACGACAATAAAAAAATGCAATGCATGCCTATCCTAATTTATGCCTAAATGCAGCCCAAAAACCCGTTTGCGGAGTAAAATCCTAAGAGCTAGGTTTGTTTTAATGCATAAGAATGATGATAAACTGGCATTTATCAGATCCCCTTCTCATCTTCCTTCCCTTATATCAAATTAATTACTTAAGTTATTAATAACATAATGGTTTATTCTTTAATTTATTGTGCGTTATTGAATTTACAGATTGTTGGTGACGATCACGCTCAGTATATCGGAGGTAAAATTTCATTTCTTATAATTTATTTTTATGATATTTTAGGACTATATTAGATGTGGGTGTGCCCACATATTATCACTTTTTTGAATGTATGGTGCGGTGTGCCTACTTTTATGTACTTTATGTTTTTGTGTGATGCACTGTTATTGTGGGGTGTGTCCACTTTTATTATATGTATTATTTTGATATGTAGGTTTATGTAAAAAAATAAAATTTAAGGGGAAGCTCTGTCAAAAATTTTAAAATTCTTTAATGTTTAATGTATTGGTTGTTTGGGGGTTTAGGGTTAGGTTGGGCTTTGGTTAGGTTATGTTAGGATTTGGGTAGGATGATGGTTAGGTTTAGGATGGAGATGGGATGGTTTAAGATGGTTAGGTTATGGTTGGGATGGTTAAGACTTACGGTGGGGTGGGATAGGGTTTAGGGATTGAGTTAGACTAGGGTTAGGGTGGTTGGGTTGGTCTAGGGTTTAGGGATTGAGTTGGGCTTTATGCTAATCTAGTGCTCTTACTCAAGATTGTTGGAGGAAATATATGATGTTGGGTTGTTGGATCTAGTCTAATATAGTGTGAAAAACTTGACAATATATTAGGAGCTTGTATGTTCTAATTAGGAATTTAGGATGCACAATTTCTTGTTGATTTGAATACCCTGATTTATATTCTAGTGCATTTTAGTTGTTGCATTCGTAGTTGATTGCATTTGTAGGCATTTCATTGGTAGAACATTAATGCGAAATACGCGTGATTTGTAAAAGTGGGTTTTTAATGTTGTTGTAACACGCGCTTTCGCATACGCTTTTAAATTTATATGCTAGATAGGGGAGTATCTAGGGTCGTCCAAGGAGGCCAAATGTTTGCAAAATTAATTCTCTTGCTTGCAAAAAAGATCTCAACTTTCTTTTTGGTATTTTAAATATATTTTTTTGTTTTGAAAAGACGAGGGCAAAATGCGAATTGTAGCGGAAAGTACTAACACCTATAATTACTTAACTAAAACTTAAGAGATAGATATATCTTCCTCCTAAGCTCACTCTAGGCAAGTGGAGGCCTAGAGTAATTAGGAAGAAGATATATCTATCTCTTAAGTTTTAGTTAAGTAATTATAGGTGTTAGTACTTTCCGCTACAATTCGCATTTTGCCCTTGTCTTTTCAAAACAAAAAAATTACATATTTAAAATACCAAAAAGAAAGTTGAGATCTTTTTTGTAAGCAAGAGAATTAATTTTGCAAACATTTGGCCTCCTTGGACGACCCTAGATACTCCCCTATCTAGGATATAAATTTAAAAGAGTATGCGAAAGCACGTGTTACAACGACATTAAAAACCCACTTTTACAAATCACGCGTATTTTGCATCACTTTTTGGCGCCGTTGCCGGGGAGGCACGGCTTTGCATTAGTCAATTTTCTCTTGCTTGAAGCGGATCTCATCCCCTTCTCTTTCTATCTTTCGTATGTGCAAGAATTACAGCGGGAAAGCGGGAATTTGGAAGTGGAAGCTTAAAGTTCCTTTTCTTCCCGTGGATTTCAGGTTGGTTCCCCATTTCTTGTCACATTTAACCTAAAAAACTACCAAAATACACTAAACTTGGCTTTTAGGACCCTAAATAACTTAATTAAGTGAAGGGGTGCATTTTAAAATCCATTGTTTGCTTGAATGTTTCTTTAACACCACTCCATTGCAAGTATTGGTGTTCAGTTTTTCAAGTCCAGATTTCTGCCCGAACTTGAAAAATCAATTCCTAACACCAGAGGCCTCCTAAAATTATAAAATTTCATACAGTGATTCCAAATTGAGCTAGGAACATCTGTTCCAAATTTAAAATCAATTGGGTTGTATTTAATTTTTAAAAATTCGTGAACTACAGAGGGGTCACACCCTCTAATCTTCTTATTTTACTATAGTCCGTGAATTTTTAGAATTTTTATACTCATCCAATTTTTGTGAAATTTATCTTTCTGGAATCCTTGTAAAATTTTACACATCATATAAAATCACAAAAATTTTATGAGGCCGGTGGTAATACTAAAAAGTCCAAAATACCCACAGGTATCATTTCTGGACTTTGACACCAGTATAATTAAAAATTCAAAACAATTATGAAACAAATTCCTAAAATCTTACAAAAATCTTTTCTGGAATCCTTGTTTGATTTCACATAAGGTAGTGGTGTTGGTTGCATTGTTTGGACCACTACCTATTCAGGAAGCCAAAAAAAAATTCATTGGTAGTCATTTTCTGTATTAGGATTCAACTCCAATTAGGGTTTCTTTCTTGCTTTTTTCTAGTCCCACAATTTAAAGGAAATATATAATCACCCATACAACTTGTTTTTCCTTTTGATTGTGGAGTTTCAAACTTGTTTGAACATTTAACAAGAGAAACACTAAAACACATTCAACTAAATTGAATCCTAAAAGACATAAATACAAAAGAATTATGTGACAACTTGATTTGCATTGGAAACCGCTTTCCAATTCTTGCACACACACAACAAAAAAATTTGAAATAACAGGGCAACAACCCAATTAACGCCCTCCACATTCCGTGTGCACTGTAGTATCCTAGACCTAACTAAAACTTGTAGCAACTTGACCCCTAAGGCTTCATCAACTTAGGCTTGCTATTTAGGTCTT
Source organism: Thalassia testudinum (assembly GCA_037157565.1). Lineage (NCBI taxonomy): Eukaryota > Viridiplantae > Streptophyta > Magnoliopsida > Alismatales > Hydrocharitaceae > Thalassia > Thalassia testudinum. The sequence continues at coordinate 10,072,111 of JAZHRO010000068.1, read as the reverse complement.
AAGTTTTCTTTAGTTAATACCAATTCTGTCATCTATATCTGGTGTTCAGGCTGAGGCTGTGTCAAACAACCAAGCGCAGGTTTGTACAAGCACCTGGGGTTTTCCCTTGGAAACGTTTGAGCCCAAACCTCCCCTTAAGCAACTTAGCTAGATTTGTTGACAGAACAAGTATTCATTATTGATTACTTATTTCCTACATAGACCAAGTCTTAGGTTTCTTATTAGGGAGTCGCATTTAAGTTAGGTCTAGCTTTTTTTGTTTGAATTGCACACTTTCTCTCATCTCTTTCTCTTCTCCTCCCCTCCAATTCTTCCCAAATAGTGCATGCACGGGCAACGATCCCAAAAACCACACCTTGAGGGACCATGTGATTTCACCCCCCACAGCAGAAAATCATTATTTTCTTCCCCCTCCTCTTCTAAAAAAATGGAAAACCCAGGAAGCCATCAAAAAAATTCTGCTTCCACTTCTAACCCGTCAGCCGACCCACAAGCTGACTTCACCCTCCCTCACCTCCCTAACTTGGAGCAACCAGAAATACCAGCAGGGCCAGGTGGCCCTCCAACTATAACTCAAAATCCAAATCCCTTTGCATTAATGGTCAACCATTTGGTTCGACTACAACAAAATCAAGAAGATTTAGCTAGGACTATCATGAACCTAACTAATCAAGGACAAAATCCACCACCCCACCAACAGCCTGTCATTCCTCTTAAGGATTTCTACGATCCTTCCAATTATGAGGAAAGACCTGGGGTGGTCATACCATGAGGGGATTTCAAGATCAAACTAGCCATTCTAAACCTTATCAAACATTTTCATGGTCTTCCAAGAGAGGACCCTTTTTGTCATCTCAAGGAATTAACTGTCCTCGCTCAAACCACTCATTCCCGCAATGTGCAGGAAGACGTGTGGTTAATGAGACTTTTTCCTCTCTCTCTTAAAGAGAAAGCATCTCATTGGTTTAGAACGGTTGGGTTCCCTATTACCACCTGGCCCCAATTAAAAAGCGCTTTTCTTAAAAAAAAAATTTCGATCGGTCGAACGAATGCATTAAGAAGATCCATAACGACCTTTCAACAGAAAATTGGTGAACCCCTCCACGAAGCCTGGGAAAGATTTCAGGAACTTCTAAGAAGTTGTCCCCACCATGAAATTCCATAATGGTAGTTAGTGTAGATCTTCTATCATGGATTAGAAGATCAATTGAAACGATTTGTGGATGCCTCATGTGGGGGCAATTTTCTTAATAAAGACACCGAAAGTGCCTATCTCCTCTTTGAAGAAATGAGTGAAAACTCATTTAACATGACTTCAATGGACACTTTTGGCAGATCACAAAACTCCAGACACGGAGTCCATGAAATTGACTCCAAATCCACCTCTGTTCCAGTCACTCAAGATGATCTATATATGTTAGCTCAACGACTGGACCAGATGCAAATTCACCAAAAGAAAATGGAAGAAAAGCTCATAAATAAACCATCTCCACACATTCACTCTCCACACACTAACCCCCCACACATTCTCCAAAGAGAAAATCTACACAACATTGATGCCACATCTGCTGGCCAACACTTTCCGGCTGATTTCTCGCAAGATTTGATTGGGAATTTTGATCAAAATATTTTTGATCCCACCTCGAAAAATATTTATGCTCTCCAGGAGCAATTTAGAAACCCCTCCAACACTTCCAATCAAAATTGGAGGACTAACCCGAACCACTCCTGGAAAAACCCAAACCCGATTCCTTTTCCCAAACAAAACTATTTTGGGAATTATGGGCAACCTATGTATCAACCTGGACCATCCCAGGATGATATTAATAATCAGGTCATGAAAACTCTGCAAGGAATGCAGACTCAAATGACAAAAGTAACCCGCATGATTACCAACTTGCAACACCAAGTTAAGGTTACTCCTGATCATCGACCTATCGGGAATTTACCTTTCCAACCCATGCCCAACCCAAATAATCAAAGGAATCAATTCCAAGGTGGATATCCCAGTCAACCCATTCAACCAGTACCTCAGCATCCACCGGGTTTCAATAACAGCCAGGCTTCCTGTCCTCATCCTAGAAACAACCAGACTGCAAATGCAGTTACCTTGAGGAATAGGAAAACCACTCACAATCCCCTGCCTGTTAAAGAAACCCTCTTTAATGAAACACATATTAACTCTTCCCCTCCTATTGTTCAGGAACCAATTAATGCAAAACAGAGAAACCCTGCCCCATTTCCACAAGCCCTCCACTCTTCAAATAAGAAAAAGAAGAAATCCAAGCCCACTGAGAAGGAATTAATGGATTTATTTGGGCAAGTAGAAATTAATATCCCTCTCCTAGATGCCATTAAATACATCCCTACCTATGCTAAATTCCTAAAAGATTTATGTACTCCAAAAAGGTAGCCCAAAAATTTAGGAAAGGTGATCCTTCCAGAGACAGTCAGCTCAGTTGTGCAGAGCCGACTGCCTCTTAAGAGAAAAGATCCTGGCACCCCCTAATTCAAGTTATCATTAATGATACCGCATTTGATCGCGCTTTGTTGGATCTTGGTGCCTCAATTAATCTTATCCCCACAGTTGTTTTTGAGGAATTCAAGATCGGTGAATTAAAGCCTGTTGAGGTTACTCTCCAATTAGCCAACCATTCTACAATTAAACCAAGGGGAATTGTTGAGGATGTTCTTGTCCGGGTCAAAAATTGTCTATTTGCAGTAGACCTTTTAGTCCTGGACATAGAGGTACCAGAAGCACTAAAGTTTTCCCCCATTATTCTTGAAAGACCATTCTTAACCACTACCCGCGTAAATATTGATTGTGATTCTGGAAAGATGAAGATCATGTGTGGCGGTGAATCTGTAACCCTAGACATTTTTCAAGCTTCTAAGCGGTTCCAAGAATCAGATTTCTTTGATGATTCGGATTCAGAAAAAGAAAACATTGTGGAGGAAACTTTGCAGATTTCCCATTTAGGTTCCTGTTTTGCTATCAATACGGTTCCTGAACAATCCACTTTTTCTCATCCTTCCACCTCAACCACACATCCAGCTAACCTTCCAGCTGAACCTTTCACTCTTACCTCACCACTAACCCACAAAGCAGAAACTCTTTTAGAGCTAGGCCCACAATTGGAATTAAAACCTTTGCCCGACTCCCTTAAATATGTCTTCCTGGGTCCTAATCAGACCCTGCCCATAATTATAAATTCTGGACTTACTGGGGCACAAGAGCACAAACTCCTCTAGGTTTTGAGTAAATATCAAAAAGCTATTGGCAGGACCCTTTCTGATCTTAAGGGTGTTCATCTGTCCTATTGTACGCATCGTATATATTTAGAGGACAATTCTCACCCCTCCCGCCAACCACAAAGGCGTTTGAACCCTATTATGTAGGAGGTGGTAAAAAATGAGATTATTAAGTGGTTGGATGCCAATATCATCTACCCCATTTCTGATAGCTCCTGGGTTAGTCCAACACAAGTTGTGCCCAAAACGGCTGGACTAACAGTTGTCAATAATGATAATGGTGAGAATGTAGCCACTCGAACTGCTTCTTCTTGGCGCGTGTGTATGGATTACCGAAAATTAAACACCGCCACCAAGAAGGACCATTTCCCGCTCCCCTTTATTGATCAAATCTTGGAGCGGTTAGCCGGACGGGATTTTTACTGTTTTCTGGATGGTTATTCCGGCTATAATCAAGTAGCGGTTCATCCTGAGGACCAAAACAAAATAACTTTCACCTGCCCCTTCGGAACATTAGCTTTCCAAAGGATGCCCTTCGGTCTTTGCAATGCACCTGTGACTTTTCAAAGGTGCATGCTTGCAATTTTTTCAGACCTGGTAGGTGAATGTTTAGAAGTCTTTATGGATGACTTTTCTATTTTTGGAGATTCTTTTGACCATTGTCTCAAAAACCTTGAAAGAACTCTCCAAAAATGCATAGAAGTTAATCTGGTCCTCAATTGGGAAAAAAGTCATTTCATGGTCCAAGAATGTATTATCTTGGGCCATGTTATTTTAGAATAAGGAATCGCGGTAGAAAAAGCAAAAATAGACGCTATATCTAAGCTCCCACAGCCCACTACTATCAAACAGATCAGATCCTTTTTGGGTCATGTGGGTTTCTACCGTCGATTTATACAAAATTTTTTCCAAATCTCCAAGCCCTTAAGTCAGCTTCTCACTAAAGACCAGCCATTGGATTTTAATGATAAGTGCCTGGAGAGTCTTTTGAGGTTGAAGAAAGAGGTTATTGAGGCACCAATATTGTAGGGACCTGATTGGAATAGTCCCTTTGAATTAATGACAGATGCCTCAGATTTTGCTGTAGGGGCCGTTCTAGGGCAAAGAATTGGCAAGAAGCCCGTTGTCATCTATTATGCTAGCAAAACCCTTGATGATGCACAACGGAATTACATGGTTACTGAAAAGGAACTTCTTGCCATTGTATTTGCCTTAGAAAAATTTAGATCTTATCTGTTGGGGTCACATGTCACTGTATATACCGACCACTCAGCAATTAAATATTTACTGACAAAGAAAGATGCGAAACCCTACCTTATCCGTTGGATTCTACTGCTCTAGGAATTTGACCTGGAAATCAAGCATAAGGAGGGATTGCACAATGTAGTGGCTGACCATCTCTCTCGTCTTATGACAAATGACATAATGACCCTGCCAGATCAGTTCCCTGATGAAAGCATTTTAGCTGCTACAACCCTCCCTTGGTTTGCGCCCAGCGCAAACTACCTAGCAACAGAACAAATCCCTGTTGATTGGCCAAAAACAAAACAGGATAAGTTCTTTGCTAATATTAAATATTATTTTTGGGAGGATCTCAACCTTTTCTGCATTTGTGCTGATCAGGTCATTCGACGATGTGTACCCAATTATGAAATCCATGATATTTTGACACAGTGTCACTCAATGGCCTATGGCAGACACTTTTCGGCCAAGAAAACTGTAGCTAAAATCCTTAATGCGGGATTTTATTGGCCCAGCTTGCACAAAGATGCTCATAACTTTGTTCGGTCCTGTGTGCATTGCCAGAGCATCGGCAACATGACTCGGAAGGATATGATGCCCCTTAATCCTATTTTAGAGGTTGAAATTTTTGATGTTTGGGGCATCAACTTCATGGGACCGTTCATTAACTCTAGTGGGTATTTATATATATTAGTCGCAGTCGACTATGTTTCAAAATGGAAAGAAGCAATACCCACCTGCACTAATGATCACCGTGTGGTTGTCAAATTTCTTAAGAAAAATATTTTCTCAAGATTCGGCATACCAAAAGCCATTATCAGCAACGAAGGCTCACATTTCACCCACTCACAATTCCGTCACCTTCTTTCTAAATATGGGGTGAATCATAAAATTTCCACACCTTATCACCCCCAAACGAATTGCCAGGATGAAGTCTCTAATCGGGAAATTAAAAATATTTTACAAAAGACGGTTAGGCCTGACCGTAAAGATTGGTCCACCAAATTGGATGACGCTTTATGGGCCTACCGTACCGCTTTTAAAACCCTGCTCGGCATGTCTCCCTTCCATCTGATTTTTGGGAAGGCATGCCATCTCCCGGTAGAGCTAGAACATAGGGCTTTTTGGGCAATAAAACAACTCAACATGGATTTATCTGACGCTGGTATCCATAGAAAATTACAATTAACTGAATTGGAAGAATTATGTAATTTTTCTTATGAAAATGCGAGGATTTATAAAGACCGAACAAAAAAATTTCACGATAAATATATTGTTCGGAAACACTTTGATGTTAATCAACATGTTTAGCTTTTCGATGCGAGATTATGTCTTTTTCCTTGCAAATTAAAATCAAAATGGACCGACCCCTTTATTGTCCATAAAACATATCCATACAGTGCTATTGATCTTTTTGATCCAAAAACTAATTCGACCTTTCAAGTCAACGGCCAACATTTAAAGCCCTATTTTGATCATACGCCTAAAATTCTGTCTGAATCTTTTAATTTTACTGAGCCAGCCACCCTCGATCACTAATGCACACTACGCCCGGCTGAATGGCGTAAAAGATAGCACTGGATGGGAGGTAACCCATCATTTTTTTCCTGCTTTCCTTTTTTCTTCTTTTTCTAGGTTTTGATCATCCTAAACCCGACCATTCTTCACTAAGGTGATCCCTTTTCCCTCTAATGCATGAGGACATTGCATATCTTAAGCATGGGGGAGTGTTTTTAAATTTAACGATCGATTTAGGATTTTCAAAACCTAAAAAGATGTATTTTTCTTTAGTTATTTTATTCTCCTGCTTGCATACCCAAAAAAATGAAAATGTTGAAAACTTTTTGAGGAAAAATTTTTTGAAATTGGGACTAAGTTCGAAAAACTCACTTTTAGTACAATGGGATTTAATCTTTAACAAACTAGGGATGAGGATGTGGATCTAATCATTAGAATTTTAGGGTCTATTTTAGACTAGATCAGATATCCTTCTCTAAAAATTCCACCTGAACTCATGATAGTTCAGGTGACTTGATCCTTTTTTGTAATATGGAAAGTATTTGGCTTAGTTTCTGATTCAAAAACTTGCATGTCTTGAGAAACTTCTTGGGTCAATTTTCACACACAAGCCAACACTTAAAAACAACTAAAAATTTGAAGAAACTCCCTTGTTTGGACTTAGTAAAAGTCTGAAGCAGATCATTGGTTTGAGTTCCCACCGCTGAGAAGGAGGAAAATGCCTCCTTTGAGGATGCGATGCCAACATGTTACCGCCTCGACGCTGCTCCATATCTATATTTCATATCTTTAGATGGAGAATTAAAGTGCATTTTAGCAGCTCAAGTGTCTTGGACGGTGCTCTACCTATAGTGTCAGAGCAAGAGCTTGAGTTTGCTTGGAGCGCCCCTTTTGTAACGAGCGCGTGCCCCAGACGCCTTTTAAGACGTCTGGGAGGTGGCCCAGACGTCTGTCAAGACATCTGGGATCACATCCAGACGTCTGACCAGACGTCCGGGATAGTTTACAGACGTCTGGCGAACAGTTATGCTCGCACGGGATATTCGTCTGCGCGCCTGTGCGCGCAGACCTGCGTTTCTGCCCTCTTTCTCTGCGGCTGCAGGCGGCTGCGACCGCCTTCTCTCTCCTCTCCGCGCGACGTTAAAAGGGGGGGCGCGCCTCCCCTCCCGTCTCCACCATCTTCCTCCTTCTTCTCCTGCCTGTGCGTGAGAGCGAGCGGACGCGAGGGCGCAGCGGCAGCGGCAGCCGCAGTGAGCACGGAGGAGCTGCGGCGTGCGAGGGCGGGGCTCTGCCATGAGGGCGAGCTCGCCAGGAGCGGCTTGGCCGGCCGGCGGAGGGCGCAGGGGGCGTGGAGCGTCGCGGGGAGGGACCTGTGCGGGCTGAGCAGCAGACGCGCGAGGTGCGACGCGGGCGGCGTCGCGAGCGGAGGCCGAGCAGGGCTCTGTTTCTGGAAAATTTTCCAGAATCAGACGTCTGGATTGATATCCAGACGGCAAGGTCGACGTCTGTGAGATCATACAGACGTCTGAAAGGTGAGTTTCCGCTTTCTTCTTCCTTCTTGTCGACTGACCGTACTGAGGGAGGAGGGTTGGCTGTGCGCAGGTTCGCTGATTCGTCATCCTTTGCGAATCAGACGTCTGGAAGTTGTACCAGACGGCGGGAGTGACCTCCAGATGTCCGGAGGGACCATCGGACGTCTTGGATCTAGGCAGACGTCCCCGCAGACTTCTGGACGTCCGGGGAACCAAGCCGAACAGGTAATTCTCTGATCCACCGTTTAAGACGTCTGGAAGGAGTTCCAGACGTCTGATTTTGCACAGTATCGTCTTTCTCGACCCGTTTAGGGCCCGTTTGGGCTCCGTTTTCCGCGATTCGAGTTGCGTTCGTTTCAGAATTAATTCCTCTACCCGCCTACAGTAGCTATACACTGTTTTGAGACTCTCCTTGTGTTTGATCCTTGTGATAGGACCTCGTTCGGTTGCAGTCTTAAGAGTCGCGGAGGCGCGCGGGATTCCCGATCACGCCCCCATTACTCCCGTTGTACCTGGTAGAGTGGCTTTAAGTATTAATAAAATCTGTTAAAGTATGGAACCATAACTAGAACCTAGGGCATTGCATGAATCCTAGGAATGAGAAATATATGAAATGATAGCTCCTAGGTGTTGCATGAATCCTAGGGCCGGAAAACTAGATTGTATGATAGATCCTAGGATATGGCATGAATCCTAGGATGGAAAAACTAGTAGAATGTATATTACTGCAATCTTGGAAAAATGGAAAGGAATATATAAAGCTGCCTGTAAATTTAATTAACAGCTGCCTGTTATGAATAAAGAAACATGTTTGAGATCATGGAATTTGAGAACGTGAATCTGGAAAGTGAAACATATGATGTTCTGAGATAAAGAGCTGGAACCCTACGGGGAATTAGGAGTGGAACTCCTGGAAAGAAAAGGAATGGAACTGAGATGTAGTTTGTACTGTCTCTTGGGTACGCAGTACCAAGGGAAGTACCTGTACCTGTTTTAGTGCAGAGTGGGGCCAGCCGCCCCAGGGACCCGGGGTTAGGATTGGCCGCTCTGTACCGACTTGTTGGCCCTCGTGTACGTAGTACCGAGGAGAGCTAGTAGTGTTAGGAGAGTACTAGCTACCCCACGGGCCCCGGGGTTCTGCTAGCCTCCTTCACCGACTTGTTAGGCCCACTAGGGCAAACCAGGGTAGTCAGGCGAGGGTGCGCGGACTGTGGAGGGGCAAGGCCCCGGTTTGGTTACTGTGGAGGGGTTGGACCCCTGTTACTGAGAGGGCTCTGCCCTGGTTCCATGCTGTGCTTTGGGCGCACCCGTTAACGGAAACGACTGACCGCGTGCCAGTGCGGGCTAGCTACCTGTGCGTTTATCGCGCGTGCCGTAGTCACCGTTACGTCTGTCAGTGACCTTGGGGTGGTTGACTGAGGGTAGGATCACCACAGGGGACTCTCCCGGCCAGGAGAGCACCACGTGCTACTTCTACTTTTGGAAAAGACTGCAATCAAGATCGTCCCACGAGGACATCCGAGATCAAGTAATGGATCTGAGAAATAAATGAAATAGTGAGAAAAATTGAAAGATGTAAATAAACGAAGTAATAGAACATAACAGCACCTGTACACTCTACTGTTGCCTTTAGTTAGTTTGCCACTCTACTCAGCATTTTGCTGACGTGTTACACTCGTTACCTTTTTCAGGACCAGGTGTTGAGCAGCCAGGGTCGGCGGCTGCAGAGGACGCTGGGCCGAGTAGGGTCCAGTAGAGTTACCACAGCTTTGTACCCCTTTTTGTTTCTGTTCTAGTGAGTAGTTTTTGTTTCCGCTGTACCTTCTTTACCTGCAGTTTTTGTTATATGATAAATGTTGTTTTACTGTTGTGGTGGTGCCTACTGTAGTAGTTTCTTTCCTTACTGTTGTACTTTCTTACTGTTAGTTATATTCATGCTGAATGTGGTTTATTTTACTGTCTTTTGGTTACTTCCTCGTTGGACGACTGGGTCTTGGGATTAGTCGAGTCGGTCCGGTTCTCGTGTCTCGTAGGGACTCGGGAATCGGGTCGTTACAAGATGGTATCAGAGCAAGGTCGTCCCGAGAAGTGAATCAACTGACTGGAAAATAACCAATTCACATGTTTATAGCTAGAGTAGCCACCACAACATATCTCTTGACATGAACTCTTAGAAGTGTTGTTAGGTACCGTCTGTTTTGACGTTTCTGTTTTGTTTCGCCTCTCCTTGCAGGAGATGCCTCGTCGCGGGACTGGCGAGACTGGCCGCGGGCGCGGCCGAGGGCGAGGTCGGCGAGGTGGTCGTGCTGTCGTTGACGTCTCGGTGGACCAGCCACCACTCCCTGGCATCCAGGCCCAAGACCTCACCAGACTGATACGGGATATTGTACGAGAGGAGCTCCACCCACTGCCCCGAGCACCTCCTCCTGGGGTTGCAGAGGGGGAGTCCTTGTGGGACCACGCGACGGATGCGGCGCTGGACACGAGGGAGGGGATGGGCCCCTACCGCCCCCACCTTCCTCCAACACTTCTGTACACGAGGCACCTTCGCCTGGAGGTGCACCAGCACCTCCCCTACAGCGCCACTTCGAGCTTTTCGGACAGTTTCGGAAGCTGAAGCCCCCCTCCTTCAAGGGGGATGAGGACCCGACCGAGGCAGAGGACTGGCTTGAGCAGCTGGAGAAGATCTTCGACACCCTTCGCCCCCCGGTGGAGTGCCGCGTGGCCTTTGCCATGTACCAGCTGGAGAGTGCGGCACACCGGTGGTGGAGGGCGGTCCGGGGACAGGAGAGGGACGAGCCGACGTGGGACCAGTTCGTCACCCTCTTCTGCGAGCAGTACTTTCCCCAGACATGGCAGGACCAGAGGAGGCGGGAGTTCCACACTCTCCGCCAAGGGACGATGACCGTGAGCGCGTACCGCACGCGTTTCTTGGAGCTGTCCCGCTTTGCAGCGACAGCGGTAGCCACTGAGGAGGAGCGCCTTTGGAGGTTCACCGAGGGGCTCCGACCTGCGATCCGGGGGTATGTCAAACCCCTGAAGCTGCCGACGTTTTCGAGGGTGGTAGAGGCAGCTATGACTTACGAGGAGACCAACCCGTCCGCGCGAGAGACCGACGGCGGGCGGAAGAGGCCCTTTCAGCCAGACTTCTCACAGGGCCGGCGAGAACGGAGACACGTGGCGTCCGCAGGAGAGCCGTCACATTGTGCAGGGCCATCAGTGGCCTTTGGGGGCCCTCGACAGGGGCCAGTCGCCAGCACCGGACCCCCGCCTAGCCGACAGCAGGGACTCACTGAGGGCGGGAGTCGGGTTCCCCTCTGCTACCAGTGTGGCCAGCCGGGCCACGTCAGGAGGGACTGCCCATCTAGGGCAGGAGGTCAGCAGATACTTCCCGCGCAGAGCACTGGAGGGCGCGCAGGAGGCCGCGGTTCCCAGGCGCGAGGAGGAGGACCGCAGTCGCGAGGAGGGTACCGGCTAGCACCTACCCGTCCGACGCAGAGTGTGGCTGCTTCGTCCGTACCTAGAGCTGAGGGGCGTATCAACGCCCTAACACACAGGGACGCCAGAGCTTCGGGATCCGTGGTAGCAGGTATGGTTTCAGTTTCTGGCAGACTCGTTTACACGCTTTTCGATTCCGGCGCTACGCACTCGTTTGTCGCAGCCAGTTTCGCAGTTAGTTTGGACCAGGATTATACATTGTTAGAGAATCCGTTCGTAATCAGAGGTCCGAGTGGTCAGCTGTTTGTAGCTGAGGAGGTGTACACGGGTTGTGGGGTCAGCATCGGGGGACACAGCCTGCCAGCTGAACTGATTAAGATACAGATGGAGGACTTTGGAGTGATTCTGGGGATGGATTGGCTGTCCGCTTACCACGCCTTGGTAGACTGCTTTGAGAGGAAGATTGTCTTCTCCATTCCGGAGTTGCCTTCCTTCGAGTTTCACGGGCAGCCAGTGGACGGAGGTTTCAGGTGCATTTCGGCACTTCGGGCGGCGAGACTTTTGAGCCAGGGGTGTGAGGGCTTCTTAGCTTGTGTGGTGGCAGATCATAGCCCCGTGGCAGACTTCCAGAGCATCCCGGTGGTCAGAGAGTACCCCGACGTGTTTCCAGACGAGTTACCAGGACTACCGCCCGAGCGTGAGATCGAGTTTGAGATCTCACTAGTACCAGGGACCAGCCCCATCTCCACCGCGCCATACAGAATGGCACCGCTTGAGCTGCGAGAGCTCAAGTCTCAGTTGTAGGACCTTTTGGAGAAGGGTTTCATGAGGCCCAGTGCGTCTCCCTGGGGAGCCCCGGTACTGTTTGTGAAGAAGAAGGATGGGACCCTACGCCTTTGTGTGGACTACCGACAGCTGAATAGGGTCACCATCAAGAACAGATATCCGCTGCCGAGGATCGACGATTTGTTTGACCAGTTGCGGGGTGCCACGGTGTTTTCCAAGATCGACTTGAGGTCTGGATACCACCAGTTGAGGATCAGGGAGACCGACGTCTCCAAGACAGCTTTCCGCACCCGGTACGGACACTACGAGTTTTTGGTCATGCCGTTTGGGCTGACCAATGCCCCCGCTGCTTTCATGGACCTGATGAACCGGGTGTTTAGACCGTACTTGGACCAGTTTGTGGTGGTTTTCATAGATGATGTACTCATCTATTCTAGAGATCAGACGCAGCACGGACAGCACTTGCGGATGGTTCTGGACACTCTGAGACGACGCAGGCTGTACGCCAAATACAGCAAGTGCGAGTTCTGGTTGAGTGAGGTGACCTTTTTGGGTCATGTGATCTCTGGAGACGGCCTGGCGGTGGATCCCGCCAAGGTCGAGGCAGTGCTCAGGTGGGAGAGACCGCGTTCAGTCACTGAGATTCGCAGTTTCCTGGGACTGGCAGGTTACTACAGACGGTTCATCAGAGGGTTTTCGCAGATTGCACGTCCTATGACACAGTTGACTCGGAAGGATGTGCCTTTCGCTTGGACAGACGCCTGTGAGGCGTGTTTTCTGGAGCTGAAGGAGAGGTTGACCTCGGCTCCCGTGCTCACCATCCCTGACAGTAGTGGCGGGTTCGTTGTGTACACGGACGCTTCATTGCAGGGGTTAGGAGGTGTGCTCATGCAGAGGGGCCACGTGGTCGCTTACGCTTCGCGGCAACTGAAGCCCCATGAGCATACCTATCCTACCCACGATCTAGAGTTGGCAGCTGTTGTCTTCGCGCTGAAGACATGGAGGCACTACTTGTACGGTGAGACCTTCGAGATTTTTACAGATCACAAGAGCCTCAGATATCTTTTTGACCAGAAGGAGCTCAACATGAGACAGAGACGTTGGTTGGAGCTCCTGAAGGACTACGACTGTAGCATCTCCTACCACCCGGGAAAGGCCAATGTGGTGGCTGACGCCTTGAGCCGTAAGGCGCCCGCACGCTTGGCCAGTCTACAGTTACAGAGTTGGAGCCTTTTGGAGGAGATGGGCAGTTGGTGACCTCTAGAGTTACGAGGGTACTGTGGGGCAGTGACAGTGACACGGCAGACCAGGCCAGAGTTGATAGACCGCATCATCACGGGACAGATAGCCGATCCGTACTTGCAGTCTTTGCGCGACAGAGTACTGTCAGGGGACCCAGGGGACTTCTCTTTCACAGACCAGGTGTTACGCTTGAGGGGACGGCTGTGCGTCCCCAGAGACGAGGAGCTGTTGAGAGAACTCCTGACTGAGGCACACGGTTCCAGATTCACCATACATCCCGGAAACATGAAAATGTACCATGACTTGAGACGCGAGTTCTGGTGGAGAGGGATGAAGCGGGATGTGGGTGAGTTCGTGCAGTAGTGCTTAGTGTGCCAGCAGGTGAAAGCCAAGCATCAGAGGCCTGCAGGGCCGCTTCAGCCGCTTCCAGTGCCAGAGTGGAAGTGGGAGAGCATCACCATGGACTTGGTGGTGGGCTTACCTGTTACCCAGCGAGGACACGACGCAGTCTGGGTAATAGTGGATAGATTGACGAAGACGGCACGATTCTTGCCGATCCGAGTCACTTTGGGACCAGCACAGTTGGCAGAGAGGTATATCCGTGATGTGGTGCGACTACACGGAGTTCCGCGGGAGATCGTATCCGACCGGGATACCCGCTTTACGTCCCAGTTTTGGGCTGAGTTTCAGCAGGCTTTGGGGACGAGGTTGAGGTTTAGCACGGCTTACCACCCCCAGACGGACGGACAGTCGGAACGCACGATACAGACACTTGAGGACCTTTTGCGTGCCTGTGTACTAGACTGGAGGGGCTCTTGGGAGGAGCACCTGCCCCTGGCGGAGTTTGCATACAACAACAGTTATCACTCGAGCATCGGCATGGCTCCCTACGAGGCTCTGTACGGACGGAAATGCACGGCACCCTTGAGTTGGGTTGAGGTGGGGACCAAGTGGGAGGTTGGCCCCAGGTTGATCCGGCAGAGTCAGGAGGTAGTTGAGCAGATCCATAGACGACTCCGCACTGTCAGGAGCAGACAGAAGAGCTACGCAGATCGTAGACGCAGAGAGGTGCAGTTCGAGGTTGGGGACCACGTCTTTCTTCGTGTTTCGCCCATGAAGGGCTTACAGCGGTTTGGGGTGAGAGGGAAGCTCGCGTCGAGGTTCGTGGGGCCCTTTGAGGTCCTGGAGCGGGTTGGACCCGTTGCTTACAGACTTGCCCTTCCCCCGCAGCTTTCTGGTGTGCACGACGTGTTCCACGTGTCCAACCTCAGGAAGTACGTAGCCGATCCCAGCCACGTACTGAGTCACGAGAGCGTCGAGGTGAGCGACGACCTGACCTACCCCGAGCGGCCAGTACAGATCCTAGACCGAGCAGTCCGCAGGTTGAGACGAAAGCAAGTACCCCTGGTAAAGGTTTTGTGGAGGAGCCAGCGGTACGAGGAGGCTACCTGGGAGCCTGAGGCGGCAATGCGGGAGCGGTACCCGGAGCTTTTCGCGGGTACGTCTTTTCGGACCGGCTTCGGTCCTCTTTGAGTTTGTTATGGTTATTTGGACATCTTCTTCCCGTACCCTAGTTGGCGCAAGTTTCGGGGACGAAACTTCCTTTGAGTTTGTTATATTGTAACGAGCGCGTGCCCCAGACGCCTTTTAAGACGTCTGGGAGGTGGCCCAGACGTCTGTCAAGACGTCTGGGATCACATCCAGACGTCTGACCAGACGTCCGGGATAGTTTACAGACGTCTGGCGAACAGTTATGCTCGCACGGGATATTCGTCTGCGCGCCTGTGCGCGCAGACCTGCGTTTCTGCCCTCTTTCTCTGCGGCTGCAGGCGGCTGCGACCGCCTTCTCTCTCCTCTCCGCGCGGCGTTAAAAGGGGGGGCGCGCCTCCCCTCCCGTCTCCACCATCTTCCTCCTTCTTCTCCTGCCTGTGCGTGAGAGCGAGCGAACGCGAGGGCGCAGCGGCAGCGGCAGCCGCAGTGAGCACGGAGGAGCTGCGGCGTGCGAGGGCGGGGCTCTTCCGTGAGGGCGAGCTCGCCAGGAGCGGCTTGGCCGGCCGGCGGAGGGCGCAGGGGGCGCGGAGCGTCGCGGGGAGGGACCTGTGCGGGCTGAGCAGCAGACGCGCGAGGTGCGACGCGGGCGGCGTCGCGAGTGGAGGCCGAGCAGGGCTTTGTTTCTGGAAAATTTTCCAGAATCAGACGTCTGGATTGATATCCAGACGGCAAGGTCGACGTCTGTGAGATCATACAAACGTCTGAAAGGTGAGTTTCCGCTTTCTTCTTCCTTCTTGTCGACTGACCGTACTGAGGGAGGAGGGTTGGCTGTGCGCAGGTTCGCTGATTCGTCATCCTTTGCGAATCAGACGTCTGGAAGTTGTACCAGACGGCGGGAGTGACCTCCAGACGTCCGGAGGGACCATCGGACGTCTTGGATCTAGGCAGACGTCCCCGCAGACTTCTGGACATCCGGGGAACCAAGCCGAACAGGTAATTCTCTGATCCACCGTTTAAGACGTTTGGAAGGAGTTCCAGACGTCTGATTTTGCACAGTATCGTCTTTCTCGACCTGTTTAGGGCCCGTTTAGGCTCCGTTTTCCGCGATTCGAGTTGCGTTCGTTTCAGAATTAATTCCTCTACCCGCCTACAGTAGCTATACACTATTTTGAGACTCTCCTTGTGTTTGATCCTTGTGATAGGACCTCGTTCGGTTGCAGTCTTAAGAGTCGCGGAGGCGCGCGGGATTCCCGATCACGCCCCCATTACTCCCGTTGTACCTGGTAGAGTGGCTTTAAGTATTAATAAAATCTGTTAAAGTATGGAACCATAACTAGAACCTAGGGCATTGCATGAATCCTAGGAATGAGAAATATATGAAATGATAGCTCCTAGGTGTTGCATGAATCCTAGGGCCGGAAAACTAGATTGTATGATAGATCCTAGGATATGGCATGAATCCTAGGATGGAAAAACTAGTGGAATGTATATTACTGCAGTCTTGGAAAAATGGAAAGGAATATATAAAGCTGCCTGTAAATTTAATTAACAGCTGCCTGTTATGAATAAAGAAACATGTTTGAGATCATGGAATTTGAGAACGTGAATCTGGAAAGTGAAACATATGATGTTCTGAGATAAAGAGCTGGAACCCTACGGGGAATTAGGAGTGGAACTCCTGGAAAGAAAAGGAATGGAACTGAGATGTAGTTTGTATTGTCTCTTGGGTACGCAGTACCAAGGGAAGTACCTGTACCTGTTTTAGTGCAGAGTGGGGCCAGCCGCCCCAGGGACCCGGGGTTAGGATTGGCCGCTCTGTACCGACTTGTTGGCCCTTGTGTACGTAGTACCGAGGAGAGCTAGTAGTGTTAGGAGAGTACTAGCTACCCCACGGGCCCCGGGGTTCTGCTAGCCTCCTTCACCGACTTGTTAGGCCCACTAGGGCAAACCAGGGTAGTCAGGCGAGGGTGCGCGGACTGTGGAGGGGCAAGGCCCCGGTTTGGTTACTGTGGAGGGGTTGGACCCCTGTTACTGAGAGGGCTCTGCCCTGGTTCCGTGCTGTGCTTTGGGCGCACCCGTTAACGGAAACGACTGACCGCGTGCCAGTGCGGGCTAGCTACCTGTGCGTTTATCGCACGTGCCGTAGTCACCGTTACGTCTGTCAGTGACCTTGGGGTGGTTGACTGAGGGTAGGATCACCACGGGGGACTCTCCCGGCCAGGAGAGCACCACGTGCTACTTCTACTTTTGGAAAAGACTGCAATCAAGATCGTCCCACGAGGACATCCGAGATCAAGTAAAGGATCTGAGAAATAAATGAAATAGTGAGAAAAATTGAAAGATGTAAATAAAGGAAGTAATAGAACATAACAGCTCCTGTACACTCTACTGTTGCCTTTAGTTAGTTTGCCACTCTACTCAGTGTTTTGCTGACGTGTTACACTCGTTACCTTTTTCAGGACCAGGTGTTGAGCAGCCAGGGTCGGCGGCTGCAGAGGACGCTGGGCCGAGTAGGGTCCAGTAGAGTTACCACAGCTTTGTACCCCTTTTTATTTTTGTTCTAGTGAGTAGTTTTTGTTTCCGCTGTACCTTCTTTACCTGCAGTTTTTGTTATATGATAAATGTTGTTTTACTGTTGTGGTGGTGCCTACTGTAGTAGTTTCTTTCCTTACTGCTGTACTTTCTTACTGTTAGTTATATTCATGCTGAATGTGGTTTATTTTACTGTCTTTTGGTTACTTCCTCGTTGGACGACTGGGTCTTGGGATTAGTCGAGTCGGTCCGGTTCTCGTGTCTCGTAGGGACTCGGGAATCGGGTCGTTACACCTTTACACCGCATTATGTTTTGGGGTTGTGAGCTTCTGGGTGGTGTCATGGACAGTGCTTTCCCGAAGTACTGGCGCTAGAGCCCCCTCGAGGATTGATAACGGGAATGATGATCCCGACACATCTGTTGTAAAATTAAGCTAAAAATACGCATGGCGGAGAAAAAATAATAATAATAAATAAATTAACACGCCCTTATAAATGTTGGCTTTTCACAGGCACGGACACAAGGTTTTAATGGATTTTGCAAGTTGCAAGTCAGATTCATGAGCTAGAAAAATCCTAAAAACAAAAATTTCAAGTCATCTGAATTAACAAGGGATTAATTTGTGAATTTTCGGGAGGATATATTGATCCCGTTTTGTCTAATGGTTGGATCCAAAAATAAATCCCGATGTTTATCTTTAACAAATCCCGTACCTCCTGTGTTTAGATCAGCCAAGGTCCCTTAATCTTTTTCTCCTCAAAAGAAGCAAAAAATTATATTTCCCAAAAATTCCATTTTCCAAAAAAATTGAAGTTTTGCTAAGAGACTAGCAAAAGATAAGCATGGGGGTGTGATAAACACCAGTTTATCATCATTCTTATGCACTAAAACAAACCTAGCTCTTAGGATTTTACTCCGCAAATGGGTTTTTGGGCTGCATTTAGGCATTAACTAAGTTAGGCATGCATTGCATTTTCTTTTGTTGTTTTAATGTGTTTTTGTGAGTGTTAGGGATGAACAGATATACAAATCCCTAAAATCCTAGCACACAAGAAGGCAATTGGTGAAGGAGTTCAGACTAGCTGGAACTTAGCTTGATCTAGCTCACCACAGCTCGAACCTAGCTCACGTGGACTAGGGTTAGCTCATCCCAGCTCCATTCAGCTAATCTCAGCTTAATGGCAGCTCAAGAGAGCTCATCTTAGCTCACCATAGCTCAGGTCAGCTTAGATCCAGCTTGACTTAGCTGAGTCTAGCTCATCTCAGCTCCCACTAGTCCACAGGGAGCTCTAGCTAGCTCAGCTGAGTTGACTGGAGTTCACCCCAACTCAGATCCAGCTACATCCAGCTCCACTCAACTCCAGCCAGCTGAAGAAGAACTCATCCCAGCTCAGGAAGCTCAAGTCCAGCTCCTGGGGACCCAGCTTAGCTCAAGCTAATTGAGCTAAGCTACCTTAGCTGTCTCAACCAGCTCAATCCTCCCCAGGAGCACCAGACCCAGCTCACCTTAGCTCCATTCAACAGAAGCCAGCTCACTTTAGCTTGGCTTAGTAGCTAGTAGAGAACTAGCAAGCCAAGCCAGCTAGAGTAGCCCCATGTTGACCTCTTCAGCAGCTGCCTGCTCCACTTAAGCTCCGGACTCTTCAGAACCAACTCCTCCCTCTAAACCCTAGCTCCAACACCTCCTCCTCTACTCCTCCAGCTAGCTTAGCTTAGCTATGCTCCAACTTCCTTAGCTTGTACCACCCAAAAACCCTACCTAACAACTCCACCAACTGGCTCCACCTATGCTCCACATAAGCTAAACCTACTTGGCGCCAACCTAGCCTACCCACCACCTCCAAAAGACACCTAAAAGTGGCACCAAAACCACCCTAACTACCCCCTTGTTGGGGCCACTTTTCCCTCCAAAAATCCCCTTCATCTCCACCACACATCTCCCCTTAAACCCATCTCCACCCTCCACATAATCCTACCTTCTAGAAACCTCAAAGTTGGCGCCAACCCATGGCACCTCTCCATGGTTGGCACCAATTTTATGTGCCTCTTGAACAACCCTAACTACCCCCCTTACACCCCTTAGGTGGCGCCAACAACCCTTAACCCTAGGATCATCTAACCACCTCCATCCTTCCATCTTAGCCCTCCATTTCAAGAGGCACCTTAACCCCTCATCCTACCCTATAAAAAGACCACTACCCACCACCATTCAAAGCATCCTTGGCTAGCAAATTCACTCTCATATTCTACCTAGAGCCCACACCCAAGAGAGAAGAAGAAAAAGAAGATTAAGGGGATATTATGTCCCTTTGGTGCCTTCCCCTCTTCCCTTCTCTCTTGAGCCATGCCAACCAAAGGAGAAGCTAGTCAAGGAAGATCATTGGAGGAGATCTTGAAGGTGGTCCACATCACCTTGGAGGAGCTTTGGAGGGTGGTGCACGCCCACCCCTTGGAGGAGAGCATTGAAGGTGGTAGCATCCACCCTAGAGGAGCTCTCAAGGAAGGAGAAGAAGGAGGCCCTCTTTTCAAGCCAAGGAGCAGCTAGGCTTGGAGCAAGAAGACTCCCTTCTTCACCAAATTTTGCAAGAGGATTTGTGTTTCTTTTATTGCTTTTAGATTTTTTCATTTCTAGCAAAAGCATTCCTCTACTTGTCTTGGAAAAGAACACAAATTCTAGTTAATCAAATTGCCTTCTTTTTACTTTCTATTGCAATTGTTGTTTTTGTTCTAGCACTTGTTTCACCGCTTCTTCCTAATTACTCTAGGCCTCCACTTGCCTAGACTGAGCTTAGGAAGAAGATATATCTATCTCTTAAGTTTTAGTTAAGTAATTATAGGTGTTAGTACTTTCCACTACAATTCGCATTTTGCCCTCGTCTTTTCAAAACAAAAAAATTACATATTTAAAATACCAAAAAGAAAGTTGAGATCATTTTTGTAAGCAAGAGAATTATTTTTTTAAACATTTGGCCTCCTTGGACAACCCTAGATACTACCCTATCTAGGATATAAATTTAAAAGCATATGCGAAAGCACGTGTTACAACGACATTAAAAACCCGCTTTTACAAATCATGCGTGGGCTCTAGGTAGAATATGAGAGTGAATTTGCTAGCCAAGGATGCTTTGAATGGTGGTGGGTAGTGGTCTTTTTATAGGGTAGGATGAGGGGTTAAGGTGCCTCTTGAAATGGAGGGCTAAGATGGAAGGATGGAGGTGGTTAGATGATCCTAGGGTTAAGGGTTGTTGGCGCCACCTAAGGGGTGTAAGGGGGGTAGTTAGGGTTGTTCAAGAGGCACATAAAATTGGCGCCAACCATGGAGAGGTGCCATGGGTTGGCGCCAACTTTGAGGTTTCTAGAAGGTAGGATTATGTGGAGGGTGGAGATGGGTTTAAGGGGAGATGTGTGGTGGAGATGAAGGGGATTTTTGGAGGGAAAAGTGGCCCCAACAAGGGGGTAGTTAGGGTGGTTTTGGTGCCACTTTTAGGTGTCTTTTGGAGGTGGTGGGTAGGCTAGGTTGGCGCCAAGTAGGTTTAGCTTATGTGGAGCATAGGTGGAGCCAGTTGGTGGAGTTGTTAGGTAGGGTTTTTGGGTGGTACAAGCTAAGGAAGTTGGAGCATAGCTAAGCTAAGCTAGCTGGAGGAGTAGAGGAGGAGGTGTTGGAGCTAGGGTTTGGAGGGAGGAGCTAGTTCTGAAGAATCTAGAGCTGAAGTGGAGCAGGCAACTGCTGAAGAGGTCAACATGGGGCTACTCTAGCTGGTTTAGCTTGCTAGTTCTTTGCTAGCTACTAAGCCAAGCTAAAGTGAGCTGGCTTCTGTTGAATGGAGCTGAGGTGAGCTGGGTCTGGTGCTCCTGGGGAGGATTGAGCTGGTTGAGATAGCTAAGGTAGCTTAGCTCAATTAGCTTGAGCTAAGCTGGGTCCCCGGGAGCTGGACTTGAGCTTCCTGAGCTGGGATGAGTTCTTCAACTGGCTTGAGTTGAGTGGAGCTGGATGTAGCTAGATCTGATCTGGGGTGAACTCCAGTCAACTCAGCTGAGCTAACTAGAGCTCCCTGTGGACTAGTGAGAGCTGAGATGAGCTAGACTCAGCTAAGTTGAGCTGGATCTAAGCTGACCTGAGCTAGGGTGAGCTAAGATGAGCTCTCTTGAGCTGCCATTCAGTTGAGATTAGCTGAATGGAGCTGGGATGAGCTAACCCTAGTCCACGTGAGCTAGGTTCGAGCTGTGGTTAGCTGTATCAAGCTAAGTTCCAGCTAGTCTGAGCTCCTTCTTCACCAATTGCCTTCTTGAGTGCTAGGGTTTTAGGGATCTGTATATCTGTTCATCCCTAATACTCACAAAAATGCATTAAAACAACAAAAGAAAATGCAATGCATGCCTAACCTAGTTAATTCCTAAATGCAGCCCAAAAACCCGTTTGCGAAGTAAAATCCTAGGAGCTAGGTTTGTTTTAGTGCATAAGAATGATGACAAACTGACGTTTATCTAACATCATCTCCATTAAATTATGATTTGAACATATCTTTCTCAGTGAGATCAAATTGGTTCATTTGTTATCTACATATTTTTCGTAGTTAAAAGTAAATTGCACATATTACAACAATGTGAGTATTCAATAAAGGAGGTGATCTTAACAAGGAGTAAATAACATTTTTGTACATTTCTTTTTAGCATTCAATAAAAATAATTTTATTTCTTATCAGATGATTGCTTATATTTATGTCAATTTTTTTGCAATTATGAGTATTATTTTAGATGCACACACTTGGTAAAGAAGATATATGCACGCAAGGACAAACATTAGTTATTCTAACCCCTAGGCTAAAAGTCCTCCGAGTCAAATTATGTCCAAATTACTTACTTGTAGAGACTTATCATCGTATTATATGGACAATGCAGGAAGTGTATGTACACCTCACTTACATGCATGATGTGTTGTCTTTATAGCTTGCCATAAGACTCAATCAACTTTAGTTCGGCAAAGTACCAAACTAAAGAAGGTCCTTAAATATTTGATCACAACTTAGTTTTGCTTGTTACACGTAACCTTGTGCAGTGAAATTTTGGTTGCTTCTTCTTGTTCTTCTCTGGTATACCAACTAATCTTATCTAGTTTCCTGCTGTGCCCTTAATTGGGTGTTAAAGGAAATCTAGCTAAGGTTAGTATTGGGGGATATACTGGAGAAGTGCGAAAAGATACTGCTGAAATTTACATGTAACTAGAAAACCTAAGTTGTGATCAAATCTTTGAGAATGGGCTATAAAGTGAAAATCTTAATCAAGATAAACATCATGTAGTCCTTTCCCCTTCTAATAAGTGATTTATTTACATTAAATTTTAGGTTACAATAGATAAATCTTGGAATGGATTGTGGGGTTCAAATTACACTAGATATGAGGATGAAGTAATTTCATTCCTGGATTGGGCCTTTGATGACGATAGGAAGATATTTAAGCGAGGAGGCCAACTTGATAATATCTTCTACCCATGCAGAAGATGTTTGAATGGTTCTTTGCATGATCATAATACTGTGCTCAAGCACTTGATTTGTAATGGGTAGTGGCAGCATTATACTACTTGAGTAACTCATGGAGAGGAGTTCACTAAGAAAGTCATAAACAATGAGAACACTGTTGACGAAGAGATCAACGAGGAAATTGCTGATAGTAGAAGTGAAGAAATACAAGAAATGTTCAATGAGATGAGAGCAAGAGAGGATATAAATATAGATAAGGAAGATCCATTCAGTTGTGATCCGTTCTATGATGCTGTTAAGGTGGCTGAGGATCATATTGCTCCCGGTGTTACAAAAATGTTAAAGTTGTTTTTGTTGAAGATGTTTCAACTGAAGGTTATGAACAGAGCTAGTACTAAATTCATGTTAGAAATACTTCAGTTTATTACTAAGCTGTTGAATAATCCTAATGATTTTCAAGCTTCATGGTATGAGGTAAGGAAACAGATTTATAAGCTTGGTTTAGACTATTAGAAGATCGATGCATGTCCAAATGACTGCATTCTTTTTAGAAATGAATTCACAAACTTGAGTAACTAGATCGAATGTGGACTTGAGAGATATAAGGAAGGTAAAAATAAAAGTAAGAGGAAACAACCTCAGAAGGTTCTTTGTTACTTCCCACTGACACCTAGGCTTCAACGCCTTTTTGTATCAACTAAAACTTCATGGTGGATGACATGGCACCAGGATTGTAAATCTCAAGATGGAAGAATATGGCATCCTACTAATTTAGAGGAGTTGAGGAGATTTGATGAAAGAAATAGTTCATTCGCTTTAGAAGCAAGGAACGTGTAGTTGGGTCTTACAAGCGATGGATTCAATCCATTTAACTATATGTACCCATCACACTCTATATGGCCAATGGTAATGGTCACTTATAACTTATCTCCCTGATTGTGTATGAGATCGTCATTCATGATGTTGACCCTATTCATCCCCGGTCCAAAATAATCGGGAAATGCAATAGATGTTTATCTCTAGCCATTAATCGATGAACTAAAATAGTTGTGGTACACAGTGTGAAGACGTATGATGTAGAAAAGAAAGAATTTTACAATATGCATGCAGTATTGTTGTAGACCATAAACAACTTCCCGACGTACGAAAATTTGTCAGGTTAGAGCACTAAAGGAAAGCTTGCTTGCCTAGTCTGTATGGAGGATACTCGTCACCTACGACTTCTGGAAAGTAAGAAATTCAAATAAGACCAGACGGCCTCAAGAAATTCTGGATTTCGAAAGAAAAGCATTTTCTTTATGGACCTATCATACTGGAAAGATCTTACAATACGTCATAATTTAGATATTATGTATACTGAAAAGAATGTGATTGATAACATCTTAGACGTATTAAATATAATCGATGATCCAAAGGATACGGTGAAAACAAGAAAAGACATAAGAGTTTGGGGATACATCTAGAGTTGCATATTCATGAGGATGATGGCTACTTCCTACCTGCTATTTATAGCTTGAATTAGGATCAGAAGAGTAGAATGTTCTCCTTCTTAAAGGAAATTTGGGTGCCAGATGGGTTTTCCTCGCAACTTTCTCGTTGTGTGAATGAAGCACAGAAAAAATATCTGGCTTGAAAAGTCATGACTCCCACGTTTATATGCAAGTATTGTTTCCACTGGCGATACGGGAGATACTGCCAAAGCCAGTTATTGATTCATTCACAAAAATGAGTAGATTTTTCAAAGCTATTTGTTCTAAGATGCTACAAAATGATACGCCAGATCAATAGAATAAACAAATAGTAATTACTCTCTATAAGATGGAATAGATTCTTCCCCCAGCCTTCTTCGATGTAATGGTTCATCTCACGCTGCATTTTGCAAATGAAGCAAGAATCGGTGGACCTATATAATTCAGATGGATACATCCTGTGGAAAAATTTTTGAAAAAGCTTAAAGATTATGTTTTGACCAAGGCAAAGTTAGAAGGATCAATTGTAGAAGGCTATTTCGTGGAGTGTATAAATTTTACCACTATGTACATGAATGAAATAGACAGCCGCTTTAATAAACTTCAAAGGAATTTTGAGGGGAATACAATGACAATGATGAAGAATGTCTATTTTTGATATCAGAGGAAGGTCGATTCTTCATACAGAGTACAAGGCTATTTCAGAAAATGATAGACGTTGCGTACATCTATATATTTTAAAATAAATTCTTAAAATAGATCCATTTTACGAGAAATTCAAATAATTACCTCTTTCAAGGACAACCGAAGTTGGCTTCCTAAATTAGTTTAAAGATCGAGTTAATCAATTCAAAGAGGATAAGAACCCACGATGGGTGATTCATGCATGCAAAAGCATTACTTGCATCTTTACTGCTTTCTTTTTGCCATGCATAAAATAATGCTATAATGTGCTGATTAGGTGCATTATGTCAACTACAGGTAATAAGCTGACAAGAAGGTAGATCTGAAGCTGGATCTAAACCTGGATCTGAGGAATAAAGAATAACTGAAGTTGCAGTAGAGCTGGAGTAGAAGACCTAGAATAAGATGTAGTAGACAATAATGTAAGGGGTTAAGGTATGCTATTCTATTTAAATAGGAATAAAGTAGTAAATTATGAAGAACTTAGGACCATCCTAGCCCTAGGATAGCCTAGAAGCCTCTCTGGTTGGGCGTGTTTCGCGTGTTAGAAATCAAGGTTACAAGTAACCTGTCGTTGTAGTTACAAAACATGTCGATCAGATAAAATTTATATCGAAACTCCAAGGGAGTCCCGGGTCAAGCACAGGAAAGCGACGTTTACTTTACTTGAAAATCGTGCTTCATTTTGTTTCTTTTTGGTATTTTGGGGTTTTGTTATTTTTTGTATTTTTGAAATAAAAGAAAATAAGCAAATGTATCACAAGATAGAGATGTGGAACAAATATGATATATATTACTTCCAATGTCAATTACAAGAAACTATGAAAGCATATAAAGAGAGGGAGGTGAGAGGAAATCTCCCGAATCGGCTGTTCGACGAGACGACGGCGCCTGGCGAAAGCTCAGACAAAGGAGGTGAGGAGCGGGATGATGGAGGTGAGATGCTGGAGGACGTCGGGTTGAGGAAAGCTTAGGCGTAGCTCCGGAATGGAGGTGAGAACACGGAGTTGATCTACTACTGGAATGGAGGTGGAAGGATGGCTCCAAGGTGACCTATGAAGGGAGATGGGAAGTTGGAGGAGTATTTGGTGGGGTAGAGGTTCGCTACACTAATAGGCACCTTGAGAGCTTGAGAACAAGCTCTAATGGAGCGTTGGTAGGCTTGCTAGAGCTTGGGAGTAGGTGGGAGTAGAGTAGGTAGAGATGGCTTGGAAGGGAGGAGGTGTAGTCCTTTTATAGTGGAGGAGAAGAGGCTAAAAATGGATAAAGGACCTTTAGCGACCTCCAGACCATCGCTAGAAACGTTGCTATAGACTGCTCACCTCCACCCACGCCCATAGCTGGCTCTACTAGCTTGCAATGAAATAATGATGGCTATAACCGTCGCTGTAGGTCAGCCCAGTTGTCGCTAAAAGCTGGTGCCAACTGCCCTTATGCCCGCACCGCGCTGCCCCGCTCATCACACGTGCTGACCGCGCGTGCCCTGCTATGTGCGCGTGTGCTATGCGCTAGCGTGCACGCTTGCTATGCACTGGCATGCGCGTGCACACGCGCGCTGCCTTGCGTTGGCGCTGCCGCTCCACCCGCTCAATTATGAATTGGAGGGGCTACGGGAATTCGAACCCGCGACCCCCCTTGCAAGCCAACGGTCCCACCATTGCGGCAATCCTTCCCTTGTGTCGTGTGGAGCGGCTTGGTGCGTCCGCTTCCCAGTCGTTGGATCTTGATCCAATGGCTAGGATTGAAGGGCGCGGATGAAGATGGAGTTGGGCGGTGCTGCTGGCCAGTGTTGGGTGGCTTGGATGGTGCCATGTGGTGCTATTTGGGCTGTCCATCTTCTTCTTCTTGTAGAGGGTGCTACGGTGCTCAGATCGAGATGATTCCCATGTTGTCGAACTGCGATCGTCGCTCCAGATCCATCCATACGATTGCATTTTCCATCTGAAATCCCTATGGATGTCACATTGCCCCCTGGCCATATAAAATGAAGGAATTACTATACAAAATATACAACTATCCTAAATGCCATGCAATGGATGTTATGCAATATTTATAACATGATATGCAATGCTAAGCCTAGGAACTATCAAAAATAAGCAATTTATCATGAATTTATGTGTGTTCATCATACCCCCATGCTTACTTTTTGCTAGTCCCTAGCAAAATTAACTTAAACGCTATGTATAAAAGTAGAATCAGGGTTCGAGTAATTAGGCAAAATTCATTGATTGCTTCAGAAAATCTCAACCCCAAGACCTAATTACAAAAACTCAACAGTGCTCGGGTGCCTGCCAGAATGTAGATTGTCTGAGCCCTCTCCTTATTTGAGAAGATAATTTTTTTTTCTTTTCTAATTTTTTTATACTTTTGGAGTTTGAGAGTTACGGGATAACTTTTTACGGCTACCCAACCCGCCCAAGACTCGAAAAGGACTCTAAGTGCTAAGCATCTTTGTGAAAAAGTGATAGACTCACAAAACGGCCATTAAGATGGACTTCAGGTTTCTATGACCCAAGGTGACCTTACCTAAAGGTTTATCTTTACGATCAGTAGCTTTCTCCATACTTCTTTTATTTATGGGGTCAACACAAGGGTGAATCCAGTGTATATCTCCCTGGTTTATTCTACTTCCCTACTTCTTCCCTAAGTGTTTTGGGAATTATTATGCATTTTTTGTGAGCTGGGTTCTGGACAACCGACCAATGAGCTGTTACCACCGACAACTTGCCAGCCATACTCGTGCAGTGAAGTGTGGTTTTATTTATTTTTTTTCTCCTTTTTTCTTAAGTAGGTGGCTTCCCTGATCTAAGATTTACCTAAAGGCAGTACAACGAAAATGGTCTTGTGGCTGGGCTCTGGACAACCGGCCGATGAGCTGTTACCACCGACAACTTGCCAGCCATACCACCCAAGTCGGTCCATTAGCTACCCAATTTCTGAAAAATCCATCAGAAAGTGAGTTAATGCAAAAAAACTGTGTGCAGATGCTTAGGCTTAAAATCCCCCCAAATCAGAGGGAAGGTTGATAAGTCGCATACTTATCATCCCAAATTATTTACTGAATTAAAATAAATTTTAATTGGCGAGGACTCGAAACTAAATCCACATTTGAGTGGACATCCGAGCTAATTAAGCCTGAAGACCTGAAGAGTCTAAGTATTCAGGTCTTAAAGAATCAATTCCTAAAGTTTACAACTCCTAATGCCTAAGTTCTCATCTCCTAATTGTAATTTTTTTTTCAAATTTTCATTTTGTTATTTATTATTTTTTTCTTTTTTTTATTTTTTAAACAAGAATCAAATAATAGGAAATCACTGTTATAGCTGAAAAAATGGTTATAAAATATGTCCACCCCCGCATGCTTAGCTATTGCAATGTCCTCATTGTGAAAAAAATAAAAGCATGCAGGAGAGTAGAAGTGGAAGAATAGCACCTGGTTTCCATGAGACTCAGGTCAGCTTGGAACAGTCTTTACATGTGCTGAGTTTAGTGCCTTTAGCTAGGCGATGATCAGCCCGTGGTGGTTATGGCAAGGTAAGAGAACCTTGTCCGAGACGGGTTCAGGGAGCACATGGTCAACAAAGGGTTTGAGATGCTATCCATTGATTTTGAAAATATTACCCATCTTTGGGTCAGAGATTTCGACGGCCCCATTAGGGAAAATCCGCTCAATAACGAATGGGCCGCTTCACTTAGACCTGAGTTTACCGGGGAAAAGCTTCAATCGAGAATCGAAAAGCCAAACCTTCTGGTTCGGCTCAAAGCTCTTACGTGAAATCATCTGGTCATGGAAAGCTTTGGTCCTTGCCTTATAGATTCTGGCGTTTTCATATGCATCATTTTAAAGATCCTCCAACTCAGATAGTTGGAGTTTCCTAGTTTTCCCGACCAACTCAAGGTCCACATTACATTTCTTGATGGCCCAAAATGCCTGGTGTTCAAGTTCTACGGGTAAGTAACATGCCTTCCCAAACACCAGACGGAACGAAGACATACCGATAGGCATTTTGTACGTCGTACGGTAAGCCTAAAGAGCATCATCTAGCTTTTGGGTCCAATCCTTCCTATCAGGCCTAACGGTTTTCTGCAAAATGTTCTTGATCTCCCGATTAAAGACCTCGGACTGTCCATTCGTCTAAGGGTGGTAAGGTGTGGAAATCCGATGGCTCACCCCGTATTTCCCCAGTAAATTCCGAAACTGGACATGAGTGAAATGTGTGCCGCCATCACTGATAATTGCCCTAGGAACCCCGAATCGACTGAAGCTATTTCTCTTCACAAAATCGATGACCACCTTATGGTCATTGGTCCTGGTGGGAATTGCCTCAATCCACTTGGACACATAATCAACAGCAACCAAAATATACTAGTGTCCAAATGAAGGAGGGAAGGGTCCCATAAAGTCGATACCCCAAATGTCAAAAATTTTGACGGAAAGAATTGGGTTCAAGGGCATCATATCTCTCTTAGCCATGTTCCCGAGTGTCTGGCATCAGGTGCATGACTTAGAGAATTCCTGGGCATCCTTAAATAATGGCGGCCAATAGAATCCGGATTGCAAAATTTTTGCGGCCATCTTTTTCCCGAAAAAGTGTCCACCACACACGGATGTGTGACAAAACTCAAGTATGCTATGGAACTCGACTTCCGGGATGCATCAATGAATGATCTGATCTACGCCAATGCAGTATAGCTCGGGATCATCCCAAAAATAATATTTGGCCTTAGATACAAGTCTATCCCATTATTGTTTGGTCCAATTCTAGGGGATTTGACCAATGGCCAAATAATTGACAATATCCGCAAACCAGGGGGTTTGGATTCCTGAGACTGTGAGGATAGTTTCATCTGGAAAAGTATCAAAGATCGGAACATCCGGATGAGGGGAATCAATTAGGATTCTCGAAAGGTGATCCGCCACTACATTTTGTGCCCCGACTTTATCCTTGATTTCAAGATTGAATTCTTGAAGCAGCAGAATCCAACGAATAAGCTGGGATTTAGCATCCTTTTTGGCCAAGAGATGTTTCAAGGCCGAGTGGTCGGTATAGATGATGACATGAGAACCTAACAGATAAGCCCTGAATTTTTCTAAAGCGAAAACTACAGCTAGTAATACTTTTTCAGTAACGGTGTAATTCCTCCGGGCCTCGTCCAGAGTTTTGCTAGCGTAGTAAATCACAGAGGGCTTTTTCTCAATCTTTTGACCCAAGACAGCCCCGACAGCATAATCAGATGCATCAGCCATAATCTCAAATGGGGCTATCCAGACCGGTGGTTGCAATACCAGGGCACAGGTGACGGCCGTTTTCAATAAATCAAATGCCTTACGACATGATTCATCAAACTCGAATGTCACGTCTTTGGCCAAAAGGTTACTCAAGGGCTGAGCAACCTTCGAGAAATCCTTAATGAATCTTCTATAGAAACCCACATGCCCAAGAAAAGAGTGAATCTGTTTTATGGATGTGGGTCGAGGAAGTCTAGAGATAGCATCCACCTTAGCTCTATCAACTTCAATTCCCTAATTAGAAACCACGTGACCCAGGACAATGCCCTCCTGAGTCATAAAGTGGCTCTTTTCCTAGCTAAGGACCAGTCATGTTTTGATGCATCTCTGAAGGATCAATTCCAAGTTAGCCAAGAAAGACTCAAAGGAATCTCCGAAAATGGAGAAATCATCCATGAACACCTCAAGACAATCTCCCACCATGTCAGAAAAGATGGCCATCATGCACCTTTGAAAAGTCAGAGGAGCATTACGAAGCCTGAATGGCATTCTACAGAATGCAAAGGTTCTGTAGGGACATGTGAAAGTTGTCTTTTCCTGGTCTTCGGGATGGATAGGGACTTGGCTATATCCCGAATAACCGTCCAGGAAGCAAAAATATTTTTGCCTAGCTAACCTTTCGAGGATTTGATTGATTAATGGCAAGGGAAAGAGATCCTTTTTCGTGGCAGTGTTCAGCTTCCTATAGTCAATACAAACTCTCCAAGCAGAAGCTAAACGAGTGGTGAAGGTTTCCCCTTTCTCATTAGTCGTAATGGTTATTCCTGCCTTCTTGGGTACAATCTAAACGGGGCTAACCCACAGACTATTTGAGATTTGGTAAATAATCCTAGCATCGAGCCACGTAATTATCTCCTTGACCACTTCTCGCATATTCAGGTTTAGTCTCCTTTGCATTTTGCGAGAAGGGTGGGATCCATCTTCCATGAAAATACAATGATTACAATAAGATGGCTCGATCCCCCTAAGGTCGTGGATGGTCCAACCAATTGCCTCCTTGTTGTTCTTAAGGACCTTAATTAACCTCAATTCTTGCTCCTTAGTCAAATGAGCACAAATAATCACAGGGAGCGTGTTTTCAGGTCCTAAGAACTGATATTTCAAATTTTTGGGCAATGGTTTTAATTCCAACTGGGGAGGGTTTAGAATAGAAGGAAGAGAGGATGCTGATGAAGATTCATCAGGACGATCCAGTGGAAGATGCTGGGAATGAACAAAATCAACAGCCTCTTCAGGATGTGGCAGGTCTACTACGAAGGAGGGTTGTGGGTTGAGTTCGCTAAAGCTAATGGAATCCTCAAGTGCATTGATTGTCATACACGTCTCAAGATCCTGATCCTCGAGTTCCTCAATGAATCCACAATCCTCAAATCCTCTTATCACCTTAAAAATATCCAGAGTTAATTTCTTATCCCCAAAGGTGATCTCCATACTACCGCTTTCACAGTTTATGTTGGCCTTGGAGGTAGCTAGGAACGGACGCCCCAGAATGATGGGCGTGTTCCTCAAATCATTAGGTACATCCATGTCGAGGACGAGGAAATCTACAGGAAAATAGAAATCCTTGACCTTGACAATAACATCCTCAATAACGCCTCTCGGTATGGTGACTGATCGATCCACTAATGGTAGTGTTACTGAGGTTGGCCTGAGTTCACCTAACCCAAACTTCTCATAAATAGAAGTTGGGATTAGGTTGATGGATGCACCTAGGTCCAATAGTGCCCTATCAAAAGTGTATTCCCCAATAATGCATGAGATCAAGGGGGCACCTGGATCTTTCTTCTTTTGAGGAAGGTGATGCAGGATTACAGAACTTGCCTGATCAAAGAGAATCACCTTCCTCAGAGTAGGTTCTCTCGGATTACACTTTTGGGTACACAGTTCTTTCAAGAATTTAGCATAAGCCTGGATGTGCTTAATAGCATCGAGGAGCGGAATATTGATCTCTACGCTCTTGAATAAATTCAAAAGCTCCTCGCTGCTATCTAGGGTTTTATTCTTCTTGGTTTTCAATAGGGCCTCAGGAAATGGGATATGGGTGGAATTTTCAATTTTCGGTCCCTGGGCGTTATTGTCTTCTTCAGCCTCCTCCTTCTCTTTCTCAAGCTCCCCAGGATTTTGACTTCTAGAAGGTAATTCTGGGTTCTGGGTTTGCTTCCCACTTCTCAAGGTGATAGAGTTTGCAGAGGCATAAGGGTTTGGGTCTTGAGGTGGATTAGTGAAGATTGGAGAGCCTTGGTTGGTCATGTAACCAGAAGAGGAAGAAGAGGGACCCTGCTCAACAACTTGAGCATGCGCGTGTGGGTTCCTTTGATTCCCATAACCTTGGGCTCTATTGCCCTGATTTTGCACATTACGCAGGTTTGGTATGAGTTGAGATGGTAGGGATTCGGGTTGTCGGGTGTTTGCAATTAACCCAGATTGCAAGTTATCCAAGGATGTCTTCATTTGTTGCATAAGCTAAAGCATGGACCCTTGCATTTCCACCATCTGCCGGTTCAAATCACCCTGCCCCGCGGATTGTTGGGCATTCCAAGATGGCTGATTAGCCAATCTTGGGGGCAACTAGGTGTATACTTGACCCTGACCCATAGGTTTTTCAGATGCATAGTTGCTGGGTCGAGATTGGGTCTGTTGCCCCTGATTTTTCCAAGAGAAGTTAAGGTGGTTCCTCCATCCCGAGTTGAAAGTGTTGGAATACGGGTTGGACCTAACATTCTCTTGCATTGCATATGCATCCTCATAAAACAAGGATGAAGAGATGGAAGGATCAGAGAGACTGGGATCAAAGGCCCCAATTTGGAACCCATATGGTTTCGAGAAATCCTGGCTCACAGGTTGAGCCGAATCGAGTTGGTTCATGAATTCCTGCCCCATGGGAGCTCGTGAGGAATGGAATCCCCAATTCTGGGATTGAGTGGGTAAAGAAGTGTTTCTTGAATTCCCAAACATCCATTCTTCCATTTTCTTAGCAACCAAGTCCATTTTATCCAGTTTATTACAAATTAATTCCATGTCAAATGAATGAGAGTCCTGGATCTCATTAGCACTTGACCTAGGTTGTTGGGACCGGTTGAATGCATCCATGGAGGTATGATTAATTGCATTCTCGCTCATTTCCTCAAACAGCTCGTATGCGCTATCTGCATCCCTATTCAGAAAATTGCCTCCGCAAGAGGCGTCCACATGATTACAGAGTTGCTCAACCAACCCGTGATAGAAAATCTGCAAGAGTTGCCATTTCGGCACCTCGTGGTGTGGACACTTCCTCAAAAGTTCCTGGAATCGCTCCCAGGCACCATGAAACGGTTCCCCCAGCTGCTGGGCGAAAGTGGTAATCGCCCATCCCAAAGCATTGGTCCTTCCGATGGGGAAGAATTTCTTCAAGAAAGCCAACTTAAGAGCAGCCCAAGTTTCAATCGGCCTTCCTATAATCCGGTACCAATGTGCGGCCTTATCCCTGAGAGAGTGGGGGAAAAGCCTCATGATCATTTGCCCTTCGTTCACATTCCTTGCTCTGGTGGTCTGAACCAATGTGGTCAAATCTTCCAGGTGCTGGAATGGGTCCTCCGAGCCAAGCCCATGAAAATGCTTAATCAAACTTAAGACTTGGGGCTTGATTTCAATGTCTCTGGCGGGAATCATGACGCCGGGACGTTCCCTATAGTTTGAAGGATCGTAAAAATCCTTCAAGGGCCGAGCGCCCTGACCATGCATGCGTTGGAACCATTGCTGCATCTGCTACAATTCTTCCAACTACCTCTGAATCAGCTCCTACTGGTTCAGAGTCAGGGAAGGTAGTTGTTGATCAGCCATGAGATCTACTTGGCTATAGCTCAACCTCTGCCTCCTAGAATGGTCTAAAGGTCCTTCCAATCTAGGGTTCAATGACCTCCTCCCAAGCATACACTAGAAGGAAGTCGGAAGGATGGGCAAAAAAAAGGGAACCCTGCAGCACAAGAATACAAGCCTGTCCTTAGATGGGGTAGCCTAAGGTCTACTGACTCTCAAAATCCATCCTAAGATTTTGAACGATTTACTCTACTTATGTCCAGGCAATCCAACCAGTTAGAAGGAGGGGCTGGGGAGAAGGTTCTTCCTTTGGCTTGTGCCTCCAGTTCCTAGTGTACCCCCAGCCACGGTCATTTGACGCTACTCCCCTAGCTAGACATCAGATTAACTAATATAAGCAGGTTAATCGTGAATAATCGCAATCTGGATCCCAATGAGCGAATGAATCCTTAGGGCCAATGTCTAATTGATTTTAGTTAGGCTTGGGAAATTGGTGCTCTGGAATGTGATGGGCCCTTAATGGGTTGTGCTCTTAATGATTTGTTTGAGATCGTGTGAATGTGCACAACCAAGAGGTTTTCAAGCAAGATTATTAATGATGATGTGAGTTTTAGGATTCGAATCTTACTTAATAGCTTTTAGGATTCAAATATTAGGTGTTTTCAACCAAGTTTTGTGAGATAAACCAAGTTTGTTATTGAAAGCACGTGTTCAAGTATTTTCCTTTAGAAATCAAGAAAAATATGGAGTGTCTGGCTTGACCTAATTATTGAATCCTATGGGGCAGCTAGAAAATGAACCTCTTTTAGATTAGGTGGTGCAGCCCAAACAATTCACTCAATTGGCTCAAATGCACCACCAATTAAGGCACACAAAAAGATGGTTAACCTAATATGATTTCTACTCTTTTATGTGTTGAATTCATGTACCGGGTCCAAAGGTCGGAAGCCCGATTGAGTAGATGAAAAATCAAGTCCGATTATGTACCTCAAATGTGGATGTATAGAGTGTGTAAATTGATTTGTCCCACAGAAATATCTTTTTATTTTTTTTTTATATAAGATGTGGGTGAGATGGGTGAAGGTGGCAAACAAGACAAACAAAGTCTATCCTAGGGTTTATGCAAACACCTAAGTAGATTAGGTCTTGGTTATGATTGTGGTGAAATGAACTAGTGGGGGGAAAGTGGGGGACACTTACAGAGTACTCTACCCACACTTTACTCCGATCTACCGCACTTGGATCTCCATGCTAGGGTACATGCAAGACAGTAGATCAAAGACAAGTAGGGTTAGTGCTATGTAAATGCAAAGAAGCGCAATAAATAATAAAGTAAATTCTGTTGCCTCCCGGCAATGGCGCCAAAATGGTCGGGCGTATTTCGCGTGTCAGAAATTGAGGTTATAAGTAACCTGTCGTTGTAGTTGCAAAACACGTTGATCAGATAAAATTTATACCGAAACTCCAAGGGAGTCCCGGGTCGAACATAGGGAGGCGACATTTACTTTACTTGAAAACCGCGCTTCGTTTTGTTTCTTTTTGGTATTTTAGAGTTTTTTCATTTTTTTGTATTTTTGAAATAAAAGAAAACAAGCAAATGTATCACAAGATAGAGATGTGGAACAAATATGATATATATTACTTCCAATGTCAATTACAAGAAACTATGAAAGCATATAAAGAGAGGAAGGTGAGACGAAATCTCCTGAATCTGCTGTTCGACGAGACGACAACACATGGCAGAAGCTCGAACGAAGGAAGTAAGGGGTGGAATGATGGAGGTGAGATGCTAGAGGACGTCCGGTTGAGGAAAGCTTCGGCGTAGCTCCGGAATGGAGGTGAGAAGACGAAATTGATCTGCTACCAGAATGGAGGTGGGAGAACGGCTCCAAGGTGACCTATGAATGGAGATGGGAAGTTGGAGGAGTATTTGATGGGGCAGAGGTTTGCTACACTAATAAGCACCTTGAGAGCTTAAGAACAAGCTCAAATGGAGCAATGGTAGGAGGTGGGACTCGAACAGGTTATGTTAATATGATAAAATTAGCATTGAAGTGAGTATAGTGGTTAAGCTAAATCGAGCCTAACCATCTTTTTATAAAATTTTTAACCTGGCCTACTTAATTTTATCTTGGTCACTTTTAGGCCCAGGGTCGAACTCAAGGAGGCAAGAATTAGAGGTGAATAAGTTTCTATGCCTTTCCTACAACGAATCTCTTCCGTGCATTTATTATGCTTTTGGTTCTTTTCTTTTTAAGATTTTTTTGCTGATAATTTTGTCCTTGAGGTACACCCTCAAAATCAGGTCCTTGGCTTTGAGCCAATTTAGGGTTCTAAAAAAAACTAGCCTTGCTATTCGCAAGACCGCGTACCTACAAGACAAGGATTATCTTTTCTCTTTTACTCTTTCTTTTTTTTTATCTTTTTAATAGCAGGAAACAAAAGAGAAATAAAGGTTTCTTGTAAAGAAATAAATATAGTATATATATATATATAGATATATATATTATATATATAGGGGTGGGGATGGAGGTGGAAATGGCGTGTAGCACAGTGTCGAGTTGGTTGACGTCTAGGAAGACGCAACCAACAGGATGAAGTGCCGCGTGGAGTGTAGGATGGATGTGTGGAAGTGCATGAGGAGGTGCTTTCTCTACACGGGTATCGGGGAATATCAGCAACTGGTGCAGATATTCCCACGATATAACGCGTGGTGTAGGGATACAGATAGGTGATATGAATGTAAATATATATATATATGTGTGTATATGTAAATATATATTTATATATATATAGATACGGTTGTAATTATTTAGATGTATAGGTAGGTATGTATATATATATATATAGATATGTAACTATATATATAGGTATATATATATGTATTTATAACTAGATATATATGTGTATATATATATATAACTATATAGATATAGATATATATATATAGTAATATATGTATATAGATATATTAGTATAAGTATCTATGTATATAGATATATATATAGATATATATGTATATGTGTGTATGTATTTATATCTATAGATATATATGTATATATATATGTATATATGTATGTATATATGTATAAATATATATATATAAATATATATATATAGTTATGTATGTATGTATATATACTTATATATAGTTGTATAAATATATATATGTATATATATATAAAAGTTATATATGTATATGTATATAAGTATATATAGGAGTGTACAAGTGAGTGTGAGTGTACAAGTCAGTGTGTGTGTATGAGTGTGGTGTGTGTATATGAGTGAGGGCGTCTGCTGGAGCGTGTGGAAGTGGAAGTGTGAGTTAAGACATCTGGCAGCCACAGGCATCGTAAGATGGCGCGGATGCGCGTAGGCACAGGCGCGCAAGGGCATGCGCATGCGCTGGAGGAAGCAAGCGTGAGGGAGAGCACAATGATTAGCCCATAGTTGTGGGCTATTTAAGTATTTAAGTGCCTACAAATTAGGTTAATTCTAACATTTATTTAGTATAAATTAGGATGTAAATAGATTAATTCATAGTTTTAATTTAATTACATAATCCATGCATTGCATTCATACTTTAAGTACATTTAGAATTAGTTTAGAATGGCATTTATCTAATTAGATAACCAATTAGGTATATTGTTTTTATTAACATAAAAGTTGAGGGTCTGTATATAAATGGCCCTAATATTTTAACATTATTTTATTTTCTTCTTGCAAGAACGGCTGGCTGCGCTCCAACGACAAACGGCTGGTGCAGTGAAGAACCCATTCAAGTGGGAGCGGATGTGATGGATCTGGTCGGGTGGATGATTTCAAATGTGTGCAGGTCACTACAAAAGGAGGAGGGAGGCAGCCGAGCTCGGAAGGCCTCCACCACCGACCCACCACTGTGCAGAGAGAACCTCTCTCTTCCACTCCACACTGCCGGCCTCTACTGTGGCGACGAGTCTCCATCACCGTGGGCGTGTGGTATGACAGGCCACACCGCCATCCGGAGCTCACCGCATCACCGTGAGCACCTTAGCGTGCATCCTCCTCGCCGTCATCGCCGACCACCATCACCGAGCTACTAATTCAGCCACCCTCTCAGTAACTTAAGACGTCTGGGGAATTTCCCAGACGTCTGAAGTTACCCGCTCACCTCCACCCACTCGCCTGCGTACCCATCTGAAGTCCACCCGCAACCGCTCTCCACGCAGCTCCCTCTTCCCGCACCTACAGAGTCGCCCGCAGCATCCTCCAACAACGCCTGCAGATCAGGCCACGCCACCTTCCCCGCGCCCATCAGCCTGCAGCACACCCGGCCCACCATCAGCCTTCGCCAACCACGCACGCCCTCCTCAGCCTGCCGCGCTCTCCTCCAGCGCTTGCAGAACCGCACGCAGCTACAGAACGCCAACCACTCTTCCCGCGCGCCCGCCACCAGCAGCAGCCACGCCCGCGCCTGCAGCTTGCACACCCGCTCCCGTGCCTGCAGCACCCTCCGCCCGCGCTTGCAGAACCGCCTGCAGCACCCTCTTCCCTGCGCCTGCAATCCAGCGCTCACCACGCCTGAGCTCCCGTGCCCACGCCAGCCGCAGCAGCGCCCACGCCAGCAGCAGCAGCCACCCCCGTAGCAGCAGTGCGCGGCAGACTTCACGCCAACAGGCCGAACCCACTCAACCGCCTGCAGCCGCCACCAGCAGCACCTCCGCCGGAGCTCGTCCAGCCACCTCCGGCTGCCGCGCGACTCGCCGCCACCACCGATTCGAAGCTCTTGGTCCAAGGGACCTCCTCCGAGCTTCCCGCGCCCAGCCATCAGCTCCTCGTCGCGCAAGACAACGGGGAAAAATTCCCCTATTTTGCTACAGTAAACCGTCAATTAAAATTTACATTTTCTGCCATTGCCACATTTTAATCATATTTTATTGACTCTGCATTGCGAAAAATATCCTATAGTTTCTCATAATTGCCATTTCAGCATTGTTTCTTACTTAAACCTTAATCTAAAGGCAATCTTGGCTTGGTTCTTGTCCAAATTGACTACGAACAAACATTATTGCCTCCCTGTGGATACGACCCGCTCCTCTGCGAGTGGTTATTTCTTGTTAAAAATTGATTAGTCGATTTTTCCACCACATTAAACTACAAATGACTTTAAAGCGAAAGATCGACCAGTCACGCAACGCAGCGCGCTGCGTAGCACAGTGCACCACGTTGTAGGCTGAAGCGAGAGTGGGGCAGACAGGTGCAGGCGCTGGAGCGGAAGCGGGCAACCGCGAGAGTACCCGGGCGCAAGCGCGCGCTACGAGCTCGAGGCAGTAGCGGCACGGAGAGAGAGCGCGCGGTGATCGGATAAGTGAGAAACTTTTCGGTCACCGCACTGTAGCTACAGTGCCACAC
Organism: Thalassia testudinum; assembly: GCA_037157565.1. Taxonomy (NCBI): domain Eukaryota; kingdom Viridiplantae; phylum Streptophyta; class Magnoliopsida; order Alismatales; family Hydrocharitaceae; genus Thalassia; species Thalassia testudinum. The sequence goes on along the minus strand of JAZHRO010000068.1, from coordinate 10,032,971 downwards.
AGAAATGCGTGAACAGTAGCTACAGTGCCCGCGCGGCTTCGTCAACCGGTTGCGGCCGGTTCTGCGTGCACAGGCACGTTGGAAGGCACCAGCGTGGGTGGAAGGAGCTTGCACCAGCTGCTGCTGCTGCTGGTGCCGTACTGCTGTTGCTGCTGAGCTTTGAAGCTTGGAGCTGCGACAATGGCTTGAAGGGCTAAGAGATGGAAACAGAGAGTGGAATCCACCATGCCCACCTACTCTTGGATGAGCTGGGTGGTGGTGGGACTCACAGTGGTGGTCGTGGGATCACTATGAGCCTGCTCCTGCCCGCATCGTATCTCTTCAGTGGGAAGAGGTACTACATATGGAGGGGAGAGAGGGAGGAAGATGGCCTAAAGGAAGGGTCTGTGGGTGTGTCTAGACCTGGCTCCTTGCGCAAGGAAGCGGGGTAGGATTTTTTCTAAAGGAGAAGGAGGCATGCACGACCATGCCCTGGGTTGCATGACCAGCCATGCTGCTAGCAGGGCATGCATTGGCAGAGAGTGGCTCAAAGAGGAGCAAGCCATGCCCTGAGCCGCGCGGAGAAGATGTTCAAAGAAAAATAAAAAATGAAGATGGTGAAATTGTGAGGCAGCACTTGAAAAAGACGTTAATTACAAGGCCAATTATTCACTTTCCTCCCCTCTCAAATAATTGCATGCATGTGTTAATTTTTACAAATGCAACTATGGCTACCTAATATGCAATGGCAATGCTAGGAAATAACACAAGATGGCATTTTTATTGGTGTATTTTTGTTGTGCAATCATACCCCCATGCCTATCTTCTGCTAGTCCCTAGCAAAACATTTTATATTGTATTTGGAAATTATCTTAAGCTGAAGATTTTCTTCTGAGGCGACATAGGTGTGTATATTTGATATTGTGAAAACCAATTGCAGAGAAGACTACCAGTACTTTTAAGTCTTACGTGACATAGACCATCTCTCAACTAACCTGGACTCTTGATATTTAAACCTTAAGTATAATTTCCAGGACTCAGGAGGTTTTTGCCGTACTCAAGAGCTCAAGAGATTATGGCTTGTGCATAGTGAAGGATCAAGACTGACCAGATGAATATTAAGACTCAAGCCCAAGGGTTCACGAATTTTTAAGTGTAGGTTGGTCCCAGTTTCAGCTCGTGTCTTCGGATTGACTCTTAAAAAGATGACGGAAAACTCAACCCACTTTTTTTTTCTTTCTTTTGTGGCTCAAAGAATATATGGTAGAAACAGGGTATTTGTAACCTAGCCTTGAAACATTTTTTAGGGAGACGAATTTACAGACATTTGCGAGATATACTGACTTATTTGCACAGTTTTTTTTTTTTTTGAAACACGTGTCAGTATATCTCTTACAACTTTATTTGGAGGAGCACACTTTTCTTTTGGTGGGAGAGTTCCTTTTTGGTGGAAAGAGTCTCTCCTAAACACAAGACTAAAGCCTGGGATAAAAAGTCTACCTGTACACACAGGTAAGGACTCCACCTTCCCAAATGAATACTAGGGTTGAATCTTATGTTCACCTAGTCTTTCTTTATATGTGTAGTGTGAACCAAGATTACTTAGGCTCTCGAGTAGAAGCCAACCAACGGATCCTGTACTGATGTCTCAGGTACAAGAATACATCCTTGGTTAGGAGAGATTCCAATCTATCTTGTCAATGCTCAAGTGAATTAAGCCGAGCCTGAGCAAATCAAGCTTCTGTGGCCTAGAAAGTCTTCAAAACAGTGGTTGAATATCCATAAACACTTATTGTATTTTTGTTTCAGCCTTCAGATCGTTACTAAACACTTTTTTTTTTCTTATGTACATATTTATAGATGGATGGACGCTACAAGATACCATATAATACCCAGATCCTATAGATGCCTATTCACCCCCCCATGCCAAACGATGCTATGTCCTCATAAGCATGCAGGGTAGGGTAGAGGAAGGAACAAAGATCTGGTAATGAGAACTGAGGTGAAGGGTATTTAGCAGGGTGCTAGGGTGGGTGGATGGTGGGTGGTGAAGTGAAAAGGTGAGAAGTGAAGTGTATGTGACAGTGGCGGAGTGTTGCTGGGGTGCCTCCCAACGAGCATTGAATTTAATGTCCCCAGCTGGACTCAGAATGAGGCACAACATTAGTTACCCTCCAGCAAGGTAACAGTTTCTCCAACGGGGGCAGGTTCATGACTAAGATAAGGTTTTAAACGCTTCCCATTGACCATAAATTTATGCCCAGATTTGGGATCTTCAATTTCAACGACCCCGTTGGGAAATGGGCTCAAGACCAGGAAAGGACCAGTCCATTTGGACTTCAATTTCCCTGGAAAGAATTTGAGCCAGGCATTGTAGAGCCAAACTTGTTGAGATGGCTCAAATTCCTTCCACCGAGTACGGCTGTCGTGAAAAGCCTTAGTGCGTTGCTTGAAAGTTAAGGTAGAATCATAGGCTTCATGACGGAGCTCTTCCAGCTCTTGGAGTTGGAGTTTCCTTTCTTGACCACACAGATCTAGGTCGAGGTTACATTGCTGAACCGCCCAATAAGCGCAGTGCTCCAACTCCACGGGAAAATGACAAGGCTTCCCGTAAACAATTCTATAAGGAGACATACCTAGGGGAGCCTTGAAGTCATTCCGATACGCCCAAAGTGCGTCAATCAGCTTGTCGGACAAATCCTTGCGGTCAGGCCGAACCGTTTTCTGGAGAATTTGCTTGATTTGTCGGTTCGACACCTCTGCCTGGCCGTTCGTCTGAGGATGATACGGAGATGCGATACAATGGTGGACTCCATATTTCCTCATAAGTACCCGAAAAGAAGCATGGGTAAAGTGGCTTCCTCCATCCAAGATAATGGCTCGAGGGATCCCAAAGCGCGCAAAAATGTGGTCTTTGACAAATCGAGTGGATATGACATGGTCAGCATAGCGCGTGGGAATAGCGTCAATCCATTTCAAAACAAAATCAACAGCAACGAGGATGTATTCGAAGCCATTGGAAGGAGGAAAGGGACCCATGAAATCAATTCCCCAAATGTCGAAGATTTCAGCAGCTAGGATGGGTTGCAAGGGCATCACGTCACGACGTGACATTGACCCTAACGACTAGCACCTAGTGCAATGTTTGGCATAATTGTGTGCATCCTAATGAAGGGAGGGCCAAAAGAACCCGCACTACAACACCTTGGCTGCAGTTTTCCTCCCAGAGAAATGGCCTCCGCAGGCCTGATCGTGACAAAAGGATAGCACATTGGGGAATTCGCTATCAGGAATATAGCGACGGATGATCTGATCAGCACCTATTCGAAAAAGAAGTGGATTACCCAGAAATAATACTTTGCTTTTGCCATGAGACTCTCGCGCTGGTTTTTAGGCCAGCCACGCGGAAGGGAACCAGAAGGAAGGTAATTGGCAATGTCGGCATATGAAGGTCCACTTGCCACATTAATTGCCAATAGGTGCTCATCGAGAAAAATCTCATTAATTGGCAGGGTAAGTCTAATGTGGTCAGGGTCTAGTCTAGAGAGATGATCAGCCACAACATTCTAGGATCCAACCTTATCGCGGATCTCAATGTCAAATTCTTGGAGCAGAAGGATCCAACGAATCAATCTAGGCTTGGCATCCTTCTTGTGCATGAGATGGAGAATGGCCGCGTGATCAGTGAAAACAATAACATGTGAGCCCAGAAGGTAAGAGTGGAATTTCTCCAGCCCAAAGACGACCGGCAGTAGTTCTTTCTAAGTGGTTGTATAATTACGCTAGGCCTCGTCAAACGTCTTACTGGCGTAGTACACCACGAAGGAGTGTCTATCGCGTCTTTGTCCTAGGATGGCTCCGACTGCAATGTTGGAAGCGTCACACATGAGTTCAAAGTTGAGGGACCAATCAGGTGGCTAGAGAATGGGAGCCTTGGTGACAGCATCACGCAGCTACGTGAATGCTCGTATGCAATCGGGGCCCACATCAAAGGGTACGTCAGTCGATAGGAGATGAGTTAAAGGTAGAGAAATCTTGGAGAAGTCCTTGATGAATCTCCTATAGAAACAGACGTGTCCCAGGAAGGAGTGGATTTGTTTGACAAAGCCAAGCACAGGTAAATCAGCAATTACATCAAGCTTAGCTCTGTCAACCTCAATACCCATATCGGAGATGATATGCCCGAGAACAATTCCCTCGTGTACCATAAAATGACTTTTTTCCCAGGAAAGCACGAGGTTCACATCAATACATCTCCTAAGGATACGGGTCAGGTTGGCAAGACAGTCATCAAAAGAGGGTCCAAAGACCGAAAAGTCATCCATGGAAACCTCAAGAAAGTCACCCACCATGTCATGGAATATCGCCAGCATACATCTCTGGAAAGTTGCTGGCGCATTACAAAGGCCGAAAGGCATCTTTCTAAATGCAAAGGTGCCGAAGGGGCAGGTAAAGGTGGTTTTCTCTTGGTCCCGGAGGTCAATTGCTACCTGGTTATATCCAGAGAATCCATCCAGGAAATAGAAAAATTTATTTCCCACTAACCGCTCTAGGATTTGGTCAATGAAAGGGAGCGGAAAATGATCTTTCTTAGTTGCAGCATTGAGTTTCCTATAATCTACACACACTCTCCAAGATGTAGGAGTGCATGTAGGGATGGATTCGCCCCTGTCATTGACACGGATGGTGAGTCTCACCTTTTTGGGCACGACGTGAATTGGACTCACCCAGGGGCTATCGCTGATCGAGTAGATTATACTCGCATCCAACCACTTACTAATTTCCTTTCTAACAACCTCCCGCATGTTAGGGTTGAGACGTTGCTGCATCTCATGGGAAGCTCGAGCCTCCTACTCCGTATATAGACGGTGAGTGCAGTAGGAGGGGCTAATGCCAGTTAAGTCTGATAAAGACCATCCAATGGCTGCCTTGTGTTCCATAAGGACCTTTGTTAGTTTGCACTCTTGCTCCCTGGTCAATTTTGAACTGATGATTACGAGGAGCTTTTCATTCGGTCCCAATAAAACATACTTAAGCGAATCAGGCAGCTCTTTCAGCTCAGGAGTGGATGGTGAAAGATCTGGCATTTCTTGGGATGAGAGTGTCCCAAACAGATCAGAAGAAAACAATTCAGGAGGAAGAAGTTGGCCCTCAGATTGGCCAAGAAGAGGGGCATCTTGGATAGATGGATCCAAAAAGGGATAGCCCCAGTGAGTAGTAGTTGGGCTCAAGGTCCCAGTGTGGAATTGCAGTTTTGCCTGATTTGGAGGGAAAGAAAGGGCAATCCGATCTTCAAGAGTGTGGACCGGTGGTGAGTAGCCTAAATATGACTCAGACCACGAGGTATGGGAAGCGGAGAAAACCTCGTCAGAAGTCTGGTCAGGAGAAGGTGCTAGAAAAGGGAGGGATGGGGGAACGTCACAATATGTGTCGGTCAAGCAATCGTCAGTGTTTAAAGGCAATCTGCAGCAGTCAGAATAGGTCCCAATTAGTCCGATACACGTGCTGACGGCCATGTCCTCGTCAGACATGTCATCCTCGATCTAATCGCAATCAAAGTTCTTGGCTGCCTTGAAGATGTTAAGCTTGAGCTTCTCAGATCCAACGGCAATCTCAATACAGCCCGACTCACAGTCGATATGGGCACGAGTTGTGGCCAAGAAAGGTCGACCAAGGATGATCGGACAATCAGAAAGTGAGATAGGAACTTCCATATCCAAAACAAGAAAGTCAACAGGAAAACAGAGACTATTGACCCTAACCACCACATCTTCCACCACACCCTTTGGAATTTTGATAGAACGATCTACCAACTGTAACCTGACAGGGGTGGGTTTCAGATTGCCTAAGGCAAATTTCTCGAGCATGATGGTTGGTATAAGATTGATGTAAGATCCTAAATCAAGTAGGGCATGGTTAAAGTTGTAGCCTTGGATGCTACAGGAAATAAGCGGTGTGCCCGGATCTTTCTACTTCGGTAGTACATTTAACAATATAGCACAACTCGCATGAGGCGAAAGAACCACCGAATTCTTCGTTTTCTTTGACTGTCACCTGGGTGTTGTGTAGTCTTTGAAAAATTCGGCGACAGTAGGTATGTGGTCGATAGCCTCTAGCATAGGTACCTTGATTTCAACAGCCCTGAATAAATTACGCAGGTTATCAAAGGCCTACGTATCCTTTTTCTTGCCTTTTGGCTCCCTCAGTAGAGCCTCAGGGAATGGGACTGATTCTGGCACCAATTTGGGTGTATCGTCCTCTCGCAAATGCGGTGCGCATCTCGAATGAGAGGGTGATGAAGAAGATGGGCCAGGATCAAGTCGAGGTGAATCGACGGTTTGCTTACTGCTCTTCATAGTAATCACATTGGACGTCGCGGGTCCAGTGGGATCATAAGGCGGAGGAGGGTTTGCAATAGGGACATAAGAGTGAGGTGCTACAGTGGGATTAGTCTGAAATCCTGGAGGAATGCTCGAAGCCTACAGAATCTGATGAACCTGCCCTTAAGAAGGTCGTACCTGTGGTTGAGGACCACGGGGTACAAAATTTCGCGGGTTGGGAACAGGTTGGGTCGGAAGAGTGCCCTGAGATCGAGTCGCCATGCGTAATTAACTACTCTCAGCATTCTGCTGCGCCAATTAGTGCTGAAGAGAGGTCATGTTCTCTTCATGGTAGTACGACATTTCCGTCATCATTCGCATCTATTTCTCAAGAGGACTTGATGCGTGTTCTGTTTGCGATATGCAAGGACCCGATGGCAGATTCGCCAAAGGATTAGACTGGGCCCTTGGGATGACGGGTGCGGATGGTCGCATTGGCCCGCCCGCGGGATTTTGGCGTTGCGGGTTGCTGGACCATGCGAAGTTCGGATGATTTCGCCACCCTGGGTTATAAGTAGTAGAGAACGGGTTGTTCTCCAGGGCGCAAGCGTCTTCTAAGCCAGAAGATGAGTCTACATGTATGTATGCATCCGAGCACACGGAAGCTTGGTCCTCCGTGTCAAAATGCTGGCTTGCAGAAGCCAGATCCACAAGACTTACCGAATCACTCGACGCGACGCTCGGTAAGGAAGATCTTATGGGGTTTCTAGGGATAAGCCTGGTGTTGGAAGAATTAGGATTGTGACAAAGTGGTGAGGTGGAGGTGTTTGCCATAGAACGAGTGGGATTGGCCAGAAGCTCGTCCATCTTCTTGTGCACGATGGAGACTTCATCCAATTTTTGTGCGATAAGTTTAAGATCAGTGGATGAATGGGAGGGTCCCGTGTCAACTTCGTGGACATTACAGACCAGGCTGGTACTATTAAAGTCGACAATGGAGGCTGATGAGAACTTAATCATGAGCCATAACTAGCTCATTTTGACCCGATAAAGAAGATAAAAGCTCCTACATAACCTAGAAGAAGGCTTAACTAAAGGAATAAGTGCTTTGAGAAGAAAACATGAAATAAAGGTTAAAACTGCAATTTTACCATTGCAGTACATAAATGGGATTTCTCAGAGGCCAAACATAGGTCAAATGGGCTAAATGAGATAAAAAGTGGGTTGAGTCAATCAGAAATGGGTTTATGTGCAATCTAGAAATTAAATGACACTTGATAACCCTAAAACAGACCCACTTAAATTAACAAGGTTTCGGTCAGGATAAAAATCAAGTAAACCCTCTAAAAATCATCGAAAAATATCCTCTAGGGTTTAGAACACTCAATTTGGCCTTTGGAACCCAGTTTGACCTAGATTAGGGTCCTAGCACATTAATTGACCTAATTTAGGTTTTTACGCAAAATGTCCAGTCAGACGAGGTCAAACCTAAAATCCAACTTCACCATTGGATTCCTTAGGTCCAAATTAGGTTTATACCAAAATTTGGACCCAAGGGGAGGTCATCTTGACCTACTTTGCAATTTAGTACACCCAAATCACAATTTGGTCCCTATCTTTTGAATATCTTTGCAGAAAGCCCCCTAAGTTCCTCGCCACCTTTGTAATCAGCTCCTGCCGCCATTATTAGGGCAGAACCGATCTCCAGCGAGGTTTAGAGAGGGATTCCTCCCCAATCCCTCAGAGATTCCCTCCCAGAAATGGAAGGGAGATTCTCTGAGGAATTCCCTTCCTTCTAAAGCCAATTACAATCTCTCGTGCGAACGCACGAGAGATTTGGGTATCCACCCTCTTTCCATCTCCGATGAGCTGGCAGAGATTGATTGCGCGATCTCCACGCGCTAGAAGGTTCGGCCAGCACCTATAAAAGGCTCCCCAGACCTAGCCGCAGATCCTCAGCTTGATTTTGATGGAGATTCCCCCAAATTTCCCTCTCTCCCATCTCCGGCCAAGAGACCCACAAGCTCCGACGACCTCCTCCCCTCCTTCTCGTCGCTCTGCTGCCATACCAGCAACAGAGTCAACTTCGCCACTTCCTCCCGCGTAGCGCCGTACCAAGCCCACGTGCCCCTGACCTCATCCTCGTCGTCGCTCCCTCCCTCAGGGTTCTTCTTCCCCGACGACGGCAGTTACGCGTCGTCCACTCCGCTGCCTCCCTTCCTTCCAGATCACTCCAGATACCCTCTCCATCCTCTCCTCTCTCTTTTCCCCCTGCTATTTTATCTAATTACCCCCTGACAGTGCCTGAACACCTCCATCTTCCTCGCCTCCGACCGACCTCCGGAGAGCCGCTCCCACCACTCCGCCCCTCCACACGGCTCGCCAACCCTCTCGTAAGCTCCGCCTCACCACCAGGAGCAACTTCCTCCCATCCATCATCCTTCTACACCTCCACCACAGTCCCCCGAACAACCCCACACTTCCGGCCACAGGTTGACCTAGGCACGCACGCCTAGGCCATCCTGCGGCCTGCAGCACCACGCATCATCTTCGCCGTGCCACGGCGAAGGTGCCCAGCTAGTCTGATTGGGCCAATAGGCCGTGCTTGTGTATGACAGGTTGCAGCTCCTGCCGCCATTGACGGTTGAAGCAGCAAGCAGCTTCGCAGCAGCTCCAGGTGTCAGATCTCCCAGGTTCCAGGCATAGCAGGTTCACGCAAGTGTTGCGAAGCCCTCAGGGCCAGCAGGTCACGCTGCGAAGTTCCCAGCCTTGGCCATAGCACGAAGAGAGCTCTGCGGGCGCGCACGAAATTGGGACAGATCAGATAGTCCCACATCGTGGAATCGCAAAACACAGGTATAGTATAAATTGTTTTGTGCTTTATGCTTACTGCCTCCGAAATCACAGGGGTGAGGTCCCTCACCTGACCCACTCGCCTCATCCACGGCTTGACCACGCGGATCTGGCGAGATCTGACCCGACCCTAACCTGAGCACTCCTCGTGCATCACCACCTGCCGGTGCACCGACCCGATTACCCGTGTGTCTCTGGGAGAGCGTCCTTGAGCGATTTGCAGAGAAAGAGAGAGACGTTTGGGTAGAGGGACGGGGGTAGGTTTTGCATTGGCTGTGGTTTGCGCAGGAAAAGCAGAGGAAGAAGTGAACATTTAGCCGCTGCAGCAAGGGAAGAGAAGAAGGAAGAAGAGGCTGTGTAGCAGAGAAAGAAGGAGAAGCTTTCGTAGAGAAACAAGGACAAGGAAGAAGACCAAGGAAGGAGAAAACTTCAAAGGAAAGCACAAGGAACTCTGAAGAAAAGAAGCTGAGCAAGGCAGAGATCAGAGAGAAGGAAGGACTGCAGAAAAGACAAAAAGAAAAGGAAGACAGGAGAGAAACAAAGGCAGGAAGAAGAAGTCTTCGCAGAAAAAGAGAAGAAAAGAGAAAGAAGTGCAAAGAAGAAGAAGAAGACAGAAGAGAAAGAAGATTACATTTAAGACGTCTGATATAGAAATTAGACGTCCAATTCTGTTTTCTTTTATAAATTCTTTTATAACTCTCTCTCGTTGAATCAATTATTTTCATTTACAAGTTGTATTCTTTGGTTTTGAAAGTACTGAGATTGCTCCCTGTGTTCGACCTCGGAGACTCTAGTTTTTCGAGTAATAAAATTCTCTATATTTGTTTAAACGATTTGTTGGTTATACTACAACATGATATTCTCTTTAAAACCCACACAAAAGCGTACGAACAGAGGCATTATTCATTAAGCTTTCGCTCTTGTTTTCAAATAATTCGAATGCTCCATTCTCTTCTTTATTCATGAAATTCCCTCCACAGGAAGCGTCTGCAATCTGCTTCAAAGTCTCATTTAGCCCATAATAGAAAATCTGGGCTATATGACACTTAAGCCGATCGTGGTGCGGACACTTCCTGAGGAGGTCATTATATCTCTCCCATGCCTCATGAAACTATTCGTCGTTTTGTTGCGTAAAGGAAGTTATAACACGGCGAAGTGCATTGGTTCTCCCGATTGGGAAGAATTTCTTGAGAAATGTTGTTCGCATCTCTTCCCAAGAATGAATGGTTATCCCAAGGGTGCGTAACCATTGCGATGCTTTATCCCGCAACAAAAATGGGAACATTTTCATAAGGACAATTGATAACTCGATGTTTCTTGGTTTAACCATTTCAGCCAATCGGGTTAGGTCTTCCAAATGGAGAAATGGATCTTCACTTGCAAGACCATGGAAGTGGAAATTAATTAGGCTAATTATATTGGGTTTCAATTCAAAGTCGTCCCCGCCCATGGGGACCCAAATTTGTCCTATGGTCTCTGTAGTAGGGGGATTCTGATAGGAGCTAAGAGACCTAGGCTCCTCCCGTTCGAGAGGGTTCTGCATTTCCTCCAAGGTTTCCCTAATGGCTTCAATTTGTTCATTATACATTTCCATTTGGGCTTGGAGGCAGGTTATGGGATGCATGGCTCCACCGCCTGGTAGGTTTTGAGGGTGGTTTCCTCCCTCGGGATTTGGGGGTGGGCGTGTAGCCATGTTTGTGGAGGAGGATGATGATTCGGTTTCTGTTCTTCTAAAATTATCAGACAATTCAAACAATTCAGGGTTTTGTAACCTCCTCCCAAACATGCACTACCGCAGGAAGAATTGGGGGGATAAGAAGGGAAAAGGAGATGAGAGAAATGACGTCGCAAAGGTACACTTGATGACAAATCATGACAATCAAAGCCCTAACCTCTACAGTGTGCCCTTAGACCTAAAGATCTAAGTTACCTACTATCACAACCTACGGAACCAAATGCGAGCACCGCGGAACCACCAGGCCAGATTGAAAGGCCGTTTGCCCCAGCCTTAGACACCCGATAGCACATGGGAACCCGCACCAGCACGTAGGCGCTACACGCAGGTAGTTAGACCTCCAATCCTTGATAAGGGTCAAGTTGCTACCAGTTTTAATTAGAGGCTTAGGATTAAGTGCTTCTAGAATGTGAAGGGCATTGTTTGCGGGTAATGCCCAAGTGCGTTGATTTTATAAAGTGTGCAAACCAAGCATGCAACGAGGAAATCTCCCCGAATTGAAGTTTTAATTGGTGAATGATTTTTAGAATTCAGCCTTAAGTAGTTTGGATTTTAAGATTTCACTGAATTACCAATTCAACCAATCTCCGGGTTTTTGAGAGAATACAAGTTTTTCTATGCCCAACAAACCCTTCTTCAATGTGATTTAGTTAATGCATGCTAAAAATGCAATGGACTTCCCTAGATGGAGATTTCTATGTGTGGATGCACGAGTCAATTTTAAGTTAGTGTGAAAGGGAGCCAAAGCACTTCAATTCAAGTGCTCCCAATCACCAAATGATGTTCCACACACAAGACTCAACCACAAGATAAAGAAAATCAAAGTGTTGGGGTTGAAGTATTCAAGATCAAATCTTAGGCACGTGAAAGATCGTGGTAGGGTTAGAATCAACTCAATTCCAAGTCTCCCCACCAAAAATGTGATTCCGAATTGTGGATGACTAAGGCAAGGAGGGATGGCAGTCAATCTTTTTAATCTTGCCTCAAAGAGCACTTCCCATGACAAAAGATTCAAGAATCAAGATTCTTGGATCTTTGCTATGCGAAGTTTGGCGGGAAATCCCGGGGCAGTGGAAGTGATGGCAAACAATCAAACAAGTGATTTTTAATCCACTTTCCCCAAGAAATCCCAAGAAGTGTTTGTTTTTTAGGTTTTTTTTTTATTAAGGTGACAAGTTGACCTAAGTTGCTAAGAGAGAGACTTACCTGTTCAACAACGTGGGCAAAGCTCCAATGCGGTGTCGGCGACTTCTCGCTCTCGTTCCCACCTTGGATCTACTCACATCTCCGACTTCCTCTGCTTGCCTCCTCCTTGCAACTAGTTCACCTGCACACCAACAAACAAAAACACCCGTGAAGAGAAGGGTGTGAGAAGAGAAAACTAAAGGAATGGAGTAGAAACATACCTGAATGCATACCTCCCCGGCAACGGCGCTAGAAAAAGGTGTGGTCAGGCTCGGATAGGTTACGTTAATATGGTGAAATTAGCGTTGAAGTGAGTATAGTGGTTAACCTAAATCAAGCCTAACCATCTTTTTACAAAATTTTTAACCTGGCCTACTTAATTTTATCTTGGTCACTTTTAGGCCCAAGGTCAAACTCAGGGAGGCGGGAATTAGAGGTGAATAAGTTTCTACGCCTTTCCTATAACGAATCTCTTCCGCGCATTTATTATGTTTTTGGTTCTTTTATTTTTAAGATTTTTTTGTTAATAATTTTGTCCTTGAGGTACACCCTCAAAATCAGGTCCTTGGCTTTGAGCCAAATTGTTCTTGGCTTTGAGCCAATTTAGAGTTCCAAAAAGAATTGGTCTTGCTATTCGTAAGACCGAGTACCTGCAAGACAAGGATTATATTTTCTCTTTTACTCTTTCTTTTTTTTATATTTTTAATAGCAGGAAACAAAAGACAAATAGAGGTTGCTTGTAAAGAAATAAATACAGTATATATATATAGATATATATATTAAATATATAGGGGTGGGGGTCGAGGTGGAAATGGCGTGTAGCACAATGTCGAGTTGGTTGACGTCTAGGAAGACACAACCAACAGGACAAAGTGCCGCGTGGAGTGTAGGATGGATGTGTGGAAGTGCGTGCGGAAGCACTTTCTCTACGTGGGTATCGGGGAATATCAGCAACTGGTGCAGATATTCCCATGATATAACGCGTGGTATAGGGATACAGATAGGTGATATGAATGTAAATATATATATATATGCGTATATGTAAATATATATTTATATATATATATATAGATAGGGTTGTAATTATATAGATGTATAGGTAGCTATGTATATATCTATAGATATGTAACTATATATATAGGTATATATATATGTATTTATAACTAGATATATATGTATATATATATAACTATAAAGATATAGATATATATATTTATATAGTAATATATGTATATAGAAATATTAGTATAAGTATCTATGTATATAGACATATATATAGATATATATGTATATGTATGTATATATGTATAAATATATATATATATAAATAGATATATAGTTATGTATGTATGTTTGTATACTTATATATAGTTGTATAAATATATATCTGTATATAAGTATATATAGGTGTGTACAAGTGAGTGTGTGTGTACGAGTGTGGTGTGTGTGTATGAGTGAGGGCGTCTGCTGGAGCGTGTGGAAGTAGGAGTGTGAGTTAAGACATCTGGTAGCCGCAGGCATCGTCTGATGGCACGGATGCGCGCAGGTGTAGGCACGCAAGGGCATGCGTGCGCACTGGAGGAAGCAGGCGTGAGGGAGAGTGCAATGCAACGCGCTACGTAGCATAGCACACCACGCTGCAGGCTGGAGCAGCAGTGGGGCAGAGGAGTGCAGGCGCTGGAGTGGAAGCGGGCGGGCGCAAGCGTACGCGGGCGCAGGTGCACGCTACGGGTTGGAGGCAATAGCAACACAGAGAGAGAGTGCGCGGTGATCGGATAAGTGAGAAACTTTCCGGTCACCGCATTGTAGCTACAGTGGCACACAGAAACGCATGAACAATAGCTACAGTACCCGTGCAGCTTAGTCAACCGGTTGTGGCCGGTTCTACATGCACGGGTGCGCTAGAAGGCGCCTACACGCATAGAAGGAGATTGCACCGGCTGCGGCTGCTGCTGGGGGTGTCGTGCTGCTGCTGCTGCTAAGCATTGAAGCTTGGAGCTATGGCAATGGTGTGAAGGGTTGAGCAATGGAAACAGAGAGTGGAATCCACCACGCCCACCTGCTCTTGGATCAGCTGGGCGGTGGTGGGACTCACAGTGGTGGTCGTGGGATCATTGTGAGCCTGCTCCTGCCCGCATCGTATCTCTTCAGTGGGAAGAGGTACTGCGTATGGAGGGGAGAGAGGGAGGAAGATGGCCGGGAGGAAGGGTTTATGGGTGTGTCTGGACCTGGCTCCTTGCACAAGGAAGCGGGGTGGGATTTTTTTTTAAAGGAGAAGGAGGCATGCACGGCCATGCCCTGGGTTGCGTGACCAGCCATGCAGCTGGCAGGGCATGCGTTGGCAGAGAGTGGCGCGAAGAGGAGCAAGCCATGCCCTGAGCCGCGCGGAGAAGAAGATCAAAGCAAAATAAAAAATGAAGATGGTGAAATTGCGAGGTAGCACTTGAAAAAGACATTAATTACAAGGCCAATTATTCACTTTCCTCCCCTCTCAAATAAATGCATGCATGTGTCAATTTTTACAAATGCAACTATGGCTACCTAATATGCAATGGCAATGCCAGGAAATAACACAAGATGGCATTTTTATTTGTTTATTTTTGTTGTGCAATCAGTAGGCTTGCTAGATCTTGGGAGTAGGTGGGAGTAGAGTAGGTAGAGATGGCTTAGAAGGGAGGGGGTATAGGTCCTTTTATAGTGGAGGAGAAGAGGCAAAAAATGGATAAAGGACCTTTAGCGACCTCCAGACCGTCGTAAGAAACGTTGCTATAGACAGCTCACCTCCACCCATGCCCATAGCTGGCTCTGCTGGCTTGTAATGAAATCGCGACAGCTGTAAGCGTCGCTGTAGGTCAGCCCAGCTGTCGCTGAAAGCTGGCACCAACTGCCCTTGCGCCCGCACCGCGCTGCCCCGCTCATCACGTGCGCTGACCGCGTGCACCCTGCTATGTGCACGTGTGCTATGCGCTGGCGTGCGAGTTTGCTATGCGCTAGCATGCATGTGCACACGCACGCTGCCTTGCGCTGGCGCTGCCGCACTGCCTACTCAATTGCGAATTGGGGGGGCTGCTGGGATTCTAACCTGCTCCCCCCTTTGCAAGCTAGCGCTCCCACCATTGCGGCAATCCTTCCTTTATGTCGTGTGGAGCGGCTTGGTGCGTCCGCTTCCCAGCCGTTGGATCTTGAACCAACGGCTAGGATAGAAGGGCGTGGGTGAACGAGTTGGGCGGTGCTGCTGGCCGGTGTTGGGCGGCCTGGATGGCGCCACGTGGTGCCATCTAGGCCATCCATCTTCTTGTAGAGGGTGCTATGGTGCTCAGATCGAGATGATTCCTGCATTGTCAAACTGCGATCGTCGCTCCGGATCCATCCGTACGGTTGGATGCTCCATCCGAAACCCGTATGGATGTCGCATTGCCCCCCTGGCCATATAAAATGAAGGAATTAATATACAAAATATACAACTATCCTAAATGCCATGAAATGGATGTTATGCAATATTTATAACATGATATGCAATGCTAAGCCTAGGAACTATCAAAAATAAGCAATTTATCATGAATTTATGTGTGTTCATCACTCCCCAAGCCTTAGCCACACTTAGATTAGGTCACCACACCCTAGGAAACCTTAAAACCCTAATTCTAGCCTCTACATGGATGTCCAGATAAGTTATAGGACATCCAGAACCCTTACCCAACTCCCGCACACCTTAAACCCACTTCTGTAGTGTTTTTGGACGTCCAGACACTTGGCCAGATGTCCAATTTCTGCAGAATACCCAAGACCGAACCTAGTAACCCTCCTGACTATGATTGGACGTCCAGACAACAAGTCTGGATTCTGATTTTTCACTATCAGACATCTTACAACTTTATTAGACATCTGATACTGTCCTCCAATTCCTGTTTTGGAATTCAAGCCTTGATCTTGGATCTCTAGCCCCCTAAACCCAATTCTAACCCCATAGGAACCTAAATTAAGGTGCCCTAACCCTAGTACATCACCTCTAGACCTCCCTAAGGAACTAATTAGGTCCTCACTAAACCTAATTGACTTGGATCTTAGTCAATTCCATCAGCCTATTCAATTGGACTCATTGAGTCTAATTGAGCCCTGATCTTAGCACACACTATCCAATTGGACTCAGTGAGAGTCCAATTGACTAGACCTGACTTAATTGATTTATTTTACTCTCAATTAAGTTTTCACAACTTGTATTAAGTTTAATTGCACTTTACCTTAGTGAATTAGGGTTTACAACCCTAATTTGAGACCTACCTTGACCTAAACCCACTAGAACCTAACCTAATCAGCCTAGCCACCTAAGTTTCGACCCACACACACCCACACACACCATCCACATGAAAATAGCTATCCTAGAGTTCTCTAGAACTCTCTAACATGTGTTGTTGCCTTGGTTGCTAAAATTAGCAACCAAGAGCCATTCAATTTTTAGATCCACATTTGGTGGATCTAAAAACCACCATCCATCCTCTCTCTCTCACTCTCCCATGAGCTCCCACCATAGGCCTCTCTAGAGAATTCCATAATTCTCTAGAGAGCTTCCCTTAGGTCTATAAAAAGACCTAAGAGGTGGCCATTTGCACCCATCCATCTCTTGGCTTTATTCACGTCCATTTAGGCTAGCTACATTCCACCTCCACTCCACCTCCATGAGTTGCTCACCATGGCCACCTCCATCTCCACGCCAGGATGTTGAATCACCTCAACCTCACTCCAAGGGCCGGCCTAAGCACCATTGGCCGCCCCTCCTCCTCTCAACCATTCAAAGGCCATCGGAGCCAACCTCCGAATGCCCCTATTTCTGCTAGATTAGTAACTTAGTTCTTCATAGTTTACATGCTTTTATTACTGCTTACTAGTGCCGCTCTTTATTCTCTCCCAATGATGCATGCAAAATCCTCCCATAGATTCACGTATGCGATCATTTTCTGTTAGCTAGATTTAAGTTTTCAAGCTTTCCTCTATAATTACATTAATAATTACATTCAATGCCATTTCCACCAAAATCAATTTTAATTTATGATTATTTTATTGTGGTGAAATTGTGACTGCATACTCATACTTTCTGATAATTGCGTGGATATTGATATTCACATGTTTAACATTGGTTTTGGGAATAAAATGTGCACCAATTTTCTCTAATACATGTCAATTGGAAATTACATAAAATCATCACATATTTATTGAATATTTCAATGAGGAGAAATTGCACGTATACCTTTATATTTTTGAGTTATTGTGCATCTTCTTTCCATCTCATTTCATGTCGGATTTGATTATGGATTTTGCACTTGATTGAAAGAATATGAAATAATCGAGATTTTATTGCATCATTATCTCCCTGTGGACACGACCCGCTCTTCTGTGAGTGGTAATTTTTATTGTAATTATTTTATTAAGTGATTTTCCACCACTTTGTTACTAAAACGACAGATCATCTTAATCACATTACTCGAAAGCGAAAATCGACTTATCAAATTGGCACCGTTGCCGGGGAGGCAACAGACACAATAGATTCATGTTATTAATTTTTTAATATTCTGAGTTGCGCAATCATCTGATCATTTTTTTTATTATGCGAGGAATCTGACACAGTGACAGGCATAGCAGAGCGACGACATTGAACCTGAACGACATGCACAGTGGAGACGATCTTTTTGGTGGACCTTGACGCCACCTAGAGGCCAGCAACAGGAACACATGGGCCTTGATCCCACGTGCATAGGCTTACGGAGAAGCCTATTTCTGATTTAGTCAATAGATCTTAATTAGATTTAGTTTGGATAGACATTAGAATTTAATTTCTGTCTTTTGGACCCTTGTCGGGTATTTTTAGGAACATGTTCCCAGTGCCTCTTTATTTCTTATCGCTCTTATATGTGGGAGCGTATTTTTGGGAGCGTGTTCCCATTTATTTATATTATAGGATTATTTGCATTGTTTGAACTACATTTCGGTTAGCTAGTTAGATTAGGTCTGTTTGTTTATTATTATTATTAAAAAAAATTGAACTTCCTTCTAGAAGCTACATATCTATAGGACGACCATCTAGGACTGAATGAGCAGCATCTAGTTTATTTTTACTGCATTACATACATTGCATGAAGAAAGCTGGAGTAAGATACGTCTTCTCTTGAGCATCAATTACCTATCATGCATATGTATTGAACCTAAATCTAAGACCACTAAAGTGCTTGAATCAAATTAATTCAGTGGTCACTTTAAAAATTGGGATTGCTAAGAGGTTGGACTTTAAAATCTGTGAATGAAAATTGTGTGCAAAAGGATCCTGTTTGCGAAATTTCAAAAATTAAAACACAATCGTATATTTGCACACCTGACACTGTGCACCTCACACATAAGGTCACTAGATAAATTTCTACCTCTCCTCTTTTGCACCACAAGGGAAGTTAGTTGGAAATCAACAAGCCTATCCACCATGTTACTTCGATTCCTCGTGCGTAGGCTCGATTCGAGACTTCCATTCCTTGCGAGTAGGCTATAGGCACCAGTGAAGGTTGGCCTAGGAAGTGTAATTTGTGAAAAACTTGTTTAGCCACTAACTGAACATTTAATTCTAAGACCTACAATCTACTAAAAACCGATCCCACTGAATTTGCATTTGCTTTGACAGTTGAACTCTCTAGGAAATTTCTGCTCGTGTTCTGAATTCCTATAAACCCTAAGAGAGTTGAAAACTGTTCTGCTTAAAGAAATGGATCATCCTTACTCCTATCATTTTGATTATCAGAGTCAATACTTCCCATCTTTTAATCAGGATCCCATGCCCCGAGCGTATCCATCTTTGATGGGTACATTGATAATTCATGGGATCATTCTTATTCTTATCTGGGGAATACTGGCATGATAACTCCCACTTTTGAGCAGAGTCTAGCAGCGAGATTTTCCAACCCTGAAATCCCTACTTCCATGGAAACACCCAACCCTCCCACCTTTCATGATTTTCCGTATCGAGGTTGGACCGATACCCCTAGGCAACCAAAGCCTGAAATTGACTATCCTCCCCAACCTGATAATAGTAGCCTCTCCTCTTTTATGATAGAAATGCAAAAACAGCAAAAGGAAATGATGGAATCAATGGGAGAGATGTTGAGGAATAGCCAACAGTTAAATGAAGAAATAAGACAACATAGCTACATGCTTCCCAACCATGATCATGCAAATAATTCTGAGGAACCCAATGACAATAGGGATCCAATTTTATGTAGCTATCACTTAGACTCTCCCAATGAGACACGGCCACTAGAGAAGAACGATCATAGTGATTATCCACCTGAACTATATTGGAGTCAAAAGTAAGGGAAGATGGTACCTCTTGAGGACCTTGACCCCAATGACAGTATTCTCCTTACCCCTACCAACCCGGGTCAAGGTTTTATTATTCCTATCACTTCTCCTATTGATTATTTGGTGGAATCTCATTCTACCCTTAGTGAGCCTACTCCTGACCCTCCACTTAGGGAATCAACACCTACCATTCAGCATCCTGATGATTTAAATGCACCCAATGAAGGTGACCTTAAGGGAATGGAGGATGAATTAGATCAATTTTAGTCTCAGGGATATGAAGAGTCTATTTCAGAGGATGAGGATACCCCAATAGAGGAACTTGGAGTGAAATTCTGGAGTGAATCACAAGGAAATTATTTATTATTTGATGATTTACCTCCAGAGGATATAAATAATATGGTGAAATCCAGATTCCTCCCTTCTTTTGAGAGTCATCCTCCATCAAAATAGGAGTTGCTATTGGAGGAGGAAAAATAAAATAGTGAGAAGTCTATGGGAGACTCTCGGGGACAAAACACGTCAATTGAGAATTTATACCCTGAGAAGAATAACAAATTCAGTGATATAGGCTTGCTCCAAAACATTAAAACTGATCCTCCTTTGGGAATAATTGAGGATATTGATCCAACTCCTAATGAATCACATATACACCCTGACAAAAATTTGAGTGAACCAAACGAATCTGGGGATGAGCTTAATGATAAGGATTCTGACATTCGAACCCGGCCATCAAAGAGTTGTAATTTGGAGTCTACCCTTGATTCAAATATGACTCCGATCATTAATGTTAGGCTGGGTAAACTGAAGTTGTCTACAACTCCTAGGGAGTATACACAATCTGAATCATTGTTGGAATTAGACCTAACACCAACTAAGCCCTCATTGGACTTAACCATTACCTTCCAACACTATAAACAACCCTTATACTCCATAACTAATCCTTGGCTCAGATCTTTGCTCATGTACATTCTTTCTAGAGAACATATCAGGCCAGTACATCCTCGGGTAGAATGGCGAGTGTGGATTGATACTTGTACTTTTACTCTCGCCATTCAATGGTTTGAACTAATAATGTTTATATCTTTTAAAACTCATCCTACTCTGGAGGATCCTTGTTATCCTCCACTTATTCCATTTCGGGAGGTCCCTTTTCATATTCCGTTTATTATTCCTAGACCTCCGAAGGTAGCCAATGAGGTTCTTCGCTTTCATATCTTCTGGCGAGCATTTGGTATTACGTTGCATCATCAGCTCGCCAACATCCGTGGCTACCTGTTTTCTAGGCCTGCACTGTTACGCATATTTTTAGGGCCTAACTTTTTCTATCTGGAACCAGACTTACAGGTTCCTTATAAGTCTGGCTACTGACAGAAAATGCAGCTCTTGTTGGGAGGCAACCCAGCATTCTAAATAACACCGTCATCAGGTGATTTCTTTCCTTTCTCCTATTTTAATTTTACAATGGGGACATTGTAGGATTTAGGCATGGGGGAGTGTATTTTGCATTTTAAGAAGTATTCATGCATTTAGGTTAGCATATAAAAAAAAAATTCTTTTCTTGAGCTAATTGGGTTAGTCCTTAGCAAAATATCTTTGCATTGGAGGCTTTTCTTTCTGAATTATTTCTTAAGTTTAGAATCCAGTACATTTATTTCACATGCACGTAAACTTGGTAATGGATCCTTGAGGAAAACCAATAAGCATTTGTAGTCTACTAAACCCTTGAACAATTCATAGGGAGTCAGGCATACTATCTTCTAGTAGATCCACCTCATATTTGTGAGAAGAAAGTAGAGAGATTACTGGTGTGCTAAGTCTAGTGCAAGGACTCTTAAGTTTTGGATAATTAGATGATGATACTTCAGAGTTAGGCGTAGTTTTAGCTCTCTGTTCCTATGTGCATACCTTATGTGAATTCCTGAGAGTCACCAAATAAGGCAGATACACAGAGATGGAGTCTTAATAAATCTATGACTATGGTGGATGGTTATGACCGTCCTTCATAGAGTCCTTGGCTGAAGGAGGGTAATAGTGTCAAAGGTCAGAAATACGTCCGTCCTATCCATTCCTTCCCAGTGCCGAGAATAGGCACTTCCACTAAATAAGCCACACAATATCCTCTTGACCATCATCATCCCTAATAATGCCGCATAAATAAAAGTATTGTCGTATTATGTTGATTTATAAAAAAAAAAAGAGAAAAGAAAAGAAGAAAAAGAAGAAATAGAAAAAAGAAAAAGAAGAAACAGTTATATTACAAAAAAAAGAAAAAAAGAAAAGTCCAAGTTTATAATGTAACATTGTTTCTGAGACAACAGAACACCTATCGCGTTCCACCAAATATGACTCATACCTACTTTTTAGTATTTCTGATCGCCCGAATACTGGCTAAGGACTCTAACTTAGTTGTAGAGTTATTGGGACTATAATGGAAATGTGGATGCCATGTGAGGCTACCAAATAGTGAGTACAATTACTAAATCTGACAAGATTTGTGATCTCAGAAAGAAAAGAAAGAAAAGAGTGAGCGCCCAGGAACATCAAGAGAGCATAGTTGTTTAACCTCTCTCAGAGTTGACTTGTCTAATAGTCTCAGAGATCTAGAGTCTGTAGTACTAGACTACATGTAGCACCAGATGAGTGTGTGCCACCAAACACAAATCCATTCAACTCGATATCTCCTACCTAAGATAAAAGCTGAGGTCAAATTACAGATTATCTTCTACTTTATCCCTGAGGGAAGTAGTTGTCTATCCCGATAGAAATATTTACCAAGGGTCAAGTACAAACTTCCAATGTGAATTGGCTTTTCACATTGATCTGTTACTTAGGCTACCATCACTTCAAATTTGTCTGGATCTCTAAAGTTTTGAAATAAGAAAAGAAGAAATCTTCTGATTACTTTTATTATTTTTCATTTTTTGCTAGGGACTAGCAAATCTTAGGCATGGGGGTATTTGATGAGTCCATTTTAATGGACTATTGTTATGCCTAAGTTAACTTTAATCTTACCTTTTAGGTTTGTTAATAACTACATTAAGTTATAGAATGTTTGCATGCATCATTATTTAGGTTTACATCTATTTTATCGCATTGTATAACTTAATATGTAATGATTTTATGTTTTTATATTGCAGGAATGATATTGGGAAAGAATAAGGAGGGGGGGATAAATTTCCCCAACAAACAGCCTACTCAATCTCTTCCTCATCCTCCGGCCAAGTTCAACACATCCCTCAACAAATGCAAACAGTCGCCGGACAAAATTAGAAAAGGGTTTTTGAAAATCCCTTGAGAGGCAGAAAGAGGAGATAAAAGAGGCACCTACACATGAGAGGAGAGGATCTTCATCATCGAGATCTTCTTCCTCCCCCTGGAGAGGAATTATCTCCACCTTCGCCACCATGGAGAGAGCGGACCCTGTGAACTAAGCGTGCACTGAAGCCACGATCACCGCCTCCCAACGCCTCCAACCAACACTGAACACCAGCATCGCACAGACCTTTGCAGCCACACCGCCCATCGCCTGTGTCCAACCAACACTTCACCCATCGCCCGCAAGTGCTCACACCTTTCTAGCCTCACCGACCTTCAAGCCTGCGCCCGCGCCATCACCTGCATCCAACCAACGCCTCTAGCCAGGCGCCCGCAAGCATAGCCCCCTCCAACGCCTTGCACAACCTCTGCAAGCACCACGCCCTCTCCACACAGGCGCCCACCACAGCGCACCCCCCCTCTATAGTGCCATCATCGCCCGCAGGTGAGCCCCCCTCCAACGCCCTTTACCACAGCTGCTCTCATGCCATACGCCCGCAGGCACTGCCTCACGCCAGCCCACAAGCGCTCCACCTCCCTCTTCAAGCGCTGGCACCCGTGCCATCGCCCGTAGGCATCAGTACGCCACATCGCAGCCACCCACAAGTGATCGCAAGCCCACAACCGCGCCCTGCAGGCGCTGCAAAGGACTACTCCAGTGGCCTGCAGCACGCCTTACGCGTGCTCGCGCCCAGCGCGCAGCCGCACGGGCTGCAGTAGTGGCCTCCTCCTCCAATAGGCCGGCAGCCATCCTCCTCCACCTGGCCACCTCCGACCGCTGTGCCACCACCGTTGCTTAGCCCTCGTCGAGGCGCACCTCCCCGTTGACTCTCACGGCCAACCGTGCACAGCCGCACACGCGAGGAAGAGAGAGGAGAAATCCTCTGGTTTCTTCCCCATTAATAATTACATTCAATGCCATTGCCTCCAAAATCAATTTTAATTTATGATTATTTTATTATGGTGAAATTGTGACTGCATACTCATACTTTCTGATAATTGTGTGGTTATTGATATTCACATGTTTAACATTGGTTTTGGGAATAAAATGTGCACCAATTTTCTCTAATACATGTCAATTGGAAATTACATAAAATCATCACATATTTATTGAATATTTTAGTGAGGAAAAATTGCACGTATACCCTTATATTTTTGAGTTATTGTGCATCTTCTTTCCATGACATTTCATGTCAGATTTAATTATGGATTTCGCACTTGATTGAAAGAATACAAAATAATCGATATTTTATTGCATCATTGCCTCCTTGTGGACACGACCCACTCATCTGTGAGTGGTAATTTTTATTGTAGTTATTTTGTTAAGCAGTTTTCCACCACTTTGTTACTAAAACGACAGATCATCTTAATCACATTATTCGAAAGCGAAAATCGACTTATCAACTATCAAATGGCGTCGTTGCTGGGGAGGCAACGTCATTTTTTCTATTTCGATCTTTTGAGCTATCACTGACAAATCTTTCCATGCTTGTCTTTGGATGTGCAGGAAAAATAAGAAAACAAAGGGATCTGCGCACACAATGAGCGCGAAAAAAAAATTTCAAGTGCACATCATATCTGCCTTAGTCTAGGTTTTTTTTTTTTTGAACCCTAGGTTAGATTTGTGTCTAGTAATTTCATTTAAAAAAAAAAGCTTATTCATTTTCGTGAAAAAGGAAAAAAAATCAAAGAAAAAAATCTAGGTAGTTAGATTAAGTTTCTTTTTGAATCCAAGGTTAGTTTTGAAAAAGGAAAAAAAAAGATAAAAATCTTTTGAAAAAAAAATTAATTTTTTTTGAAAAAAAAATTTAGTGGAAAGTTTGAATTTTAAACTCAAACACCATTTAAAAGCTTCACCACCACCCTCTGATTTTCAGCCAGACTTTAGATTTCGATTTAAAAATTCAATTGCCGAAAAATTAATGAGCAAAAAATTGTGAAATTAGGGTTAGACCTTCATTTTCAAACCATCTTTCAAATGGTATCATTCATTTGAAAAAATTCCAAGTACAAAATTTTAAAAAATTTGCAAAGTACAAGGGGGTCAGATTGACCCAGACTTAAGATTTTCCAAAAATTCCAAAAGCAATTCCGAATAATCTGCGAATTTGTTTTGACTAAAAATGGTGGGGTTTGAAAGCTAATCTCATTGGCTTTAATTTTCGTATTTTTTTATATTTTTGAAAATCATTTGATACTATTTCAATTTGAAAAACTTACCAGGGGTCAAAATTCTACATCTGACCCCTTGACATTTAATAATCTCTATAAATTTGGTTGAAATAGTAAAAATTGCAAAAAAATATTCTATGAAAAGATAATTGAAAAAGGAATCTACTTGCCAAATTTCAATTTAATTGAATTCCAATTTTGCTTGGAGAACTAGTTTTATTCTTATGGTCTGCTGAAGAAGAACAAAACAAAGCAACAAAAAAAACCCTAGAATTGCATGAACCCTAGGTTACATCTTTAGGGTTACAATCTAGAAACCACATTTGGGCTAGACTAGACTTAATCAAGTCTAGTGCTTAGCTAGTGAGCTTCGTCACCTTGTGGGCCACTCACCACAAACCCCAACTGAAGAAAAATGGGCTAAAATCAATTCTAAAACACGAAATCAACCCGAATTCGTTGTCATACTACTGAGTGCTTTCATCCTCTTGGCTGGGTTAGCTTGAGAGGTGGGAATCACTTTTAGTCGGCTGTACGATGAATTTTTCTTCAGGAATTTGAACTTAGAACGAAAAATCTGGTCACAAGATCATAAGGACCATCTGATTAACAGGGCCTTAGCCTTGTCTGGCTTGGCTACACCAACCCAGGGGTTGGGTGGTGTATGTAAGGAAGGAGGTCACTCAGACCTTAACTGGTTGGACCTTGGGAGCCACTTCCAAGGAGGCGAGTCACCTCACCAGGACCATCTTCTCCCCCCACTTCTTCTACTCAACTGCAATGGCTAATCCTGAACCTGGACCTGGACCGAGTCAGGATGCTGGTAATCTAGACCCGATGGCTCGTCTGGAGACCCGGGTTGTTGAACCAGAGGAGCGGCATCAACAGAGCATGGACCCTATTTTGACGACGCTTGACAGAATGCAGCATCCACCGTGAGGAGAACTTCGAGACTTCTATGATCCAGCTGCACCGATCGACGCACCCTTAGTCAGAATTCCCATAGATGAAGAAGCGTTTGAGCTCAAGCCTAATGTGATCAATTTGATCAGCACTCACTTCTATGGAAACTCAAGCGAAGATCCATTCCAGCACTTAAAGGACCTGAGTCGACTCATAGAAACGATTCGACCTAGGAATATTGATCTTGGGATTGTTCTGATGAAGCTTTTCCCATTTTCTCTGAGGGACAAAGCTTCATACTGGTTCAAGACCATTGGGAAGCCAATTGGAACCTAGCCGAAATTACGACATGAATTCCTATAAAAGTTCTTCCCAATTGGTCGAACGAACGCAATGAGGCGTGCGATCACGACTTTCTCCCAAGGAGCTGGGGAGAAGTTGCATGAAGCCTGGGACCGATTTCATGACCTTCTCCGGAAATACCCGCACCATGGTATACCCAGATGGCACCTAGCTTAGATATTTTACCATGGGCTGGATGACACACATCGGTATCTGGCCGATGCATCTAGTGGCGGGAATTTTCTCGCGAAAGATGAGAATAGCACATTTCAATTGTTCGAATCTTTGGCGGAGAACTCAATGAATGCCGTGTCCATGAACCAGTTCCAGCGGCCTGGTCAACAATGAGTTGGTGTCCATGAGGCTCACACCAAGTCTATTCGAGCCGACATGGATATCATCGTCAAGCAGCTAGATAGAATAAACCTGATCGAGTAAAAGATTGACCAAATTAGTCAGGGTCAATCTGACCTAAACTCTGCTGCTCCAAGACCCTCCTATGCAACCCAAGCCCCTCCTGCTCGAGTTAATCTACTCACTCAGGATGCATCTTCTCCTTATTTATGAGATCCTGCATATCAGGATCCCGTAAACAATCCTGATCCAGCACTATATGACCAGGGTTACGCACCTCCCACAAACTATAATACGTATCCCCTCGATGGATATACGACTCAGACACCTTCGGCCTACGACGACGTCAATGCTATTCAAGGATACAGGCATAATAACCCATATTTAGAGATGTATAACCCTGGTTGGCGACAGCATCTGAAATTTTTCTGGTCTAGTAACCCACAAAGACTACATCAAGATCCACACTACCAAGCCAGGCAATATGGGAATGCATAAAACACATACCCTAGGCAGCAGCCATTCCCGTCTCAGCAGCAGCAACACCGTTCTATATACCAACCACTGCACCAAGCTGCCAGTCACCCTCTAAAGCGGGCTGACCCTCTAGAGGCACTGAAAGAGGAGCTGCAAGAATCGATGAGGAAATATACATAGGATAGCTTGCAGATAATGAAGGCGATGGCTGACCAGATACAGACTATACAGAACACACAAAACCTGCTATTGTAGGAGCATAGGACTCAGGGAGCCTTGCCCTCCCAATCTATCCCGAACCCTCGGTATGTGCAGAACCAAGGTGCCCCGCCTAGGTTTCAAGCACCACAGGGATAGACACACGCCATATTACAGGCGCCTCTTCCACCACCTGGTTATGCTCAAGGCCAGCCACCTTTGATGCAGAACCCTGCATACTCTGCCCCTTCCTCTCCCCCACCACCTCATGTACAGCAAGCCGATGCAAATGCTGTCTCATTGAGGAGTGGAAGGAAGACATTCGACCCACCACATAGGCAGGCGGGTCTTGATTTTTCTCACCCTTCGCTGCAAGCGGGTTCAACTCCATCTCAAGAGAAACCTACGGTAGATAAGAGTAAGAGGCCACTTGACCCTGAGATTCCTATCCCTTTTCCTAAGGCTCTGATGCGAAATGTAGTATGGAAAAAGGACACGCGGAATTTTGAGGACCTGAAGTCAATGTTCAAAGAAGTACATATTCAGGTCCCCCTCCTCAAGGCAATAGATCACATCCCCGCTGTCGCTAGGTTCTTCAAGGACTATTGTACCCCAAAGCGACAGCATAGAATTGGACGACAAGCGGTACTGTCAAAAGAAGCTAGCGCCGTGATTCTAGCTGACTTGCTGCCGAAAACGAAAGACCCTGGTACCCCACTCATATCATACTTCTTGCAGGATTCTCCATTTAATCGGGCCCTTCTAGATCTGGGTTCGTCCATCAACCAAACTCCCACTACCATATTTGATCAATTTCAATTTGGGGAGTTAAAGCCTACCTCGGTAATGATTCAGCTAGCTGATAGATCAGTAAAAACACCGAGGGGGGTGGTTGAGAACGTGATCGTAAAAGTTCGTAGATTCTGCTTTCCCGCAGACTTTTTCGTTCTCGATATGGAGGTTCCTCCTAATCTCCGAGATGCACCAATCATTTTGGGTCACCCATTTCTAGCGACAGCCCGAGCAAACATTGATTGTACATTCGGGAATATGGAGATAGCCCAAAGTAATGAGCAACTTCGACTTGACATATTCAGGGCATCAAGGAATTTTGACTGTGATCGCATAGAGGAGGATGGCGAAGACAAAGATTCGGCATACTATGGTAACATTGGGCTCCTTTGTGATGACCCAATGTCTCATTCATCTACACTATCAGGGTTCTTGGGCCTCGATCCACAAGGGACTGAGACCACTGCACTGCACATATCTTCCCAAGGATCCGATTGTTTAAGGTGTGTTTCTGACCACAGCACCCCTGATTCTAGCTATCCTGATCCGTACACTACTGGATCGCCCCTGTTGTTACAAGAAGACGTGACCACAGCTAACAGGTTTACCGCTAACGCAGTCACAACCGATTATCTCACAAGAAGCGAATCAGCGGGAATTCACATGCACACGGATCAGTAGATTCCCACCTTCGAGTTTCCTCCTCCTATCCCCATTTCTGACTTTGACCCACACATGATTGAATTGAAGCCCTTACCTGACTCACTTAAGTATGTGTTCTTGGGCGAAAGTAAGACATACCCGGTTAATATTAGTGCCCACTTAACCCTAGAATAGGAGCATCAATTGATTTCTATGCTACAAGACCATAGGGCTGCTATAGGGTGGAGCATTGCTGATCTCCGCGGTATTCGCCCCTCATATTGCACTCATCACATCTACATGGATGAGGGGGTGAAACCTTCGAGACAACCTCAAAGAAGGCTAAACCCGAATATGCTAGAGGTTGTTAAGAAGGAGATCATCAAATGGTTGGATGCAGGTATTGAATACCCAATCTCTGACAACCAATAGATGAGTCCGATCTAGATAGTGCCAAAGAAAGCAGGACTCACCGTAGTGAAAAATGATAAAGGTGAATCCATCTCGACCCACACTACGACATCTTGGTGAGTCTGCATTGACTATAGGAAACTAAACATGGCTACCCAGAAGGATCACTTTACCTTTCATTGATCAGATCTTGGAATGGCTAGCCGGACGCAGTTTCTTTTGCTTTCTAGATGGATACTCCAGATATAATCAAGTAACAATTAGCCCGGAAGATCAAGATAGGACCACATTCACATGCCCCTTTGGAACAATCGCTTTCAAGCAGATGCCCTTTGGCCACTGCAATGCACCAGCAACATTTCAGCATTGTACAATGGCCATCTTCTCTGACATGATTGGGGACTATGTGGAGGTGTTCATGGATGACTTCTCCATTTTCGGAGATGATTTCGCATCTTGTCTTGATAACCTCACCAAAATCCTAAAATGGTGTATTGAGGTAAACCTAGTACTATCCTAGGAGAAAAGCCATTTCATGGTAAGGGATGTCATAGTACAAGGGCACAGGATCTCTAAAAATGGACTCGAGGTCGATCGAGCTAAATCTGAGATTATTTCCAACTTATCCCCACCTAGCTTGATCAAGCAGATCAGATCATTCTTGGGTCACGTCGGCTTCTATCGGAGATTTATATGTGATTTCTCAAAAATTGCACGACCTTTGATGAATCGCCTTATTGCCGACGCCCCATTCGAATTCGACACCACGTGTCTCAGCACCTTCAAGACTTTACGAAGCACTGTCTGTGATTCCCCAATTCTCCAACCACCCGACTGATCGCTTGATTTCGAGATGATGTGCGACACTTCTGATTTCGCCGTCAGAGCTGTTTTAGGCCAGCGTCGGGAAAAATAACCTTTTGTCATATACTATGCTAGCAAGACACTGCATGAGGCTTAGCGCAATTACACTGTCACCGAAAAAGAACTGCAAGCAATAGTATTCAGGTTGGAGAAATTCAGATCTTATTTATTAGGATCCAAAGTTATCATCTTCATTAACCACTCCACCCTCCGGCATTTGTTGGCAAAGAAGGATGCCAAACCCCGACCCATCAGATGGATCCTTCTATTGCAAGAATTTGATATTGAAATCCACAACAAAGACAGAAAGCAGAATGTTGTGGCGGATCACCTATCAAGACTGGACCCAACCCACATTCCTTATTGCCTGCCTATCCACGACCAATTTCTGGATGAACCCCTTTCAGCAGTTCACTTTGTTGAGTTCCCCTAGTACACGGATATCGCGAACTATCTTGCCGCAGGCAAGATTCCCGCGAACCTATCAAAGGACCAGAAACTCAAATTTACTGCGGAGGCCAAATTCTACCTCTGGGATGACCCACTACTCTTCTGCATTGGAGCGGATCAAATTATTCGAAGATGCATCCCAGATTCTGAGATCCCCAGTGTGTTATCTTTTTGCCATAATGATGCTTATGGTGGTCATTTCTCGAGATGGAAAATCGCTGCAAAAATTTTGCAGTCGAGATTTTTCTGGTCAACTATTTCAAAGATACACATAAATACCCCCAACACAGCAAACGATGCCAGTCGGTCAGTTCTATGACCAGGAGAGACATGATGACACTCTAGCCCATCATGGTTGTAGAAGTGTTCGACGTCTGGGGCATCGATTTTATGGGCCCTTTTCCAAACTCGCATGGCTTCGAGTATATATTACTAGCCGTTGACTATGTCTCGAAGTGGGTCAAGGCCATCTCGGCGAGACGGGCTGATCATAAGACCGCCATTTCTTTCGTACGACAATACATCTTCGCGAGATTTAGAATACCCCGCACTCTGATTAGCGATGGGGGAAGCCACTTCATCCATGCCCACTTCAGGACATTATTAAAGAAATGCAGGGTACATCACCGTATAGCCACCCCGTATCACCCGCAGACCAATGGGAAGGCTAAAGTGTCTAACCGTCAGATCAAGCTGATTCTCCAGAAGACGATTAGACCAGACAGGAAGGACTGGTCCGATAATTGGTTGATGCACTCTGGGCATATTGGACAGCGTACAAGGCCCCACTCGAAATGTCACCATATCGTATGGTATATGGCAAGGCCTGTCACCTTCCTGTAGAGCTGGAACACCGCACCTTTTGGGTGGTGCGAAAATGTAAAATTGACTCAATGCAGGAGATCAAGAACGGAAACTCTAGCTCAACGAATTAGAAGAGATCCGACGGGAGGCCTATGAGAGTGCATTGATATACAAGGACAAGACCAAGGCCTTTCATGACCACCACATCTGGAGGAAAGCATTCACGCCCAACCAGCAAGTCTGGTTGTTAGATTCAAGATTAAAACTTTTCGCAGGGAAGATCAAGTCCAAGTGGACTGGCCCATATGTTGTGATTCACCCATATCCTAATGGGGCAATCCAGATCAGGGACCCAAAATCTGGGCATATATCTACGATAAATGGCCAGCGCCTCAAGCCATTTTTGACCCAGGAACCTCCTCCAGCTGACGAGATCGTTCATCTTATTGAGGACGTGTGATTGAGTTTTCACTCAGCTGGAGGCGTTAAACCTACTCCGCATCCATTACCCTATACATATTCATTTTTATATATAGCATATTTTTATTTAAGCATATTTTCTTTCTGCATATTGCATACTGTCAGGTTGGCCGGTGCTAAATGTATAATTTCAAGAGCAATTACAGGTGATTTCTACCCATTTACTCCTTGCTGTATTTATTTTCTTTTATATTCATGCATGAGGACATGCAAGAACTTAGGCATGGGGAGTAGATACAGTGAAACTGAAAAATTTTTATGCCAACCCTTAGGAAAACCTCGGAGCTACATGTTACACTTACATTATGATCCTAAATAAAGAACAACTGACTCCACCTCCAATGCTCGCATTGGAGCTAGAAATCGTCCGCAATAGCCTGTTTACACAGCGAAATCGGTGTTTAAAAGATAAATGATGTTGCGTTGCAATATAAGTGAAATCGCCTTGTAAACAAATAAGTATTTTTATTACTCAAATGTTTAAGTCCGAGGTTGAACATAGGGAGCAAATGGGATTTATTAACTAATCTCAATCAATATAATTTGAACACTTAAAGTTACTCAAAATCTAATTCAAAATATAAAGTAGGAGTTTATGAACTATAAAATGTAGCAAAATAGAGAGATTGAGAAGAATTGGATAAAAAGTGTTTTGACTCTTCTCTTTGACTGGATCTTCAGTTTCCTCTTTCTCTGCCTTTCTTTCCTTCTTCTTCTTATGTTCTTTCTCCTTCTTGGCTTTTTGTACTTCCTTCTTCTTCCTTCTCTTCTTTCCTTAGCTTTCCTCTTTCTTCTTTTTCTAACGTCTCTTCCAACAGTGCCTTTCTCCTTCTTTGTCTTCTTCTGCCTTGATTTCTCCTTCCTTCTTCCTTGGCCTTGGCTTCTTCTTCCTTCTTCCTTTCCTTCAGCTTTGCCTTACCCTTTTCTTCAGCCGCACCCTTCTATGCTACAGTGCCTTTTCTTTTCTTCCTTAGCTTCCTTAGCCTCATCCCTATGCTTTTCTTAGCCCTTGCCTTTTCTTCCTTAGCTCCTCTGCAGCTACAGCTTCAGCCTCCTCTCTTCCTTTCCCTGCACACACGAGTGCAAAACCTACCCCTTCCCTCCCCCGCGTACACTCTCTCTATTCTCTCTTTGGTTCGCTCTCCAAGAGCCAATCGGGTAATCGGGTCAGGTCACGAGCACCCATGTCTAGGCACACCGGCATGGGTGGTGCGCGAGGAGTGCAGGGTAAACAAGTCAGGCAAGCCAAGTCCGTGGAGCGTAGGTCACGGACGAGGCGGGTGAGCGGGCGAGGGGACCTCACCCCATGTTCTAAAGTAAACGAAAGGAAACACAAATTCAATTTATATTACGCACA